>JAGXJF010003061.1:0-696081 GCA_019208055.1 Stipa capillata
TTAGATCTACCATGTCAGCACTATGAACAGAAGCATGTGAAAAATTCTCCATTAGGATGAAAGAAGCCGAGTGACCTCATATGAAGAAAGAAATGAAACATCAGCACACACAGTATATTAGCCCTAGTACCAATCCACCAATCGTTAGACTGACAAAGCAAAATAATAGTAGGTAAATTACCATACTCGGTTGCCCCTGCGTCAACATTATTAATACTGAAATTGACAGATTTGGAGGTCTATCCTTGTTGATCCCTTCTTCCTTTGTGGCATTTGCAATCCTTAGCCCAATGGCCAGTCACCCCACATGAAGCAAGGATTTTTTGTCTTGTTCATTGCGTTCTTCTTCTTCTTGTAGTTGGTGGTCTAGTTGACCTTGTTTTCCCCTTTGAACTTGCCATGACCGTTCTGCTGTACCAAGTTGGCACTGGACTGTCCCTCACCTCTCTTAGTATGCACATCCCTCGCCCAAGCTTTCTCCTCAACATAGATTTCTTGTCTCTTGTATTTCAGAGTTATAGCAAAATTCCTCCAAGAGAGAGGCAATTTGGCAATAATGCCTACAGCCATAAACTTGTCGAGTAATACGCATTTGAGGGGTTCGAGTTTCTTGACAATTAACTATATCTCATGAGCCTGCTTGATTATAGAATGATCATCCACCATTTTGTAGTCATAATATTGCTCCATGACATATAGCTCACTACCTACATCTGACAAACTGAACTTAGCTTTGAGTGCATTTCACAATGCTTTGGGTCTCTCATGTGCATGTACACATTGCAAAGACGGTCAGCAAGAACGCTAAGAACACCACCTACAAAGAGGTGGTGGCATCCTCAAATGCCTTCTCCTGCTTGGAGGTTAGGGTTCCTTCACGTTTGCCAGCCGCAACCCAGTAGACGTTCATAACTATTAGCCACAAAGTGGCTTTGATTTTCCATCTCTTAAAGTGCACACTGGTAAACTTTTCTAGCCTCGGTACATCACAGAACCATCCAACTAAAACCCAAGTGCCGATAATATGATTTTTGGATTGTGAGAATAATTAGCACTTTCGGGTTTACTTTAATCCATAAATAAGACATGAATGTGAATATTGCAATGTTAGCATGTGAACATGGCACGTATATCCTAACATGCTAATAATAACCAAGAAGCAACTAAGAACATCTACCTCGTAGATACGTATTAGCATGTCATCTATTGACATCAGTAGGATAACCATGGCGTACCACTTTTGGAAGAAGAGGATGACATGGTGATAATGGTGCGGTTCATAGAGGGTGTCATGGACGGGTGCGAGAACCCTAATTTTTGCTAAACGACAAAGAGGGGTTTAGGAGAAGTTAATTTTGCATCATTTCATATCATGCATGCAAAAAGTAGGAGAAATTTAAAAATTTTGATTTTAAAAATAAACTACCTATTGTTAAAAAAAATTCGACATGATTTTGCTTAATTTCTCACTTTGGATATGCAAATGTAATATTACGATAGTAAAAGAGTTTCAAAATATAATTATAGAATATTAATTAAAATATATAATTAAAATTCAAAATTTTTATTTTGAATGATTAAAGTAAAGTATATCTGAAACAATATTACAATTCAAATATTTCAAAGTGATAAACCACAATTACAAAATGATTACAGAGATTTCTAAAAATTCAAAGACAAGAGATTACAATAATAGAATACAAAAAGAATCACATAGTATTAGAAGGATGTAAAGTACACAAATCCTAGCTACCTCAGTTCTTTTTTTCTTTTCTTCATCATCTTCATCTTGTTTTCTTCTAAACCTGGACACAAAGAATACTCCAAAAGAAAATTTTGGTTATGGTTAAAAATGTTTGCACCTTCTGAGGAGGTGTAGTATTTGTTTAGGAGATTAGACTTATGAGGCTAAAGAACTAGTTTTAACCTCGATAGATATTTAAATTAAATTATAGAATCAAGTTTCTTTTAAAGGCAACAGGTAGAGAATGGCATCTATGAATAGACAATCAATCATAAGACAACAAAGTATTATTTTTAGAAGGCAATTTAGGCAACAAGGCAACATGCTTGATTCCATAATGTTAAATTAATTAGCCTAATCTCCAATTTGACAACCATGAATTGATTAACTAAGATCAATTTTCATATATTAATCCAACTGATCTAGGTGTCAAATGGCTAAGTAAATTAGAATTTAGGCAATTAGTCAGCAATTCTTGATAACACGCAATATTTTTGGATAAAGGCAACATTTTAGGCATTAAGATAAATGAGCTGACTAGATAAAGATCAAACTAACACAACAAGTAGCTGCATGGCAGCTTCATTGCCACTGCATGCTTATGTATGGATGAGGATCAACCATAGGATGCCACACAAGCACCTTATTCAATAAGGTGAAACGTGAGTCACAAAATAGTATCAAGACCATAGTGATAATGATCCTTATGCCATCAGCATTAGCATGCCATGCAAGCACCTTAGTCACCAAATTGAAAAATGAGTCATCAATGAGGTGTCAAGGCCACGCTGATAGTAATCCAAGCCAAGCAGTTGCACCTACCACATCAAGCTTGAAAGTAGATTATGATCAACCCCAAGCTGTCATCTAACCACCTAATTCACCAAGGTAAGGCAAGAGTCAGCATATTAGGTGTCAACATGTTGATTCATCCATAAACTATAAATAGAGCCTTACACAAGAGCTCTATTCTTCACACCACCACCACTAAGCCTCATACAACCAATGTAGAAGAAGAAGACCAGCTAGAGGAGAGCTTAGAACCAGGAATAAGAAGGCCAAGACAGTGAGGAGAAGAAGGCGACTCCCGAAGAAGCAGGAATCCAAAAAACCAGAAAAACAAGCTTCGGAGTTCTTGCTCAAGATAGATGAGAGGAGTTAAGAGTTTAGAAGAAGAAAAGTAATGCCCAATCCTCTACAGAAATATTTTGTATTTTGTTAAATCAAAATATCTAAGATCAAATATAAGCCACCTATTCATATCAGCATCATAAATTGGATAGAAAAAATAGAGGGGGAGAAGAAACTAGAGGTGGCGGAGTGGAAGAGCGGCGGCGGCGATGGTTTTAGGGGAGACCGAGTGGAAGAAACAGGGAGGGAGATCGAGCTCAGGTGGCGGCGTGAAAAGGGAATGTGTGTGTGTGTGAGAGAGAGAGAGAGAGGCCCCAAGCCAATTGGGCCACGTGTTGGACTAGGCCAAAATGGTCAAGTAGGCCTTTAGACCAGACCAGGAGAAGAAATAAAGATTTTTGGGCAAAACAGAAATAACCACTTTTACTTAAGAATTTTTATTCGTCTAACTTAAATAATACAATCTCTTTTAAATTCAACTATACCAACTTAACTGACTTCATAAGAAATTTTTTTTTCCTTTTTAGGCCAAGAAAAGGAATTTGACCTAGATTAAAACAAAAATTTTAAGCCTTTAGGAGTATTCAAAGTTCTTTTCTAAAAATTCCTGCAAATTCAGAATTCAAAAATAAAAATTTCAATACGACTTAAATAATTTAATAAAATTCTTTGTTTCTTTTTGAAGCATGTTAATCCTTAATAAATATGTTCTTTCATTACACAGATAAAAATCATAAGGTAATAATTGAGTAATTTATAAGTTCTTAAAAATAATGTTTTTATAATAATTACTGTAATACTTTGTAGGATGGACTTCACAATCCATATAGAAACAAATATATTTTTGATAATAAATTTTTATTTATTCAAAAGATAAAGCAGATACAAATCATAAAATGATAATACAATAAAAATCATGACATTTAGTGGAATAAAATCATAAGAAATTTATAAATGTATATTTTGCTAAATATACATATCATCTATCGCATTGTCTTCAGTAAGGTAGTCCACATCGCCCAAGAATGTGTACCTAGCCTTTTCTTGGTCAATTTTCATCAAAACATCGGCATATGCTTTCATATACATATACAATTGCAATTTATTGAGAATTAGTCCTTATTGGACTATTTTTTGATCGGCAGATCCCAAGGTTCTACCGAATTCTCTCAACGAAACCTTAAACCTCACTACTTATCTGTCAAAAGACAAGTTCATTTCTTGTTCATATTCATTGATTATTTCTACCAAAATATATTCAAATTTATTCTTCTTATCACCTTCATAGAGACAAATAATAAATGAGATGCATTATGATTCGTTGAATTATCTATTGGTGGGTGATGAAACCATAGAATGGAAATTTAGGGTGGTCAGGGTTCCACTACATATGGTATCACACTAAGGTTAATAACAAATGTCAGTTGGTATTTTTGTACTGTATAGATAGTGTTAACCACAAGACCTGGTTTGGGACAGGCGAGTCAAGTAGCCCTTCTTATTGAAATATCTCCCAGGAACGTATGTATCGTAACGCCTGGGGAAGCGATATGTCCCTCACCCAAGGGAGTATGAAACTCTAAATTCTTGCCCGGCGAGACGTTATGTCCCCTAATCTTTAAAAAAGACGCTATAATGACGTGGTGGGTAGTCGGTACTAGATAGACTATGTAAGAGGAGATATGGTACATGAGAAGCGTGAATTGACTCGGAACCTTAGCTCTAGCCACACACCGATGGGAGTGTAGGTAAAGTAGCGCACCTTTGTAGAGTGTATTAAAGTATGGTATTATCACCCCCTATTCGGGGTATAAACTGCGAACATGGCAAGAAAGGAATCATCAGTGGTTCTAACAACCCGTGGAGCCTTCTGATCATACAATACTGTTAAAACTTGATTTTTATACAAGAAAGGTTATTGAAAAAGATATAAATTCCTTGACGACTATTGTCCTGATAGAAATAGTGCATTTCAAACAAGCAGGTGATCGAGTATCCAGAGATGCCAGAGGAAGAGATGGAGAAACAGATACCGGACAAATGAGAGGCGGGAGTCAATTACTATTTTGACTTAGGTGAGGCGTACGACACAGAGCGGATCTGAAACAAGTTGTAGTATAGGACTGTTGGTCGTAGGTAGTAGAAATCTCTATTTTGCTATTGTTTCGGTCTTTTACTTTCCGCAGGCTTGACACTTATGTCATATATGTAGTTTTATCTTATGCAAGTTGGAACTCTTGTATTTATGTTGAGATGTAATATAAGTATGTATTGTATTAATAGCCGCTACAATGCTTTTATTGTACTATTTTGATGGACGCATTATTGGTGAAACAAAGTTTCACTGACAATAAGTCAAAGAGTGACACACTACACCATGTAGTGGTGTGTAGGGTCGTCACAATAGGGCAGATGTCATGGACGTAGACAAACAATGAGGTCGTAGGGGGGAAGTAGTGGATGTAAACGAACAGCAAGGTCGTAACGGACATCATGGAAGTAGAAGAACGGAGTGAAAGTCGCAATGAGCAGTCACGTGAGGATGCTCCCCAAAAGTTGTACACTTGGTGCACCGTATCAGGGGCGAAGTTTTCGGAGACCTGCTCTTCTGATAGTCGATGCATGCTGAACGACAGAATGGTGAAGACCTTCGCAGTAGCACAGCAAAAGGAACGAACAGAGATTGTGCTAGCAAGCTGTCTCTAGTATAGAACTCCTCTGTCCTGCTCCTCCTTATATAGCCTCTTGGCGGGGACATGAAGAGATTGTTGTTGGCGATAACTCTGACGTTAGAAGTAATGTCCCTCCATTAAGCGTCACCACCGTTACAGCCAAGTTAATCCACCGCTATTATACGTTGCTCCATTAATCCACCGTAACGCATCGGTTCGTGATTACTCTTCCATCCTGACCGACAAAACACTGCACTTCTCTATATGAGCTCAGCCTACTCTGCTTTGCCACGACAGAGCAGGCGAGGAGTGATTGAGCATGCACTATTTCTCTCTTGTTCTATGCTACAGTAAGATGTGACACATCTCACATTATAAGTTGGTATCATTTCACCTCTATTAGTAATATGGTACTAAAGGTTTTTACACATGTCTTACAATTAATTGACCTTTAAAATTTATCTAAAAATTATTATTAATATGGGCCTTGGTCCAACATTTCTAACAGAAATCTCGCAAATCAATTGAAAGGAAACTACTAGTGCAAGATTGATGATGACTACCTTTACTTGGCTTGTCCTCGTCAATCGCCTCAACATTTGTAACAATTGACATGGGTGGCTCCGCAAATACTTACCCCTCCCACCCGAATTAGTCACACGATGCAACAGATGACAAATGGCTCTTCAAAAATTAGTGGTGCATATGCTTGAGTTTTTCATTAGTCACTATAACTGCGATTCACAATTAATGTTTTTACTTCAACAAAAACGGAGGATGGAGTGATGATCAGAATGTTGTGCTCTTAATTTTGATGTTAGAGGTCACTTTAGTTTCTGACTTGTTAGATGGAGAATCCGGCCCCTGGCTCCCTCCTGCACGTGCATGCATGGCGTGCGGCTGGCACGGCTCTAGTCCTATGTGAGACCACGCGTGATCACGCGTTAGCACTAATCCCGGTAGATATCCCTCGCCTTCGTTCAGTTTCCATAAATCATGCGAGGTTATTATCTCTGCTTTGGGATATAAATCTGTAACGCATGTTTCCGAATTCAATCAATCAGTTTTCATTCACGTGACATTCTCTCTCACATGGTATCAGATATGTTCGCATCCTGTGACCGTCGCTTCCGCTAACCAAGAGCCGCCTCCCTAGATCCGATCATGGACGCCGCCGCCGCTGCACGCCAGCACGAGGAGGACACCGCCGCTGCCGCCGCAACCGCGCACCAGCGAGAGGACGAGGCCGCCGCTGCATGCCAGCGCGAGGAGACTGCCTGCGCACGTGAGCAGGCCACTGCGCGCCAGCGCGCCGAGGCCGCCGCTCGTGAACGCGAGGCCGAGGCCACTTGCTTGCGCCAGGAGGCTGATGCGCACGCTGCCGAGGCTGCCCGCCTATGCCAGGAGGCCGACGCCGACCCAACGCCATTGCGCATGGCGCCGAGGCCACCCACGACGCGGAGATCACCAACGCCATGATCCTCCACGAGACGGCCGCCATCACCAATCTCCACGCCCAGGCCGTCGCTGTCCAGAACATCCGTGCCCTCGTGCCGGTCGTTCTTGATCTCGTCTCCCCCAACTACACCAAGTGGCGTGGCTGCTTCCTCACCACACTAGGCAAGTACTCCATCACCGACCATGTCCTCACTGACACAGTCCACGCCAAGTCCGCAGATTGGTCTCGAATGGACTGTGTCATCCGTGAGTGGCTATACGGCACCATCTCCTCCGACCTCATTGAGATTGTCATGGTGCCACGCATGACCGCGCGTCTCGTGTGGCTGGCCTTGAACAACAATTTGTCGGCAACCGGGAGACGCGTGCCCTCATCCTCGACGCTGAGTTTCGCTCTTTCGTCCAAGGCGGTCTTAACATCACAGACTATTGCAGGAAGTTGAAGAGTATGGCAGATGCCCTTGGGGATCTCAACGAGCCCGTTGCCGATCGGACACTTGTTCTCACCGTTTTGCGTGGCCTGAACGAGAAGTTCGCGTACATGACGGCTCTCCTCAAACGTCAACGGCCATTCCCCACCTTCCTCGAGGTCTGATCTGATCTCCTGCTCGAAGAGATGACTATGGCCTCGCGTCCCTCGGCGTCGTCCACTGTCCTCATCGCCATCACCCCATCATCTGGCGGTACCGGCCATACATCGAACGGCAACCCCAGTGGCCCCGATGGCACCCAGACTGGCCATTGCCCAGCCCCCACTCCCGGCACTCCCCTACCACGGCCCGGGGGCAGGTTTGGCGGCTCTAACCGACGTCGCCGACGTGGGAAGAACGGTGGCACATCGGCAACGGGGGCAGCTCCACCTGGCCCTCGTTCTACGATCCGTGGACAGGGACCATTCAGATGTGACCTGGTCCCCAGCCCGGCAGCCGACCCTCGCGAGCACAGGGCGTGCAACACCAGCAGCACCCGCGCCTCAACACACCACCGCAGGCGTTCTACGCAGGACCTCCTCCTGGTGGTTACCCGCTGCCCCCACAGCTTGTCTACCCGGCTGCATCGACTACATCTGCTCCTCCACCATCACCCGGCACTTGGACTCCAATGTCGGACTCTTGGAACCGGCAGTCGTTGGGAAACACGTTCAGCACTATGACACTTGCTCCTCCCTCCACGACTGACTGGCACATGGATTCTGGGGCATCTGCGCACATGACGTCGAACCCCGGTAACCTATCTTTGCTCCATTCGCCATGGTCTTTTACTCCTTCATCCATCGTTGTCGGTAACGGGTCCTTTTTGCCTGTCACCTCTACCGGCTCAACAGCTTTACTTGGCAATTTTCATCTTAATAACATTCTAGTCACTTCTAGCCTTATCAAGAATCTTATATCTGTTCGCCAGTTTACTACTGACAACAATTGCTCTGTTGAGTTTGACTCGTTTGGTCTCTTTGTGAAGGATCTATGGTCCCGGAACGTGATCATCAGGTGCAATAGCTCCAGACCTTTATATGCCTTCCACGCACTGGCGCCCAAATCTTATGCTCTTGCAGCTACGCCCGCCACCCTGTGGCGTCGCCGCCTTGGACATCCTAGACACAACACCATCGCCAAACTCGCTAGTGTCTCCGCCATTACCTGTAATAAAAGTGTTGGTGATTCTCTTTGTCACGCTTGCCAACTTCGTCGTCATGTGCGCTTGCCGTTTGCCACATCCAACTCTAGAGCTATCAATGAGTTTGATTTAATCCATTGTGATCTTTGGACATCTCTTGTTGCCAGTATGTCCGGTTACAAATATTATTTGGTTATTCTTGATGACTGCTCCCATTTTCTTTGGACATTTCCTTTGCGTCTTAAATCAGATACTTTCCCCACCATCTCTAATTTTTTCTCTTACGTGACTATTCAGTTTGGCGTGACAATCAAAAGCATCCAATGCGACAATGGTCAGGAGTTTGACAACTTCTCCGCCCGCACTTTCTTCCTCACTCATCGCGTTGATCTTCGCATGTCATGTCCCTACACCTCTCAACAAAATGGGAAGGCCGAGCGCACCATTCGCACCATCAATAACATTGTGCGCTCCCTCCTATTTCAAGCGAGTTTTCCTCCTTCCTATTGGGTCGAAGCACTCCACACAGCCACGTACTGTCACGGACCCGGAATTGCATATGATTAGGGGAACGCGAAGTCGCCAAGGACCGAAGGACTCGTCCGCCCGGTGGCACGGTACCTGCGCCGTACGCACCAAGGTAGAGCGATCCGACACCCGCCACGTGCGAGCCGGCCGGAAGCGACCAATCTTCCCAAAACCACATACGATTCCGTAATCCGGTGAAGAGTCAGAGCCGTTCCTGAATCCTACCACGACAAGCAAGGTCGGAGGAGCCCGGCAATTCTACCCACACCCTAACCTAGCTCGGAAGCTAGTGGGTCGCTCGAAAGCCCGGTAGAACGCCCACACCCTGCCTGGCCGGCACAGCATCTCAGCCAGCGGGTCACTCAACCAACACCTGCTCGACTTAGTAGAAAATGGTACGGCCTCGATCCTTCACGGCATACCCATACACTTCATATCATTCACGCATTGTGCAGGGGCAGCCTGAATTTACTCGGATATCATCACAAAGCTCTACATTACGATATTACTAATACCAGTCCACGATGGGACAACATATTACATCAGTCGGTTATCACCGGAAACATATCCGAGTACGGAGAAACTTAACAACAGCAGAAACAAAATAAGTGAGTCCCACAGCGGCACAGTGACCGCTGAACAAAACACCAACTATCCCATTGTTCGAACACTACCGAGGAAACCAAGTTTAAGCATCGTCAAAGTAATCTTCGACCACCGGTTCACCTGCAAGCTCCAGGGATAACCTGGGTGAGTACGAATGTACTCGCAAGACTTATCCGTGCTTGATTAAATGTCCTACGCATACTAGTATAGCAGTAATTAAACATGACATAACTCAAGCTAGAAGGGTACAAGTATACAAATAACTCATTGACAGAAAAGGAGGTCAACCACAGATAATAAATCATAGCTTAAAATTCACACATTTCCACGAATGGATATAGAGACACTCACTTGCCATTTCCTACTCACTTGGGACAACCTAGACCATAATATTGACACTGGATGGGTATAGAGACTCTCACTTGCCAGTTTGACCCCTCGATGGATAGACAACACGGCACTCACTTGCCACTTCCCACTCACTTGGGACAGTCCACATCGCACATTGACACTAGCCACTATGACACACATTCTCTAAATCTCTCGGATCGTTACCGGCAAATACATCCCCATGGAAATAACCAGTGCTCATCACCCGGAGGTAGCTAATCTCCACGTGATCGAGGCTCACCATACGCAACGTCCATGGCGGAGATTTCCGCTAACGTCCACGCGGTGATAAGGGAGTGGTACGATGGAATCACCTCAGGATGGTAGAACCTATCAACCGTATCCGTCGAACGGAAGCACCTCAGGATGGTAGAACCTACCAACCGTATTCGTCGAGCGGCATCTCCTCAGGATGATAGAACCTACCAACCGAATCCATCGAGCACACCCTCGGCTCTCACATCTCACATTATTAGGTTCAAGTTAGTAGAAGCACCGGATTAATTCTCAGCCATCGCTGGACACAACAAACGACACATCCTAACATGCTAGTTTACTGAACCGAAGTACACATTCCAAACAGTGATCCACACACAAACATATAATCAAGTAAAGTATATAAATAACAATGCAAGGATGCAACAAGCTCTGCTTGCCTTAGTCGTAGGGTTCCTGATCTTGCGTGGAGTCGTAAGCCGGGTGGTCTTCTTCTTCGGTTTCTTTTATAGGCAATACGGAGAACCGGAAAGAAACGGTAAAGGGGATATTAAAATCCAGCATGTATGCATGATGAATGAGTCTAAATATGCAATCCTAAAGTGAAGTGTAGATACTACAAGCCTACGGCATCAGGAATTCTCTATTGGCAATGGTAGATAGCAGGTTGTTGTCCTAACCATGCATGCATGTTGATTTCATTTGATTGCATGTTAAGGTTAGAGATTACTACGCATAATAGAGGATCATGAGGTAACATGTTTGTATTCTAGTAGTGTTCTGAGATACAAGACTAACGCAACTGGAACGAATCAATTTGGAGCTAGTATCGCTAAGTTACGGATTATCGAGGAATGTTATACAACATAATGAAACGTTAAGAAAGAACTTCTACGATGTTGTATAGGCGTTAGGGTTTCATGACAGCGAGCCTTGCTCTAAGTAACCTTGTGGAAATGAACTCGTAACCTTAACTTTATATATGTTATTTTACGCGGCTATGAAGCTTAGGGTTTATCGACGAACGGTAATAAAAGAGCTACAACTCGCATCGTGAAATGGCTCTCTATGTATGTATCCCTAGTAGGAGGCTAATAGGACCAGACTGTAGGGTATCTCGCGAGGTCTCCGAGTACCTAAAATTTGTCAAAATTGGGACTAGGATCGCGAAGCTAGGGTTTATCGACCCTCGATAGAAGCAAAACTTCAACCCTAAGTGTCATCTTGTGCATGTGCTCAAAATTAGTTTTTGATGCAGCCAAGTTGTAGGAAACCTCGAGAGGTTTCCGAACATATGAAATTCGTCGAAATCGGACTTACGGTTGGAAAGTTATGCGCGTTTGAATTTTATTGGATTTTGGAATCAAAACCCTAACTCTAACTGCGAGACCTAAATTGCTAAACCTACCCGAAGTGCACTCGGAGCTAAGCCTAAAACTCTACGCGCACCCGAGATGTACCCGCGCCAAAAACCCAACCCTACACTCCTCTGGCTTACACGTGGGACCCATTGGACAGTGCTGACTGGGTGGCCAAATCCCAGTCAGCAGCTGAGTGTGCGCCCATGGCCAATAAGGGGCGGCCACGCGGCCTACCCATTTGGTCCAGAGGCCGGCGAGCTCGGGGCTGGGAGCACACCACCGGAGCTTGACCGGAGTTGCTCCGGATGGCCTCGGGGGCACGGCAGGCTCGGGGAAATGGCGGAGGGAGCGGCGGCGGCTCACCTAGGGCAATGCCCGGGCTTGGGGGACGCGGAGGGGCTCGGGGGCGAGTTCCCGGTGGTCGACGGTGAGGAGGCGCTTGGGTTGCCGCCGGTGGAGTGCCTCGGCCACGGATCTGAAGAAGGAAGGGGAGGAGGAGGTGAGGGGCAACGGGAGGGAGCTCGGGAGTGAAGCACGGGGGTCGGGGCTCACCGGGGAAGCGGGGATTCCACGCCGGAGTTCGGGCCGGAGCCGAAGGAGACGACGGCGGCGGCGAGGAATTGCACACCGGAGAGGAGGCTGGGGGAGCTAGGGTTCGGGAATGGGGCGCGAGGGGGCTGTCCGAACGGGCGGGGGTGGTTTTTATGGGGCGGCGGCCGGTCGGAAGGAGGTGGCCGCGCCGCCCACGGCGGCCACCCGGCGGCAGAGACGTGGCGTCGGTGGCCTGACCTGCGGGCCCCGCCGTCGGGTGTGAGGGAGGAGGCGCACAGGCTCGCGGGGCGTTTTTCCCAAGGAGGAGACGGAAAGGGGTGAGAGGGAGGCGGTTTCGGGCTGCAGGCCGGTTAGGTGGGCTGGCCGAGCGGGTTAACGGGCCGAGCGGGTGGGGTTTCGGCCCAGGCGACCTAGGTTTCTCTTCTTCTCTTTATTTTCTTTAATAGCAGCACTACTCCCATTATCATTTTATGTACCAAACTAACTCCAAATAAGTTGAAATTTCTACAGGGGTTTTAAAATATTATTTGTGAGCTACTGGAAGAATTTGAACCAGTTTGGGCAAGATTTGACCTATGTTTGCATTCAAATTCCATTTGGGGCTCAATTTGAGTTTATATTGCAACTAAGCCCCAGGCATACCCAAAATTTCTGAAATTTGGAGGGGATGCTCAAAACATTATAAGAGCCCTACTATAGAAGTTTGGGGTGGTTTGGAGTGTGTTTGCCCTAGGTTCCAGTTCAATCCGACTTTTGACCTAATTCGACGTTGAAACTCCAATTAGGTTTTAGACTCCTCCAAAGCTGTTGAAATTTTGCATGGAGCTAACATGTTTATATGTTTGGCTATTCCCAAGTTTCGATGGGACTTTATGTACCTTAACTCGCCCAATTGCTTAGCCCTAGATTTCGACGGTTTAGGGTTTGCTTTCAGACGCTTCGGTTGAAGTGTTATTTCATGTGGCTTTTGGGGCAAGTCTTGGGGAGAAAAGAGGAGATTAGTAGAGGGATTCTATGACACTTAAAATAAGTTGATTGGTGTTTGCAACTCAATCCACCGAGGATGAGATATGTACGTATTCTATAAAGTTTCATCGTACTTTATCTTAGTTTAAATAAGTTGTGTGGGTGCGTGTGCATGTAGATGATGTCATGTATGCATGAATGCAGGGCAACAACCTAGTCGTCTAATTTGGGTATTACAAAACCTACCCCCCTTAAAAAGATCTCGACCCGAGATCTCTAACGTTCGGCAAACAAGGATGAGAGCTCTGTCCTGAGTCAATCTTCATGTTTTCCCACTTAGCTTCAACGTCGATGTGATTGCTCCATTCTGTCAAGAAGCCTTCTTGTAGTTCTTTCATCACGGGGGTCAAGGAGGGTTACGACACGTCTGCTGGATGCCAAACTTGACCAGGTGACCTATCCGCTTTGTTTGGGTTCATCAAGAATAATGGTGAAGAAACGGCCTGGTGCTACTGGGAGGGATGGATATCAGGGGTTTCGATGTTTCAGGGAAGGCTAAGTTCTTGCGTTGCTGATACCAAGCTGTTACTATTTGACTTCTACACCAGTTCTGGAAAGAGAAAACCAGATCAAGTTATTATTTCCAAATAACCGTATTCTGGAGGAAGAGGGGTGCGAGGACCTTGACAGTCCTGCAGATTCAGAATTCAAGATCGTTGGTTTGAGTGGGAGGGGTCATTACGACCAGCTATCTCAGTCCCAACAAAGGCTGGTTAGGGTAGTGAGGGTAGAGACTTGAAGCAATTGAAGTATCTGTTTATGATTACTTGAGAAGAAAGATCGGAAGCAGGAGTGTTGGTACAAAAAGGCTTTTCCGATTGCACATTCTACTTTACCGAGTCTGAATGTTGGGTGCTCGACCCCTCCGGGGGTGTCCTGTTTCGGAAATTGCCCTTGTTTTTGGGAACTAGGTGGCAAGGTTCCAACTAGGGTATCTGAAGGATCTTGGGTAGCTAGGTTAACGTAGATGGCAACTTTAATGGGGAGCTGTGTCTCTTAAGTCCTTGGGCTTATCACTGTACCGAAGGATTGGTGCTACTATGCTTATCCATCCTTGTCTTCTGCTGTTTATGTCTCTCCTCTATTTGATCGTTCGTTCAACTTCCTTGCCTTCGGCTTTTCTATACCATTCTTACCTCGTATGGGGTTTAGGGTGAATTATGATGCAACTATTCTTAATTTGGCTGTTAAGCTAGATTCTCTAGAATCTTTGTTGTATTTTTCTCAGTAAAAACAAGAAGATGAATCTTCTTGTAATTAACTGGGTAGTGTGGTTTGGAGATGACAGAGTCCATCAGGCACCATACTTAAGGATCCTCGGTCTCCAGTTCAGGAATTGCAACTAAGAGTAAATAAGGCAAGGCTAATAATGGGATCTTGTTCTCATGCGGAAACTAGCTTTATGCAAAAGGGTGGAATACTCTGGAATTGAAAGGACGGTAGCTGGAGTTAAGTTAACAGGGAGCGTACCCAACTCTTGCTCCGGTATATCCTGCGCTTCTTCGATGGCGATGTAGTTCATCTGGCCACGGCCGGCGGTTGGAGCTCTATTAAGGGCTGGTTCCTTTGCTTGAAAGCCTCCCCTAGCTTGTCCTTGTTGCCCCTTGGGAGCAAAGGCAAAATTTGTGCGCGGCGAGGTGCAGCGATCAGCAAAGTGCCCCATATTTCCGCAGTTATAGCACCTGACCTTATTCCGATCAAATACGGGTCGCGGCTGTCCGTTCCGGGGATGAGGCTGATGTCCTTGTTGCTGAGGGCGAGGAGCATAATCTTGTGGCCTTGGTGGATACTGTCCAGTGGGGCGGGGTGGTTGTGGCTGCCACACCCGTAGCTTCTGCGAACTGCCAGCAGCAGCTTTCAGTGCTTCTCTTTCACGCTTACGAGTCCTGTCGAGCGCTAACTCTTTGGCTTCCACTTTGATGGCCTTATCCACCAGGTGCTGAAAGTTTTGCACGTCAACCGTGGCTAACTTAGCTTGCATCTCTTCACTTAATTTCCCCATGAACTTTTCTACCTTGTCCTCGTCGGTGGATACTTCGCGTGATGCATACCGCGCCAAATGGTTGAACTCACGGAGAAACTCCATGATGGGCTTCTTGCCTTGACGAAGGTCTCGGAACTCTTCCTTCTTCAATGCCATGATACCGGCAGGGATGTGGAAGTCACGGAAGCCAGTTCGGAACTCGGCCCAAGTGACCACATGGCCGGGGGCTTGCAGGGCCAAAAAGTTCTCCCACCAGTCAGCGGCAGCTCCTTCTAGATAGTGGGAGGCGAAGTTGACCTTGTCCTCTTCAGCACACTGGGCCAGCTGAAGCTTCCTTTCAATCGTGCGGATCCAATTGTCCGCTTCAAGAGGGTCATCGGTCCGATCAAAAGTAGCTGGTTGAGTTCTCTGAAATTCAGACAGACTGCCTCTGCCCTGACCACCTGCTGCGCCTTGATTGCGCACTATCTACTCTAAGATCCGGTTCTGGGTGAGCAAGATTTCGGCGATGTTGGGCTGCTGGGGAGGGGGTGGCATTTCTTCTTCTTCACGTTCACGACGCCCGCGAGCGGCTCCACGCGTTCCAGATGCCATGCTGCTGAAGTAAAAAGGCACCGGATGAGACAAAGAAGTTGGACACTTAGGAGATCAAGGATATTTCCACAAGGGTATAACCAGGTAACCAAGGATATGGCACATCGTTTCGTACACACTTTCACGAGAAAATGAGGCACAAACAATTGCAAGGAAGTTGACGCTAAGACACGAATGCATTAATTCGATCGACGGGGTTCATAGGAAGGCTGCGGTTTAGATCACTCTCTTAGTGAAATAAACGGGGGTAATGTTCCAAAATTGTAGCCATGGATACCCAACTATAATTGTCCAAAAGATACCCTAGAACCTGACATCACGGTTCACCTTACATTCCAAAATACAAATCACACTAAGGGCTATAGGGAGCTCCTGCACTGCGGCGACGAATCTCATAGGTCTCCAAATTGTCAGGGAGAGGAAGTGGAGTGTGGAACAACGGAATCCCATGTCCATGCGGAGGAAGGACAGTGGGGATACGTCGGGTGCTGCCTGCCAACGTTCTGGAACATAGAACATCAGGGCGAAATCCAAGCTCTACTCCGCCCACCGACGGGTAGTGGGGCTCCCATGGACCAACTTCATAGACTGAGTAGATGCCTTCGCCGGTCCAGAAGTGTGGAGGGGGAGCAAGGAAATGTGCTTGATGCTGCGCTAGCTGCAGGGAGATGATGAGACGGTGTCGATATCGCCTCAACTCGAAACCACGGGCTCGATACGCCGTGTCCAGGGTTCGGACAAGACGCCCCAAGTGGGCCAAGGCCACATTGGGTTCCTGGGTGAAGTCTTCATATGGCGCCACATCCTCCATCGGAGTGCGTGACGGGAAGTAGACGAAGGGGCTTTCGGCAAGGCCCGGAATGTCGTAGCGAAGATGACAAATGGCTGAGTAGGCCGCATCCTGGACGGCAGACTCCAACTCAGCTCCATATCCGTTGAAGAAGCATGGCTGATGTGGAGGGTCACTGTCGCGTGGGTTGATGAACACGCGTGCTCGATACTCATACAGGCCAAACCCTAAGTCGGCTCTATGTATCAGGTACTCCGGGAGGTATGGGAATCCAAGCTCTCGGAGCATATACAGGAGTACTTCTGGGAATCCATCAACATCCAGGGCATGGGTGGCATGCATCAGCTGTGGGGAATCCATCTGGCAGAGCAGGCAACAAGGTTAAGGTCAGTCACAAGCACAAAACCAAAGCGACAGGGAAGGGGTCTCAGAACTAAGAGCGGAGAGGATAAGAAATAAAAAGCAGTCTACTTACTAGTTTTAAATATAGGGTTTAATTTGCAAATAGTTTTCTCGACATTGCCGAGTCCTAACTAACGACCACCTGCAATTGGCTTCCTACGGTCAGCTCGGCTCTGATACCAAGCTGTCACGGACCCGGAATTGCATATGATTAGGGGAACGCGAAGTCGCCAAGGACCGAAGGACTCGTCCGCCCGGTGGCACGGTACCTGCGCCGTACGCACCAAGGTAGAGCGATCCGACACCCGCCACGTGCGAGCCGGCCGGAAGCGACCAATCTTCCCAAAACCACATACGATTCCGTAATCCGGTGAAGAGTCAGAGCCGTTCCCGAATCCTACCACGACAAGCAAGGTCGGAGGAGCCCGGCAATTCTACCCACACCCTAACCTAGCTCGGAAGCTAGTGGGTCGCTCGAAAGCCCGGTAGAACGCCCACACCCTGCCTGGCCGGCACAGCATCTCAGCCAGCGGGTCACTCAACCAACACCTGCTCGACTTAGTAGAAAATGGTACGGCCTCGATCCTTCACGGCATACCCATACACTTCATATCATTCACGCATTGTGCAGGGGCAGCCTGAATTTACTCGGATATCATCACAAAGCTCTACATTACGATATTACTAATACCAGTCCACGATGGGACAACATATTACATCAGTCGGTTATCACCGGAAACATATCCGAGTACGGAGAAACTTAACAACAGCGGAAACAAAATAAGTGAGTCCCACAGCGGCACAGTGACCGCTGAACAAAACACCAACTATCCCATTGTTCGAACACTACCGAGGAAACCAAGTTTAAGCATCGTCAAAGTAATCTTCGACCACCGGCTCACCTGCAAGCTCCAGGGATAACCTGGGTGAGTACGAATGTACTCGCAAGACTTATCCGTGCTTGATTAAATGTCCTACGCATACTAGTATAGCAGTAATTAAACATGACATAACTCAAGCTAGAAGGGTACAAGTATACAAATAACTCATTGACAGAAAAGGAGGTCAACCACAGATAATAAATCATAGCTTAAAATTCACACATTTCCACGAATGGATATAGAGACACTCACTTGCCATTTCCTACTCACTTGGGACAACCTAGACCATAATATTGACACTGGATGGGTATAGAGACTCTCACTTGCCAGTTTGACCCCTCGATGGATAGACAACACGGCACTCACTTGCCACTTCCCACTCACTTGGGACAGTCCACATCGCACATTGACACTAGCCACTATGACACACATTCTCTAAATCTCTCGGATCGTTACCGGCAAATACATCCCCATGGAAATAACCAGTGCTCATCACCCGGAGGTAGCTAATCTCCACGTGATCGAGGCTCACCATACGCAACGTCCATGGCGGAGATTTCCGCTAACGTCCACGCGGTGATAAGGGAGTGGTACGATGGAATCACCTCAGGATGGTAGAACCTATCAACCGTATCCGTCGAACGGAAGCACCTCAGGATGGTAGAACCTACCAACCGTATTCGTCGAGCGGCATCTCCTCAGGATGATAGAACCTACCAACCGAATCCATCGAGCACACCCTCGGCTCTCACATCTCACATTATTAGGTTCAAGTTAGTAGAAGCACCGGATTAATTCTCAGCCATCGCTGGACACAACAAACGACACATCCTAACATGCTAGTTTACTGAACCGAAGTACACATTCCAAACAGTGATCCACACACAAACATATAATCAAGTAAAGTATATAAATAACAATGCAAGGATGCAACAAGCTCTGCTTGCCTTAGTCGTAGGGTTCCTGATCTTGCGTGGAGTCGTAAGCCGGGTGGTCTTCTTCTTCGGTTTCTTTTATAGGCAATACGGAGAACCGGAAAGAAACGGTAAAGGGGATATTAAAATCCAGCATGTATGCATGATGAATGAGTCTAAATATGCAATCCTAAAGTGAAGTGTAGATACTACAAGCCTACGGCATCAGGAATTCTCTATTGGCAATGGTAGATAGCAGGTTGTTGTCCTAACCATGCATGCATGTTGATTTCATTTGATTGCATGTTAAGGTTAGAGATTACTACGCATAATAGAGGATCATGAGGTAACATGTTTGTATTCTAGTAGTGTTCTGAGATACAAGACTAACGCAACTGGAACGAATCAATTTGGAGCTAGTATCGCTAAGTTACGGATTATCGAGGAATGTTATACAACATAATGAAACGTTAAGAAAGAACTTCTACGATGTTGTATAGGCGTTAGGGTTTCATGACAGCGAGCCTTGCTCTAAGTAACCTTGTGGAAATGAACTCGTAACCTTAACTTTATATATGTTATTTTACGCGGCTATGAAGCTTAGGGTTTATCGACGAACGGTAATAAAAGAGCTACAACTCGCATCGTGAAATGGCTCTCTATGTATGTATCCCTAGTAGGAGGCTAATAGGACCAGACTGTAGGGTATCTCGCGAGGTCTCCGAGTACCTAAAATTTGTCAAAATTGGGACTAGGATCGCGAAGCTAGGGTTTATCGACCCTCGATAGAAGCAAAACTTCAACCCTAAGTGTCATCTTGTGCATGTGCTCAAAATTAGTTTTTGATGCAGCCAAGTTGTAGGAAACCTCGAGAGGTTTCCGAACATATGAAATTCGTCGAAATCGGACTTACGGTTGGAAAGTTATGCGCGTTTGAATTTTATTGGATTTTGGAATCAAAACCCTAACTCTAACTGCGAGACCTAAATTGCTAAACCTACCCGAAGTGCACTCGGAGCTAAGCCTAAAACTCTACGCGCACCCGAGATGTACCCGCGCCAAAAACCCAACCCTACACTCCTCTGGCTTACACGTGGGACCCATTGGACAGTGCTGACTGGGTGGCCAAATCCCAGTCAGCAGCTGAGTGTGCGCCCATGGCCAATAAGGGGCGGCCACGCGGCCTACCCATTTGGTCCAGAGGCCGGCGAGCTCGGGGCTGGGAGCACACCACCGGAGCTTGACCGGAGTTGCTCCGGATGGCCTCGGGGGCACGGCAGGCTCGGGGAAATGGCGGAGGGAGCGGCGGCGGCTCACCTAGGGCAATGCCCGGGCTTGGGGGACGCGGAGGGGCTCGGGGCGAGTTCCCGGTGGTCGACGGTGAGGAGGCGCTTGGGTTGCCGCCGGTGGAGTGCCTCGGCCACGGATCTGAAGAAGGAAGGGGAGGAGGAGGTGAGGGGCAACGGGAGGGAGCTCGGGAGTGAAGCACGGGGGTCGGGGCTCACCGGGGAAGCGGGGATTCCACGCCGGAGTTCGGGCCGGAGCCGAAGGAGACGACGGCGGCGGCGAGGAATTGCACACCGGAGAGGAGGCTGGGGGAGCTAGGGTTCGGGAATGGGGCGCGAGGGGGCTGTCCGAACGGGCGGGGGTGGTTTTTATGGGGCGGCGGCCGGTCGGAAGGAGGTGGCCGCGCCGCCCACGGGCGGCCACCCGGCGGCAGAGACGTGGCGTCGGTGGCCTGACCTGCGGGCCCCGCCGTCGGGTGTGAGGGAGGAGGCGCACAGGCTCGCGGGGCGTTTTCCCAAGGAGGAGACGGAAAGGGGTGAGAGGGAGGCGGTTTCGGGCTGCAGGCCGGTTAGGTGGGCTGGCCGAGCGGGTTAACGGGCCGAGCGGGTGGGGTTTCGGCCCAGGCGACCTAGGTTTCTCTTCTTCTCTTTATTTTCTTTAATAGCAGCACTACTCCCATTATCATTTTATGTACCAAACTAACTCCAAATAAGTTGAAATTTCTACAGGGGTTTTAAAATATTATTTGTGAGCTACTGGAAGAATTTGAACCAGTTTGGGCAAGATTTGACCTATGTTTGCATTCAAATTCCATTTGGGGCTCAATTTGAGTTTATATTGCAACTAAGCCCCAGGCATACCCAAAATTTCTGAAATTTGGAGGGGATGCTCAAAACATTATAAGAGCCCTACTATAGAAGTTTGGGGTGGTTTGGAGTGTGTTTGCCCTAGGTTCCAGTTCAATCCGACTTTTGACCTAATTCGACGTTGAAACTCCAATTAGGTTTTAGACTCCTCCAAAGCTGTTGAAATTTGCATGGAGCTAACATGTTTATATGTTTGGCTATTCCCAAGTTTCGATGGGACTTTATGTACCTTAACTCGCCCAATTGCTTAGCCCTAGATTTCGACGGTTTAGGGTTTGCTTTCAGACGCTTCGGTTGAAGTGTTATTTCATGTGGCTTTTGGGGCAAGTCTTGGGGAGAAAAGAGGAGATTAGTAGAGGGATTCTATGACACTTAAACTAAGTTGATTGGTGTTTGCAACTCAATCCACCGAGGATGAGATATGTACGTATTCTATAAAGTTTCATCGTACTTTATCTTAGTTTAAATAAGTTGTGTGGGTGCGTGTGCATGTAGATGATGTCATGTATGCATGAATGCAAGGCAACAACCTAGTCGTCTAATTTGGGTATTACACGTACCTTCTCAATCGCCTACCCACAAAGACACTAAACCACTCCACACCTTTCTTTGTATTGTACGGCGTCCATCCCACCTACGACCACCTTCGTGTGTTCGGCTCCAAGTGCTACCCCAACTTATCCGCTACAGCTCCCCACAAGCTCTCACCTCGTTCCACCCTTTGCATCTTCCTTGGATATTCATCAAATCACAAAGGTTACCGGTGTTTTGATCCTTTGTCAAATAGAGTCATCATCTCCCGCCATGTGACGTTCGATGAGACATCTTTTCTTTTTGCTGAATCGAACACCCCAACGCCTAATGCATTTGATTTTTTATCCAATGTTGACAGCGCACCGATTCCAGTCGGGCCACCATGCCGCTCTTTCAGTGCAGGTACACCACCACTGGTGGCCGAGCCTGCTGCTGTGCCCATGGCACCGCTCCCACCGGTCAATGACCCGGTGGTCGAGCATGCAGCCACCCTGGTGCCGCTGGCCACACCTGCAAGGAGCGTAGGCAGCATCGCACCTACAGCTGAACCTCCGTCGCCTCTGTCCACCACGCCGGCGGGTCGCTCGTCGCCTGTGTCAATAGGTGCGGCTGCGTCCACTGCTCCTACGGTGCGCAGCACCACTGCACCGGCCGCTGCTGCTGCTGCTGTGTTGGGCAGCACCGCTGCCCTGCCCGTGGACGTACTGCCTGATGGCGCGGTACCAATCCCGCCAGTCAGCAACTCTCACACCATGGGCACCCGTGGCAAGCTTGGGTTCCGGCAGCCCGTCCAGCGGCTCACCCTTCATGCCACGACCCTCTCATCGATCTCGAAGATGTATCGGTCTGCTCTAGCTGATCCTAACTGGTGCAGCGCCATGGAGGATGAGTATGCCGCCTTGCTCGGCAACAACACGTGGGATCTCGTCCCGCGACCACCCAAAGCCAACATTGTCACGGGTAAATGGATCTTTCGGCACAAGTTTAACGCTGATGGTACTCTTGACAGATATAAAGCTTGATCGGTTCTTCACGGCTTTACACAACGTCCGGGTGTTGATTTCGATGAGACTTTCAGCCCGGTCGTGAAGCCAGCCACTGTCCGCATTGTGCTCTCTTTAGCTCTTTCCAGAGACTGGCCCATTGATCAGCTTGATGTCGAGAATGCATTTCTTCATGGCACCCTAACTAAGACAGTCTACTGCTCCCAACCAACCGGTTTCGATGATCCTTCTTGCCCAGAATACGTCTGTCGTCTGAACAAGTCTCTTTATGGCCTCAAACAGGCGCCCCATGCTTGGTACAACCGCTTTGCCTCATACTTGCTAACTCTTGGTTTTGTGGAGGCCAAGTCGGATGCGTCTCTGTTCATTTACCACAGTGGTGCTGACATTGTCTATCTGCTTCTTTATGTGGATGATATAGTCTTGACGGCGTCTTCTGTTGCTGCGCTACGCTGGACCATTGCCGCTTTGCAAAGAGAATTCTCTATGAAGGATCTCGAAGCACTTCATCATGTTTTAGGCATTTCTGTGCAGCGCAATCCCAGTGACTTGTTCCTCTCTCAGCGACAATACACACTGGATATCCTAGAGCATGCTGGCATGTCAGACTACAAACCCTGCAGCACACCGGTTGATACTCATCCTAAAGTGTCTAGATCTGCTGGAACCCCAGTGAGCGATGCCACTCATTATCGTAGCCTCACAGGTGCCCTACAGTATCTCACCTTCACACGACCGGATATTGCCTATGCCGTACAGCAGGTATGTCTTTATATGCATGACCCCCCGAGAGCCTCACCTCACGGCAGTCAAGCGCATCCTTCGGTACTTACGCGGCACCATCGACTATGGGCTCCAGCTTCATCGATCTCCATCGGCGGACCTGGTCGCATACTCTGATGCAGACTGGGCAGGGTGTCCAGACACATGCAAGTCCACCTCGGGCTATGCTGTGTTTCTTGGTGATAATCTTATTTCCTAGTCTTCCAAGCGTCAGAACACAGTGTCTCGCTCTAGTGCCGAAGCGAATACCGGGCTGTTGCCAATGTCGTTGCAGAGGCTTGCTAGCTTCGTCAGTTACTACATGAGCTTCGGAGCCCTCTCCACCGAGCTACTATCGTCTACTGCGATAATGTGAGTGTCGTCTACCTGTCGACGAACCCAGTGCAGCATCAACGCACCAAACATGTCGAGATAGACCTTCACTTCGTCCGGGAGCACGTGGCTCTAGGCAATGTTCGAGTTCTTCATGTTCCGACGACCTCACAATACGCCGACATCTTCACCAAGGGGTTGCCTACATCCGTCTTCACCGAGTTTCGATCCAGTCTGAATGTCCGTTTTGCCGGTATTCCGACTGCGGGGGCGTGTTAGATGGAGAATCCAGCCCCTGGCTCCCTCCTGCACGTGCATGCCTGGCGTGCATGGCACTGTGCGGCTGGCACGGCTCTGGTCCTACGTGAGATCACGCGTGATCACGCGTTAGCACTAATCCCCGCAGATATCCCTCACCTTCGTTCAGTTTCCATAAATTATGCGAGGTTATTATCTCTGCTTTGGGATATAAATCTGTAATGCATGTTTCTGAATTCAATCAATCAGTTTTCATTCGCGTAACATTCTCTCTCACATGACTGAAAAAGCATGAGCAGTTATAACTTAAAGATGCTTCTGCCTATTGATTTGATTTTCTTTTGTGAGTAGAAGAGAGATTTTACTACTTACTCAGACATACAACATTTGGGCGCAAGCAATTGCCTGCTCGATAACCCCTCAAAAGTAGCACTTACGATGCACCTGAACTTACCGAGGAAGGTGCAGAACAAATTAGCTTAATTCGGTTGTCCCAAACAGGCCTGTTCATATGATGGAACTGAAATTGCAGAACAAATTAACTGCCTCATTCCAAACCAAAAAAGAGCAAAATATAAAGTAGCTAAAATGAGATAAGCGATCAAAGCTGAGGCCTTATGTGATTGAGCAACACCTAATGGTGTGTTCATCCCTCCCGCGGACGGCCGCACCTCGAGGGTGTTATGGAGTATATTTTTCTTAATCAAAAGTCACGTAGGAAAGCCCATCAAAGGTCCTTCAACACAGTACGACCCATCGTACGTAGACCACAAACGAAGCAGATAAGCCCATCCACAGATCATGTGGCTCCCGTTTAACGCCTAACGGCACCCTGCGTCCCTAAAACAAACGCCGTCACTCCCCTACCTCCCAAACTTGTCGGAATGGCCCTCAAACCCGCCATCTCCGTCCCCGCCGCCGTCACTCCGCTACCTCCACTCCGCCGCCTCCTCGCTTCCTCCTCCTCCTCCTCCTCCTCCTCGAGGTCGGCCGCTTGTAGGGCTCTCAGGGTCTCGGCAGCGATGGCCACGGTGGTGCAGCCCGCCGTGGTGGTGGGCGGCGGGCGCGTGGGGCAGGCGCTGCTGGGCATGGGACCGCCCGGCGGGGACGTGCTGGTGGGCCGCGGGGAGAAGGTGCCCGACGGGGCGCTCGCTGGGCCCATACTGGTGTGCACCCGCAACGACGACCTCGACGGCGTGCTCGAGGCCACCCCGAAGTCGCGGTGGCGCGGTATGATGATCGCTAGCTATCGCGTTCTGTAACATCGAAATCGCTTGGTGCCGCTGCGTGTTTTGGAATTCTTTGAGCTAATACTGGAGCAGATTTGGTGTTCTTCCAGAATGGGATGCTGGATCCGTGGTTCGAGAGCAAGGGCTTGGTGGACGCGAACCAGGTGTTGGCCTACTTCGCCGTGTCCAAGGTTGGAGAGCCACCGGTGGACGGGATCACTGACACCAACCCCGAGGGGCTGACCGCTGCTTTTGGCAACTGGGCTCCAGCAGTGGCTGCTCGCCTGGAAAATGGGGGGCTTACCTGCAAGGTGCGATTTTCAGCATTTCATTAGTCATAGCTGATGCTTATACAGTTTGCGCTTCAGCCATTCTGTACTGGCTTCATGAATAGACTCGCCTTTTTGTTAGTTCAGCTTGAGCATATCAAAACACATGAGGTTTGATGTGTAATCATTTGTTAAATGTCAGAGGCCAGCTCAGTTTCGTGCGAGAATGTCGGATATTTTTCCATAGTTGCTAAAATTTTGCACACTAAACGTATTATGCCAGTGTTTTCAAGTTTTCATGATAACTTTTAAGAAACATGTATCTTTATTAAAGAAAGCATTCAGTTAAATTATTTTTAAAACACAAAGGTGATTTTTATCCTTCTGTTAAATTTTAGCCTTAATATTAAACTGTGAGTGTTGCTTTGGTCCCTTGCCTCTCTGACTGTTCATTTTCGTTCTGATCTTAATGTTTTCTTTTCTGAGGGGAAGAGATACTATTGCATGTGACAAGAAGTTTTTTACATGTGTTATAGGTGATTATTCGTTGTTCCTGATCTCTATTAGGTTTGTGTATCAAATGTCCTTCCTGATGTCAATTTTGGACACAATCTTAAGAAAAATCATATAAAAGCACTCCCCATTTGTGAGATACTTTCTTTGTTTCTGCACACTGCACTGGACAGCTAGAGCAAGTCACACAATACTCGAGCCATCAAAATTTTATAGCTTAAGTTGTCGGGTATAAGATTATGATAATCAAAGGAAGAAGATGAAAATCAACAGAGTTAATCAGCTGAGGGATTTGGCATTCAGCCCCATAATTAACTTTATTTTTCAGGTTAAAGTTAAAATATTAGCAATGTAGTTTTTCCATTTTTCTCAGGTTAGATTCATATTCTTCCGGCATTTCCTTTTTATTCATTGATTGTTGCTCTAGCATTCACTGTATCGTGCGATTTTCTAGTATTTAAGCATATTCATTTGTGGTAATTATGTTGTGACATGCCACTTAGGTTCTTGAAAAGGAAGCCTTTCAGAAGCAAATGCTAGAAAAATTGATATGGATTTCGGCTTTCATGCTTGTTGGAGCTCGTCATCCAGGGGCTACTGTTGGTGTGGTTGAAAAAGAATACCGATCTGAGGTAATATTCTCTCATGAATGTCATACATCTGACCCAGTTCTGAGCTATTTTTGTCCATTAGTTCAAAGTTTGAAGGCAATAATGGTGTACAGCATTATGTAATATAGTTGTTTGCTCTTTGCGTGCATTAGAATAATAAGACATGTTATTGAACAAAGCTATGTTTACTGCTGTTTGCATCTGCCTGCGAAAATTGTGTATTAACTTCCTTAAATTTTTCATCTGCTTGAGACAATATCGGTGTCTTTAGTTGCTTCAGCATTTTTGAGATAATGCTCCAAGATGACAAGACATCTGTTCAAGTATGAGAGTCACTCTTCCATTACAAGACCCACCTGTGTTTTTATCCTCACAGGTTTCCAGCCTGATAGCTGAATTAGCATCTGCTGCGGCTGCAGAAAGAGGGCTTTCATTTGACGAAGGAATAGAAGAAAGGCTTTGTGCGTACTCCAGAGCTGTGGCACACTTCCCAACTGCCGTGAAAGAGGCAAGTCCTACCACTGACAATCTATGTAATGCTTAAACCTGCACTTGTACTATATTGGCTTCAAAATTAACGTGTAAGCATTTCAACGTAGCAGTTCAAGTGGAGGAACGGTTGGTTTTACTCTCTCACTGAAAAGGCGCTCGCACAAGGTAAGACAGATCCGTGCCCACTCCACACAGCTTGGCTCAAGGAGATTAAGGTCATATAGATTATTTTCATGTATACGAGATGAGTCTTGGCTTAAACTCCTGAAGCAGTTTCACCGTTTATGTTATGTACAGATTATAGAGAGAAAACTGCATATTCCCTCATGTACGTGTGTCAAAAATAAACGTTTTGTATGTGAAAATTTGTTCTCAAGCATGCTGTGCAATGTACGAAGTTACTATTCTGAGTGCTGATAGCCTGCGTATGCATGTGAGGTTTGCTATCATCGGTATCTGCAGGCCAAACACAGTGCATATTGTTATTGGAAATGGTATTGATGAAAATGGAACTGTGTCTCCTTTATATTTTATTTACTTTGGGAGAGAGAGAGTAATGTGAAATGTATCTCCTGTTTTCTTAGATAGAGTAATGTGAAATGGAATTGTATCACTAGCAACTATGCTACATCACAGTGTGACGCCCTACACAATGCTATAGGAAGGGTCGGGATCCCTTGAGAGTTGGAAGCAACTCCGCCGAGTGGAGTTGCCTAAATCCCAGCCCTTCCTTGCTTTCTATGGCAGATATTAATCCACGTAATAACCACCCAAAATGCTAATTACGTTTGTTTCCTACATGATTACGTTTCTCTGGTGTCTGTGTAAGGAATTGAAGGACATCTGGACATGGCAACATGGCCATGGTGCTCCGCGCATTCGTGTCGGACAACACGGCCAAATGGTGCGACGCGATGAAATGAGGAGCTGGGCGTTGCGGCGGAGGCGAGGAAGCTGGCCGTGAGGCTGGAGACAGTGGGCGCCACGCTGGGAGACGTCGAGGCTCGGGCGGCTAGCGGGGACAAGGCCCCGGCGCGATTGCCGGCCAAGGTGCGCACCGTGGAGTACGAGGCGTTCGGATCCCCTGGAGTTGACGAGGTTGGGGTGTCGGGCGGGCTACGGTAGACGTCCGGCGCACGGACCAGCAGCGATTTGGGGAGGAGCTCGTCGCCTCGTAGCGTCTACTATGATTTGGCTGGATCAATAGCAAGCGGATGGCAGCGGTGGCGTAAGCATGGATGGGTGAGGTGAGGTGGGTGGCCGGCGGCGTTAGAGACCACACTCGAATCCTTCTAGCTTACATTTGAAATTCTCTGGTTTTCTCGAGCTAAGCTAGCAGGGGCTGGAAGGCCACGACGTCGGCTTGTTCACGAGGCTTCTGAGTAAGATGAGTAAATCAAGGGAAAGAGTAGTAGGTAGCCTAATATCTATCATAGAAGTCAAGGAAGGGTTGAGATTTAGATAACTCCACCCGGTAGAGTTACTCAACTCTAGGGGATCTGGAACCACTTAGGAACTACTAAGTACTCCGTGCTATGAGCTACATGCTTCCAACACTTGGAAAAACATACAAATGATCTGGGGTTAATTTGGAAGCATTGACACAAAACAATCAATCGTGCCACCCATATAGGTAGAGGTAGCGATATTGTGGATAGAGTTTGGCGCTACAAGGGCCAATTAAGGAGAACAAGGTAAGACAAAGTCAGAACAATTAGAAGAAAACATGCTATGACGAAAGACCCGATTAAGGAGAACAAGGGAATAGAAAGCCAAAACTATTAGAACAAAGAGTAAAATGCACTCATAATCATTAAACTTGCGTGATAGGATCAGTTTAGTCATTGTACTTACGAAATACCCATTTAGATCTCTATTCTTGCTAAAGGGGTCCATCTACGGTCCGAATTCTGTTTGCACTATATATTTTGATGACTGTGAGAACCTGAAATTTCATTAACGATAAAGAGAGGGGTTTATAAAGAGAGGGGTTTAGGTAGTATTGTTGTGCATCATTTGCATACATGCATCAAATTAGGTTCAATTAAAAATTTTGAATTCTAGTTTCAGAGATATGAACAAGATATATTATGTATTAAATAATTAAGTTAGATATGATAATGCAATTAATCATATATATATATATATATATATCCCCTAATCTGCAGCTACGCTCAGAATAGTTATTCTGCGCGCTGATCAACCG
Organism: Stipa capillata; assembly: GCA_019208055.1. Lineage (NCBI taxonomy): Eukaryota > Viridiplantae > Streptophyta > Magnoliopsida > Poales > Poaceae > Stipa > Stipa capillata. The sequence goes on from JAGXJF010003061.1 coordinate 29,228, forward strand.
ACCGAGCCAGCCAACCCAGACCCACCACGTCCCTCCCTTTTTACCACTGACTTTAAACTATTCAGTAGATATAGTAAATCCATCGAACTATATTACTGTCGAATAGATCCCTCACAGTAACGTAACTTCACATGTAAAATACGGTAATTTTATGTCTGTCGAGTAGTAAAACAACATGTGTCATCGTAAAATTCAAGACTCTAGTAATTTTGTATAAAGCGTGTCGCAAAATTACTATTATATGTACACGATATTACGATCTCGCGGCCATCATTTTACTGCATGTCTGATCGTTCCATACTAGAAAGAAAATATTTCTTCTCTTTGTTCACAATCACTTGCGTAGCCTAGTTGGTCAGTAGAGAAGAGCAACGTGCATGAGGTCCAGGGTTCAAATCCTGCCTCGTCCTTATTTTTCAATTAAAATGGATTAGGGGAATATTTCTTCTATTTATTCACAATCACTTGCATAGTCTAGTTGGTTAGAAGAGAAGAGTAACGTGCATGAGGTCCACGGTTTGAATCTCACCACCTCATTATTTATTCAATTAAAACGGACTGCGTGTGACTGTGAAAGGGCTGCCAAAAAGTCGTAAAACTTAGAATTTCTTTTACTGTCGAGATGCACGCGAGATAGTAAAGTTGTGTATAAGATGTCATAAAATCTATCACAAAATGTAGTAAAATATCGTCAAACTTAGAAGGTTTATACGGTCGAGATGCGCGCGCGGCAGTAAAATTGTATATAAGATATCGTAAAATCTATCGCAAAATATAGTAATTTTGAGTCACACTAAAATCTCAGCAGTAAAATTACTACTCGATAGACATAAAATTACTGCCCCGTTTTTTTCCTTCGTTGGTTCCGTGGTTGACTCGGTCTGACGCGTTTCGGCCGGAGCGCAGATTAAGCAATTCTGCGCTCTCGCGCATATTAGCACTGCCGTATATATATACATACATATATATATATATATATATATATATATATATATATATATATATATTGTGTGTGTGTGTTTGTATGAGAAATGTTTAATACAAAGGAACAGTATTACAAATACAAGGATCTAATATTAAAAAGGTTTACAATAAATGAATTAAATAAAATATTACAAAAATAAAATCCTAAGATACTACAACTATGCTAGTCAGATTATTATCTTTTCTTCATTTTCTTCTTGCTTCCAATTAACCTGCACACATGCACACACTTAAACAAAAGAGGTTAAGGGGTTAGTAAACACAATATTTATATAGAAAATTAACCTTAGGAATCAAAAACTGGTTTTGATTCAAAAAAGGAATCAAAGCAAACTTAATGGAATCATGACATTTAGTTGGTAATAGGCAACCAATTGAGTCAAGATAGCTAGGTCTGATGCCATAAGCTTGTTAATTTTTAGATTATTAACCTCCACAATTAGATAACCTTGATTAAATTATTTAAGATTAGTAGCTCTCATATGTTAATCTAACTAATCTAAATGCCCAATATGCTAATAATTTTGAATTTTGCCAACCAGCTATGTCATGTGACATAAAGCAGCCATGTTTGGTAACTAGAAATGACCTTGAGGATCAAATAAGGACCAACTAGCACAGCAAGCTGCTGCTGGTAGCTACAAATGCCACCACCAGTTTAGAGAGATCAAGATCCACATCACAATGTCACTTAACTAGCTCTATCACCAAATCACAACAAGAGTCATCTCATTAGGTGTCAGACTAGGAGCAAATTCGAATTCCAGCACAACAGCTTCAAAGAGTATAAATTGAGCCCTATAGGTGCTCTATTGCATCACACAACCACACCAAGCCACACCTACTTGAGTACTACTTGGAGAAGGAGAGCTGCTAGGAGGAGAAGGCCAACACCAGCAGGAGGAGGAGAAGGCCAACACCAGCACCAGGAGGAGATTAAAGCCACTAGCTAGGAGGAGAAGACAAGAAGAAACCTCAAGTCAATATCTAGCAGAGCCGTAGGAGTGCCCACCCAAGGTAATGATCTAGCAAAGCATCCATAGCTTAGTTAAGCATAACAGAGGAGTATAGATAAGAAGTTTGGGTTTAGAAGAAGAGAGATAATGCCCAAGTTATACAGAAATAACCTATGTTAGGCCAAATAATCTAAGGTAGTGATCTGTCCATATCAGTATATCTAATGAATAAATGTCTTACGTTAAGATCAGTGATATTTGTTCTTATCATATTAAGGATGTTACAAGGGAAAGCGGTTAAGCAAGTAGAGCATTTGTTCATGACAATTTAATATCACATGAACAAAAAGATAGCAACACATGAACATAAGTTGTACAATGAAGGAATGAACAAAATGCATACAAATATATAATCTTAGTGTGAACATACTAAAGATTAACTATGCACTAACACATACACTGCGCACCTGGTGTAAGTACCATTTCCTAATTACTATATTAAATACTAGTGTACAGATTGTGTATATGTAACATGGAATTGAAGAATAAAAACAATGGTGTACAGAGAAACCATATATATATATATTCATGCTTGTGGTAGAAAGGGGACAAAGGGTTCATGGCAATGTTTGATAGACAAAGACATCAATAGTTAATTAACCACATGTACGCATCACATCCCTCACCTCTGTCCAAAATTTCATAACCATACACCTAAGTCCTAATAATAGATTATTCATGTATAACCAGTCAAGTAGGAAATATTAGAATAAACGCTAGGATGATATTCCAATAACACGGAGACATGTATAACCAGTCAAGTAGGAAATATTAATCATCTAATTGAGCATCACAGATCAACAAGTTGCCACCAAGAATGATAGAACATCAGTATAGTTCAAAACAAGGCCATCTAACATCATGAAAAGCATACGATGGCACTTAAATTCTATACCATCCATAGCTAACAATTAGAGGTGGCCCAAAACCCTAGATCATTCCATTTACACAATAAACCTATAAATTCAATAGTAGTACCTGATGGCCGGCAAGCGCTTCGGATCATTACAACACTTTTAAAGGGAAGTATTGAGCCTAGGATTACCGAACCACGGGAGAAAAGGACAAATGTTTTCCCTTCCTCACAACTAGGCTTCTCACGTGAATAGTTGTGTTTGCACCCAAAGTAATTCAGAATTAATCTACTATAATATCGACTTCTACCAAAAGAATAAAACAAGAAATTAAGACGAAGTAACTAAAGCAATAAAACGAGGATTAAATCAAAGTAATTAAAGATCAATGGAAAATTAAACTGAGAACAAAAATTAAAAGAACGCAATGGCGGGACGACAAGTAATGAATAATTTCTAGATATTGGATTTATATCATGAGAAAGAAATACTATGTATGCAAGCATGATGGCGAAGCGAAAGATAGATACATCCATACCTCTCGCTACCAAGATAACGGCATAAAGAAGTTAGTCTTCGTGATTCCCTCGAATAAATGATCAAGGACATTCTATCCGGATATGCGATGTTACCGCGATATCTGCCCTACACATCTCATCGGTGCAACCCCTTAGCATTAATTAATAACACTATAAAATTACATCTATGCATAGCAACAACTCATAGATTAATTACATGACAGATCACCAATAGCCAAGAAATAATCTATTACTCAAACAAGGAATTCATCTTACAAGTGAAAAGCATTGACGAGAGAGAGAGAGAGAGAGAGAGAGAGAGAGAGAGAGAGAGAGAGAGAGAGATGGAGGAACAATGGAGATGGAGCTCGGCGTGGTGGAGATGATGAGCATGGCATGGTGAAGACGATGTGGTGGAGATAATCTTCCTGTTCTTCCTCCCTTGATCTCCCTTGCAACTTGTAAATGAGTTCTTGAGGCTATGGTGGAGATAGTAGATTGGATCTAGCAGCCTTGAGGGGATCCCTCCCTCAGGTGACTCTATTGTAGTACCTCCCTTCTCTTAAATAGATGGCAAGCACTGTTTAGGGTTTCACAGATCGTATGTCATGTTTTCCAACGAGGAGCCTTCACGGAAAAGGTTCTCTTTGACCTGGCGGCGCCGTACGCACTTGGTATGGACGTGCGGCACAGGCGCTGTTGGTTGTACTGCTGATCGTTTGGTGCACTGGATGCTCTGTCTGGGCTCTCATTACTTCATGAGCTCTCCTCTTGACATGTACTTTCCAAATATATATAATTCCATACCCTTTTCCAGCGATTTCTACACGCATTAAGCCCAAAAGAGAGTTTTGCACAATTTTGATAGTTAATTAGTCATTAGCAGCAATCGACAAGAATTTATATAGTGAAAATGTACTAATAAGGATCAAACATGGAGAAAATGATGAGTGCAAAATGGACTCATCAGTACCACCACCATCCATAGCTAAAGAAACAGAGAAGAAAGGTGCCACTTACCTGTAGAGGCACCGCTGCCACTTTGTGGCGCAATGAACTGGCTGCCCTCACACGGCAGTGGCAAGGTAATCAAGTAGAGGCTTGGGGGTAGCGGCAGTTGACAGAGTAGAGGTACGAGTCTAGCCGCACAAACACCACCATCGTACCTCCAATTGTAGCCACCGCCAAGGCTTGTAGCCACGACGTGGGACGAGGCCACCAAGGCCTGCCATGGATCGGGGTAGTAGCAACGAGGAGGCTATGACACAGATGCAGAGGCAGCACGGGGCCGTAGGTTCATTCACAGCGTCGCCAGCGACCACTCGCTCTCCATCGAGCTGCATGGCTAGGGTTCACCACGGCGATCGAGTCTGGGGCGGTGAGGTGTTGTGTTGGTGTAGGGAAGGAAGAGCAGAGGGAGGCAAGGTGTCACGCCTTGATTTTCTAATTCCGCATTCCAGCATGAAACCCTGCATGATAGGCATATCTTAAACATCGCATGCATCAATCTCACCCCTCTCGTAACCTTCCGATCTAAACCCTAAACCGGGAATGTACCCCATCTCTCCGCTCAATCGATATCCAGTGATGCACTCGCGGCACCTCATCACCAAACGTCCCCGAGTATCGTGTTGAAGCCCCGAAGACACCCTACCCATCTCCCTACCTTGCCACGCTTCGAAACCCTAATTCTGACCCCAATTTCCCCCTTTCTCCTTATTTAATCTTTTCCTTCCAAAACCCTAATCGCGAAGTCTACCTCTCCCTGGTCTTTCCAAAAATTCCAAATAAATTCCTGAAGAACCCTAACAATATCCTTAACCCAAATATAGCATAAAATATAGAGGGCCAATGCAAAAATATTGAGATATGGAAATATTAAATCTTAGGGCAATATTAGGCATTGTACTGCAACCCCTATAGTTATCTCTCAGAAAATTTTGATAAAATTCCACAACGCTCCCCACACCTTTAGGAGTCCCAATATATAAAAGTATGGGCAGGTCACATGCAGAAAACAAGAAAGGCAAGCATCGAACACCTTCCCCGTAATAACTCTCTCGCATAAAATCACGAGTATTTCTCTGCCAAAGCTACCACAGTTCACTGAGAAGTCACCACACACTGCCCTCACCCTTATAATCCCAATTAACTCCACTCTGGCAGCTCACATCTTATCACCCATAGTGGAAAACTAGGACACGTCCCCTTGGCATTCAAAGCTTCCACTGCTCAAAGCATCTCCAGTGCCCAGAAACTTGCTCAAGCTTTGAACACGTGTCCCTGAACGTGAATAACATGGTTTGACACCTCAAAGATGTCCCAGAGCAGCCATGACACGCCCATGCCGCTCTGGACGCGTCCAGCTTGCCACAGTGCGCGCCACCTTTTTTCCCCTCGCTGTACCGACCGTCGTCGAGGTTCATCTAAGCCACAGTGGCGCCTCAGACGACCCCCTCTTTCCCCTGTCAACCTGTCCTTGCCACTGCTCCAGCTCAGACCACCATTAATCTTCTCGCCGAGCTATCCCATCGCCGGCTTGAACAAGCCCAGCAACCGTGGCTCGCCGCCGGCCTATAAAAGGAGCCCGAGCGCCCAGGCCTCCAACCCGTCCATGCCGAGCTGTCCTAGGACCTGAGTTTCCCCACTCCCTTCTCCTCTAGCTCAGGCCGCCCGAGCTCACTCACCCTGCCGGAGAAGCAACCGCGCTGCGGAGCCCCGCTTCCTCTCCACTGGCTCGCCGAGCTGAGCTCCGCTGCTCCCTGCCGTAGCTACCCCGCCGCCAGTATTGACCCAGCTGCCCCGACCACCCTAACCACCGAAGCCCTAGCGCCGACCACTCCAACCGCCGCTTTTACTCCTGTCCGAACGCCGCCGCCATTTTCGGTCCTCTGTCCGAGCGCCCGACCGGGACGGTCGGATCCACTCCAGACGCCGCGGCAGGTAAGAAGGGAAGGCATTGGGCCGACCGGCCCGGTCCAAGTGTGGCTGGACTCTTTACCAGCAGGCCGCGCCCCGCTCCTCTCCGTTTTCTTTGTAAGGAAAATGTAAAACCTGGTTCAACAGAAGGCGCACTCTGGCCAGTTTTCCTCTGGTTTATTAATTTCAGAGATCAAACACCCCCGGTTCAACCGGTTTAACACCTTCCCGACCGGTTCTTCAACGTCCAGGACCGGTTCTGAAACCCTAGGATTATTTCCTACCTTTTGATTCAAATGCATTTTCAAGATTCAAAACTTTTTGAATGTAAATAGTAGAATAGGGTTTGAATCATTTCTTTCTTTTCCTAAACCACATATACACCATATACTTGAAATTTTTAGAATGATCAAAATAAAGGCCCTATACACCAATATGCTAGAATCTCCTTAGCAGCCCATGAAATCACAAGGATAATGATTTTGATCGTGTAACCCTAATCGCGTGAGCTCTTTTCTCTGAACTAAGGCGCTGTCATTTCATGCGACATCTTTGCATATACCTATCGCCAAAATCATTCTCTGCCCCCATAAACCTAAGACCTGGAATCTTGAGGTCAAATCCTTAACCTAACCCCAGGTATACACATCCTATTCTCGAATCGCCTCCCGAAACCCTAAACCCTAACTCGATTGTTCCTAGGCAAGCACCTCCCTGAGTTCACCTGGCCATCCGCGATCTATTTTGTCGTGCATATTATTTGATTTTCTTGAAGTGTTTGGATTGTTGCTTATTCGTTATTTCTTTCGACGCGCAGTTCGTGGAGTGAAATATGCGCGTCAGGACGAACCGGAATCACCCCCGCATCAGGAACAAGAGCAGGAACTGCTAGGCAAGCAATTTCCCGTCTTGTCCATTTTGAATCCTATATTTGCAAAGTGTAGTTATTTTGATTGTGAAACATGCACGCTATGTTTATCAACGATATTTTATGTAGATCTAGCTATACCCGATAGATGCATTCGAACTAGGATCGAACATCCGATTCCTTGTAACCCTAGTTGATTCATCGGTTGGTTTCCAACCGACGACATACCAAGGTTATAGGAAGTAGCCATTGCTTAGCCCTGCTGTAGTTAAGACTAAAATTTTGTTCGGTTGATTAAAACCTTCGGGTACGGGAAATTTAAACCCGCGGATAGCATATGTTATCCGCGGTGACTTTTAAAAGGAATGTTGCCAAATCCAAAATGAAGTTGGAGGTGATTTTGATTCGGGTAGGAAGTTAAGGTGGTTTGAAGGAAGACGAAGTAGCGGAAGGCTACTCGGTGAATGATGATAAACTGGAGTCCTGCTCGAATCAGTTAAGGACCGAGCCCAAGTGCCGCTAAACCAGTTCCCCTACCGTACATCCACATGTCCTTTATGGGAAGGACTTGACTCGGTAACCCGCCTAATAATAGGGTTCGGACCCGTAGGAAGTAAGAAGAAAGTGCTAGGTAGGATATGGATCCCTAGAGAATCCCCACGATGCTACATGGGTAGAGATTCTTAGTGAGCTCCATTTAGACGTGGATGAAGATTCGACACAAAGATGAGCGTTTCTCCGGATTGTGGTGTCAGGCTGCCTGGGCACAATCGGAGTTGAGGTAAGTCTCATTTAGCGGGTCCGGCTCTAGTATTAACGCAGGCGAAGGGTTTCGTTGTAATATCCCTGCCAATACGCCTCATCAGGTGTATTAGTTAGTACTCGGCATTAAAGGGTATTATTACATCTTGTGGGTAAAGCCGTACAACCTCTGCAGAGTTTTAAAAACTATTCGAATAGCCGCGTCCTCGGTCATGGACATGAACTGGCGCAGCCACACACCGGTTAGACTAAGTTTCGTTTGCAAAAGATGGGCATTGGGACTAAGGACGTGGGCATGACGTGTCCACAGTGGGCAATTTTAGGCCACGCGTCGGTGGTAAGGAAATTACTGAAGTAAAGAAATTCGCCGTATTGCCTGAAGTGGATGGAATAAGGTCTAGTGATGGAAAACCTAGTTATCGGATATGTGGAAACTACCGTTTGATGGATGGTGCCATGGACGGTGAGTAGAACTATCGGTAATAGGTTATGAGATGATTAGCGGTGTTTACCGCGTGAGATGAGATAAGATGAGACAAGATGAAAGGTGATGAGATGCTGCTTGATTTACTACTAGTTTTTCCCAAAATGCTTTTATAATCTACTATTCAGTATTTCAAATTCAGAACTTACATTTTTGCACAACCAGCAACATAGAATAGAGCTGCCCCCTTGAAATATTCCTGCATGAAATATAGCTGTATAATCCTCCTACGGGGATTGCTTGCGAGTACATTCAATGTACTCACCTGGCTTGTTGATTTGGTCAGAGGACGAAGAAGATTTCGACTTCGAAGAGGGTGACAGCGATTTCGAGGGTTAGGACGTTTCTCCCCAGTCAGCTGCCTGTTGGTTCGGCATGTCGATGGGTTATCCACTACGCTATGTTTTATTTCCGCTGCTGTTTTATTCGCCAATAGGCCTGGTGTTGAACCTCGACCATAAAGGTCTATTCGTGTAATAAGAACTCGATATTGTATGTGTATGTTATCAAGTGTTTGTGTGTACTGGCTACTGATCCAGGGACCAGTAAAGTAATCACAAAGGACGTATCTGGCCTTAAAACCGGGCACGCGACACAAGGTCATTTTGGTGATCGTCAGTGTAAATCATTGACGGTGGTGGCTCGATCTTTGAAGTGGAGGCGGCCAAGATCAAGTGTTGTAGTGGTGACTGCGTCGCAAGAGAGCGAAGGGAGAAAGGGTTAGGGATGAGTGCAATGGCTGAGGGAAGCGATCGTCGACACTGATCACTGGCGGCCAGCAGCATTCATCACGGTGGTAGTTGCTAGTTATGAGGGCGGTGGCGTCGCGTGCATGTGAGAGAGAGGGGGATCGGGAGCGATGGCTGAATAGGGAAGCGAGTGAGGTGGAGAGAGGACACCCTAGCCCTAACCGGGTGGGTCGAGTGGGCCTTTGGGCTAGAGGAGGGAAAATTGAGCTGGCCAACTCGGCCAAGAAAATAGCTAGCTGGGCTCAGCCCAAGTTGTTTTTAAATTTTATTTCAGGATTCGTTCCATTTTGAATATTTCAATTTATTTAAATTCAAATATAGCTTAGAGATAATCATAGCTTTAAAATCCTGCAAAACTTTATATGCTCCTTTGAACAAAAATTCTGATGCATGTAAATTGTTAACCTTTCAAGTGAAATTTTATAAATTTCATAAAAGTAAAGTTTCTTGTAATAATAAAATCATAGAAATTATAGTAATATGAAAAGCATACATAAATGATAAAATTAGACCCTTGCATGCATCCATATTGATATACATACATTTGCAATTTGGAATTAGTCCTTATCGGATTATTATTCAATTTTCAAATCCCGAGGTTCTGCCAAATTCTCTCGAGGAGACCTCGAGCTTCGTTTCTTGTCTATCACAAGGTAAGTTCATTTCTTGTACAAATTCTTTGATATTTTTACCAAAATATATGTAAATTATATCTCTCTTATCACCTGCATAGAAATAAAATGATAATTTTTTGAAATTGAGATATAATATTAATGATTCATAGAATCATATATTGGTGGATGGTGGAACCCCAGAATGAAAATTATTGAGGTGGTCAGGGTTCCACTATATATGATATCACCTTAAGGTAATAACAACTGGCAGTTGGCATTGTCGCATCGTATAAATAGCGTTAACCACAAGACCTGGAGTGGGATAGACGAGTCAAGTAGTGCCTTCTTATTGACATACCTCCCTGGAAAGTATGCAAAGTAAAGCATGTGGAAATGTTATATCCCTCGCCTAGAAGAGTGTTAAACCCTGAATTCCACTTGAGGAGGCGTTATGTCTCCAACCCTTCAAATATACGCTATAATGACGAGGTGGGTAGTCAGTGCTAGGCCAACTACAACGGTTGAGATTTGGCACATGGGAAGGGTGAAATGACTCAGAACCTTAGACTTGGCCACACACCGATGAGAGTTTGATGGGTTATGTACCCAATAGAAAGGCTAAGTACCACTTGTGAGTAAGGTAACACACATTTGCAAAGTGTATTGAAGTGTGGCATTGTCACTCCTTATTCTGGGTATGAACTGTGAGCGCGGCAGGAAAGAAACCATCGGAGGTTCTAACAACCCGTGAAGCCTTTTGAGCATAGAGAATTTTTTTAAGTTAAAACCTGACTTTTATTCCAGAAATGTTATTGAAAAAGTCATTATTTCCTTGGGGACTATTGTCTTTGTAGTAATAGTGCATATCAAACACTTGTTGCTATTCATGGACTTGTTAAGTATCATCTGTACTCATCCCCTACATAAAACCTCCTTTGTTAGGCTCTAAGTTAGTAGATCCGAGTTCGAAGAAAAAGGAGGAGTTGGATCTGTTAGAAGGAGTCAAAGGAATAAACTACTATATCGACTACGGAGAGCAGCACGACATGGAGCCAAACCATATAAAGAAGCTTAGTGTAGAATAGTCGAGATAAAACTATAGTGTAGCTATAGTAAACTCTGTTTATATGGTTTATTGTTATGTACTTTCTATCATATATTCTATCCCTTACTTTTTTATAGAACTTATCGTATTGTACTTCTTTCATGTTAGACTCTGATATATTTTTGGCTTGTTATAATATAAGTTTGTATTTGGACCACTTCAATGCTTCTGTCGTACTACTTTGATGGATGTACTGTTAATGAGATGTAATTTCATTAGTATTATATTAAAGACTGACACACTACACCATGTATGGTGTGTGAGGTCACTTCAGGATGTGACATCCTAGCCCATTTGGAAATGGGCATATGGTGGCCCGTGTGTGTGTGCAAGAGGTTGGCGGTTTAGTCCCATCTAGCTAGTTGGAACGGAGCAACACCAACATATAAGGCCAAAGGTTCTAATGGTAGTAACTCCCGGTTAACCGTTTTGCACGAAGCGAGGACGAAACTGCAAGCAGGTTGCTACACATGCGTATCCAACCAAGCAGGGGGCAGTTTGGAACCTGAGACATTACAATTAGTATCAGAGTGGACCCTCACAGTTACATGGGCGCATGAGGGTCAGGGCCGCAAGCATATGGTGCATAGCTTGTGTGGGCACTGAGTGGACACAAAGCACGGCATATGTACCAGCACTGAAACACAGCTGTGTGCCAAGAGGGAAAGGTCCTAGTTAGTTGCCCAGTTGTGGGTATGTTGGTGTTGGACCGACGAGGATGTCGGGTCCTTTAAGGGTGGGTATATGTGACATCCCAACCGATTTGGAAATGGGCCCAAGTGTGTGTGTGGGCAAGAGTTTGGGAGTTTAGTCCCACCATGCTAGCTGTAAAGGAGAAACACCAATATACAAGGCCAAAGGTTGTAATGATAGTAACTCCCGATTAACCTTTTACATGAAGCGTGGGGTTAGGTATAAATCAGTTTGGAACCTGAGGCACTAAAATAATGGGAGTGTCTATTTCTAAGTCGACTTAGAAATAGTTATTTCTAAGTCAACAATCCTAAGCGTTTATTTTTGATCCAATGGTTAATTGAGTAGTTGTATATTTTAGAAATCATGTGTAATTTCAGGTCTAGAAATGTGCAACTGAGCATAACCGAGCAGTTGCACATTTTCTATACTTAAGTTGCACATGCAACTTAGGTATAAAAAATGTGCAACTGGGTCGAGTGAGAAATAAAAATTTCTCAGTCGACTGAGAAATAGCAATTCCCTAAAATAATGTAACGCTATAAACCATCCAACGTGGAGTCTCAAACCCGCGTCTTGTCATTTTATCTCTCGATGTTCTCTCCTCCATAGTGACCACAAAGCCGGGCCTCCTCAGCCTTGCCCCTTTCTCCTCTTCCTCCTGTAGCTCATCTCCCCCGGCATTCAATGTGCCACTCCTAGGGAGCCTGCTGAGTTAGTGTGGAATGTTGCCAGCGAGATCGTTGTTGTAGAGACGCAGATCATTGAGCTACCGTGAGATTGAGCCACTAAACCTGTTGCTGCCGAGGTCAAGCGTGGTGAGAGAGCACTGCTGTGATATGCTGGCAAGGATGACTGCCATGACATTGTTCTTGTCAAGGTCAAGAGCGGTGAGACCCGGGAGCACCCTGTGTCGAGCGTGTGAGCGCATCGCTAAGCGAAGGCCTCGAAGCCTGAGCGACAAGACACGGTCGGCGGCTTTGCAAGCCACGCTGTGCCAGGCAATCTTGACCAGTGTGGCCCAGGTCCAGCTAGATAGTACAATCGTGTCATCGCGGTTGGGCTCCCATGTTAGGAACAGCTCACAGCATTGGTAAGCCGGCACAATGGCGAGGCGATGGTAGAAGATGGTGAGGCTCCGGTGGGTGAAGGCATGTTGGCGTCATTAGTGGTGTGAAACTGCACAGGAACAGAGGTGGCGGCGAGATGTAGGACATGTGAGGCATCTAGCATGTGTCATCCAGTAATCACATGGATGCCTCCTCTCAGTGACACTGGTCACGCCTAGTTTGTCGCCGCCCACAAATCGCCGGTGCATGTGTGCCCGTGCCACGTTGGCTCCATCCTGCCACAGTAGCTCTGCAAACTCGCCTTCCTAGTTCCGTCAATGATTCAAGATATTACTAGGACCAAGAACGGAACAATGAACAATCACACAAGAAATCAATCAATTGATCCTAAAAGTGCAACTAGCCTCTAGTATGTTTCTGGTAATTAATGGTGATTCCGATAGACTAACGGTTTTCTTGAGTTGGATATGAGGTTACGTTTCATAGGTGATGCATGAAGGATGTTGGATGGATTCAAGATGAATGTCATCAAATCAAATATATGCATCAAGATCAAGGATTGAATTCAGGATGGTCAACATACGAGCGTTGAGATTATGCCACTTGTCATAGTGTGATCAAGTGAATGTGGCAAGCAATTTTGTATTCATTCTTTAGACTAACGCAATGTCTATATATGTGTATGGAAAGAGTGTGGGTTAGGTGCCACTCATGGGCTTGCATCGAAAGGACGATTACATTGCAAGCCCACATGAAAATAACATCAAGTGGTAATGGTCATAAAGTTGAGAAGAGCAAGTTTTAAAATAAACATCACGAGAAGTCATATGCTTGAATCTTATGGTCCATTAAGTGAAGATGTTCTCAAGAGAAGGATCCCCATCAGGGATTATGGGGGAGGTAAATAAAAGACTTCATAAAGTGATGGTGATCAAGGTGATATTGGCTTCAGCAACTATGATGGACGTCATCGAGCTCAAGTGGAGTGCGTAAGACAAAAGGTATGCCTAGACTAGGTTTTCCTAGTTTGGTCGGTCTCAAGGAGTTTGGAGAGAGACCGGATTATAGGATACATAGTCATACTATCAAGAGGGGATATCGGATGAGTAGCTTGATCATGCTACGTCTCAAGTGCACAAACCATTGCGTGTGTTCCATATCATCATGTTTCCATTGTGGTGGAGGTGCTAGAACTTGGGCTTCTGGCTTGTCTAGAGGTTTCGAGCTATGAGTGCTTAGAGGCTTTGGGCGGATTTAGTTTAGTGTTCCGAAAGGTCTTGGAAACTAAGCTTTGGAGTGCTAAGTCCAGGGGGTCGGTCTGACCGACCTTGGGGGTTGGTCTAACCATCAACCCCCGACCAAACACTCTAGGTTTTAGGTTTTACCCGAAGTGTGGGGGAGTAACAGAGAGTGTATTTTTCCCAAAGGTTCGTTCGAGAGTCTCCTGGGGTCTCTAAGTGCTTTTGGGAAAAGTTTTTCTCTAGAGTATCCGAGTTAGTTTCGAAGACTCCGAGGGTGTAGTGTCCCTTTGTGTTTCAGAGTGCCCAATGGTCACTTTCCTGACCATTGGTATTGGGTTAGTTAGATGAAAGAGAGTCCACCTTTGATCATGAGTGATCAAGTCCACAAACGAAGATGTAGGATATCAGTGGATATCCAAACTTTGGAACAAACATCGTTTGTCCCTTCTCTCCTTTACATTATTGCAATTCATACGTGTACACATTGTTGTATTCCTTTGTAGAGATTGAATTGATTGCTTGTCACCCAAACCTTGACATAGACATATGTTGTTAATGTACTTAGTTGAGTCCACTATATTTAGGATTTGATCTTGAGAAAATCCAACTAGTTTAATTTTGCATTAGGATTGAGTCAAATCCATAATAGTTTTCAAAACACCTATTCACCCCCTCTAGACGACATCTAGGCCTTTCAGATCCCCCATCTTCTGTATGTTTGTGTGTAGATTGAAGTGCCCTCTATTTTTTATCTTGTTTGTGTTTGGTTCTTGTTTCAGCTTCTGTTTTGCTTCGGTTGGTGATAGATTTTGCTGTTTCACAGTTGTCAGAACTGGCTGGCCTTGTTTTTCTCAGCAGTGCCAATAAATCCCACGCCATTGTACCAAACGGAGCCAGAATTGGAGTCACACCTCCACCATCAGCATATCTTCTGCGAGTCCAGGGGTTATTCATCTCACCAACAAATCTTTGGTTTTTTTGTGGTTGTTGCCTTGGCTTGAGCGTGGCAATGGGATCTAGGAGAGGCGAGGAGTGGTGATGGCATCACGTAGGAGCGGCGAGGCCAATGCCGTGAGCAGCGAGGAGATGAGGTGGTATGCGGGTGGGCCTTGAGGTGTGCAGAGACGAAGGCCGCGTTAAGGGTTGTGATGGTGGCACGAGACATGCATGCAGCATGCCTCACGATAGGCAACGAAGACGCCATGGGGTGCGAGGGGATCGGATGGAGAGACAACATGATGAGAAGGTGGCCCGATCTTTCGGTGAGACGAAGATAACTAATGGTTTTGGTAGAGTTTGACCTAGACGATCTGACTATACTATACGCCACGATACGCCTTAGCAATCGCTAAACCAACCTTCGATGGTTATTGACCTTGCCGTAGGAACGATCAACCTGAACAATGAATTTTGAGTTCCTGCAAACAACCGAAGAACCAGCAAGAAATATGATAAATTGCAATCTGAAATTGGGAGTATTAAATTGGCACAAGATAGAAGAAAGTGTATTGGGATTCCACTGGCGATCTAAACAAGGCAGTAGTCCTACACGACTTATAGATGCGATAATGTAGCAGTAGCTAAACAACTCAATGAAACCCAAAAACTAAAGAGAGAATCTTACGGGGTATATAAAAATAAGAGATGATCTGTTACAAAGGCAGTCTCGGATTGTTTTGGCTGTTGCGATCGGCTCGTAAGGAATTTGGATATGCGGTTGGACATGGTGGAAAGAGTACGAGATAAGATTTCCAGAGAGTCCAAGATCACCCAAATCGAAGTCCGTATGTTCGAGATAAAGTTGTTTGAAGTCGGGGTTGTCTCAGCAATCCAAATCAGAGTCCAGATCTTGTGGGACTCTATCTATCGGTGTTCTAGTCCGGCAACAATGAATATGGGGTTGCGCAAGCACAGAAGATCTAGATGGGTGCACACGGGACACAGTGTTTAGACAGGTTCAGGCCCTCGAGAAGAGGTAATACCCTACGTCCTGTGTTTGGTGGCTGATATTGCTTGAATCCCGTATGAAAATACAAGGTCTAGAGAACTCGTGAGCTTAGGAACACGAGAACCCAAGAATATATGAACCTGCCAATTAGGGGATCCCTTCTTGGTCTTATATAGGTGACCGGGGTAGGGTTACAAGAGTCCCGATCGGCTTACAGATTGGTTTCCTAATTAGTTACAACAGAATCCAGGATTGCCGGGTAAGTGTTTATCCCTGTCTTGTACTCTAAGTTGATGAGGCGCCCCCGTGTAGAAGTCGAACTCCGAGTGGTCGGCTCGGCCCATCCTATGTCCAGAGAGCCGGCATTGTCCTCCTTGATGGTACCCGGGTGCCATGTCATCGTCACTATCTCTAGCTCTTTTTGGACCAAAAGTGACGTGGGAAGACTCCTTGTATAGCACCAATTCATGTGGGACATCTTCATGGACACATGAACTTCATTCCTTCCTCTTCCCGAGAGCTTGAACTTGAATCCAGATCTTGTTCTTGACGATCTTGACGAACCTCCATTTGTTCTTTATAGCTCGAGCAGCGGATGTAGTTGAAGTAGTGGAAGTAGAGGTGGCAGCAGATATATCCATGGGGGCCATGTCCTCATCACAACACCATGCTGGACAGGTGTCGCACCTTGTTTTCTCGAAACCTAAAAATTAGGGTTTACAAAAACTTTTTGTGCTAATAATATTTTCTTAAGTGAACCCTAACTAAAACCTTGCTTTCAAAACATGAAAAGTGGAAAAACTCCGGAACCCCTACCCCTTCTTCCGTCATGGTAAGCTCACCATCAAAGTATGATAATCTTCCGTTCCTGTCTTTTCTCGACACCTATTCTGTCAAACTCCTAGTTCTTTCTTTCTCTCGGAAAGAAACCCTAATCCCTCACTTCACAGCTACCGAACAAATTCCTCCCATCTCCTTCGTGATCCTTGATACGGAATCCTACACTTCGTCTGCACCCTAATCCTTGAAACCCTAATCTATCGAAACCCTGATCCTCGGCACTCTCGGTTTGCTCCCACTACCAACTCTAAGCATATTTACGAGTATACCGGTGACACTTCCCAAACGCTAACCCACGACGACCTCCTATGTTCATCCTTATATGCTTAATTTTCAAGTGTATGTGGGCATATACGCTCTGAAGCCTAATTCGCTTCTTCCAAGCAAAGGTGGCATCCAAAACCCTAACTTCCCTCAGTTCCTTCCCAACACTCCATGCACCCTGGGTGGAACCCACATCAACTCCCCATGTGCAAATACCCCTACATATACGCATATGTACCCCTATATATGCAAACCTTTTTCCCTCATCCGAATCAAAGGGTAAAACCCTAATTCTTCCATCATGGTAAATGTCCCTTCTAGGGAGTGGTATGTGAATATCCTACATTTACTATCTCCTCACATGTCACAATTTTACCACGGATTACCTTTTTTCCATTTTACCCTTTTGCCCATTTACCCTTTTACCTTTTTACCTTAGGATAAAACCCTAATTTTACCCTTGCATGGTCTACCCCACCTCCTAAAATCCTCCAAAATTTCTGGAAACTCCCTACATATATTCTCAACACAATTCTGCAAAAAGATGCTAAAGTGATATTGAAAATTTTCAAACCATATCAAATTTAAGTTTGAGGCAAATTGAGCCTTGAACTACAACCCTTCCAAATAAATTTCTTAAAAATCCCAGAAAATTCCCCAAGACTCTTGAAACCTATTCTAGTCACTTTACGAAATAATATTTGCACCTCCAGTTCAAAAATCTTAGGATATTTCAAATTCCAGTTTAAGCTATTTTTGGAATTCGGATGAAACCCTAACTTTTAGACTTCAGAGAAATCTCCAAAAATTATGGGAGATGCCTCTCATGATATATAGCTCATTTCCATGATCAAACACCCTTTTCCAATTCAAGATTTTCAAATAAATTTCAAATTGGCATTTTTGCTGAATTTGAATCTAACCTAAAATTCCACAGCGAGAAGTCTCAGGAAATTTTGAAACTTTTTGTGGAACATCCTTAGACCTTTACAAATCCATCTTTGCAATAAAACTTTACACATTTTTCTCAAAATTTCCCTTCCATAAATCAGATAAAGTCTTGGGGAGAATATTTCCCATCTTTCCCTGTTCTCCTATGTACCTGTTTCCTCCTCTATTCTTCTAACCACACACATACTACACCAACCGAATACCCTCATAGCTCCCTTACATGTGGGTCTACCCCTCTCTCCTTCCTCCTTCCCCTTTCCTCCTTCTTCCTCATCTACCCCTCTCTCCCTTGCTTCTCATCCATCAGGACAGTCACTCCCTATGCATTCCGTTGCCTTCTCCTCTCCAACAGTAGGTAGCGCCATCCTGCTGTAGCCAACCCTCGCCGGTCCCACCGCCATTAACACGCCGAGCTCACCCCTACCTCCTTCCATCCTTATCCCTTTAAAGCCAATCAGAAGCTCCCCACTGCATCCCATTCATTTCCTCTCTGTTTTCCCTGTACTCCTCCTCCCCTACTTCTCTCCCTCTTCCTCTCGAGCTCCAACCAGAGCCACCCAACTAGCCAAGCTGGTTTCTTCCCCAACTCTAGTGGAGTGCACTGCCACGATCACCTCGTACCTCGCCATGCTCCGGCATCCTCCCCTACTTTGTTTCAGCTGCTTATACTTCCCCTTGATCTCTGACCTCGCCCTATCTCTCCTCCGCAGCCACCAGACACGTCAGAGCTAGTCCCGATGCCACCGCCGGTGGTGAAGATCCACATCACATGTCCCGACGGGATCTACTCGGCGGCGCCGCCTTTCTACTTGCCACCGGTGGCCGCTCACCTCACATCTGCTGCCACCTTTCTACTTGCCACCGGTTGTGTCACTGCTCGCCACGGGTGAGCAGCTCCCGCACTGACAACCTACCCTCCCTCCGTCCTCTCTCCCAGCTAAGAGAGCCCTAATCCCCAAGTTAGCACGTGATATGGTTATAAAACTGTTTAGCATGGCTGTTCCACCGATTTAACAGCCCCACGGATCAGGACAAGTGAAGACGCATATCGCCGGATTACATCTTTTCATCGTGAAACCACATTCCTCTATTTAATCTTCTTTGTTTACGCTTTGTTTCCCAAGAAGCATAATCCCCTCAGAAGATCTTCCTCTTTCCACCTTCTCCATGCCGAAGTCGCATTCTCCAATAACACCATTTGCATCACCATATTCCCTAACATCACTCCCCCCTCTGATTTTCTCTCCCGGTGATTCTTCGAAGGCTTATATCTCTCCCGTCCCAACTCCAATTGAGTCCATTCCTTTTCCTATATTCTTAAAACTTCAAAATCTTCACACAAGTACCACTTTCACAATTTTTGAAATTTTTGAATTTCAAATTTGAAGGTAATGCAAACCTAAGTGTTATGTGTATGTCTTTCTCAATATAGTTCCATTTAAAGTGAATCTTTTTCCTAAACTTTTCTAAAATAAAGAATAATATTTTGACTCCAGTAGTGTATCGAAACTTTAGTTTTTTTTATATTAACACATATGCTCCGAATGATATACCTCGGTATTGCTCCAAAATATATTAAATAAAATTCTTCGAATACTTTAGAAAAATCATTCCCTACCATCTAGAGCCAACTAGGAAATGGAAACCAAGAATATCTAGATGTTAGGGAGGTGATGAACCAACAAAGCCATGTTCTCTGATTTGTAAAAACCTTTATTTCATGTGATGTTAATTCCTTCTCGCTTCTTTAAGAACCCTAATAAACATATAGGTCCAAAACACATATTTTAATGTTTCATGAGTGTATGTTTAGTTCTTATTTGGTTATTCCTCGCATCATTGTTTATTTGACGTTTTTCCAACGTGTAGATATGACATTGTGATACTCGCCGGAAGGAATCAAACCATTGTCGTATCAAGATCAAACTTCAAACCAAGGCCAATATTTCTAGGCAAGCTTCTCCCTTATTGATCATGTTGAACCCATACTTGCGAAAATGATATCTTGGTTACGAAACCGGCATGCTATGTGATCCAAACCATTATTTTATGTAGCGTTAGTTACGACCCATGCTGCACGAACCATATTATCAATGACCATCCTTTGTCAACCTAAGAATACCTAATCCCGAATAAAATAGTGGGAGCCTAAGGGGTAGTATATGGGTATACCATGGCTTAGCCCAACAATAAAGAAACCAGGTTTTTTACAAAATAAAGACTCTCAGGAAATCTCTTTATGAGGAGTTGGGAAGGACCATGAGTGTTCGATGGTGTTTGAAGGGATAGCAGTGTTCGAGGAAGGGGTTGTCTTTGAAAATGTTTTTTATCAAAACCAAAAACAAAATGGAGCTGATTTGGGTCCAGGTTGGAAAAAGAAGAAGGTGTACGAAGGAGGGAATGGTCAAAATGTGTAGCCCATTGTGGCTCGTTTTAACCCGTGTTGCACGGTTGTGGTGCATAGTCTTTCTCGGATGAACCAAGGACTGAATCTAAGTGCCGCTCGCCCAAGTTCACCCGTACGTCCACGTGTCCTTATGGGAACGACTTGACCCAGTAGTCAGTATGGTACTAGTGTGCGAACTCATAGGCAGTGAGTAGCATGTGCGGATGAAGTTGTAGGCTTTTGTAGAGAGGTTTCCCGTTGTGGTATGAGATTATTCTTGACATAAAGGTGGAGCACCACTCTATTTGTAGCATTTTTACAAATTCAAAGTAGAGGTGGCTTGCGGGTTCGTTGCTGGGGCTACTCCGGTGAAAAGTCTCATTGTAATAATCCTGCCGGTACACCTTGTGAAGTGTACCCGTTAGTACTCGGCAACAAGGGGGACTTACATTGTGTGGGTAAAGCCGTACAACCTCTGTAGAGAGTTAAAATCTATTTGAATAGCCGCCTCCGCGGTCATGGACAACTTGGTTAGGCCACACCCTGGTTAGACCGTGTTTTCAAAATAAAATTGGCAAACGGATTTAAGGATGTAAGCATGATGTGCTTATAGAGTGCTTTGTGAGCTCCCCGTGTGGAATAAGAGTTGTGGAAATAGGAGGAAAGCCATACTACAAGAGAGGGGTATGGAAGGGTTTGAGTGGTATTGAGCCGTTACCCATCGTGGTCAGCATAGTGAAGTACAAGATGTTAGCAGATGCTATCGTCAAGGAATACAATGCTCGTCGGGGACAAGCTTGATTGCGAAAATGCTTTGAAATCTATTACCCACATATTTTAATGAGAATTTTACTTTTCTGCACAACATGCAACATAGGATAGAGCTCCTTGTCTTGAACAAAGCCATGCATAAAATATAGCTGTTATACTCTCCCTTGGGGAAATACTTGCGAGTACATTCAATGTACTCACCTGACTTGTTACTTTGGCCAGACGAAGGAGATCTCTACTCCAAAGACGATAATAGTGTTTGCGAAGGCTAGGGCATAACCCCAGTTAGTTGCCTATTAGGTATAGTATATTGATAGGCCACATCATCACTTGATTTCCGCTACAAGATTTTAGCCGATGGGCTACAGGTATAAGACCTCGACCTATAAGGTCTATTTACATATCATATTTTGATATGTGCGTGTATGACAATGATATACAGGTTAACTTATGTGTACTGGCTACTGATCATAAGACCAGTACAGAAAACACAAGGGTTTATGTGGCCTTAAAACTGGGTACGCTACAACAGGCAAAACGTCACACTAGGCAATTACGGCACCACATCATCAAAATATGTACAATAAATGGAATTGGGATAGTAAATGGACCCCTTTAGCAAGAATAAGGACCCAAAAGGACATATTCTATGTAAAAGGACTAAATTGATCGTATTATGTAATTTTAGTGACCATGAGTGCATTTTACCCTAGAACAAAACATGATATGCCAAAAAACCGAGGATACATGTTTTGAACTGGAACCTTTCTAATTTTGTATTTATGGAGTGTTGTTTTTTAAATCTAATACTGTTTGAAATTTATTTTAATGTCTTAAAATAAGGTAATAAGATAAAGCCAAAAACTAACATAAAAATCCATCGAAGTGAGGGGAAATAGTTATAATTAGACTTAACACCCATCTAGGTGGAGCAACGACAGCGCAGATAGTTTTGATTAGGAGAACGAGGGAAGAGGAAGATGAAACCATCCAAAGACAAAACATAATATGTCAAAAGACCAATGATATATGTTTTGGAGTGGAAACTTTCTAATTTTATACTTCGAAGTCCTGCTTCTTAAATCTACTAATTTTAAACTTTGCAATGTATTATAATAACGTAATAAGATAATGCCACAAACTCATGTCAACATCCATCAAAGTGAGGGGAAATTGGCACACTTTAGACTTCCATCGATCTAGGCAGAGCAACGGCAGAGTAGATAGATCCGATTAGGAGAACTGGGGGAGAGAGAGAGATGAGACCATCGAAACTAAACATAATATGGCATGTTATTTTTTAAAATCTATTAAGGCCTCTTTGGAATGCAGGATTCTAAAAACATAGAAATATGAAAAATGTAAAATTAGAATGTCATGGCTTGTGAATCCTACAAGAAACAAAAACAGAGGAATGCAAAACTGGCTCTTTGGATGATCCATGAGAATTTTACAAGAATTTGAAAAGAGAAAAGGTTTAAGCAAGACCCAATAGAAATTTTCCATGAGATACGCCTCATGTTAGAATTCCTCCAAAATTCCTACGGGTTGAGTCATGTTTAAAATTTCATAGGATTCCTACAACTCCATTCTTGTGATCCAAAGGGCATCTATGCAAAAAGTTCCTATATACTGAGATCCTAGAAAATTTCTTTAGAAATCCTTCTGATGCTAGGTAGTGCTACCACCATGGGCTCGTGGCCAGGCCCACGAGTTCATCACTGGGCCTCCAGGAAGAAGCTGTGACCCGAAGACCCAATCCAAGAAAAGCGTAGGCCTTAAGTAAGTGAATCCTTATCAGGACGGGAAGGCAACGCTCGACACGTCACCAGGAAGGAGTCCAACTCGTGTACTACGAGGACTCAGGATATGGCAATAAGAAGGAGTCCGACTCGTGTACTACGAGGACTCGATACAAGGTTACCGCCCTAGTCTGCCTATATAAAAGGGCATAGACCCCCCTCTAGGGGGACAAGCTAGATTGGATCGGAGAGCCCTAGTCGCCTAGTAGCCTTTGAGATCCTTTAGCCCTAGCATCACCCTCGCCGAGTTCTTTACTCGTCGAGTTCCCCTTGTAAGCCGAACTCGTTGAGTTCCCAACTCACCGAGTTCTCCACTGTAAATCGCCTGTACACCAGATCTCATATCAATTTCATCAGAGCAGGACGTAGGGCTATTACCCATCTTGGGGGCCCGAACCTGGGTAAATCTGTGTCTGGAGATCAAGCTGACCTGATTTTTCACCCCACTACCGTACAAATGCGTGCTGTATGAGTACCCCCCATATACCATACATCGACACCTTCAATTCGAAGAAGCCCTTATATTTTAAAGTTATTTGCAATGACTTAAAATAGTATAATCAGATAATGCCCCAAACTCACGGTGCCCATGAAGCGATGGAAATCTGGTAGAATTTAGACTTCACATCCATCTAGATTAAACAATGGTGGCGCAAACAAATAGCAGCGCTACAAAGGGACGGTTAAGGGATCGAGGTGGGTTAGGGGGCTGGGGAGATAGACAAAAGGGAAAAGAAAGCTAAAACCATGCAAACAAAACAATATATTTCAAAAGACCAAAGATGTTTGGGAGTGGAAATTTTCTAATTTTACTGGTGGTGCTAATCAAATATATTTTAATTTGTTTGTAGTGTTTTATGATAACATATTCAGATAACGCTACGAATCATGACAAAATGTGTCAAGCATAAACATTGGAAGAATTTGCACTTAGGTTGCATTTGGCATTTTGGTGCATTATGATAATCTCGTTTGCTTAACTAGTTTTTGCCTATTTTATCGTTCAGCTAACTAACTACTAACAGGTCAAGTGGGACGCTACAGTACAGATCCTTCCAAACAAGGAACCATCTGTACAAATAGCATAGTACAGATGGTTCTTGTTTGAAACCGTCCGTACAAATACAGTACATATATAGTACAAATATAGTATAATGGGTTCATATTTGGAACCTTCTGTACAAATACAGTACAGATACAGTGCAACTATAGTATAGGCAGTTAATGTTTGGAACCATCTATACAAATAAAGTACAAACGGTTCTTGTTTGGAACCGTCTGTGATATTGTTTGTACAGACTGTTCAACTGAACGGTCTATAGAGGGGCGTCCTGCTAAATAGTTTCTGTAGTAGTGTGTGTTTCTCTACGGTAGACTATAAAATAAGTAGATTTTCTAATTCTCAGTTGTCTAAAATTTTCATAAAATTGCACATTAGTTTGTCTAAAATCGTGGTGCTAAAAATATTTCTCTACGGCAATCTATACGGATGGATGGTTGGATGTTGATCCAAAGGTTTTTGACTGAGATATAAAAAAAAAGTCAGACAACTTTTAAGTAGACATTTCCTAAAATAAATTCAGCACAACACAATTCATCAATCGCATACCGACATTAACCCCATCAGAATTAAAGTGGTGAGGTCAGCGCTATGATGGCCAATTAGGAGGGACAACAGGAGAAGAGAAGAGAAGAGAAGGCCTAAATGATCCAAATGGCAAAATAAAACACATACTAAAAAACGCAAGTTTTTAGATCTAATATATTTTGAAGTAATTTGTGATGTTTCTATACCAATATAAAAAAGCACGAGTTGGGATGGGATACTTTCAATTTCAGGCGTCCAAACTCTTTAATACAATTCCTAGTTCTCCATCCAATGGACGTGGATAAAGGTTAAACCCTCTCCTAATCACTCACATACTTATTGCCTCTTAAATATACTTAATATCTTTTAATTGCTCACTAATTTTCATTTATAGACCAAATAATTGTCATTTTTCATGCTTAAAAAATTATTTTTAACGTGTTATTTCTTTATTCAAAAAACTTGATGCTTACTTTTTTCACGTATGCTTTATACACTGTCTTTTTTCTTCGAGTAGTCTTTTACATATATGAGTATATATTCCATGCAATATATGTTGTGAAAAACGTGCTCGTGTATGGCAAGAGCACGAGAGGAATCTATTGTTTCGATGAAAAAAGAGAGAGAAACGTACATTTTTGGTACAGAGCTATTAACTCAAATTTACCTCTAAGCAACAGCTATTCATTATGAATCCAGTTAATTTTACTACTCTACATGCTCACGGGCTGCATTTGCCATGGGGTCATGTTAGTGCATAAGAAAAAACTTGCTACCACTCGATTGCTCTACGTACAATATCGGCCGACTTCTACAAAACAGAGTCAACATGTATTGTAGGCTTTTAATTAAGTTCCCAAAACCTCAAAGGGCATGTACATAGCAGTGTCTCTCTTAGAACTGCATATTGTATGACATATGTCATCCCTTCGTTCTACTATGTTGGTTTTTTTGTTGACGTTCAAGAGAAAGGAGCTTGTCTTCGTTAAGGAAATGCTAGGTAAAAGCTTACACATTTAAATCAAGAGACAAGAGGTAACAACAATAAAACAAGGGGAAACAACATCTATTGTATTATTAAAATAATAGAAAAATAAGACAACATGTTCATCCATATAGGCTAAACTATCTACGCTGTTCAATCATGGTGGATCCAAATTATAACGGTATAGATGAACCAGATTTTAACAGAAATTCTTAGTCTATACAACTTATTACGTGGATAAAGAATACAACTCTATTTCTCTAAATTAAATTTCTAAATTAATATAATTAAAAATAGTAGTTGAACTTATATATTTGGTGGGTAAAGAATTCAAGTCTATTTCTCTAAATTAAATTTAGGAATTAATTTTAAATAAAAATTAGAGTTGGATTTATATATTCAATGGACAAAGAATAAAAATCTATTTACTCAAATAAAATTTTAAAATTAATTTTAAAATGAAAATTAATTGTTGAATTTATATATTAGGTGGATAAAGAATATAACTTTATTTCCCTGTATTAAATTTTGAGATTGATTTTACATAAAAGTTAGAAGTTGAATTCTATTTCCATTTTATACGTGCAATATGTAATAACGGATGAGGAATGTGAGTGTAACATGCATTAGATATATCAATATGTATGAATTTCTTCTGCCGATGGGATCAGATGAAGCATGTATTAGATGTATTAGCATGCATGAGTTTAGCAGTATAGGAGAATAGGGCGACATGAGTAGAACGAAGACAAGCGGGGCCTCTAGACAAGAAAAGCATTGCAGCTATCGGCAAAGTTGACAATATCTAGATGCAATGGTGAAGAGGCAGATTGAAAAAGTAGATCATATGTATGTGTAAGGATTGACACCATATATGCAAATTTTCTATGTGTGTGAGCAAGTGTATTTTACGAATGAACTGAAAGGTCATGTCACTACGGCGTTAAAGCTTAGAAACAACAAATCATGTCAAGTAATAAATCATTTCAATAGTGCTTAAAATATAATTTGATGCAAAACAACATGGGCGTGATGAGGAGGCCATGACGAGAGTAGGGGTGTTTTAGTAATTTTTGATGAGTATACACCGATGAACACATCATTGTTGAGGTCATGAGGTGAATTATAACAAATAGCAAGGTAACAGAGGATGACCTTCAAATGAGGTTTGCCAACCAAGTAGGTGACAAGGGTGAGATACGGTAACCAAGGCTGGCAGTTTTCAGAGAGAGACATCAGTTTGATCAATAGGTGGTAAAAGAACACTAGGGTTTAAGTTCTCGCTATGCCACTGGGTCATTCTAATGCACGTGGGTCTAAGAGCAAAAGTTGGATGTGGTGCTGAATGTTAGAACGTGATAAGAGGTGGTAGAGGCAAATAGAGTAAGAGGAGCATGCGCTAGAGCATCTAAAGGCACGATATTGCATTAATTAAATAATGCAACCACAATGCATCTTGTGATGAGGAGGTTGGATGAAGACAAATACAATATTTGGGTACAAGCTATTAATCTTTAGGTTTTAATTTTTGATAGAAGATTTCTCAATAAATTATTGGTGCAAATATAGACACTGAGGGATGAGGAGTGGAATAGGAAAAGCTAAGGATTAGTATGAAACTCCTTTTATGATAGGCTGTGCACCTTAATATCATTAGATTTCAGTGTCGCACACCTAGATTCTTGTCTTGCTACCTAATTGTCTGTTGATATTAAACAAAAAAAGCGAAACATAAAAAATAGAGAGAACATGACGTATGAATAAATAAGATTTGCTACTAAAAATATATTGCCAACTATGTTAACAACATAATAGTCAGAAAAGATTTCTAGCAAATTTTTGTAACATTTTTTCAAAACATACTTTGGCTATAATGGTATATTAAAACTAACATAGGATAAATTTAAAATCGAATAAAATTAATAAGAAATGATACCATAGAGAAAATAATACCCAAAACACGTAATAAATTTAAACGTGGAAATGCGCGGATCACCTTGTTAATTAAAATTTAAAGTAACGTACCGAGAGAATGCTGCAAACTCACGGCAAAATGACAAAATCCATCGACGCGAGGGAGAAAGTACTTCCGATTTCCTTCCTCCCCTTTCCGAAGTCCGAAGTCCAAACCTCCCAACCCCAAACCCCATCAAGCCCCAAGCCAAGGCAATGGCAGACTCCCCCTCCTTCCGCCGCCACCCGCTTCCCTTCTCCATCGACCTCGTCCGCTGGCTCCCCTCATCCACCTCCTCCGGCCGCCTCCTCGCCGCCGCCGTCCACGACCCTTCCACCCCCGCCTCCTCCCACCTCCACCTCCTCCCCCTCGCCGACCCTGCCTCCCCTCTCGCCTCCCTCCCGCTCCCCTCCCGGGCCACCGCCCTCCGCTGCTCCCCCTCCGTCCTCGCCGCCGCCACTTCCTCCGGCTCCCTCCACCTCCTCCCCTCCTCCTTCGACGCCGATTCGGCTATATCCATTCCCAGCGGCGCGGGGTTCCACGTGGGGCCCGTGCGCGGGCTTGACTGTGGCGTTGAGGAGTGGGTGACGGCGGGAGAGGACGGCAGGGTGCACGTGGTGGCCGGTGGCGGCGACGGGAGGGTGGTGGCGAGGAGGGTTTGGGATGGGAAGGGAATGTCGGGGTACGAGGCGGCGAGGTGGGCGTCGTCGGCGGAGTTCGCCACCGGTGGCGCCGGCTGCGGCGTGCAGTGGTGGGACCGAAGGAAGGGGGACGCCGTGGTGGCGCAGTGCAAGGGCATCTGGTGAGTGTACGTTTTCTGTTGGTTTGTTGATGTATGTACTTGAAAAAATGCTGACTGTAAGAGGTTCGGAAATTTGGGGAGTATTTGGTCAAGCTAGTACAAAATATGTCATTTTTTCTATACGTCACTAGTTTGGTTATGAATTATGCTATTTAGTTATCACATAATGGATGGATGAAAATTTGAGTCTCAATGGCATACTGATGCAATGCCACTATCATTT
The DNA here is from genome assembly GCA_019208055.1 of Stipa capillata. NCBI lineage: Eukaryota > Viridiplantae > Streptophyta > Magnoliopsida > Poales > Poaceae > Stipa > Stipa capillata. The sequence continues at coordinate 57,619 of JAGXJF010003061.1, forward strand.
CTAGCATATTTTCTACTTCTTTGTATCACAATGTAGGTCGTTTTAGTCGTTTTAGAATCTGTGGAAGTCCAACATTTTTAAGTCAGACTATCAATATAGAAGAACTTACTAACATCTACAACACTAAATTGGTATTACTAGATTTGTCATGAGATATACTTTCATAATATATACTTATTTTTACTGAGGAAACATATTTTTATAGCAATTGGTGGTCAAAGACCGTGTCAATATCTAAAATGACCTACACTGTGACACGAAGGTAGTATTTCATTTTTTGTTGATAAAATTAAATACATACTAACAAGTTTTGGTTCTGTTCAGTAATATGTATAAAGATTGGACTTTTAAGGCTTTTCAGAGTATTGTTGGCTTTCAGTTTTAGGTTCACTTGTACTGTAATAGTGCAACAAATCATGTGGATTTAGCTCTAGCCTCCAAGAACATATAGTTGGAAGATTAAGATTCTTTCACATATTGAGGTGTAATACGATGCTGGCTGTTTTACTTTTGGAGTATGTTGCTTTCAAACTGGTGGCTATACTGTAGTTGATATCTAGTCCATAATTAATATGCAACTTAAGCTCCTGCCTCCTGGAACTGTTCCTACTTAAGATAAGCTGTCCAGCATATTTGCTAAAATGTGAGGAAAATAGAGGACTTCAGAACTCATAATTATCTTAGCGCAATTAAACTTCCTGTCAGATAATTTTCATCATTTCTACTACACATGTAGTGCTATTATGCTGAATTGATGAACTATTGATTTTGCAGGGGTCGTGGCATTGTCACCGGTATGGTGCATTCGATTGATATTCATCCATCAAGAAAACATGTCTGTGTGGTAAGGTCAATATCATTCTTTACATGAACTGGGAAATAATAAATGTATGTTCACTTCAGTGAAAACATGAGTTTAATATGGTTTTCCTTTTTTTATGTTTTCCTAAAATATTTGTTACCCTTGTATTAACCATAAAAGACCACCTTCATTTTTGTACGTGAGGAATACATGCTCTCTTTCACTAAATCATGGCACTCAAGGATAAGTAAGCTTTCATGCATAAATCATGTAACACTACAGTATAAACTCACGGTTGAACTAGAGGACCAAACTAGGATTGAGAGCTTGGGATATAGGACAAGAAATCATTTCAGTACTGTGTAACTAAGTGATGAACTTATGTATAGAGCTGAAAGTCAAAACAACTTAATGTCAGTATACAGCAATAAGGCCCCATTTGCAGCATGAAATTCAGTAGGACAGAAAATCCATCATGACTGAATATTTACTTCTATCCAAAATACGTGTGATGTTCTAATATGCCAGTTGGGCCCTGATTTAGTTTATAGAGAGGAAACAACCTATATGAGTAAACCAATATACAGTGGTAAATCAGTCTTTCAAGAAAAATTTAGAAACAGATGGAAAGGGATCCATAACAGTTCTGTTTGTTAGCTATAAGTAGTGTTCCTTTTGAAGTATATCCACATGTTTTGGTCTATATGAAGCTTTTTCTGAGCTAATGGCAACTAATGTCTTTGCAATACCCTAAAGTTTGATGCTTTTACTGATTTCATGTCAATCCTCTTAAGCTATGCACAATAATTTCTATATGAAGCTTAAATTGTGCGTAATCTAAAAGATTGAATTGAAAGTTACAGTCAAGGCCTGCAAATATTGTGAAGGCGTTAGCTGCTATTTGCTCTGAATCAGTTTCGCTTCCTGTATTTACTAAAAAAATGAACAAGCTTTGAACAGAACATTTTTTGCATTCTAAAACTGATTTGCCATTGTATGTTGATAGAGTTGTTTTATCTTATGAAGTACACATGTTATTCTAGATAGGTAGTGATATTTGGGATGAGTAATGAGTTGGTCAGTGCGGCAGTGCCCAGCCCCTATGTTGCACGTTCATGTATGATGCATCTGCGGTGTTTATACCTGCGAAGTGAGCCTGGGCTAACTGTAGGAGACTGGGCCTAGGGGACTGTAGGGATACCGCTGCCTGACTATCCAGTGGCAAGGTGATTGAGCTGCAGGATTGTGGTGTTAAACCTGGGATACAGGTCACTGGCTTGCTGCCGATTAAGGGCAGCCAGCTCATGTTATCTCAAGTACACCCCAAACGTTGGTCCACCCCTGTTGAGCACATAGTTGAGATGAGTTGAATGGACGGGTTTAGATGAGTCATAATTACAAAGATGAATCACCACTGAATGTTTGTAGGTGGGAGGCTCTTCGGGGACAATATTTGCTTGGGATCTGCGCTCGCCACAGCAGCCAATACCACTCTCTGGTCTAAGCCTTAATGAAACAGTGCAGCCTCAGCTTGTTTGCGAGAGTGAGGTCTGGGAGGTTCTTTTTGACAACTACACACAGTCTTCTGATATTATCTCATCTGCCTCATCAACAATATTACCTGTGATGATGTGCTCAGAGGATGGAATCCTTGCAATTGTCGAACAAGGTAAGCCTGTAGCAAGAAAGCTATAACCTTGTTGACTGTTGACTTCATTCATGCAAATTGTTTAAGATATGACCTTTTTCATTGCCAGATGAGAGACCTCTTGAATTGCTTGCCGAGCCCTGTGCTATCAACTCCTTTGATATTGATCCTCAAAACCCTTCTGTAAGTTTATGACTGTTCCAGGTTGGACAGAGCTAGTTTTTGTTTCTTGAAAATGAGTCGTGATAATCTTCTCGTGCTTTTGCACAGGATGTGGTATGCGCCCTGGAATGGGAATCAATTGGTGTGCTAACACGTGGAAGAGATGCAATGGCAGAAGAATGAAGACTTCCACTCTCCAGCGATTTTATTAAACTTCCCTGTATGGTCTCCTGTTATTGCCTGAGCAACTATGCCAAGAATCAGGATAAGCATCTTCCGAGGATACTGACATTCTGATCCTTTTGTTACTTCACCGACTAGCTTTGGAAGGAAGAGGGGTGCTTGGTATATACCCAGTTCGGGACTTTGCATACCTTAAGCCTCTGTTGTACCTTGTGGAAGGTTTCTTAGCTGATTTGAAGAAATTCAGCTGTCAATGTGGCTGCAGATTGTAGAAAAATTCCTGAACTTGGATAGCTGTATAACGGTGCTTAGGGAAGTTAGGTGCAGTGCTGGAAATGAAAATGAGGTAATCGCAATCTGTTTTTGCTGTTATAGTTCGGATTTTTTGAAGTGGCGACAAGATCAGAGACAAAATCGGAGTCCGTGTGAATGTTACTTTATTTTATTTGTGAACCGTACCAAGATTTCATTAAAACATAGCAAAGTAAATGGACACCATTACAGGGAAGTCTACAGCAAACCCCTGCATGATGTTCTTCCTCGGTTCCTTTTTCCTTGCATCCTTCAATCATCTAGTCGGCTGGCGGAGAAGGCACTATGAGAGTTCATGCAGCAAAATTTGATCTACGAGAAACACAGACGACGTCATGACACACCGGCGCAAGCTCAAACCAGCCAAAGCCACCAAAACATACCCAGCATGGCCAACTCGAGGAAGCAAAGCCGATGACCCAGATACACTCCTGCTACCGCCATCCAACACAACCAGATCCGGCGGCTCCGGGAGCAAAATTGACTCTGCAAAATGGAACGCACCTGAGCCTCAAAGAGCAACCCTCACCGGTTCCTCGTCAATGTCGGTAAAGCGGGTAAAGCACGAAACACGTCGAGGAAGAACAAGAGGAAATATATTGCGAGCGCCGTCACCGCCATGGCCGAAGCAGCGGACGGCCTCAAGACCCTAGGTAGCTACGACTAGACTAACCTATCTACACGGATCTGCTAATGGTTCCCCGCCCCTCTCGACACCAACGATTCCACGGGACGATAGGACTGGCGGGATATCGACATAGAAAGAAGTGAAGAGTCGCTTTCGACGAGATACTTCATTTTCTTACTGGACCAGAGTAAAGAAATGCTACGTACATAAGTGTACATTAGGTTCGCTAAGTATCTGGGTGCAGAGTATAATGTTAATCGCAGTTAAACATCCTCGAATCTTAAATGCACTAGTAGATGGCATCTTTGATCTAGCAGCTCCTGGGGCCAACCAAACATTATCCGAAAGCTGTTGTCCTCGTGTCGCACCAGACTTTCAGGTAATCCTCCATTCTTGGTTTTCTTTTTATCACAGGTGGCAATATCTGTCGAATATCAATAAAGCAGAGCAATTGCAGCTCCAGCCTCCAGACTATAGTCTGTGATCAGAAGCCATCTTGCCGAAGAAAAGGTAAGAGCGGTTAACTATTGAGGCATTTCGAGCTGAAGCCTATGCCAACATTTGTGAAAAGGCCTCAGGTTATCGCACAGCCTTCGATGGCTGTGTCATGATTCTGATTTGCAAAAATGAAGAATGAAACAAATACTAGACTATAACATAGTTCCTGGAATCATTTTTCATGATCAAAACTGTAGGATATAAGGCTAGTGAGGGGTGAATCAGTTTTTCAGAAATGGAAAACGAAACAAGTCTAGAATACAAGATAGTCCTTGGAATCATTTTATAGAATTGAATTCGAAATGGTGGAGAACTAGTGAGGGATGAATCAGTTCCTCGAAAAGAAATTTAAAATGAATATTTAGCTATCACAAGCAGTTGCTGCTCTTGCATCCGAAGTATATATGGCACGCTAACAATGCAATGCCACGAGAAAAATATTCAGCTCCATATATTCCCTGGTAAAAAAGAATGAAAGGCATATAGATATTTAATAGCAGTCTGTTCATGACAGCATTATTTGGTATTGACATTTCCCAGCACTAAACATGGCATGGCTGAAGCACTGATAAGGCCGAAAATAGCCACTGGCATGGAAACTGTGGTTAGATACACAATCAAATTTTAGCTCAGAAACTTCTTTGGTATTCATAAAAATAAGACCTACTTGCTTCTGCAAGGAAACTATGGTTAGCTACGCAATCAAATCGTAATTCAGAAACTTCCCTTCAAAGCTTTAAGATGGTCAAGAATTTCTCATGGTGCAACAGTGCAGTCTATTCTATCCAATGATCACTCAACCAGATAGCAAAACTCATTTCTGTGGTTGAAATTTCCCAACTGAGTGCAGGTACACGGAGACAGACACAACCCTGAAATTGAGCATATTTCATGGGTCTTATCATAAGCTGCGAGGTTATGATCAACAGGAGCTGCACACATTTTCATTGACACTTACATTGATCCGAGGAAGATTGCAAGGGATAGGTGGAAGCCAAACAAAAAGACAGATGCAAGTGCTGTGAGAAGCATTGCAACTGAAGTTGAATACACCTGTAAATCCACATCAGGAAAACAATGCATTTCCTCAACCGATAAAAAGTTGTGAACAACACTTACCAAGAAAAATGGACAAATACTGTTGAACTGAGGGAGTGTTATTTATTTTAATAACTATAGTTCCACCAATGCACATTAAGACTAAAATCAATCAATAATAGAAGAATGTTCATTTGTTCTTCAGGTTAGAAAATGTAAGTTGCCAACACACAATGCTGACACTGTCCTTATGCTTCCAAGCATTACTTGCAGTAACTTCCCCTTTTTGTACCATATGATGAGCACATTTCTGAGTGCTTAAAATACGTTTCTACAAGCTTATGCCCTAGACACTGGACTGATTCAGGATAGTCTCGTGCTTCTAGAAAGAATGAAGCAGAACTTGCATGATTAAGAAAATAGAAAGCAGTAAGATAAGCATAATGAATGTACTGACTCCTATCCCACCAAGACATGTATCAAAAGGAGTGTATATTTAGATATAAAACCCATTTCGCTAAACCTTCAACCTGATGAACTTCAGTGATATTCAACAGTGCAGCATCTATGCTGCTCAGGCATAATTGATAATTCTGAACATTAGTGGTACATACCTTGACAATATTATCAGCATACAGTAAATCAAAGAATTCTAAGATGTTGATGAAGAGAAAATAAAGCAAAGCAGTGGTACTTGGGACCTCAGTGCATGGTTAAGTATCATCAGAACTGTGATGAATGAGTATCCATGGAAAAAGCCTCTGCATCAGATAGCATAGTAAAGTCAAACTGCACCACGAACTATACTGTAAACAACATAGAATCTCATAACTTGTATTGGTGCTAACTTATTCATGACTGCATGATAGTCTTGAACACAAATTGCAACTAGATTGAAGAGCAGTCCAAAAATGTATAGCCAAAAGTTCTGCACATTGATGTTTCTTGATGGGCATTTCTTTATGATAGCCTGCATTGTCAAAAGATACAAAAAAATAAATGAATCTTCTGTATATACCCCAGCAAATGAAGCATAGTCAGATACATTAGCAAAGAGTAAAGAGCAACAAGACATACTTCTGTATATACCCCAGCAAAACCACTTAGAAGAGCCATCACCTGCAACAAAAGGATCATTTCATCCAACTGAGTTAAACCCTTCCTACAGTAATCTAAATGGCTAAATTGAATATCTCCTCTATTACAACTCATGATTGCCATCATCCAACCTTGACGAGGAGATTGAAGAACATGGTCAGACCTGAAAAGGACAAATGACGTTTCAACTAGTAACAAGACCTGCACCTCATATTTTGATAAATGACCAAATGATCACCAGAGAATTCCAACAACAAAAAATGACAAGGGGAAATTCAAATGGTATATTGCTTACGAAGGATTGAGTTGAGCTGTTGTGCAGCCAGCACACAGAAGATAAATGCTGCCCACTGAACTTCGCTTAACCTGAAAGGATATGAAAGACACTTAATGCCCATACATCAGCTTATGTGCCAGACTACGAACAGGAAGCATTGCTGGTGAAGCAAAGAATGAACAGAAGGCAACTTATGCTTGCTTGCAGTGATAAAAGAAGAGTAGCTAGAAGGGCAATCACAGAAGAGATAAGGCTACAATTCTTTTCTGTCAGTTCTGGTATCTGTCATAGATTAAAAGGTTTGAAAATAAATGGAAAATATAAAAGGGGCTCTACCTAACTGCCTCATCCTGCATCTATTCCAAGCCATAAAGAAACGAACAACCCAAATAGCGATCACATTTCTTCCTACTTCTGGGTAACATTAGGTGAGTAAAGCATAACTGTAACAATAAGCTCCACCTCCGCAGAAGATAAACTCACTTCTTTTTAAGAATGATGCGGTACAAGACACCTGTGCTGATGATGTTCAGGTTCTTCAAAATCTGGTAAGCTGGTGCATCCACATAAGCAAAGATATAATACTGGCAGACAGTAGAAAGTGGAAGGCTATGTCAACATACTTCGAATCGCGAAACTTTGGCCATATCATGAAGAACTATACATACCTGTAGTATGTTCTTTACCATGTAAAGAACAGCAGGAATTGGATAAACACTAACTTCATCAAAAGATGTGATTAACCTGAAAAATAATAAAATCATATGGCTGCAGACCAAGAAGAAGACACTATACAGGACATTTATATCATATAATCAACCATCATTTAAAAAAAGTAATCAACAATCATTTAAACAGAGAGAAGCTGGTGGATGTTTGAGCACAGAAGAAGCAACAGATTGTTGACCAAAAGTCTCTGGTGCGGTGTTTGTTTCCTATATGTGGAACAAGAAAACTGCTGCATCTTGTAAATTTCTTTGGAACATGAGGACATATTAATCACATTTAACTCAAAAGAAGAGTTATAAATTAACAATTGGACACCATAGTTACACAAGATTATGGTTATATGATAATCGCAGTTGCAGAAGAATTTTGGTGCCTCGTAAAATATACACAGTTTGAATAGTACCGGTTCTGTCTAAACAAATTCTTCAATAGGCCACACCCTGATAATTATATACCCATGTTACAAGGTAGAAGCTGAACATGAGTAACATAGTTGACAAAATGTTGTTCTCACCTATTATCTTCTGTAATACCTTGATTGTTCCACGTCCTAAAAAGGGCTGCTAGTGATAGCAAGCATTTTAATGCCTCCACCTAGACACATACAAAGAGAAACATGAATATTCAATTGTATCAAAAGAACAAAAGGAAAATTTGGCACTAAAATGGTATGCACAATCTGAATCATAAGCAGAATATCCAACTCTACCCGTGTTTTCTCACCGAAAAGTTAGCTGTTGTGACACTATATTCATACTTCCCAGCTCTCTTTGACCACACAATTAATATTGCCTGAGAACTTGTTAGCAGTGTCAACACTAGGGTAACAATGGACCTGTCACAATACATTGACAATAGATCAGATGAATTGCAAGGAAGTATGCAATGTAGCAGACCAATTAAAAGGGAATTAACACTTGCTTTAGTTTCCAACTAGACTTGCCCTTTGAACCTCCTGCAGAGCTGAGATCAGTTGTTGCTGCAGCCGTAGATGATAGAATCAAAAAAGAGTTTATAGTGTTGAATATCAAGAAAGAGAATTTCTATGATGCATCAATAGCTTACCACTGGCGCTAAAGAGTGACCTCCTGCTTAGGCTTTCTACATCCTTGTGAGATACATCGTCACAAGTCTCCTGTAGATAGTACAAAAGATATGTTAGAACATGATCTATGGATAAAGTGAAGGGTTGGTGTAATGAACAGAAGCGCATATAGGCACAGCCAACCAAATTACATGTAATGCTTTTCTACCACATGGTTACTTCTAGGGGATAGTAACTGTATCAAAAGTCAAACCTAGACAAATTTAATGAAAACCCCGCAACTAATAACTGGATTAAAAAACTACAATGGTTCAGCCTAGTTTGATTCGTAACAAACAGGTGATGACAGTGTTGCAAACAGCCATCATTTCAGTCTTCAGCTTATGTTTTTGTAGTTATGACAGACTTAGAAGGCCATCACACATTCTAGTGTACAGGAAAAAACTGTTAGGGACACGCTGTATTTGCACATACATACATATATACATGCTTCCAACTGCAAATTGTGAGTCACACTGAATCAAAAAGTTGGTAAATAAGAATTCCATGTGCATCACAAAGAATTTTAGGTGAACTGGAAAACTGGTGGTAGCCCGACCAGTATCGGACATCACCAGTTCACCCAAACCTAAGAAGAGAGAATGAGCCAAATCACATGGTTTTGAGTTCTTACAGAGTTTGGATTGTTTCGGCTTGGTAAGCGACAAGTCAATTATCAGGTTGCGACTGGTGCACTTACAGCATCGGCTGGGTTGAAAACACAATGCTGAATTTGGTTGCACGAGAAAGAACTAAGACAATTAACAAGCTACTGTCCAACTAAAAGAACAGGTTCATGAATCTACTGTCCAGCTACCAATTACCAGGTTTTGATTCTCAAACTGACAACCGATAGATTACCGTCCCTCATGAAGGCCATTCCTTAAATAAATAAAAAACATCTAGGGAAATCCTAGATTGAATCGGCTGGAGAAGCAACCTAATTTGATGCGACGGTGTGAGGCGTTGGATCGGATAAATCCCTCTCTCCTTTTAGGGTTTGGGGGTTCCGTGGCTGCCAAAAATGAAGAAAGTAAATAACCTGATCCTTCACTCTTCTGTACTCCATTACCGCCTCTCCTCTGCTCTCCACGCTTCGGATTCGCCGTGCCCTCTCCTTCCTTTCCTAGATTGTGAGGAAGAGGCAGAGGAGGCTGGCCGGTGGGCCACTGTGGTCAGTATAAGCGAGGGCTCGAGCAGTGTGGAGTATTTTATCGCTCATTCGGCTTTTGGTAAAATATATCTCGCGACCCCTGTCAGCATGTCTGGTTTAAGAATTACGAGGTATGGTCATAGATATAGAAAGACGACGTAGTCGAAAGATATCGAAAAATACTATATACACATATAGAACAAGGAAATAGTTTAAAAATCGTAAATATCACACATACACTCGTACGGAATAATAAAATGGAGATATAGATGTATGAGACAGGGTTCTTCTTTCTTTATTTCTCTTTTTAAAAGTTATGTACAATAAATGAGTTATCTTTTTATTTATAGACAAAAGGAAAACCTTTTAGGTCAAAAAGATAATGGTCCTGTCACAAAAAAAAAGATAATGGTCCAATAAGTAGAGTCGGTTGGGTCTCATTAGGTCCAAACTAACGGCTCCTCAACACTCCCCCTTAGGCAATTATCATATGATGCTAATGCCTCATCAAAACTCCAAAAACACAGTAGAAAAATTAGAGAAAAGGTACATCGCACATGTTGCTTCATATTGTTGCCTCATTAAAAATCTCACAAATGAGAAACTTCAGAGAAAACTTATTTATAGGAAAAAGGAGTACCAATCACTCGTGAATGATGCTTCTTGTATGGTTCAACATTACTATGAATCATTCTGATTATATTTCTATTCAGGGATTTGTTCCCCCTGAATATTATACATATATAGTTGAAATTCATTTTCAAGTTAAGCTCTTCTGGAGTTGAAAGACACCTCAACGAACATTGTAATTATCAACATTTGATTCTTTGGAGTGAATCAATTCTATGAACTTGCATGGTAAAAGTGTGATAATTAGTGCTCATATGTGTCCCCCTTCCCCCTCAAGATAGCTTATGTTAGAACTTTCATATTCTAACAATTTTGTTTGCAAAAGAAACATAGTGGGCAATGTTGTGTGGATAACATTTTGGTTAGACACAATATCCAACTTCATTACATAATTATTTTTCAAAATTGTGGTAAGCTATATTTTGATGTTTTCAATATCCATCTCACTTTTATTCGACTCGGGAATAATGTGAATGGTATGTCATGGAGCAACACATGTTATCAATGTGCAAAATAACCATACTCAGTTGTGTAACAAAAAATTCGTTATCCACTAGGATAATTTTATGGGTTAAGGTAGATGAGTGCACAATAAGTTTTATGCTCTTGCCTAGACCAATCAACTACCTATGAACCATAGGTTTTCTTTAATGGTTCAATATGATGTGGGATGGTATCCCACCAATCATTTAGACACAAATTTAGTATCTCCATATGATACATATCTTAGTTACCGAACATGCACTTCCACGTGAGTTATGTGGCTCGTTATTTGGTTTGTCAAGCATAAAGCTTGGTCACGATGTTTCACAGTTTCTCTATAAAACTCGTGAGTTGGTCATGACATATGCTACTATCTTTGAGCATTTGCCGCCAATAGATATCATTTGACTTCTCTTCACTTTTAAACATTCTTGTCGATGCAGTTTAGGTCTAATCCACTTCTAGGACTATGTATTCATCAGGTCCATATAAATTTTTGGACTTTTACTTACAGTCTAGGGGGTATAAGCAGACCAACTACAATGTCATAAATGGTCATCTAACCATATATCTGGGACCACAAGGTACTCTACTTTAATATAAAGGCTAGTGATTGCATTATCCATGTATGCACTCCTACTGTCGCATCTCCAAGTGCGTAGATAATCCATCCCTACGATATGCTTCATTGCTGGTGTAGAGATGTTCCTCTATAATGTAACTGCATATGTTTCCAAGCTCACTTTTGCATGGCAGATAGCTCTACAATGCTTATAGCTTATAAAAGGTTTCATAAAGTTCTCTCTCTTTTTCTCAATGCTTTAAGGTTTCAAATATCTTGCATCTAATGACATGTCCTAGAACAGAGTCACAACATTTTATTTCTTAGTTTCATTTACTTGTTTCTCCGGAAAGAATTTTTTTCTTATGTACACGTGCCTTCTTACAATGAAGTTATGCTACTTTTAGCTAGTCCCCCATAATTCCACTTTTAGACTTCATGTATGTAGGGAGTGTTGATGCACATATTGCCTCCGAATATGACCCAAGTAGATACTTCAATATCTGGTAATAGGCAAAGTGTTATATGTGTTGATGCACATATTACCTATATGTTGGAGATATACGTCAAAGCTAACAGACTAATGTCTTTCAAGCCTGGAGCACTGGTGGATGTGCATTAAGTTGGTCTGCAGATGAGCTGTAGACTTTACCTGTTGTAATTCCCAGTAATAAAAAACTTATCAAACTGTGTGCGGCGACCCACATATTACCTTTTCGAGTAATATGCTCGTCTTTGATGCAGTAATGATCTGTGGAGGTTCTAGTTGCTCAATGCTCAGGATGTTAGACAGTGGCACTAATGCGTTGAGATTAGTGGCCCCTGTGTCAACAGTTTTGCACAAGTGTGAAACTGGTTTTGTGCTTGCACTCTATAGTGCTAGCAGTAGAAAACCCTAGGGGTTAGAGTCACCGGTGTGACACAGCTGTGTCACAAGTGGTCTAGCGCTATGTGACTCAGATACATCTCTGTACCAGGGGAGAGCTTGTAAACGCTAAGGGACCTGCGCTACGATGGCTTGTCTGCTGAGTCGGAGGGCTGTCGGAGGTTCTCTCCTTATTAGGTTTCAGAGAGTGTTGTATGTTGAGGGCATGTAATGTGCCAGGACCGGACTGAGTAGTGCTGCTACGTCAGTTAAGGGTTCACCTGTGTCAGCCTCCGGTGCTGACACAGGTGTCGGTCTGCCCGAGCTGGTTATAGATTGGGCGTAGTGTGTAGCTGTGTCACCGGTGCCTGTCACCGGTGGTTCACTTAATCCTACGTGGCAATAGTGTAACGGTCGGGTCCCTGTGAACCCTATATATAGGGGACCAGGGGAGGTCTTCGAACCAACCTTTGCCAATCCAGTGAATCATATTCAACCGTTGCAAAGCCTCTTCCCACCGAACAAAAGCCTAAGCTTCCTAAGTGTCAGTTCGGGTGAGTTAGAGTTCTTGAGCAAAGAGCATTGGTTCCTCCAAGAGTTGTTGTTGCTGAATCTGTTACTCTTGGAGTGTCTACTCCTAAACGGGTGTAGGAGTCGCTGGTATCACCCAAACTTGTGTGGGCTGAACCAGACGTTTGTGAAGGTGAATCAAAGTCTACCTGCTCAAGCAAAAGGACTTCCACGAGCAAAGGAAGAGACCTGAACGTCAGGTACTCGGAGAACAAGCACGATTTGGTGCTGGCGATCTCTTCGGAGTAGCCTCTCCAACAGAGAGGTACCACTCTGTGAAGAGCTGGGAATTTCGGTGAAAAACACACTGTCTCCTTGAGTACTTTCTTGTATTGTCTTTAGCTTCTTGCTTGCTTGTGAGATCTTAGACTTATTCTGTTCATCTGTTACAGATCTCCTTTATACCTATGTTTCATTAGCTGTGTCTCAGTTGCTATATATCTTATCTCACACCTAAGTCAGTTACCTGTTACACAGGCACATTGATTGCTCATCATTTACTAAGTCCTTAGATCACCTGTGTTAGGCACCTATGTGAAAGCTGCATGCTAATTTACACATCATCTGTTACCTGTGTCACTCACCTGTCACACAGCTAGCTAACCCTGGTTACTGTTTAAGGCTTAACCTGTTCAATCAAGTTAAAAGAAGTAATTTTTGTTAGCCTCCTATTCACCCCCCTCTAGTCGGCACCTTCGGTCCTTTCAATTGGTATCAGAGCAGGTTGCTTTTTGATTTGGCCTAACAGCCAGAGTAAAGGATGTCGGGCTATGAGGGTAAAATACATGTTTTCAATGGAACTAATTATGCCTTCTGGAAAAGAAAGATGCAAATGCATCTTACCTCAATTGATCCAGATGTGTGGGAAGTTGTTTGTACAGGTTACAGGTTGGTAGACCCAGCTGCTCTTAGCATAAACGACAAGAGAAACATTCAGAACAATGCTAAGGCTGCCACTGCTATATTTATGGGTTTGCAAGAGCATGACTTCAATAGGGTCAGCACCATGAAATCTGCTAAGGATATCTGGGACACCTTGGAGCAGATCCATGAAGGCAGTGACACTCTCAAGAAGTCAAAGAGGAGCTTCTGGAATCAAAGCTAGAAAGGTTTGAGCTCGAGCATGGTGAAGACATCAATTCTCTGTTTTCAAGACTCACCATTATCACAAACCAGCTGAAGGCCCTAGGCTCCAACCGAGTGGAAGATGAAGACGTGATCAAGAAGTTCTTGTCAGTGCTTTCCAAAAGCCTACAGAACACTTGTTCTCATGCTGAAGGAAAAAGATGGGTTTGAGCAAATGAAGCCCACAGAAGTGTTAGGAAGGATCCTAACACATGAGATGGAGCTTAAGCAAGAAGGCAAGCAAAACTCCTCTCCAGCTACCAAGAAGAATATTACCTTGAAGACTACTGCTTCAACATCACAGATTGAGAGTGATAGCAGTGAAGAACTTGATGAGGAGATGTCCAGCGGAGAAGAGAGTGAACTCATCCTCCTCACAAGGAACTTCAGAAAGTTTTACAAGAAGAAGAAACAACTTGGATCAGGTGACAGATTCAGAGGGAAGAAGCTGTCAAAAGATAACAAGTGCTTCGAGTGTGGTAAGGAAGGTCACTTTGCTGCTGATTGTCCAACCAAGAGAAAGGACAACAGCCAGTGCAGAAAGAAGAAGGACTTTCATGGGAAGAAGAAGACCTTCAACAGCAAGCATCCAACCTACTCCAAAAACAAAGCCACTGCCAGAGCTTATGTTGGACAGGCTTGGGTATCTGAGGATTCAGGCTCAGAAGAAGAGTCAGAGGATGAAAATCAAGTTGCTGGGATCGCCATCAACATGGCTGATATACCCAGCTGTGACACAGCCAGGTCACACAGCTCCGAGTTCAGTGCTAAAGCTGATCAACTGCCATCCACTTCTACCCCTTTGTGTTTCATGGCCAAAGGTTCAAAGATACTTACTGAGGATGACTTTCCTGATTATGCTGAACTAATGGGTATTCTTGAAAGAACAGATAAAACCTATGGCAAGGAGAGGAAGGAAAACATCTCTTTAAGAGATAAACTCAGGGAGCTGAGTGAATCATATGATAAGATTACAGATGACAGAGAAAACATCAGGCTAGACCAAGAAAACCTGGAGATAGCTCATGAGAAGCTCAAGGTAGCTCATGAGTTTCTGATTAAGGAGCATGAGGAGCTCAAGGCAAAGCATTCTATGTGCACTGATATTTCTTCTATATCTACTGATGCATCTTTGCCTACTCATGCTGCTATTGAATCATGCTTAAACTGTGCTAGTCGCATAAATATTCTAACTTCCACAGGTTGTGTAATTGATGACTCAAAAGAGGCTTCAACCTCTGTTGTTACTAACTCTGTGGATGTAGATGAGCACAACAAGCTCAAGGAAGAGCTAGAAGAGCTTAAAAGGCTCATGAGAAAAGGCCTATGCACTGCCAATATTGGCATGCAAAATTATCAGCTCATCAGAGCTGAAATGCTCAGAAAGAATGATGGCCGAAAAGGCCTGGGTTACAATCCCTCTGCTAATAAGGATAAACTGCCTGCTGTGACTAATTTTAATCTTGCAGAAAAATTTATGAGACGGGCAGGAACAGATGACAACAAACCTATTAGTCACATACAAAGAGATAGGAGGATGGTAAACATTCCATCCAATCCATCCTATGTCTTGCAGAAGAACAGAAAAGGGAAGATTGTGGCTAAGTATATAGGTCGCAGGCACTTGACAAAGTGGTTGCCGGCCATCTAGATTCCAAAGGTGACAGTCACCTGTGCCACCGGTGTCTTACACAGCTGTGTACCCACCAGTGTCACCGGTAACACACGCAGCCAACTAACCTCTCTGTTTAAGGTTGCAGGTGATAGTAAGCCTAAGAGAATCCACGTCATATCATCTGTTGCTCAGGCTATCAACTATAGAAATAAATCTTCTAAATCATTAACTGCTATTTCTGCATATGGTAAAACTGCTAAGGGAACCAAACAAGTTTGGGTTCCTAAACCCCATAACTAATCTTGCAGGATACTGCCTCCAGTGGAACTGACTGGGTTGTGGACAGTGGATGTACACAACATATGACTGGAGGCAGAGAGGAGTTTGTAAAGATCACACATAAAAATCTTCCAAGTAAACAAGTGATCTATGCAGATAGCTCTAAGGGAAAGGTAAATGGCATTGGCAAAGTTGCTATATCTGAACATCACTCTTTATCCAATGTAATGCTTGTAGATCAGATAGGCTATAGCCTTATGTCTGTGTCACAGCTATGTGACACAGGTATGAAAGTCACGTTCTATCCTGATGAGGTTATAGCTTCCAAACTATCTGATGATTCGCAAGTGTTCAAAGGATGCAGGTCTGCAAACTATACACAGTAAACTTCAAAGAACAGCCTGCAGTAGCTCCATGGTGTCTAATGGCCAAGACCAGTGTTGGCTGGCTGTGGCACAGGCGGCTAGGATATGCTGGGATGAAGCTTCTCAACAAACTGAGCAAACATGACTATGTCATTGGCTTAGAAAAGGTGAAGTTTGAGAAGGACAAGCCCTGCAGTTCATGTCAAGCCGGCAAATAAGTTGGAGCTGCCCATCGTCTCAAGAATGTCATGACCACTACCAAACCTTTTGAGCTCATACACATTGACCTGTTCGGTTCTACTACATATGAGAGCTTGGGAAGTAACAAGTATGGATTTGTCATTGTAGATGATTTTTCTCGATATATTTGGGTGTTCTTTCTGAAGGAGAAGACACAGGTTTACAAGAAGTTCAAACATCTCATTGTAAGAGTATAAAATGAATGGAAGGTAAACCTTGTCAAGGTCAGGAGTGACAACGGGACTGAGTTCAAGAACTCCAAGGTAGAAGCATTCCTGGACAAGCATGGAATCAAGCATGAACTATCAAGTCCATATGCTCCACAGCAAAATGGAGTAGTGGAAAGGAAGAACAGAACCCTGATAGAGATGGCAAGGACACTGCTAGATGAGTACAAGACTTCACCAAGATTTTGGGCTGAAGCTATCAACACTGCCTGCCACTCCATCAACAGGATATATCTACATCCACTACTCAAGAAGACTCCTTACGAGCTACTCACCAACACCAAGCCAAATGTCTCATACTTCAGAGTATTCAGTTGTAAGTGCTACATTCTTAGGAAGGGCAAACGCCTCACTAAGTTTGAAGCTAAATCTGATGTTGGTATATTCCTTGGTTATTCCACTAATTCCCTTGCCTATAGAGTTTTTAACACCTCCACAAAGGTTGTTGAAGAATCTATAGATGTGGACTTTGATGAGTCTTATGGCTCCCAAGGAGAGCAAGTTGCTAATGATGTATGGAGTAAGGACATTCAAAAGAAGTCTACTGGTGAGATCAGACCCACCATCAACGAGGAATCTGCCTCACCAAAAGATCAAGAACCACTCTCTCCATCACTGGATGAAGACACTGGAGATGAAGACATCGAGCTCGAGTACAACCCAGCCAATGATCTCCTGGATGCAGAGTACCTGTCTCAGCCAGCTGTGTCGCAGGAAGAACCAGCTGTGTCACATGCAACACCATCAGCTCTGACACCAGCGGTTGACCCCGAACCCCTTGTGATCAGCAGGCTGCAGAAGGATCACCCTGTAGACCAAATCATCGGTGCCATTAATAGGGGAGTGACTACTCGTTCTCAAATAGCTAATTTCTATGAACATTACTCTTTTGTTTCCAGTGTTGAACTCAGGAACATTAAGGAAGCTCTCATGGATGCTGATTGGATAAATGCTATGTGAAAGATCGAGATTTATCGACTAGAGGGGGGGTGAATAGGAGATTATCAAATTTTAACAAATTAGTTTTCTTAGCATGCAAAAGGTGAAGCAATTTATAGATGAAGCCATAGGAAACAAACAAGATTCAACTCAATTGAAGAACAACACAAAGTAAAGAGCAAGAATTGAAGATACAAGGATTTAACCCGAAGTTCAAGTTGTTGGCAACAACTCTACGTCTTCGTTTGGAGAGGGCTGAGCACTTAGCTCCGAAGACACACAGTCTTCACATTTTTCTCCTTGAGCTTATGTCCACTTAGGATCTGCTCAAACACTCGTGGTGGATCTTGAAGTGATCCCCGGACCTTCACAAACTTTGGAGGCATGAAAAGCTTCTTGACGATGACAGTGTCGGTGATGTCCGTTGCACCAAGTCCTCGAAGCTTATTTGTGATGGTTGTGAGTCTTGAGTAGATGCTTCGGACTGATTCTTGATCTGAACCTCTGAACCGGTTGAATTGGTTTCGAAGAACATCGGTTCTGGAGTCCTTGACTGACTCAGTGCCTTCATACTCTTCTTCAAGCGCATCCTAGATCATTTTCGCACTTCTGAGAGTGCTGATTATTCCAAACTCATCATCGTTGAGTGCGCCGAAGAGTATGTCACAAGCTTGAGCATTCAGCTGCTTGTTCTTCTTGTCAGTTTCAGTCAATTGACCTTCATCGAGGATAACCAATCCTTGTTCAATGATTCTCCAGATTTCGAAGTCAATTGCTTCAAGGTGCATCCTCATCTTGTGCTTCCATCCTGCATAGTTAGTACCATCGAAGATAGGTCTATGCGAAAAACTCTTATAGTTCCCGAAAGTCGACATACCTTTCTCCTAGGTGGTTAAACCAAATCAGTAGCAAGAGGAGACCTCGCTCTGATACCAATTGAAAGATCGAGGTTTATCGACTAGAGGGGGGTGAATAGGAGATTATCAAATTTTAACAAATTAGTTGCTTAGCATGCAAAAGGTGAAGTAATTTATAGATGAAGCCATAGGAAACAAACAAGATTCAACTCAATTGAAGAACAACATAAAGTAAAGAGCAAGAATTGAAAACACAAGGATTTAACCCGAAGTTCAAGTTGTTGGCAACAACTCTACGTCTTCGTTTGGAGAGGCTGAGCACTTAGCTCCGAAGACACACAGTCTTCACATTTTTCTCCTTAAGCTTATGTCCACTTAGGATCTACTCGAACACTCATGGTGGATCTTGAGGTGATCCCCAGACCTTTACAAACTTTGGAGGTGTATCCACAAGTTGGAGCTCTTCCAAGACGCCTACCGGCTAGGAGATGCCAAATCTCCAAGAGTAACAAGTCAGATCTGCTAGGCTTGAAAAAGCTCTTGCTTGAATGCTCAATCCAAGTCTTAAATCTCTCGAAGGCTTTCCTCTCTCAAAGTAGATCTCAAGGAGTCCAGAGGAAAGGGAACACACAGTGGAGAGAATGTCTTTTTGCGCTAAGTGTCCTCCTGAGCCCGCAGGGGGTCGGGGGCTATTTATAGCCGTTCTGCAGAAAAGAGTCGTTGGGCACAAAGATGCTCTTCCGGTGCAACCGGAAGACAAATCCGGAAGCACCGGGATTCAAACCAACGGTCAGATCTGAAGAACATCAGATGCACAGCAAAATGCTTCACCACAAAGGCGGTAGGTCCGGAGAAAACGCGGTCACACCGGAATTAACGAATGTACTAATCAGAGCAACTTCCAGAGGCAATTTCCGGTAGTACCGACTTTGAGGGCGGTTGTGCCGGGTTCAAGAAGATGACTCATTTTTCCCCACAGAGAAGAAAAACGGTCCAACCGGAAACAGAACCCGGTACTACCGCTTCACCAAGAAGACGTAAGTCCAGAAGAGATTCTCGGTGCAGCCGGAAGACGAAAGCGGTGCAACCGCAGACACACAAGAATGGGACTTAGTCTGAAACGAGCTTTTGGTCCTAAGTCCAGAAGAGATTTTCGGTGCAGCCGGATACAAAACCGTTGCAACCGCAGACAACTCAGAATGCGACTTAGACTAGGGCAACAAATGACCTAAGTCCAGAGAAGATTCCCGGTGCAGCCGGATACGAAACCGGTGTAACCGCAGACAAACGAACAGGACTTGGTCTAGGGTATCAGAAGCATATTCTGGTAGCACCGGTCTTCAGAGACCGGTCATACCGATTTCTGGAATATGAAACTAGGGCAAACCCTAAGCGGCAGGGTTCCCTAACTCTCCAACACAGAGGCCATTCTCGGCAGCACCGGATTCAAGACCGGTCATGCCGCAATTGAAGCTCTTCAAGGTTGAGACGACTGAGTCCTCAAACCTTGCAACAGAGGCCAATCCCGGTACAACCGATTCTTCAAACCGGTACAACCGAGAGTCACTGTCTGTGTTTCAAAAAGAGATTTCAAAGGAATTCTTCAGAGATTTAGA
This sequence comes from Stipa capillata, assembly GCA_019208055.1. Lineage (NCBI taxonomy): Eukaryota > Viridiplantae > Streptophyta > Magnoliopsida > Poales > Poaceae > Stipa > Stipa capillata. The sequence continues at coordinate 77,604 of JAGXJF010003061.1, forward strand.
CTGAGCACTTAAGAAGATCCTTCCTATAGTATAACTATCTGACCCCTCTTAATAGGCGGCTTGTCCTATAGACTCAAATAATCTTTGATCATATAAACACTAGAAAATCTCCACTAATCTTCTAAATCCAAGCCTTTCTTCAACATCAATTTTTAGGGGTCGACATTCACTGGTTAAACCAACCACTTGGGGACTAATCACCTGTATACACTTAGTAAACCATTAGTCCCTTAATCGTTTGTCATTAATTATCAAAATCCACTAGGGGCATTAGATGCACTTTCACTATGCATGAAGAGCTGAATCAATTTGAGAGAAATCAAGTGTGGTCCCTGATAGAAAGACCCAATGATCATAATGTGATTGGAACAAAATGGGTCTTCAGAAACAAACAAGATACAAATAGATAAGTGGTAAGGAACAAAGCCAGACTTGTGGCTCAAGAGTTTACACAAGTGGAAGGTCTGGACTTTGAAAAAACTTTTGCTCCAGTTGAAAGACTTGAAGCCATCAGGATTCTCCTTACTTATGCTGTCCATCACAATATCAAGCTTTATCAAATGGATGTAAAATCAGCCTTCCTGAATGGTAAACTCTCTGAACTTGTTTATGTTGAACAGCCACCTGGTTTTGAAGATGATAAGAAACCACACCATGTCTATAAACTACACAAAGCACTCTATGGCTTAAAACAAACACCTAGAGCATGGTATGATACATTGAAAGAATTTCTGATCAAGAATGGATTTAAAATGGGCTCAGTAGACACAACTCTATTCACTAAGAAAAATAGAAAGGATTTATTTGTGTACCAAATATATGTTGATGACATAATATTTGGCAGTACTAATCACTCCATGAGTGATGAGTTTAGCCAGATGATGACCAAAAGGGTTGAGATGTCTTGGATGGAGAACTCAAGTACTTCCTAGGACTTCAGATCAAACAACTCAAGGACGGTACATTTGTTTCACAAGAAAAGTTCACCAAGGACATCATCACCAAGTTTGGCATGAAGGATGCAAAGCCTATTCACACTCCCATGCAAACTAATGGCCATCTGGATTTAAACATCAAAGATAAGTCTGCTGATCAGAAAGAATTTAGATCTATGATAGGATCCTTGCTTTATTTGTGTGCATCTAGGCCAGATATAATATTGAGTGTATGCATGTGTGCAAGATTCCAAGCTAGTCCTCTGGACTGTCACAGAGTGGCAGTAAAAAGAATACTGAGATACTTGATTCAAATCTCGGGTTTTGGTCTTTGGTATCCTAAAGGTGCAAATTTTGAGTTAGTTGGATATTCTGATAGTGACTATGCAGGGTGTAAGGTTGACCGAAAAAGCACCTCAGGTACTTGTCAATTTCTAGGGCATTCCTTAGTGTCCTGGTCATCCAAGAAACAAAACTCAATAGCCCTCTCCACTGCAGAAGCTGAGTATATAGCTGCTGTTAGTTGTTGTGCTCAGTTGTTATGGATGAGGCAGACCTTGAAAGATTTCAGCATATCTTTTAATCAAGTACCCCTCTTCTGTGATAATGAAAGTGCAATTAAGTTAGCCAACAACTCAGTACACCACCAAGATCCAAACACATTGAAGTGAGACACCACTTTCTAAGAGATCATGTTGAGAAGGGAGATATACAGCTGTGCCACGTAAGGACTGAAAAATAATTAGTTGATATTTTCACCAAGCCCTTAGATGAGACTAGGTTTTGTGCTCTGAGGAGTGAATTGAATATCATTGATGTCTCTAATCTTTAATAAAAAGCATTGGCTTGGTGTCTACCTCTTATGTTCTGCCATTTATATGCCTTACATGCTCATCTGTGCTGATCACATGTGTCACAGGTGTCGCGGGGATTTCGCGGCAATATACATTTCTAGTAGGATTTTGGGGAGCGCATGTGGAAGATCTAAGCGGGTTCACACAAGAGGTTTTTACCCAGGTTAAGACCCTCCAATGGCGGAGGTAACACCCTACTCGTGCTGATTGTATTACTAGCCTTGCGTGAGAAAGATTACAGAAAAAATGGTGGATTCTTGTCTAGAGCTTGAAGACGATGCCTAGCCACTAGTCTCTGAAAAAGCTCTCCCCTTTGCATGGGGCTCTTGCCTTATATAGGCTGTACGTATGCCGACTCGGCCAGTCGACCGAGCTACAGTAACTACATACTTTAATTGTCATATTTATTCTGCGTAACTCTCCGAGTAACGCCAGCCTTCATGATAGCGAAACGCGTGCCTTGATGAGGTTGTAACGCCCTCCTTGATGGCACTTGGACGTTGCTTCCGCGTGGGCCTTACTTTGGCCTTCATCCGAGTGGGCCTCCGTGGAACTCCCCGAGACTGTTGGGCCGACTCGCTGTGCTGGGCCTACCCGGATGGGCTCCCCCGTCAGTAGCCCCCGAGTGCTTCGAGGTCTCGACACGGATGCCGACTGGTGAGCAAGCTGCGTATGCCCAAGTCGCTGATGGAGAGACCTTGATGGACTCCCGTGATACCTGAAAAAAGGTTAAGTTTGTGCTAAGTGCTAGGAATTCGGTGATACCCGCGCTTTCCGGCTGGGGAAGTCGGCTAGTGGCCTTCCGGGAGGCGTATCATGAATTTCGAGTGAATCCGAAATAGCGCCTGGGCATGTCCGAGTGGACCGTTGCCGACTTGTGCCCGCAGGGGGGACACCTTCGATCTTCAGCTTCGAAACCGAGTCCTCAAACTCGGCATTGAGTCCCGAATCAATGAACCATTTTGCACCGCTGTGGCGTCCGGTTCTGAATCAAGGACTATCTTGTGCCGCTGTGGATGCCAGGTTCGTCCTTAGTTTGGGTGTTGCCGAGTGACTTGCGAACCCTGTTGGGTCGGCCATCGGCACCCTTTCGCAGAACTAGTCTGCTTCCGAGTGTGGCGGCCGGTGCGCCTCGGAATTGTTTGGTGGAGTCAGTACAACTTGTGACATGTCCCAATGAGCCAAGCCGACTTCAAACTGACTCGGCATCCGAGCGCGATTCGACTCGATCGAGCTGAACCCGGTCGAAGCCGGCTTGTGGTCACACGGTACCGTCATGACTGTAAACGACGTCACTTCAGCATTTAATGCACGCAGTCGGTTGGACAAAGCGCCTGCAGCGCCGCAGCGCAATGATTTCACCTCGAGTCCCGCGCGAAGCGTGCCCGAGACATCCGCTGCTGCTGCTATGACTTCGCGGGGCGTCTGAAGCGATGGTTCATCATGATTGCGCCCCAAATCACGCGGGCGGTGCGCGCGGGATTGTTGCTGACATAATGCTCGCCGGCCGAGATGCCTGGGACGTCGAGTCATGGCGAAAAAGGCGCCCCGAATCTCACGGGTTCGCGCGCGCGGGACGACGGTTGCCGCGGTGGTTTTGTCGAACCCCAGAATTCGTAACAGAGAGTCTTAAGTAAAACCACCCGCTAAGTCGAAACGTCAACCCCGACCTCAACCCCTGGGTATCAATCCCAAGAGGAGTGGAGTGATATGGCTCCGAATAGCCCGAGATGTCAACTCCAAACTTTCTCCGGCAAACTAATGCACGGATCAAGTAGGGTGATATGGTCTCCTCACTCTGTTCTTACTGAGCCGGAACATCAACCCCGAACTTGTCCCGGCAAATTAATGCTCCGCTGGAGTAGGGTGATATAGTTCCCAATCTCTCAGTAGCAGAGTCGCTTCACAGAGGTGATCAAACCTAATAACTCTATGATAGGAACTCTGAAATCCTACCCACCACATGTGCTTCATCAACATACACGCACGGCACATGAGCAGGCGAAAACAACCAGATTTCACAGCAGTAACTCTACGACCGAAACTGTAATATTATAAGTTTGAAACTTAACAACATATATTCACAGCGGAAGAGGATTAGTGGCTACGAAGCCAAAACGGTAGGGCCAAAAGTGGCAACAAAACAAACCCAAAATGCCAAACCCCAGGGGCAGGATCACTGCCTGGGATTTCCAGTGACTAACCGTCGTGGGTGTTGATCTCTATATAGAAACCACCCTCGGGAGGGGTAGTTTCCTCTGCACAAAAACATCAACAATAGCAGGGTGAGTATAAAATTGTACTCAGCAAGACTTACAGTGTGGAAATTAGTAACAGATGTGCCAGGTATCAATAAAGGGGTAATTGCGGACTAATTTGCGGAAAGCAAGTTTTACCTTTGTCAATAGAAGCTAGGTAGATGAAAAACCGACTACCAGAATGCTTTTCAAAGGGGACGAGTCGAACACTTCACGATCAGTCCTTACTGCAGATCACCACACCTTAGATACCCCGACTCTTCCTCGACCACCCTGGGAGGAAGCTGTCGCTAACCCTGGCCTTAGAGTTGGCAAGTTTTAAGGTATTGTTGTAGTTGTCTAATTCGATGCGGATTCTTACCAAGCTGTCCATAACCGCGGACACGGCTGTTCAACAGTTTTAACCCTACAGGGGTGTACATCTTTACCTGCACGTATCAACCGACTCCTAATGCCAATGCAATTCACACACTTCACGAGGTGTGCTGGCGGAGGGTGATTGAACACGACCTTTACAATGCTTTTGACCTAGGTATGAGCCACCCTTACGGGCCAATCCATGTACATCAGTCCGGCCGTGACTACGACACGGTCCCATAAGTTGTAGCAGGTGATACATCCCCGGCCTCGAACCGTGTGTAACCCTTACACCTATATTGAAGCACCACACCACATCATTTTTCACGCACACGGCAATTGAAAACGGCAAACTATGCAGCTCATACTCTAAGTCTAGGCAAATTATTCAGTCGTGGGTGGCCCCATAATCCACCCATGTAGAAGTACGCAAATCTTGGTTCAAAAGGTCACCGGGAACCGGTCCTTGCGGGAAAACGAGACAACCCACCATGCTCCCAGCCATGGCCTCTCATCTAAACCCAGATATGATTAAGCAAATTCATTAGTTATCCCGGTGAACACCCATCTACCACATAACTCATCCAATAGTGTGAATTTGTCTGCCATCCAAGAAATTATGACTTCTACGAGTCTAAGCATGTCTAAGCATTAGTAATATAGCAAGCATTACAAAAGTGTACACTATTCTACCATTCTAGATAGGTTGGGATGGTGGTGGAGTTGTTTAATCGACAAGGTGAGTTTTATACACCGGAATAGGGTTCTGCTTAGCGAAAAAGTAGAATTTGAACGCATGTGATAATGAATTTAAAAACAACTAATACTTTGTAAATAGTAGGAGTTTTGCAATGTGACCAAAGGGGCTGCTTGCCTGGTTGCTTTGCAACTAAACCCTGCTCGTGATAGGGACTATCGTCTTCTGGACCTTCCGGTTCTAACGGGGAAGAACGAAAACACCGGAAAAAGGGCATAATCGTAAATATCCAAATGCTGAACATCGGCATGAGATGAAATATATGTCATGACATAGAGAATGCAAAATAAAGACTAATGCAAGTGGAATCAATTTAATCGGAATCCGAACGCATAAAATATCGCGATCCGAAAATTCTCCGGCTAATCGGAAACCCTAATTTGAGTTTTTAGCAATTTATGTTTTTCCTAACATGCAAACATGGATGAACATGACATTTTTGAATAGATCTTCTTTTTCTGAACATTTTGATATATTATTTGCATTTTTCTGATTTAAATTGAATTTTCTATGAATTTTATATGATTTAATCAATTTTTAACCCTTTGTTGTATTTTTCTTAGTAAAAATAATGTTTAAAAAAATTCAATATTAGCAGAGGTTGATATGTGGGCCCTGGGTCAATTCTAGTCAAAATTGACTTGGTCAATGACAGTGGGGCCCACTGTCATATAATTCACCTTTTCCTTTATTCCTTTTTCTTTAAATCCTGACGTGTGGGGTCCATGTGTAATAGAGACAGAGTAAATGAGTTCATTAATTGCACTCTTAGTTACTAATGACAGCCATTAGTGTGTCGGTTTAGACATAATTGCAATCATTAGCTGCATTAAGTATAGTTAGCATGATTATGTCTGGAACACATTAATTAACCGTTAGTTGCACTTATTTAACCATCATTAGCCATTAATCACTGAATTAATTATAGACAACATTTATTAGCTCCTTAATTAGGTTTTATCGGCCAATTAATGGGCACTGGTGCCCTAATTGCGCCCGGGTGCCGGTGGAGCTCGGTCCGGGTCTGGCCGTGAGGCTCGGGAGGGAGAGAAAGGGGCGGCGGCGCGACGGCCTTACCGGCTCCGGTGAGGAGGCAACGGCGGTGCTTGGACTGGGGCGGCGGCCAAGGAGGAGGCGCCGGTTGGGGGCAACGGCGCAAGAGGCCGGCGCGACGGCGCAGAGGGCTGAAGCAACGGAGGCGGCGTCGGGTGCTCCGGTGGAGGGAGGCAGGGCCGAAGCGGCTCGGCGAGGGAGGAGCTCCGGCGGCAAAGGGAGCTTCGGGGGTCGGGATCTGGGGGCGGATAGCGGGGCCGGCGGCGCTTAGATGGGGCGAGGCGGCGACCCGGCTCGGTGGAGAAGGGCGGAGCAAGGGGCGGATGGCAGGGTGGCTCCCGGTGGCGAGACGGCGATGGCTCGGGGATGACGCGGGACCGAAGCAAGGCGGCGACGTGGCGGAGGGCTCGGGCGGCGGAGCTTGGAGAGCGGCCGGGGGGGGGCAAGACGACGGCGGGGAGCTCCCGGTGGCTCGGCGAGCAAGAAAGAGAGAGGGAGCCGGGGTAGCTCGGTAGAGGAACTGAGGGCCAAGAAAGCGAGAGGGGGTTAGGGAGGGACGGCGGCGCATGGGATAAGGGCCAACGGGAAGACCCAAGCAGGAGGTGGCAGATGGGGGGGGGTATGCGTGGCGGCGGGGTGAAGAAGATAAGGGAGGTGGCACGGGAGGATGAGGCAGCCGGTGAGGGAGACTTAAGGAAGAAGAAAGGAGATGCGGGCTGGGCCGGGGAAGAGGATAATGGGCCCAGGGAAAGAGGCCCGTTCGGCAGAGGGGGGGTAGAGTAGGATTAGGGTTTTTATTTGGTTTTTGATTTCTTTAGTTCTTTTGATTTTCTGTTTTAATTTCTTTGCAATTCTGCTTCCAATTCAAATGAATTTGTAATTCTCAGATTTAGCCCCAAGCCTTATAATAATAGAGGAAAATAATTTCAATGTACTTTGTTCATGGAAATTTGACCCAAGTTTTGGAGGTTATCTCAAACCCTCATATGATACTTAGAAATTCCCTTAAACATTGCAAAAATTTTAAAAACTTACTCGATTTTAGGTTCACATGTTCATGCCATGATGCACATAACAAGGTTATTAGAATAGGGATGTTACAGGTTTGCCGCCACATGTGGCGCATGATGGTCGACGGTTTGCCTCCTCCCACTATAAAAGCAGGCGTAGGGCGACCGCAGCTCCCATCTGCCTTTGTCTTCCTCGCGCCCAATCCCTTTGCCTCCAGAGCTCCGCCACCGCGCATTGCTTCCCTTCTTCCCGAGAAAAACACCCGTTTTGCCGCCGTCCTTCGACCATCCGACCATGTCGCGCGCCGGCAAAGGCAAGAAGACCGACGCCTCCTCCTCCGCCGCCGCCACCCATTCCGAGGGGTGGAAAAAGGGCGACTGGGTCCCGTCGGTTGTAACCGACCGGATCCTCTCGGGCTTCGCCGGCGAGGGACTGCTGCCGCCCCGCTCCATCGGCAACTGGAAGGCTCCGTATCAAGAGGAGAAGCCCGCTCCGCACGCGCACGAACGTGTGATGATCATCCCGTTCATCACGCGGGGCTTTTCGTTGCCCCCGCACGACTTCGTGCGCGGCCTTCTCTTCTTCTACGGCCTCCAACTTCACCATCTGAGCCCCAATGGCATTCTGCACATCGTGTGTTTCATCACGCTATGCGAATGCTATCTGGGGACTCGGCCTCACTAGGGGTTTATGGAAGAAGATCTTCCTGGTGAAGGCGCAGCCCATCAAAGCCGGCGGCCGCCTATCCGTCTGCGGGGGAGCCGGTATTCAAGTCAAGGCCGGCGCTTGGTACTTCAAGCTGCAACTCCCGGACACCGTGCGGAAGTGGTAGGACGGGTGGTTCTACTGCCCGGATGAGCACACGCCGACTGGCCATGAAGGGCTCCCCCCGTACACCGAGGGTCCTCCCGAGTGGCGGAAGTGTTGGAGCGCCAAGCCCTCCAGCACGGAGATGCCCGAGGTCGACCGACTCCTGAGGAGGATCCAGAAGCTCCAGGAGAAAGGACTCACGGGCACCGACCTCATCGCCACCTGGTTGAGTCGGTGAATCTAACTGCTTCAAGCCAGGGTGCACCCGATGTGGGAGTACTCAGGCGCGTCCGACCCGACCAGGGTATCGGTCGATGGGCTTCTGGATGATCTTTTCATGGATCTCCTGAAGAACTTGACCAAGGAGCGAACCGGACTCATCAGGGCGCCGCACGTGACCCCCTTTTCTACCGCCAACCCCCCGTCGACTGTAAGTGTCTCGCATTCCGAGTCGAATTCTTGCATATTGTTGCTTATTCATTCCTCCTAACACAGAGTCTTTTAATGTTGCAGACTTTCCTTAACTTGAACTCCATGCCGCCACTCCCCGAGCAAAGTTCAGCTCCGGAGGCGTTGGACGACGTGGAGGTTGACGAAGAAGCCCCCGAGGGCGGGGACCCGGAACGGGGGCGCGTTCAGGTCGACTCGGATACCGAATCGGAAGGGGTCCCTCTGACCTTCAAACGGAGGCGTGAAGATGACGCCTCCGGGTCTAGGACCCCGCAAGCGGAGACAGAGCCGGCTCAGGCGGAGTCAGCCGCCAAGCGGGCACGAGCCGTACCTGCCGGCCCCGCGGCACAACTTCCGGCTCCCGTTGCCAAGCCGACTGTGTCCCAGCCGGCATCCGCCAGTTTCTCCGGGGGTCCGCCCGCCCCGGGGAAACCGAAGAAAAAAGCAATCCCCACAACTACCAGGTACGAATCTTTTTGCTTTGCCTCATACTTCGGTCGAAGAAGAAGATGCTGAAGTCGGTTTGGTTTTTTAATGTCGCAGAATCCAAAAGAAGTTCTCCGACAAAGGAGACTTCGCAACCGGCACGTCCACGGACCCGACTCTGGTCCCGCTGCCGGAGTCAGCTTTTCCGGCTCCGACTACGGCCGAGCCCAGCACGCAGACGCCAACCGCCCCCGCTGTGGCATCGGAGTCGGCCACGGGTGCCGAGTCAGCCGTGCCTCCGGCTGCAGCCACGCCCAGCACGCCACAGCCTGCTGCACCCGTGGAGAAGGCACTGGAGTCCGGCGTGGGTGCCGGGTCATCCGGGGCTCCGGCTGACAACCCGCGCCTCCGCCAGCTCCCTCCAGCGAGGCGACGACAGAGCCGGCGACTATGATCAGTGCCGACTCCTCGGAACCGGCAGGCGGAGCCGGAGGCCAGCTCGACACCGAATCTTCTCCGTGGCCGAGCAGAGTTTGGTCTTGGCTCCTGCGCCCACGACCGAAGAGTCTGCACCGGGTTTGTCCGGCAGCCTCGTGCCCACGCTGCTGTTGCCGAGCTGCAGCACGGGGGACTTGACGGCGGCGGAAGCAGCCACCGACCGCGTCACTGCCCTTAGCTCCAAGCTTAGGGAATTTGCTGATGCGGCCAAAACCTTGGCGGACTCGGCCGAGGTTTTTGGAATCTTCCGTCGGGGTAAGTTTTCGCATCTGAACTTTGTTTAGTTCTTAACACTGGGAGCACGATCAGTGCACCTAGTGGGTGTAGCCCCCGAGTCTCTAGCCGACTGGTTGAGTCGGTTGGAGACTTATTAACTCGGGTTATGCTGACTTGAAACTTTTCCTTGTCCAGACTGTGATCCGGCTCGGCGGAAGCGACCAGGCCCTCGTGGAGAGGAACACCTCCCTTGAGAAGGCGTTGGCCGAAGAAAGGGCCAAGAGTCGGCGGCTCAAAGAGAAGCTCGCTGCCATCGGGAGTAAGTATCCGAGTCTTCAGCTTTTTGCCTTAAGGTTTTGCTGGTATTGACTTTCTTGAGTTGGCAGACGTCGAAGCCGAAAACGCCCGACTTCAGGAAGAACTGAAGGCCACAATCCCGATGGCCAAAGCAAGAGAAATGCTCGATGCCAAAGCGGCCGACCTTGACAGCGAGCTGCAGGAAGCTCGCGCAAATATGAAGACCGCCGCCCTGCTGCAAACGGAGCATGAGCGGCTGGTGGCGCAGTACGAGCAATCGCAGGCTGCGAACCGTGAGCTGCAGGTGGCCGTCGACGACTTCGCCAGGCAGATGACCGAGTCGCAGAAGCGACACGCTGCGGCCATCGTCGAATGGGAGAAGCGCAAGGGAGAACTCATAGGCCATCTCAAGAAAACCAATGAGACTCTACTCGGTAAGCCTCCAAGTCCTTTGTTTCCCTCTTTTTGCACGCTTTTTTATTCGTTTCCTTGCAATAATTCACACCCAGACGCTTGCCCAGAACTGGAGGAGCAGGCAAGGCGGGCGACGCTCCGACTTCGCGCTCTATCCGACCCGGCGAGGTCAGCTCTTGACGCCTTCTGGACACCTGAGCAGATGTCCAGCTGCGTCGTGACTGTGGAGGACCGACTCCTCCAAGTCAAGAGTTTGGTGCAGAGCATGAAGTCGGCTGCCCAAAACCTCTGCGCCAAGCTATGGCCCGGAGAAGAGCCGGGCTCCAGCATCTTCGCCCTCGCCGACAAGCTGTCGCAAGGCTCGACGGAGGTGGAGAAGTGGAAGGAGCCGGCAGCCCGCTCGGGAGCCAGCATGGTGCTAGCAATGGTGTTGGCGCACCACCCCGATGCGGACGTCGACAGCATTTCCGCTGGAGCCCCACTCGACGCGGAGAGAAAGTCGGTCAACCCTCTGGAGCTCCTTCCCCGAGTCCGCGCCGCCGCCAGCCGGATCGTCGAGTTTACCGACCTGGAGGAGCACGTAGAAGCGACTCCAGAAGAATAAAATTATCATGTAATATCTCTCGGTATGCCGAGTAGAAAAAATGTAAAGACTATGTTTTATTTTGAATTGAAAATGCTTTCAATTTATTTTGCACAAGTTATTTGGTTCGTCCGAATTTGCTTTTTCCGCTGAGTCGGATCCTTTCGCGTGCAGGCCGACCTTTAGCTTTTGCTCTTGCCAACCGGACAGCCGGGTTGCGACTGTAGTTGGGGACGAAGAGTGGGCCTTAGGTACCGTACACGTTTACTTAGACGCTCGTGTAGAAACAAAGTCAATTTATTTTGCACATGTTATTTGGTTCGTCCGAATTTGCTTTTTCCGCCGAGTCGGATCCTTTCGCGTGCAGGCCGACCTTTAGCTTTTTGCTCTTGCCAACCGGACAGCCGGGTTGCGACTGTAGTTGGGGACAAATGTTTATCTATAATGAAACAATGAACTATTGGAAGTACAAAGTTTAAGTAAAAAAGGGACGCAGCTGAGCAATATTCCAAGTCCTTTCAGTGACTGCGCCGGTTGCCGGGTCCTTCAGTCGGTACGCGCCGTTATGCAGCACCTGGTTGATGATGAACGGGCCTTCCCAAGGCGGAGACAACTTGTGCATGCCCGCCTTATCTTGGATTAGTTGGAGGACCAAATCTCCTTTGTTAAAGACTCGGCCCCGAACTTGGCGACTGTGATAACGACGCAAGTTCTGTTGATAGATAGCCAAGCGTGAAAGGGCGAGTTCCCGCGCTTCCTCCAAGAGATCAAGATCGTCCTGTCGCGCCGACTCGGTATCCTTTTCCATGTATGCTGTGACTCGCGGGGAGCCGTGGAGGATGTCACTTGGCAGGACGGCTTCAGCTCCGTAAACCATGAAGAAAGGTGTGTAGCCAGTCGACCGGTTTGGAGTTGTCCTTAAACTCCAGAGGACAGACGGAAGCTCGTCGATCCAGCAGCCAGCGGCCCGTTGTAACGGGACTAATAGCCGAGGTTTGATGCCTTGAAGAATAAGAACATTGGAGCGCTCGACTTGGCCGTTGGACTGCGGATGAGCCACGGAGGCAAAGTCGATTCGGATTCCATGATCCCGGCAAAACTGGCGGAAGACTTCGGCAGTGAAGTTCTTGCCATTGTCGGTGATGATGCTGTGAGGGATACCGAATCGGAAGATGACTCCCTTCATGAAGTTGACGGCAGTCGGACCATCAAGTTTCATGATAGGCTTGGCTTCAATCCACTTTGTGAACTTGTCCACCGCCACAAGGAGATGGGTGAAACCTCCTCGGGCTGTTTTAAGCGGACCCACCATGTCGAGCCCCACACGGCAAAGGGCCAGGTGATGGGGATGGTCTTGAGCGCGGTAGCCGGCATGTGTGATTAACGGGCGTACCTCTGACATCCTTCGCAAGTTCGAATGAGTTCTTCTGCATCAGCATGGGCAGTGAGCCAAAAGAAACTGTGGCGAAAAGTTTTGGCGACCAAGGCCCGTGACGAAGCGTGGTGGCCGCAGAGTCCCGAGTGGATTTCCTCGAGCAACATTCGGCATTCTTCCGGCGAGATGCAACGTTGGAAGATTCCTGTGGTGCTGCACTTGTAGAGCTCACCGTTAATGATGGAGTAAGCTCGAGCGCGGCACACTATGCGGCGCGCTTCAGTCGGATCCTCAGGTAGCTCCTTGCGCAAAAGGTAAGCAAGGAACGGCTGAGTCCAGAGGAGAATAACCACCAAGACGTTTTCCTGGGTTGGTTGGGCCAGTTCTGGGTCTGGCAACCCGGCTTTAGATGACTCGGTTGCCGACTTCAGTTTAACGGATGGCTGGAAAAGTTGCTGAAGGAACACTCCAGGTGGCACTTTTTCACGAGCAGAGCCGATCCTGGCAACGGAGTCGGCCGCCTCATTATCAGCTCGGCGAACATGATGAATTTCGAGGCCGTCGAAGTGTCCTTCTAGCCGACGCACAGCAGCACAATATGCCGCCATGGTGGGGTCCTTGGCGTCCCAAGTCTTCATTATTTGCTGCACCACCAGATCCGAGTCACTGCGACAAAGGAGCCGGCAAATGCCGAGTGAGACTGCAATGCGCAAGCCATGCAGTAACGCCTCGTATTCCGCCACATTGTTGGAAGTGGCGAAGTAGATTTGCAACACGTAATTTAACTTGTCGCCTTGGGGGGAGATGAGGACGACTCCAGCCCCCGTGCCCGCGAGCATCTTCGAACCGTCAAAGTACATGACCTAATGCTCCAGGTGCACTTGAGTCGGAAGGGACTGGCTCTCAGTCCACTCGACGATGAAGTTCGCGAGAGCCTGAGACTTGATAGCCTTGCGGGGTTCGTAGCTGATGTCATGAGGCATGAGCTCTATTGCCCACTTAGCAACTCGGCCCGTGGCATCCCTATTGTTGATGATGTTGGACAAAGGGGCGTGGCTGACCACAGTAATCGTGTGGGCTTGGAAGTAATGTACCAGATTCCGCGTCGCCAAAAAACACACCATAGACGAGTTTCTGGTAGTGCGGATAACGCTGCTTCGACTCGGAGAGGACCTCGCTGACATAATAGACAGGTCGCTGCACCTTCTGTGCTCGGCCTTCTTCTGCACGCTCCACCACTAGAACAACGCTGACCACGTGATTCGTGGCCGCGATGTGCAGCAGCATGTGCTCTCCTTCCATTGGTGCAGCTAGAATTGAAGACGTTGACAGAAGGCGCTTGAGATCCTCGAAGGCTTTCTGAGCCTCGCTCGTCCACTCGAAGGAGTCGGATTTCTTGAGAATTCGGTAAAAAGGCAAAGCCTTCTCACCGAGTCGGGCAATAAACCGACTTAGAGTGGCTACGCACCCGGTTAGGCGCTGGACAGCCTTCAGATCCTTCGGTTTGCCCATCTTGACGATGGCATCAAGCTTGTCCGGGTTCGCCTCAATTCCTCGCTCGGAAACGATGAAGCCGAGCAGCTTGCCGCAAGGAACTCCGAAGACGCACTTTTCTGGGTTGAGCTTCATGTCGAACCTCCTGAGATTGGCGAAGGTTTCAGCCAAATCAGTCAAGAGATCCGCAGTCTTTTTTGTCTTCACCACAATGTCGTCAACGTAAGCTTGGACATTTCTGCCTATCTGGTCGTGCAAAACATTTTTGCATACAACGCTGATATGTTGCGCCAGCATTTTTCAAACCAAAAGGCATGGTGATATAACAAAAAGCCCCAAACGGGGTAATGAAAGAAGTCTTTATTTGATCTGATTCTTTCATTTTGATCTGATGATAGCCTGAATAGGCATTCAGAAAATATAAACGTTCACAACCGGCCGTGGAGTCGACGACTTGATCAACACGAGGTAACGCGAACGGGTCCTTGGGGCATGCTTTGTTCAGGGACATGTAGTCCACGCACATGCGCCAAGTTTTGTTCTTCTTAAGAACCAGGACCGGGTTTGCCAACCAGTCCGGGTGAAGAACTTCCTTGATGAACTCGGCTGTGAGGAGTCGAGCAATTTCCTCTCTGATAGCTTTACACCGGTCTTCAGCGAAGCGGCGGAGAGACTGCTTGACTGGCTTCGCGTCCTTGGCGACGTTGAGGGAGTGCTCGGCGAACTTTCTTGGAACACCTGGCATGTCAGCTGGCTTCCATGCGAAGATGTTCCAATTCTCACGAAGGAAGTCGACGAGCGCGCCTTCCTATTTGGCCTCAAGGTCAGTCCCGATCTGGACCGTCTTAGACGAATCCTCATGGTGGACCTGGACACGTTTAGTGTCCTTGGCCCATTGGAAAGTGGACTCGGTCGTCGCCTTCTTGCAGGGTGGAGCTTGGTCTGGATCAACAGACCTTTGGATGCTTTCTAGCTCCTGAGCCGCAATCAAGGATTCGGCTATATCTGCACTAGCGAGGTCGCACTCGTTGGAGCGCTCAAAATCGCCAGTGATGGTGATGACCCCCTTCGGACCTGGCATCTTTAGCTTGAGCTATGTATAGCACGGGCCTAGCCATGAACTTGGCATAGGCCGGGCGGCCAAAGATCGCATGGTAGGCGCTCTTGAAGCCGACTACCTCAAAGGTCAAGGTCTCGACCCGGAAGTTGTTCGGTTCGCCGAACATAACTTCTAGCGAGACCTGACCCAGAGGCTTGGCGCACTTCCCAGGCACTATTCCATGGAAGGAAGTGCTACTGGGACGGAGCTGGGACTCCAGGACCTGCATCTTCTTCAGAGTGTCCATGAAGATTATGTTGATGCTGGAGCCACCATCCATAAGGACCTTGCGGAGTTTGAATCCGCCGACTTGCGGATCCACCACCAAGGGGTGTTTGCCAGGGTGTGGGACTCGATCCGGGTGGTCGAGTCGGCTGAATCCGACTGGCACCTCGGGACCAGTCCAATCACTAAGGAACCGCCGGCACCGTCGCATTTACTTCGCGACAGCGCAGTTTCTGACCCCTTTTGGACTCGAATCCTTGGAAGATCATGAGTACACCCCTTTCAGGGGGGTACTGCGCGGCGCCGCCACTTGTAGCGGAACCTCCTTCTCCACCGGCATCGGGCTCGGGTTGCTTCTCTTCCCGAAGACGCTGCAGGAAGCTGCACTCCCGGGTTGAATGCCCCGCCTGATAGTCGGCAGTGCTGTGCAAGGAGCAAGGGCCTATCGAGGATTTCCTCGAAGGTGAGCTTCGGCGCCTTGCGCTGCTGCCAAGGGCGATCTTTCTTCCGGCTGCCGTCGCCACGCTGGGGGCCACGCTCAGCGGGCCGCGACTAGGTCGGCTCCGCTGACCCCATCTCTGCCACCAGCTTTTCGCTTCGGGGGGCGATTGTCCACACGCTTCCGACCTGAGTCGGTGGGAACTTTACGGCTCGAGGACTCGGCTTTTGACTTGCCCTTGTCCTCGTACCGCATGGCCTCCTCGCCCGTTGCGTACTTGCTGGCGACCTCCATGAGTCGGCCCATGGTCTTGATGTTAGACCGGGCCAACTTGTGCTTTAGGAACTCATATTTGACTCCTTGGGAAAAGGCCTGAATGGCCTGCGTCTCGGTGACGTCTTCGATGGAGTTGCGCAGCCGAGTCCAGCGCTGGATGTAGTCGCAGGACCGACTCCCCCTTCTCCTGGACGCAAAGTCAAAGGTCTTGCGCATTCCCGGGGCGCTTGTACGTGCCCTCAAATTTTTTGACGAAGGCCTCTTGGAGGTCCCTCCAGTCATAGATGTTGTCTTCGGGCAGGCTGTTAAGCCATGCCCGAGCCGACCCTTCAAGCATCAGGGGAAGGCTTCGGAGGGCGACACGCTCGTTGCCTCCTCCAATGTTGCATGCGACTAAGTAGTCGGCAAGCCAAGTTTCCGGCTTGGTAGTGCCATCGTACTTGTCGACGCCGCTGGCGATCCGGAACCGGTCCGAAAACGGCTCAGATCGAATCCGCCTGCTAAAACACAGCGGACCGGTGGAGGCGGAGCCGCCCGGCTGGTTTGACTTCGTCACCACGACGTTCAGCCCGCAACCTGGCCGCCCGTCGTCCCTCGATGTCGTCACGAGCGTCACGGACATTGTTTGCCCGGGCTCAGAGGGAGTTGGCTTGACGACGCTCCGCCTGGAGTCAGTTGATCTCCTGGCGAGCATCAGGACGCCCACAGTGATGGGGCGACTCGGAGCCGCTGAAGGCCGGCTCCGTGTGGCTCTGGAGACCAGTCGGTTGCTGACCGAACCGGCCTCGTTCTGCTGCTCCACTGCTGTCTTCATCAGGGTGACGACTCGGCGGTGGATTTCTGCCGCAGGACCGTCCACCGGGGGCGGGAGCGAATCGGCCAAAGCGGCAGCCGCGAGGAGGTTTTGGGCCGGTGTTTGGTAGACAGGGACACCGTCCTGCTCTCGCCCGAAGAGAGGGGCGCGAACGACCCGGCTCCTCCGGGCGGTTGAAGAAGCACGCCGGTTCGAGCATCCGCGTGAACCGTGTGGCTCATCATGTTGCCGTTCTCGCTCCTCAAGAGCTGCTCTCTCCTGATCGAGACGCTCTCGCTCAACAAGGATGGCTCGCCGAGATGCCTCTAAGGCCTTCTCAGCTTCCGATTGCCCATCAATGGGCGTGAGCAGGTGCTCATTCGTCGCCCTGGCCGCCGCGGCAGACGTGCCCGCGTCGTTCGTGGCGTCGGGCCCGACCACGTATACCTCAGCCGAGGCGGTTCGGCTATGCGAACTCTCGTCCCCATCGGATTCGGAATCCAAGACGGGAAGGAGGGATTCGGCGCCCACCATGGCGATGAGCTGGGAACGCTTCATGCCATTGCCTGGAGCGGAAGGAGATCCCAGCAGGTACTCAGGCTCCGATTCCACCGTGGAACGGGGAAGCGGGTCCTGGAGGCTTAGCTGGCCGAAGGTGTTGGCCACAAAATGAAGGCTTCCGAAGAGAAACTCCGTGCCTTCGGGGTGCGCGGCGAACGACGCGTCGCCGGTCACCAGCTTGCCGCCGGTTGCTGGAGAGGATCCCGCTTGGATCATAGCTCCAACACGCGCGTCCCCTACCTGGCGCGCCAATTGTCGCGGGGATTTCGCGGCAATATACATTTCTAGTAGGATTTTGGGGAGCGCACGTGGAAGATCTAAGCGGGTTCACACAAGAGGTTTTTACCCAGGTTCAGGCCCTCCAATGGCGGAGGTAACACCCTACTCCTGTTGATTGTATTACTAGCCTTGCGTGAGAAAGATTACAGAAAAAATGGTGGATTCTTGTCTCGAGCTTGAAGACGATGCCTAGCCACTAGTCTCTGAAAAAACTCTCCCCTTTGCATGGGGCTCTTGCCTTATGTAGGCTGTACATATGCCGACTCGGCCAGTCGACGGAGCTACAGTAACTGCATACTTTAATTGTCATATTTATTCTGCGTAACTCTCCGAGTAACGCCAGCCTTCGTGCTAGCGAAACGCCTGCCTTGATGAGGTTGTAACGCCCTCCTTGATGGCACTCGGACGTTGCTTCCGCGTGGGCCTTACTTGGGCCTTCATCCGAGTGGGCCTCCGTGGAACTCCCCGAGCCTGTTGGGCCGACTCGCTGTGCTGGGCCTACCCAGATGGGCTCCCCCCGTCAACAGGTGTATGTGTTTTATGCATAGAGTAGAGATCCTCTTTTTAGCTGTGTGTGCACATTAATGTGTACCTATTTTCAAAATCGACTCATTTCAGTTTTAGTTTTGCTTGATTAATTTTCTGGCAAACTGACATTGGGAAGATTGCATAAGGATCTCCTGATAATGCCCATATACTTGCTCTCTTATCAAATTCTCTCTGTCTTGGTGTTCTATGGATGAAATACTTGTCACCTGAGCTATCCATCTGTGTCTCTGGTGAATGCTTTGATTTCCGTAGGTCCTAGGGTATCTTGACTACTCACATGTGTCACAGGTCCTTCTGTCAGCTGTGACACAGCCATCTTATACCCCTTCGGCCTATATAAGGCGTCAATACGTTTTCCACAGAACCCACGTTCTAGGTTAAAACCCCAAACTTCTGTCTTGCGCCAAAACTCCAAATTCTCGACGAAATCGACGTTTCCGTCCCTCGAAATCTTTCAAAGCATCGGAGAAAGCCTTCTGAAGAGCTCCAGCATCAATTCATCCGTGCATTATCAATCTTTGCTCAAAGTAAGCTTCCGCCAGCCCTACTTTGCACTTGTTCTTTCTTAGGGCTTATGAATTTGCTCTAAAGCCTAATCCATTAGCGCATTGTTAGATGTTAGGGTTGGTTTAGCTCCTGATAATCTTTCAGAACCTATCTTGCTTGAAATTAACCACCGAAAACCAGTAAATCTCTAGATTTCTAAAATCTGCCGTCCGCCTCCGCACGTAGCTGTGTCACCGCTAGGGTCTCACCTGTCACACAGGCAAGTCTATTCAAAAGGCTGAGACCTCGGTTTGTTACCAAGTCCCCACCTGTGTCTCCCCATTCTCACACAGGTGTCTCATACAGCTACTATCTTTTGCATCTCAGGAACACCTCTTACCTATATTCTGTCTTATCTATCTTGTTTCTACAGATGTCTTCAGATTCTGATAGAGCTACAGTGGGGTCAAGTGGTCTGATCTAGAGCAGTCCAGCTTTGAAATCAATATTTTAGATTCAGACCAAGAAAGAGAAAGGCTGAGACAGAAAGCAGAGGTTGCTAAGAGAAGAAAGGCAAGCCAAAGGGCTTACAGGCAGAGGAAAGCAGTTGCAAAGAAATTAGCTTCTCAAGCTGGTCAATCCAGCTCAGCTCAGCATGCTCCACCCAAGAGGACAAGATCCTCAGTTGCTGTTGAGCACACATCTTTGGGAAAGGAAACAGCTAAGAAGCAGAAGCAATCTGCTAGGAGAGGTTCAAAGCCTTCTATTGCAAATGTGGTGCTGCCAAGAGGCACACTCACCATCAGAGAACCTGTTCCAGAATCCCAAATATCTCAAGAAGATCTCGAGAATGATAAGCTGATTCTGGAGGAGTTGGATAGGCTGGCAGCTCAGATGAGAGAAACAACTGATGAAACAGTAAATAAGCAACTATCCACCATATACACAGCCAAAAGCTTTGAACTTTCAGAGATGTCAAGGCTTGTATCTATGGCAATTCCAGAACCATCAGAAGCAGATAAGGCTATCTTGAGGGAGATTGCAGATTTGCACAAGCAGATGCGGTTAGGCCAATCTTATTCAGAAGAAGCACAGTTGAGAAAGAAGATTCTTAAGAAGCAGGATCAACTTTCAACTAAATGCTTGGCAGAAGGGTCACACAAATCACTTGAACTTCAGCATACTGATGCTAGAGATAGGCATCTCATCCTTCAAATCAGTGAGTTAACCAAGAAGGCTAACACTCTACCAAGAGGCTGAACAAGCAGATAGCTCTCCCAGTCTCTCAGTTGGAGAAGAAGACCTAGAAACTAAGTATTATTACATCTTCTCCCATGCCTTGAGGACTGAGGCAAATCAAATGCAGTTCATCTCCCGAGCTGTGGCCAAGAAGCTTCCCAAAAGTGATCCTCAGAAATCAAAAAGCAAAGTTGCCTCCATGAAACACAAGTGCTTTCATAAGAATGAGGTCAGCTTGCCCATATTTTAGTGAAGACAAGGAGTTTCAGGATGCATCTTACTCATACCCCAGATTTCACACTAATCTTCAAAGGGGTGTCTACCATGAAATCCTTGCTTCCAAGGGATTTGTTGATTGCAAGGCCATCGATTGGTCTGCTCTGACTGACACCAGACTGCAGAGTCTTCAATCTCTCATCCAAGCCTCAGGTCTGGAGTTCATATGCAATCTTCAATAAGATTATGACCCAGAGGTCATTAAGGAATTTTATGCCACAGTCTGGATAGAACAAGAGAATCAAGATGTCACGTTATGGAAGACAAGAGGTCGGCTGCTTTCCATCACAGCTCTAGAATTCAACAGTCTGTTTCATGCACCATTGGAGCCTGGGATCCCAAATCTGTTCAAGCTTGAGCCTGTCTCCAATGCTGACAGAAGAAGATTCTATCCAAGAAATTTTTCATTCCCTACAAATGCCCCATCAGATCATGTGTACTTCAAGGGCATTATAATCACAGCCAAGCATCTGGTTAAAATTCTCAATGTCACTCTTCAGCCCAAGGGAGGCAATACAGATGCTGTTTATAACTCAGTTTGGCAAATACTGGTGCACATAGCTAAGAATGTACATGTTGATGTGGCCAGATACATCTTCCATGAGATTGATGCTGTCCAGAAGGATAAGAAAGCCAAGCTCAGATATGTGTCCTATATTATGTTTATGATCCTTCAGATAACAGGTCTTCTAGAATCAACCTTCGACATCTCAGTAAAGACCATCAAGACCTAGCTTAGGTCTCAGGTTGATGATCATCCTGATGAGGTTGCTGTTCTAGCCCTGTTTGGAGATTCTTCACCGCTGATACTCCTGCAGCTGACCCAGCTGAGTTAGTATCTGTGACACAGGTGGCTGAAGATGGCACTCTCTCATCCTCTCTTTTGTCTCAAGCAGCAGCCAGAGCCTATCAGAACAAAGTGATGCCAACTCAGTTTGCAGCTCTGCGCCGAGAGAACCTTCAGCTTCGAACAGAAGTCAATAGTCTGCACTCCAAAGTTGATCTGCTGCAGGCTCAGCTATCAGAAGTTCTCCACCTGTTGAAGACCAAGCTCTGAATGTTTCTCCTCCTCAACCATTTTGTTGTTTTAGTATCAAAAGGGGATAGATGTGTGTAAGGGGGAGAGTTTACAGAGATAGGGGAGAATATTTTGGATACAGGGGGAGAGAAAATTATATTTTCTGGTGTAGTCAAGACTTGTTTTATTTCTGATTCTTCTGTCTTGATTACAATTAACTAATCTTTTGATCTGATTTAGCAAGTTACTACTAAGTCATCTATTTTGCTCTGATGCAGTAATATTTCAGTAATGCTCTGATAAAGTAGTTCATGCTAAATTGTGTTGCTCTGATACACATGCCTTCTTAATGTTGTTGCTATGATGCATATATCTTTTTGAATGAAGCTTTGTATCTACTTATGCTCTGATTCATACAATCATGTTAAGAATTATGCTCTGATACATATGTCTACTGGCTCATGCTCTGATACACATGCCCATTGACACTCTTATACACATGACCAGTGATGTATACTCTGATACACATATCCATTATGAATCTTTGCTATTTATACTCTGATACATATGACCATTGTGAATCTATACTTTGATACTCTCACATGCTTTGACTCATACTCACATACTCTGGTCATTACAACTGCATCAGAAGTGACACATATCAGTTCAGTTCAATCATGCTTTATAATCTATTCAATTCTCTGAACTGATGAAAGTGTAAGTTGTAAGGACATACTGCCCATATCCAAAATT
Organism: Stipa capillata; assembly: GCA_019208055.1. Lineage (NCBI taxonomy): Eukaryota > Viridiplantae > Streptophyta > Magnoliopsida > Poales > Poaceae > Stipa > Stipa capillata. The sequence goes on from JAGXJF010003061.1 coordinate 99,385, forward strand.
AAAATCTGTGCACTAGCCTGATTGAATCAAATCTATTATGCACAGCCTCAGGGGGAGTATTCTCTAACAACCTGCACATGTATCTTCTATTCAAATCGCTATGCGAATTTGTTGAATGAGTTGCCACTAACTACCAAAAAGGGAGAGATTGAGAGAGCATCTAGGCCCCAAGTTGGTTTTGATGGTTAATGGCAACTCAAACTAGAATCTAACGTTTACATTGAGTGTAGGCATGTTAGTAGGTTCCAGGAAGAAGGGTCATCAGGGAAAGTATGACCACCAAAAAAGGGTACAAGGGTGGTTTCCAGGACTAAGGAATGGCTGTGCTAGGCAGCTGTGCCACAGCTGTGAAGAAGCCGGTGCTGTGCAAGGAGTTGCAAGCAAAGTGATGGTGGCTTGATGCGTCAAGGGCCGTGACTGCAGTTGGTGGGCAGGTAAAGTCTAGATTTGCTAGTTTCTTTAAGTCCATAGGAAAAAACCCGTACTATCAAGAGGGATGATGCAGTAATGATCTGTGGAGGTTCTAGTTGCTCAATGCTCAAGATGTTGGACAGTGGCACTAATACGTTGAGGTTAGTGGCCCTGTGTCAACAGTTTTGCACAAGTGTGAAACTGATTTTGTGCTTGCACTCTGTAGTGCTTAGTGCTAGCAGTAGAAAACCCTAGGGGTTAGAGTCACCGGTGTGACACAGCTGTGTCACAGGTGGTCTAGCGCTCTGTGACTCAGGTACATCTCTGTACCAAGGGAGAGCTTGTAAACGCTAAGGGACCTGCGCTGCGATGGCTTGTCTGCTGAGTCGGAGGGTTGTCGGAGGTTCTCTCCTTATTAGGTTTCAGAGAGTATTATATACTGAGGGCATGTAATGTGCCAGGACCGGGCTGAGTAGTGCTGCTACGTCAGTTAAGGGTTCACCTGTGTCAGCCTCCGGTGCTGACACAGGTGTCGGTCTGCCCGAGCCGGTTATAGGTTGGGCGTAGTGTGTAGCTGTGTCACGGTGCCTGTCACCGGTGGTTCACTTAATCCTACGTGGCAATAGTGTAACGGTCGGGTCCCTGTGAACCCTATATATAGGGGACCAGGGGAGGTCTTCGAACCAACCTTTGCAAATCCTCTTCCCACCGAACAAAAGCCTAAGTTTCCTAAGTGTCAGTTCGGGTGAGTTAGAATTCTTGAGCAAAGAGCATTGGTTCCTCCAAGAGTTGTTGCTGCTGAATCTGTTACTCTTGGAGTGTCTACTCCTAAACGAGTGTAGGAGTCGCTGGTATCACCCAAACTTGTGTGGGCTGAACCAGACGTTGTGAGGTGAATCGAAGTCTACCTGCTGCAAGCAAAAGGACTTCCACGAGCAAAGGAAGAGACCTGAACGTCAGGTACTCAGAGAACAAGCACGATTTGGTGCTGGCGATCTCTTTGGAGTAGCCTCTCCAACAGAGAGGTATCTGATCTCTGTGAAGAGCTGGGAACTTCGGTGAAAAACACACTGTCTCCTTGAGTACTTTCCTGTATTGTCTTTAGCTTCTTGCTTGCTTGTGAGATCTTAGACTTATTCTACTCATCTGTTGTAGATCTCCTTTATACCTGTGTTTCATTAGCTGTGTCTCAGTTGCTATATATCTTATCTTACACCTGAGTCAGTTACCTGTTACACAGGTACATTGATTGTTCATCATTTACTAAGTCCTTAGATCACCTGTGTTAGGCACCTGTGTGACAGCTGCATGCTAATTTACATATTATCTGTTGCATGTGTCACTCCCCTGCCACACAGCTAGCTAACTCTGGTTACTGTTTAAGGCTTAACATGTTCAATCAAGTTAAAAGAAGTAATTTTGTTAGCCTCCTATTCACCCCCCCCTCTAGTCGACACCTTCGGTCCTTTCAGTAACCTCTAGTTGTTTTTAATTTGGGTTAACAAAATTTTATAACCTACTTTATTTAAAAATCTAACTTATGGTTTAATCCTCTTCTCTAAAGAAGAAGAATATATTTAACTCAATTAAGATAACTTGCCATTTTAGTTAAGTTTTTAAATTCCTTTCCAAGAAGAAGAATTTATTTTAACTTAAGCAATTATCTCAATTTCAGCTTACTCTTCGATGTATATATATATATATTTATCTATCTTCATTTCTTTATTTTTCTTCATTTCTGTTTTAAGGAATCAGTAGAAATTGGTCTTTAAATCTCCATTTTTTTAAAGAAAAGAAACAGAACAAAACATTCTTTTTGGCCGACCTGTCAACCTTTGGGCCATTGGCACATTCGGCCACCATTTTTTTACCCCCTCTCTGTCTACCACTCACACCTGATGCACGCACCATCGTTTCCCCCTTCTCTTCTCACACGCGCCGCCGCCACCTCCAATCTGCCGCCGGGCCTGCCTCGGTCGACGCCGCTTCTTGGACTGGACCATGTCGCCGTCTCGATCACTTGGCTCGGCTCCCTTACCCCTATGCTCGCCTCCTGGATCTGCTCTACCGAACCATTCGGAACCCCGCCGTCGCCGTGGATCTCTGGTACCTCCTTCCCCATTGCCCGGTCTCTCCCGAGCGCGCCTCGGCCGCCTATGCCACTGCCTCATCGGCGATGTCCTCGGGTCCGCCGCTCCGCTCGGGTCCTCTCGCGCCACGCTGCCCATGCCGCCATGGTCGCCCTTGCCGTGCTGCCCGGGTGCCCTGTGGCTCGACGTCGCGGCCGCGCCACCGGCGATGCTCCGCCGGGCTCGCCCCCGTTGATAGCACGGCCTAGTGCCTGTCGATGTTCGGCTCCTCTTGGTAAGGGTCCCTATACTCCCCTTCATCTACCTGATGCTTAAGTCTTCTCCCTATTACTTCGGTTGTGGCTGCTATGCTCTTCAATTCTACGAATTCCTTTTACTGGTACTACTATCATGGTTTGGATACTCATGTTGGTAGTAAACATTCATCAGATTAGCTATGCTGGAATGGTATATTCAATTGCTTGCTCATGACAACTATTGTTTTGATTTGATGTGTGGCTCGAGTAGTTCAGTCTTGTTGCTGTATATTGTACCTTGATATTTTGCCTTTCAGAAGGTATTGATGCTTGTGAAATGGCTGCTTACGCTAAGGAGGGTCTCTCTTCTACTAATAGATAAAATGCTCCTCTAATCCAATTTATTTCATTATGATGTCCTTATCTGGAACTTCAATTGCTATAAGCCCTAGTTTTGATAAAAATCAGATACGGCACTTGCCCCTGTTGAGTTCTCTAAAGTACTAGTGCATATTATGCTTACTAAAGCTATGGCTGCCTTCCTCTAATTTGATCATAGATGGTTTATTATTCTTCTACATTGATATGAACTGTATATTGGTGTACTTGTGGCCCTGATGCTATTTTTGATTAATGTGGTCATGCAAGTAAAATCCTTATACAAATTTGTCAGCTTATTCTACTGAAAGAATAAAGGTCATGCTTTAGGATTCATTTGTGGCTTAAAGATTGTGCTCCTACCACTATCTGATTTACTTAAATTTCCTAAGTCACACCCAACGGTTGATGCTTGTACTATGCTTTTGAGTTGACTAGCTATTCCTGGTTAATATAGTTTGATACTCAAACCCAGTGGCATGAATCCCCTTATTGTATACTTTGCTCTTGTGCTACTGTTTAGGAATGTCCTGGCAGTAATACGTCAAGGTTATGTTGATATCTATTAAGCTCAAAATGGTTTCTCTTCACCTCCTAGGCTCTTTATTCCTACTCTAGAGGCTTGGCTCATTCAGTAGTACAAATAGTGTACGCCATGCTTACTAAGAAGCATACTGATTGGTGTTGAGTCTTGATCCTAATTCATGCTATCTGGCCATTAGCTGTTATGTATATGTCTATACATCTATATCAGTTTACTTCAACTGATAGAACAGATATGATGCTTGATTCTTGGCTAGCTAATGATGAGATTTAGACATATGAAGCATTTTATAGCTTTTAAATTGATAAGAACAGTTACTATGCATTGTTGCCTATACCCTATGATGAGGATATATTCTAAGGGTTCTAATATCTTACCAAATCCTCATGTGGATTAGTGATGATTTTTATCTGAGAAAGGATTAAAGAATTTGTAGGAATTCTTTTGATAAGAACAGATGCTGTAATGTTGCCTAAAACTCCCAGTGATGAGAACACAATCTGAGGGTTCTTCCCTATCATGCCTATGCTCAGATATGATGCTCTTGGAATAAGTCTAACCTGATTTCAATTTGGACAAGACCAAGCTTGGCTTCCTAAGCTTGCGGATCTTCCTTACGGGTTGTGGTCTCTTTTCTCCTCTATTCCTTGCTAGTCCCTTCTCTTGATCTTGGTGGCCTGCTCCTCCTCCCTGTCTTGACTAATTTTCTTCACTTGAACTTCGGTTCCTGGTGGCTTGATCTACTAGCTCTTGGTCTTCTTGAGCTCGGCTAACCTAAATGGTTATCTTAGCTCTCTTGCGGTTGATAGTGTGAGAATGGTGAAAATAAGGTCGATGGAAATGTTGGGGCTGTTGGTACCGTGTGGTTACATTGCTTCATTTGGTGACCTTAATCCTATTTCTACAATCTCCTCTTGAGGCTCCTTCGGTGGTAGTCCTGCTGCCTTGCTACTACGTGGCTGTGTTGATATTTTCATCAAGTAGACCTTACCAGATAGCTTCAGCGGCTATGGCTTGATCTTTGGGTTGCCTTCTACACTAAGGTTTGACCCTGATACAAACTTATGTAGTGCTGGATATATCATTCGGATGGCCGGCTTGATGAGTCAAAGAATTTGACTTTAGTCAAAATGTGTGGGCTGTTGGATATCTACTTCGACGGGTATGCTGCCTTATCTCACCTTTTTGATTTTTAAACAAAATTTTCCTTTCAACAAGAAAAAATTATGGAGGCAGTTAGTGTAGGGAAAATGAAATTATTTTACTACTCTCTCACCTCTTTTCTCCCTATATACAAATGTAGTAGATTTGTCCGATAAGGGTCTTAGCCAAGTGGTTCTTGGACATTTTTAAAAAACGAAAATGTTTTCTAAACCTATTTTCGAAACTAAAAATATCTAGGTCCACCTTAGTACTCTTTTGCCCTCAGCAACTGACCTTATGTGTTTAGGCAAAACTATGCCGGTGGAATCCGTTTTACTTTTAGAATATTGTTTTCAAAACCTTTTGGCTACTACAGAAATCTGCGAGATCCTAAAGGTCCCAAGTTCATATACTCTATGGTTTCGGACGCAGCAAATATTTCGGAAGGCTACCTCCCTCAACACCTAGTGTTCCTTTACGGCTCGACTCGTGAAGGTTAAGTTAGATATTGATGTATAGATAGAATTTCACATATATAATTTATGTATAGATAGAATTTCACATATATAATTTTTCTTTCTCTTTCTTTAGTTATCTTGCAACAATGATGTAATCAAAACTTTTAATAATATTAATTGAAATTCTTTCCTCATCACGTGTCTTTTGTATATTATATCCCATTAATATTCTTCAATTGAATAAAGTTTCCACTTCAATTATGTATGCGAGTATGTGCGAGATAACACGATGAATGCCATGTATGCGACGAATGTGCGATACAATTTCCTCCCTCCTACTCTAGTCAACAACGCGACTCGACTGGAACTCGATCAACTCAACAGCGCGAGTTGATCTACCTCCGCCTCGCCTCTTCCGACTAGACCCAAAAACTAGGGTTCTCACATTGTGATATATGTGGTATCACATATAACTTATGTGGATACAATCTCTTCATTCACTTTGAAAGTTTACATCTTATTTAAATTGTGTATGATCTATGTTGATAGGAGAAAGGAAAATCATTACACAAGTTGTCGAGAAATCAATGTCCATGATAGATCCTCTTTTGCACCTTTCTTACCATTATTTGTATATTCATTCTCATCACCATGCACAACAACAACAACAACAACTAAGCCTTTTGTCCCAAGCAAGTTGGGGTGGCTAGAGATGAAACCCAATAAAAATTGCATGAGCCAAGAGGTAAGGGAAAAGAAGGCTTAAAAAGAATATTATGGTTCGGGCACATGGATCGCTAATTTCCACGCGGTCCTATTTAGAAACAAATCATTGGATACATTTCAATCTTTCAAGTCTCTTTTTACTGCTTCCTCCCATGTCAACTTTGGTCGCCCCCTGCCCCTCCTAGTATTGTCGATGGATATTAGAATACCGCAATGCAGCAGTGCTTCTGGAGACCTCTGTTGGATATGTTCAAACCATCTTAGTCGATGTTGGACAAGTTTCTCTTCAATCGGTGCCACCCCTAACCTATCACATATAACCTCATTCTGAATTCAATCCATTCTTGTATGCCCACAGATCCACCATAACATATGCATTTCTATGACACTTATCTGCTGGATGTGTTGTATTTTAGGGGCCAACATTCTGCTCCATACAACATCATAGGTCTAATCATCGTCTTATAGAACTTACCTTTTAGCTTCTGCGGGACATTTTTGTCACAAAGAATGTCATTTCATCTACCCTGCTTTGATTTTGTGGCTAACATCCTCATCAATACCATCATTGCTCTGTAGCATTGATCCCAAGTATCGAAAAGTTTCTTTCTTAAGCACTATTTGTCCTTCTAGACTAACCTCTCCCTCCTCACGCCTAACCACTAAAATCGCACCTCATATACTCGGTTTTGGTTCTACTAAGTCTAAACACTTTCGATTCTAAAGTCTGTCTCCACAGCTCTAATTTCCTATTGACACACATCCTACTCTCGTCTACTAGCACCACATCATCAGCAAAAAGCATACACCGAGGAATATCTTCTTTTATATCCCTCGTGACATCATCCATCACTAAGGCATATTCCTTGGTGTATACTCTTTGCTGATGATGTGGGCAAGTATTGCTATCATATAGTGCTAGTATATAATATTTGTTTGGCATGCAAGGCCAAGTACTTAGTAAATCTCTACTTAGAGTAATACTTGTATATTGGATAGAATATTAAAGGTAATAGCCAAGGTGATCTTTTTCAAGGGTCGGCATGTCAATTGTAGGCTTCTTGGATATTAGTTGCATGTAGGCAAGGATTATACTTCAGGCAAGAGTTGCTTGCAAGCAACATGTTCTATCATTGCCTATTATGTTTTATTATTCAGCAAGAAGAAAGATAGGAAAGGTGCGGCTTTAGATAGAATAATTCATAACTTATTACTAAAATAAACACTATATAAAATTCATAAATGCAGACATTCGTTGTCATAAGAGTTTATCTCCCCTAGAGCTTACAACAATTATTTCAAAATTCAAATTTTGGATGCGCACTGGAAATCAAATGGATGCATCATCAATGGTGTCCATGAAGAGAAATTCCTTTTTCTTCCATAGGTAACTAGGTGAGCTTCATTCTTCCAAGCTCTTCTTCACGTGCCTACTAAACCTGATGTGCTTCTGGTTCCTTTTCCATTTGGTTCATGCCATAGATTTGGTAGAGGTCTCTGTGGTGTTGGGAGGTCCTGCGGTACCCACACACCACACTTGTTGCAAGTCTGCTGCTAATGCACATAGGGTGTGATAGTCCTACGTTTCCTCCCAATATTATGACTTCTTGCGCTCAACATTATCCTTGAGAGAATTGGGAATTCATATGTCTGAATATAGCTCTTTGGGGAGCTAGATGAAGATTTAGGTTGCATGAACAATTTTTTCATTTCTTCTGCTAGAAGTAGAGAATGCACCAAATCAAGGAATATTGTGTACTTTCTGGCATGCGAGTTTCTCGCCATTTCAATATTTTCCACATGCAGAGTGGAAATGGTCTTTCCAAGCATCTCTTCATATGTGACTTCACGGCCACGTTCTTTTAAGTTTGAGATGATATCATCCATGAAAAGATTATATTCAGCAATAGATGCAAAGTCTTGGAAGAGAAAGTTATTCCATTGATTCAACAGTATTTCTATGGGCCACACCAACTCATGGTTGTGATAACTCATTATGAGCGTGCCCCATAGAACCTTTAGGTCTCTCTCCACCATGTACTCATTATTTAGGTTATGGAAAATACAATTCCACAAGATTTCCAGTACTACTAGACATCCAAAATCATTCGTCCGATAATTTTTGAAGCTTACTATGGGTGAACATGCATGAACAAATTGCAACTAGTGGTTTAAAAAACCTTATGACGGTTCTAGTATTTTTCTATGCACTATTATGATTTACTGTTAATTTACAATGATTAAAAGCAATTCACATAATCAAAATAGTAAACATAGTATTCAAAAAGTATAGAATAAATAATAACAAAGTCATGCATGTATCAAATGTAAAATTTGAACAAACATTCAGTTTTGCGAGGCCCTTTTTGCTAGAATATGAGTTCTCCGCAAAACTATCCACAAAAATTTCAAAACCAAGCTGATTTTGCCCGGCTCGCATCGCTTAATGGGCTAGCGTCCTGTTTCCTCCTTCTTCCATCTCTTCTTTTATTCTCCTTTTTGGCTCGGTCTGATCTGCTAAGTTATGTGGGTTGCATCACCGAACAGGCTCGTTAACTTGGCCCACCCACGCTGCCTAGCTCGAAGGGGGCAATGGCTAGGCTTTTACCCTAGTCACCCGAGCGGGTGGTGGCAGCTCTTGATGTTGGCTCCGAGCACGGTGGACATTACGGTGTCCGTTCCGGAAGGCCAGTGCGGCGTCGAGTGTGTGTCTACACGAGATGGAGGGTTGGAGAGCCGATGTAGTGGCTGAGGATGATGGAGTGGGGACACAGAATGCGAGGCGACAATGTGCAGGTACATCGCGGCAGCCATGCTTTGCAACACCGGTACAAATGCCGCCTGCGCATCAACGCTGTGAGTGGCCTGTTTAACATCCAGTTTTATAATTATGATTAATGTTAATGCTAATGAAATTGAGCAAAAACTTAAAAAAATTTCTCTTAATTGCATCATCTTATGCATGCATGTAAAATTGCAACAAAATAAAACCCTAAAAATGCTAAGTTAATAAACAATTTTCTCGACTAACTTAGGTCAAGTGGAAAACTTGTGTTCGTAACCGGTTTGCTTGTCTACTAGTATGCAGAGTCGATGAGTGCGATGGTGGTTCGGTCACAAGGATCGGCATAGTGCTTGGGGGCGGAGATGCGATCAAGGTGGTGGCGATGACAAAGGGTGGCTCAAGATGGTTGCTTAGCTGACGAGGCAAAGATGGAGACAAGATGTGATGACCAAGTTGGTGTGAAGGCACTTTGGTAAAAGTGCGAAAACCACCAATGCAAAACCGAAAAAATTGCGGCGGTGGCCAAGGATGCGGTTTAGTATTAGGCTTGTGGTGGTAGGAAGTACTGACGGTGGATAGGAGGTTTAGACGCTTTGAGATGCGTGCTAAGCAACATATGCCCTTAAGTGAGATTTAAGACCCAAGTGGAGACGGATATGCCCCTTCCACTATAAATAGGAGATGATGGGTTGTTTAAACCCTAACCCTTTTGATAATATTTAGGGGAGACTTGCTCAAGAGAGCTTTGGGCTAATCATGAGAGGCTTGTAAACCTAAGAAAATCTAATAATTTTTTTCCCCAAATCACTATGTGTTCTTGAGTCTTCCCTTTCTCAAATTCATTTGTTTTTCATTTTCTTGTTCTCTCTCTTGATTCCTCTTGGTTTTGGCAAGTTAGTGGTGGAAAGAACATCTCTAATTTGATTCCATCCTAGCATACTCAAAGAATCTCTCAACCTGTTCTCGATTTTGAAGTTCTATTAGAGAAAAAAGCGAGTTTGGGGTTTTCAATTTTGATTCTCTTAGAGGTTACAATCTTGTCTTTCGGGGCTTGGAATATGTTGCTAGGATATGTGAGATAATTTCGTATTAATTCCATATTAACATACCTCATGAGAAACTAGGAATAAAGGGTTTGATTTTCGTCCAACTTATTAGTTAGGGCTGATTTGGGTTAGAAAACAGCTGATAGTAAATTGGTATTTTCTCTTAGCATAGACAAACTTTTGACACGATTCCAATTGTAATAGCTTCATAATTCTCTTGTCTACTACTGTGCAAAATTTCATTCAATTCCTTTAGGTAGATCAAAATCTGCGAATGTTTTTCCGAGCGATAGTCTACAGTTTTTGCCAATTTCGGAAGTTCTGATTTTCTTACTCGGGAAGTTCCGATCCAGAAGTCGGAAGTTCCGATTTTTCCAGAGAATTCAAAATTGGGGTCACTTCAGAACTTCCGGTAATGTCGAAACTTCCGATATTTTTACTCTCGAACTTCCGATCTGTCTTGTTTTGGCTCCACTAATTTTAATTACTTTTGTCAATGGTTTTCTGTTGTATTCTCTAACTTGGATACATTGCATTGTGTTCCACTATCCATTGAGGCATCCTTCATCAAATTAGGTACATTTTTTTTAAGATCCACACCTGTAGATAAGTTTGATACAAAGATAGAAGTAAACTAGTACATTGATCTCTAAAAGATTTTTGCTAGTCTGACGTATATGGTCTATGATACCTAATCATAAGGGTCCAACCATCATTTTATTGGATTGAGCCTACCTACTAGCATCATGTTAATGCAATAGATTTTGTCTAGCATGTGCTGAGTATACATATCACCAGTCGCATTGAAATTGAATTGAGATCATGTATTCACGTTGCAATTGTACCAATTTCGATTTCAAGCAAATTAGACATCGCAATTGTCAACAACAACAAAAATATATCATCATACAACAACATAAATTGCATAGAAATATAAGTCATTATGCAATATAATTCACTGATCTTCCAATTCCCCTTCATCCCTGTTAAAATTCTTTAGCCAAATCCCTAAAATCATCACAAATTTGGCTCTGTCCCCAAATCCCTAAATCCCGAAATTGCATACAAATCACCTCCCAATCCACCCTTAATCCTCTTTTTCTATCCTATCCCTCTCCCGATCCACCCCTGCCTCCATCCTCCTCCTCTGGCCCTTCACCCCTACGCCACCCGAGCCCAGCTCCTCCTCCTCTGGCCTCGGCCCCTGCACCTCCCCTGTTTCTCCAACCCCTGCCACCCCTCCACCCTCGCGCGCCCCTTCGCCACCCCCCTCCGCCCACACTGGCCACCGCCCCTCCTCCTCCCAATCCGTCCTCGCGCTCACCCGTCCACCACACTATCCACCCTTGCCGCCCGCCGCCCCATTTGTAAGAGCTCCATCTGCAAGCTCCGGATCTGTCACCACCCCATCCGCAAGCTCCGGATCTACCACCGCCCCATTCGCAAGCTCTGCTAGGCCGCCCCCTAAGACCGCTCGGTGGCGCTACTGCATGCTAGTCTCATCGCAGCAGAAGCAGCAACACCGGCCCCCTCTCTGTGCTCCATGGGCCCGCTCTGGAGCGCGTCGGGGACCGCGGGCCGACTGGATCTGGTTCGACCACCGCCGGGAGTGCGAGATGAGCGGCGGAGACGAACATGACGCTGTCGGCCAGTCTTGAACAGCAAGGAGGGGAGGGGCAACTAACCTGCCCTGGGTGGAGGGTGGTAGAAGGGTGCTTGCTCGATGGTGGGAGGGAAATCTCCGAGGACGCGTCATTGTTGGATGGAGAGCGCCGGGTGTCGCTAGTTTTGGCGACCGGCAAGGCACAGATGGAGTGTAGCTACTTTGGTTGAAGAGAATGACGAGGCTATTGAAGGCCTGTTTTCTGCTTTGCTCGCTAAAAAATAGCATAGCAAGGCTCTCTCTTCAGTTGTTCTTACATAGTAAACTGGTCTAAAAACTTCCACCAAAATACTACCCGCGCGCCTAATTTTTCCACGAATTTCCAAAAGTCTCTTAAAAACCCCTCGTCGTGCACGAACATCACCCCAACTGTCAGTGACACTACCACCCCGCGCACATCCCCGAAAAACCGCGCGCGAAAAGCCGCCTTAACGAGGCGCCCTCCCGCCCGCTTCCCTCTCTTCCAAAAACACTTCCGCGACCAAATATTTCCAGTCTCATCTCACCCAACTCTCCCTCCCCGCTTCGGCCGCCGCCACCATCTCCACCGCCGCAACCAAACCCTACCTCGACCCCGAAAGCCTCCCTCCGACCAGCCCCACGACGTCGAGGAGAGGTCGAACGGAGCAGCGGCGACAATGTTCTACTCCCACTCGATCCTGGCGAGGAAGAGCCCGCTGGGCACGGTGTGGATCGCCGCGCACCTCGAGCGCAAGGTCAAGAAGACGCAGGTCGACGGCATCGACATCCCCTCCTACGCCGGTCTGTCTCTTCGCCCAAAGATGCGATTTTTACTCCGTTATTCGTTGTCCACGGTTAGCAACTAGCAAGGCGGGGGATTTTCCGCGGCGGTTTACGCTTCTTTCCACGGATTTTTCGGGGTGGCAACGGGGCGAAAGACGTAGTATTTCTTCCTTTGGGTAAAAATGGGGAGTGGTTACAATGTGATATTGCGCAAATAAGAAGGCTCGGTTGGTTTATGGGAAAAAATTATGTCCGGAGGTTTCTCTGTCTGGTCGGAGTTCACGATTCGTCGCAAACATATGGTTGTTGCTTAGAACTTTCTGTAAAGATAATGTTCTTGTGCTAGAAATTACGCCAAAGGAAAATATTTGTCCTCTGTAAGTTGGGCCTAGCTTGTTCGATTTTTAAGCTGTTTGCCTAGATGTTAGGGCTTTTCTGTAGCAAAGGTATAATCTTTTAACCGATTATGTGCATGTGAGATATCACGAGTTAAATTTCAATGTTCAAGTTTTTTTAGTTGTGTGGGATTGATTCTTCTTTTAACCTGCAAAAAATAGACTTCAGCAGCTTAATGTTTCAAGCTGTTTATATTAGTCAGGATGTTTTCCTCTTAGTTTACCTATATGAATAAAAGTAAAACCTTTCTTACTATTTAATGAGATCTGGAGGTGCACCACTAGAAATACTGCAGACTGAATTGTTTAGGTAATAGATATGTAGATGTGCTTCATGGCTAGGAAGAGTTAGTGATGGAGTTGAATATTAGGACAAACACATATTCTTATCTTAAGTAAACCAATTTGACCAATAGCTATGTATTTTGTAAAGAGGTTTATGCTTTTACAGAACCACGTTATTTTTCAGGGTGCAAACTGGGAAATTGTTATATTCCGATTATCTTTTTCTCTCTCTTTGGCAAGGACCTGTTGATAATGGCATGTTGGCTAGGCGATGATTTTTTCCTGTTGTTAAGTAGTGAAGAAATGTCCTCTAAAAGAAAAAGGTGGTTGCGTTCATGATCACCTTGCTATCATCCATTCAGGAGTTATTGTTTGAATTTAGTGGGTATTCCCTAGGCTTTGTTTCTTATGTTTTTCTCTTGTGTTCTAATGCAAGTTTTTTTTGCTTTTGTCAGAGTGCATAATGTTCCCTGAGGTTCCAATTGCTCTGAGATTATCAGGGCATCTTCTTCTAGGGCTAGTTCGCATTTATTCATGGAAGGTGAACTACCTCTTTCAAGATTGTAACCGTATGCTGACCACAATCAGAACTGCCTTCGCTTCTGTGCAAGTAGATCTGCCAGTTGATTTGGACCGTGCTCCATTTGAGGTTATCACCTTGCCAGAGACATTTAACCTTGACGACTTAAACCTGGATGATGCAATTCATCAGATGGAGTAAGTATTTTTTTTCTCATATCATTGCTTGTGTGTATGCAACCTCAATGTAACTATGTTGAACTTTCTGACAGTACGCCAGATAATCATCGGAAAACTCCTGACCAGATCACCTTGTCTGGTATGGAAAATTCAATGCATTCAATGCTCAGTACGTTTTTGTTGTTTCAACACCTGTGTTTAACTATCTCATTGGTGTTGCAGAAGAAGAGTATGTGATGATCACTCTTGATGAGGTATTCACTACTGCTGTGCCTTTTTTTTGCATTCCTATTTATTTTCATGATAACATTTTCTGTACTTGTACAATGGTGTAGGATGGTAGAGTAGAGCCATCTCCTCCTGGTCGATCCTCAGACTTTCAACCTGAACCATCTGAGCAAGGGTATGTGTCTCAATATTTCCTTTTTTTTCCTTTACGTGGACTCATGTCTCCTTTGCATCCATGTCCAGGACATTCCCTCCATTTCCAGACGAGGCCATCCCTGTAGATTCCCCCCAGGACAGTTTGCCAGCGAACCCTAGTAATGAAGAACAAGATTCACCAGAAAAAATGCGTGAAGCACCAGAGAGCCTGCTGAGATTTGAACATCTTATTGATGGAAATGACCCCATGGACCAAGATACTTCACCCTTCAAGGGCAAGGTTACGACCCCACCAGCAATGAACCCATCTTTATCCCCTGGTCGAGTATCTTTGCCTGGTACATCCATTCCCGACGTACCAAGAAGTGCCAGACATGATCCTATTGAAGATGAAGAACCAAGAGATATTGGTTTGTATCTTGCTTGCTAACTCATTATCTATCTAAAGGATTTGTTTCTGTCCTCACCTGTCTTATAAGGTTTAGATTAATTTCCATTTTTACCAGGTTTTTGTGACAAAGTGTCATATTTTACCGGACTTGGTTTTTCGCGACAAATTTTACCAGATTTAGGACCCAAAATCCTTGGTTTTCCCAGATTTTCACATTGGGGAAACGTTGGAGATGGGACATGTTGGGCCCACCTTGCAAGCTGACATGACGCTGACTAGGATGCCACATCAGCTGACGTGGTGCTTGCGCTGACCGGGGCAGTGGCCAGATTTTGGGAGAGAGGGAGGGGAAGAGAGAAGCTGGAGGATGAGGTGGCATGATTTTTCTCAACCACTTCCATGTCAGGTGATGTGGCTGTCCTACCTAGCGTCATGTCAGCCTGTATGGTGAGCCCAACCTGTCAGATTCTCCCAAATTGCAAAATCTGGTAAAAATGATGATTTTGGGTCCTAAATATGTTGTCACGAAAAACTAAATCTGGTAAAATGTGACAGTCACAAAATATGATTAAAAAAATGAAATTTACTCAGTTTTAAATACAATTGAAACTGTTTTGCAATTCTGCCAGCATAAGTTTTGTGGGATGGTGGAAGGTTGTGTAAGATGTATTTTCCCTTGATGGTATAAACACCTCCTAACTCAACTTTCTTTTCTTTTACTTCTGTGATTTTAGGCATTTCAGTACCTAGATTTAGCCTTGAACCATCTCCACCTCAAGTACAAGATAACAAGAGAAAGAGAATGCCGAAAGTACAAGGGAAAAAGAAAAAGAGAAGGCCCAAATTTGATGATGAAATAGTGTTCTCCAATGTGTAAGTTTCAATTGACCCTGACCTTTGAAATGACAAATTCTTACCTTTTCTTTTCTTGAGCAACGTTTTAGTTCAGAAATAACAACAAATAATAATGTGCACATTTGAACTTTGACAGAAACAAATTGCTTAGGAGAACTTAAGGTATCATTGAGTGTATAATTTCTTACATTTGTGTATTTGTTCAAAGTCTACCAAAATACTGTCATCTCTTACCACTATCCAGAGTACTGGATGCTTGAATCATGATACCTGTGGTTACACAGTGATACCTTCGTGGTATGGCACAGCTCAAATGAGCTCATAGAATAAATGAGGGTTATAGACCCCTATTTTGCTAAATGCTATAAGAAACATTTAGTTCTATGTTTATGTTATGGTCTATTGAACATCTAAACTTATTTTGCCGGTTGTGCTTTGACTCTTAATATATAGATAGCTGTATCATCATATCAATGATTTTGAGAAAATGTTGTATCAGTGCTACACTACCTGCCATTGAACATTGGCTTACTAAACAGCTTATTGACAATGCATTCCCTTAGTTATTTGGTTAAATGTTCCTCTAGCAACTGCGATAGATGTTACTAGGATTTATTCTGCTGTAAAAAAATCAATTTAGGCCTTAAACTTTTTCCATCATAATGCTGGATTTGATAGTGATAAATTGTATCACAATAACACGATTTCTGGTGGATGGTGGTACTCTTCGTATCAATGACAATTTCATCTTCTCTTGCACAGCTATATGAAGAAACAAATTGATGGCGATGAACTATGTAAGCTGGTCTGCAAGAGGAGGAAGCTTCCTCATACAGCCGTGGATATGTGGAAATTTAACAGGACTGGCCAAAAAGATGGCTTCTTCCGTGAACCTTTGGTGCACGGTTAGTTAGTGTGCTCCTTGATTCTACCGGCATATAGTCTTCTCTCAAGAAACCACGTCATGCCCCTAATTTGCTCCCTGCAGGAATGTGCACTGACCTACATGAAACCTATGAGAAGAAATTCCCTCATGTGAGTGACTCTGATGTTGAGTCTGCCTCTGACAAGCGCACTACCGATGTTGCAAACATTGGTAACCAGGATGCACCGCCTGAGTGTCAGCTCGCTCCAAAGTCTCTAGAAAATGCAGATACACAGCCTGAACCTCCTCAGCCCACCCCAAAATCTCCAGGAAATGCAGCTGCAGCACCATATGATTATATGGAGCTTGAGCTCCCTAGATTCTCTCCACAAGATAATCTATCTCCAATAAGAGAAGATGATACCCCTTTCAAAACTCCTGGTGGAACTCCACAGTCTGGACTTGGAGGAACTGGTGCTACTGAAATACCACCAACATATGGCAGTTATGTATCACCTGGACAAAGGACTCGTGAGTCTGATCCTAATGGATCCCCATTTCCATTCAATGATGAACTTGATGAAGATCTGCCAGAGATTCCTGGGCTCATCAGTACTCCTAGCATGATATCTAGTGCGGGCACTGGTGCCACAGGATTAGGTAGCATGTCTGCTAGGACAAGGTAATGAAATATCTTTCAAGAGATGACTTCGCTATTTTTTTGGAGGGAGACTTTGTTATTATTTAAGTGCATGATGTGACTTATTGCATTGTAGGGCTGTGGCACAGTACTTCAAAGATAAGATGTCTTCAGCCACATCACATGACCAACCAGGAAAATTCAGTTTGAACAAAATCTTGGAAGGGAGAACAAGAAAGCAAACTGCACGCATGTTTTTTGAAACATTGGTAATATTCAGACCTGTAGCTACACTTTTTTACATATAATTGTTAGTTTCTGCAGGTACAGACATTTTCATTATGTTTCTGATGTTGGATTTTGATATTTCATTATGCTTTTGTTCCTGTAGGCCCTGAAGAGCTATGATTATATTGATGTAGAGCAAGAAGAAGCATATAGTGATATTGCAGTTTCAGTTAGACCCTCACTCTCAGCTGCCAAATTTTGAATTACTCAGTTTCAGTTCAGAGTTAAGTTATTTGTTCCTTTCTCTTTCTCGTCCTGTAATATTAGTCCCGGTTTAGGATCGAGTTATCTTGGGCATATACACGTGTGAATAGTGCAATGTTATTTATTCCTTCTCTTTCTCTTCCTGTAATATTTGTTGTATTTGTGCAGTCTCCATTTGTGTCAATTCTGTTCAGTTCAACTGAGCCTGGAAAGTGTGGTGAGTGGAACTGATGAGACATTTGGTCAAAATACCCCATCTGCACTAAACTCACCTAAGTTCATTCTAAAAATGTAAATTGCACATTCTACTTCCCAATTCAGAGCTAGCTTGTGAGTTATTGGGTTTTAAAAGTGTTGGCATATTCTATCAAAAGTTTTGTTTTTTTCTGCGGTTCTTATTTTTACCTGGCCAAGGTGCATTTGGAGATCAAACAAACTGTGGTGATGACCAAAGAATCGTGAGATCAGAGCTGCATCTAAGTTGATATACACCTACAGTCACTACTGTCTTTCCCAATTTAAATTTGCCCCATCACACCTAGTTTCCTGCTTCCACCTCTGCTACATGATGCAGTTCCAGCCACTTATCTTAATCCCTCAAGATTCTCAATTAGGCATGGCAACAGTACACTAGCCTTGAACTCTTGTGAAGTTGTTGCGAAATTATAAATGCATACGAGTTATATATCTAAGCGGCTTATTTCCTTGAAATTTCCTTACACAACAAAATCGAAACAAAAGTAATTGTAAAAAATCAAGGAGAACAAAACAGTTAACAAAAATATTGTATTATGAGCTACTACATGCAATTCAGTTTTTTCTATATTCCTTAATTAATTATTAGTTTAAGATAACTGTATAACATAAAGCTAAAAGCAATAAGGCGTCCATGAACTAACAGATTGCTAGACGGTAGCTATGACCCAGTGCCCTCAGGCTCGACAAACCTTAAAATACTTACGGAGAAGTGCTATGCGATCCTTCGAACTTGCAGGGCCATCAATAGCCCCTTCATCACACCACCGAGAAAGCTCTTCCAGACCAACATGACGCCTAGCCACCCATTGCTCCACAGATAGCTAAGCTCTGGCTTGGCCGTGTCGCCGCCGAGCAACTTCGGGTGCGTAGTTTCCGCGCGGAGGACACATTTTTCACCTCCAAGGCCAACAGACGCCATTGAACATCGAACACATAGGAACAAACACGATCGAGAACCAGATCAGAACGTGATGCATGATGCACTCTTGTGTTTTTGCCGAAAACCTAGCCCCCTTTTGCAGGTGGCAGACTATGCCTACGTCTTCTCTGTTCCCTGAAATTAATAGAAGGAGAGCACGCAGAGATGACTTGTCAGGACCCCGAAAACGCACGTGGATTACAGAATAATGTTCCGCCAAAGATCGAGCAACTACTTGACCGGTGACATGGTACCTGCGCCGTATGCATCCAAAATCGAGTAGTCCGACACCTAACCAACGCACCATACGGTTACCAGAATCGTATGCCTTCACCGTTGATCAAGCCGGTCAAAAGCAGGCATTATTCAATAAATCGCATGCAATTCTAAAGTCCGCTGAAGACCTAGCATCTTTCTCGAGTTCGACCAATCACGATGATTCCGGAGGAGCCCGGCAATGATACCCTCACTCTAACCCAGTCCGGAGACTAGTGAGTCGCCCGAAGGCCCGGTACCATTACCCACACCCTGCCCAGCCAGCCAACGCATCTCAGCTGGCGGGTCGCTCAACCGAACACCATCCTGCTAACCGAATAAGGAGAACGACACTAATTCTTCACGACTAGTCCATACACTTCAATTTATACACGCACGGTGTATGGGCATCCACATTAACAACTTAATATCACAACAAAGCTCTATTGAGAAAGGATTATGAGATAGTATAACACTTCCCATACCTGGGATGAGTACTTAACATACTTTCATTGCCCAGAAGTCGTTTACATTAAGCACGACATTACAAACAGTAGCGGAAAGTAAAAGAGAAAGCCGAGATGGCAGCCCTAGCCATCTCCAAAAGCGCCACAAAAATAACCCCCTTGACCAATTTGGGCAATCCCTGCAACTAACCATCCAAATTGAAATAACCGGAGTTGTAATATGCTACAATACGAGAACAACCTGCAGGAATAGAATTCCTGAGTGAGTACTTTCGTACTCGCAAGCTGCTAATGTGCTCATTCCAGATTAATCTTAAATTTAGTATGGTAATTGACATGGTAATATGAATAATTCAACATAACATGGAAAATAAGCTACACAAACTATCAATTTCAGCACACCATGTCATGTTCCGATTTACCAAGTTATCCACATGATAAATCATACAATCAACCATTTCGGTGCAGATCTGAATAAGTATGAAAAACAATCATACTCATCCACATATTATCACACTTAAACCATTCAAGTAATTTCTAGAGTTGGGTAAAACCACCCAAAGCTCCCATATCACATAATCATCAAATTGCAGATTTAAGAGCATCGAGACAACCATCACAATCAAATCGTATTATTCTCCATAAGCCACATAACCTAGAGAGATGCCGAATGGGTTAAACCGCCCAATTCGACTAATGTATAGTGAGAGAGGGTTAAACCACCCTAGCCTCACGCGAACAAGTGTTCCAATGGGTGTTGGTTCATAGTAGGCCCACTATGACCATCCAACTCCACTCGCTAACACTTATCGCTGTAGGTGACAGGTACAGCCCTACGACACCGGTATCGGCTAGGCTGACCGCCTGCCGATCCATCAGTAGGTGACAATACCCCGACTCTCACATCTCACATTAGGGGGTTCAAGTGTTAATTCAATCGGTTTAATGGACACATCCATTAACCACAACACAAAACTAGTGGTTCACATATCGCAATCATCATTCAATCAACCAAGCATAGTAAAAGAATAACCGGAATATTATCAACAAGCAAGCAAGCTTGCCTGGCTATTCAAGATCGTGAGCTGGTTGGGAATTAACTCCAAGATTACCCTAGTTGCCTGATTCTATGTGAGAACCCGTATTTTCTAAAAACCTAAACGCTAGGATTAGGAGTTGGAATTCAAACATGTCATTCATACATATCAAATTTGAGAGAAATTTAAATTTTTTTATTATATCACACACATATATATATATGCAAAAGTAATTCAATTCACATATATACACACATATATATACATGAGCAACATGAACCAAACCAAAAAGACATATATTCAAACAATTGGATTACAAATATAGGGATTCAAAAATTAGATTTACAAAGGATCTAAATATTACAAATTATGGAAGTCACACAAGAATTTATAATAAAAATTTAGCCAATGTCTTCATTCCTCAATTCTTCTTCAACTCTTCTCCAATTCTTCAACTTTTCTTCAATCTGCACATGAACACAAGCAAAATACTACAAAAGAGAGAGATTGGTTAGGAGTTAAAATGTTGCATTTTCTTTTTGGAAAATGCATTTGTTTAGGAGGCTAATTTTAAGAATTCAGAGAACTAGTTCTGAATTCAAAAGAGTTAAAAACTGACTTAGGGATCCATTCTCAGATTAGGCAACAATCTTTAAAGGCAGCAAGTAATATTCCCGAGGCAACATATCACAAGGCCTCAAATAGATATTAGAGTACAATCATGCATTTGAATTCGAATAGGCAACAAGTGTTTAGGCAACTGAACTCAAATAGGCAACCAAGGCAACAAAGTGAATCCCATAAGTCAAATTTAGTTTAAACTAACCTCCATTTAGGCAACCAATTAAGTTTAAATGAGTTAGGTTTTGCTTTCATGATTTAATCCAGCAAACTTAGGTATTCCAAAATGCTAATCACTTAAAAATGCAATAGCAGCCGATAGCCCTCAACAATAGGCAACCATCCATGTTTATTTTCAACCTGTCCAAAGGGGATGAATCAGCTTCAAGCTGCTGGTGGCAGCAGCATTGCCACCTCAAGCTTGAGAGGGAGATAAGGATCAATATGGGGCTGCCATGGAAGCAGCTTATTCACCAAAACTGGAGATGAGTCACTCAATAGGTGTCAAACAAAGCCAATTTCGAATTCCAGCACAGCAGCCCCCAAACACCTATAAATAGGGCCTTATGAGCTCCATTTTCATTCAGTCCAACATCACTCACAAACAGCACCACACCCATAATCAGGAGCTAAAAGTAAACAAGGCAGCGAGGAGGAGGAGGCAAAGCCTGAAGAAGCAGGTTTTTAGAACACACAAGACCAAGCTTCAGCTTGCTTAAGGTAGGAATAGAGGATATAGAAACTTTTAAAAGAAAAGAAGTACTTAAGTTCTGTCGAAATATTCTGCGTTAGGTTAAATGAACCAATTCTCTAAATCAAGTAAAAGTAATCTGTTCTTGTCAAATTGGAATAGCAAGAAAGAAAAAGAGCATAGGTAATCTGTTCTTACCAGTTTAAAGAATTAGATAAAGATAGGAAAAATAGAAGTTAGATAAATCAGAGGTAAGGAAGGAGGAGGTATAGTGATATGTTCTTATCAGATTTAAGGAGTAGGTAAGTCAAGCTTAGAAGTAGAATCTGTTCTTAAGATAGATAAAAGGAAGAAGGGGATAAGTTAAGACCAAGTGTTAGCATCTGTTCTTAATGGCTAAAGTGAGCTAAAAATCAAGAATAGCATCTGCTCCACCAATTTAAATGAACCAATGTATATGAGTAGCAGCAGTCAATAATTGCATAGACTGAATTAATCAAAAAGTGTACCTACTCTTAGCAATTTGACCAATTAACATTTAAAGGCAAAGCACCAGCATAAGTTAGTTAAAAGAGCAAGAAATGCACTTGTTCCCATCAGCCAGCAATACTCGAATGCCAAGTATCAATGTAATTTAGCCAAAAGACCAAGTAATAGCATCTGTTCCATTAAGTTAAGTGAGCTGATACATATAAAGAAAGAAATACCTAGTAACTAAATGGACCTAAATCAAGTGCAGAAGCTGTTTCTCTAAGTCAAATAGTTGTTGTATTCATATAAGGATGTGTAGTCATGTTCAAATGTTGGTATATTCATCAATCAACGAATGACTAGGATGAGTACTTGTTCTCTAGCTAAATTAAAATTAACCAATGAAACCTCGTATGCACAGAAATAAAAAGGAGCCCAGATTAGGTGCAATGATTGTTCTTATCAATTTCTAAAGAAAAATCTATACAAGAATCAATATGGAATAGGCTCAAATCGAGTATAGTTCTTATCTACCTTCCAATAACCATTCAAGGTAAATAACCAATCACATCAGTGAAAATTAAATAGCAAGCTAATAATCAAGAAGTAGAGTTCACTCCTCAGTTTGATTTAGGTACTTAAGTAATGATGAAAAGTAGAGGACAACCAAACCAAGTCTAATACCGGACCAAATCAACTTGAACCCTAGAAATTAGGGATTTAGGTAAGGAGGAAATGGGGGAGAAAGCACTTACCTCGAGGGAAGCCGACGGCATAAGGAGCCCCGGCTCGCCACCGGCGGGAGGCGGAGCGGTGGAGCCCCGGTGAAGGAGCTACGACACCAGCCACGACCGTCCCGGGCGGCGGCCGAGGCACACGGGGGTGACGGAGATAGGGCGGCGGGGTAGCCCACGACCTAGAGGCGGCTGAGGCGAAGGCGACTGGATGGAGAGGCCGAGGCGAGAGTGGCCGGAGGTAGAGGCGCATCGGCAAGGCGGCGGTGAGGCCGCGAGGAGTGGCGGCAAGGCCGGGAAGAGCTGCGGCGAGGCCGTGCACAAAAGGGAGAAGAGGGCTGCGATTTGGGAATTTCGGGAGGAAGAGAGAGAGGTGTAAGAGAGGGGGGCAGCGGCGTGTATGAGGAAGGGGAGGATAGAATGGAACCGGCACCGGTTAGGGCAAGGAAACCCTAACAGAAATGCCAAGCAGGCCAAGCGGGCTGAGCTTGGGCCAAGGAAACCTGGGCCAAAAGAAGGCCACGACCGGCCTAGCTTAAGGATAGCAAATTTTAATTTTTGTTTTATTTATCCTTTTCTTTTATTATTTGAACAATCTCCCATAAATTGAAAATTTCAAAAGATATATATATATATATGTACACATATACTTTGACTCAAATGGAATGAATTAAAACTCCAACTTAAATAATCCATAAGAACTCTTCAATCTAAATGTTAAGTATATATATCTCCTTACACATATCTTAAGAGTTAAACTTGATTTTTTTATATATAGCTCCCTACAAATTCAGAATTCAAGATTTTACACAAACACTTCGAAATTCACAAATTTCAACTGTTTAAATAACTACACCACACCCGCAAAATTATTAATAGTAAATTCTATAACTTCAGAAGATAGAGCAGATAAAAAAATCAAGAGAATTATAATAAATATCATCTATTGCATTGTCTTCAACAAGGTAGCCCACATCGCTCAAACAACCCAAATTTCTGTAAAATCAACCCCATCAGCATAAGCATGCCTATCTGCATATACAATTGCTATCTTTGGAAATAGTCCTTATCGGACAATTATTCCATTCAGATCCCGAAGTTTTGCCGATTTCGTCCGAAGGGACATCTCACTTCACTTCACTTCTTATCCATCTCAAGGCAAGTTCATTTCTTGTTCATGTTGAGAATTATTTCTACCAACATATATGCAATTTCCTTCTTCTTATCACTTGTGATAATTAATAAATGGACTGCATTATGATTCATTGAATCATATATTGGTGGGCAGTGGAACCCCGGTTTGGAACTTGTGGGGTGGTCAGGGTTCCATTGCATATGGTATCATCATAAGGTTAATAACAAATGTCAGTTGGCATTCTTACGCCGTAAAGATAGCGTTAACCACAAGATTTGTTATGGGACATGCGAGTCAAGTAGCACCTTCTTAGTGCATATATCCCAGGAACGTATGTAAAGTAACGCCTGGGGAAGCGTTATGTCCCTCGCCCAGGGGAGCGATAAATCCTGAATTTACGCTTTGGGAGGCGTTATGTCCCTGAAATATACAGAAAAGTACGCTATAATGACGAGGTGGGTAGTCGGTGCTGGACCGACTACGTAAGGGGAGATATTGCCAAAGGGAAGGGTGAAAATGACTCGAAATCTTAGACCTGGCCACGCACCGATGGGAGTGTGATGGGTCCCGTACCCGGCTAAAGGCTAAGTACCACTTGTGGGTAAAGTAGCGCACCTCTGCAGAGTGTATTGAAGTGTGGCATTGTCACTCCCTGTTCTGGGTATGAACTGCGATCGTGGCGGGAAAGGAACCATCGGAGGTTCTAACAACCCGTGAAGCCTTCTGAACATAGATAAATTAAAACTTGACGTCTGTCCAGAAATGTGTTGGAAAAATGCATATCCTTTGAGGACTTTTATCCTAACAGAAATAATCATTCAAACACCTTTTGCTATTATGAACTTGTTGAGTACCTTCTGTACTCATCCCCTACATAAAACCTCCTTTGTTAGGCTATGAATCAGTAGAGCAGGTGGTCGAGCATTCGGAGAAGCCAGAGGAAGAGGTGGAGGAGCAGACTCTGGACGAAGGAGAGACAGGAGTCTATTACTACTTTGACTTCGGCGAGGCGCACAATACCGAGCGGGCTTGAAGCAAGTTGTAGTATAGGAACGTTGGTCATAGGTGTAGGAATATCTATTTTACTGTTATTTTGGTCTTTCACAGTCTTATGTCTGATATGCAGTTTTATTTTCTGCAAGTTAAAACTTTTGTATTTCTGTTGAGATGTAATATAAGTATGTATTGTATCAATGATCCACTACAATGCTTCTGTTGTACTACTCTGATGGGCGTATTGTTGGTGAAACAAAGTTTCCCTGGGAATAAGCCAAAGACTGGCACACTACACCATGCAGTGGTGTGCGGGGTCACCACATTCTATTGAAATGATACTGAAAGACCGGAAAAGCGACAAAAAGCATAAACCAAAACCAGCAAGAAATAGAAGGATAAAAATGTATGAAATCCTAAAGTGTAGGAAATCCTATTATGCAGCTAACGCAATTGTAATTATTCAATTTGGATTTCTAGAGCTCAGGACAAGAACTTTTGAAGTGTATGTGTTATCATTAGGACCATTTGGCTTATTCTTCAGTTAAATGTTGCATAGCATGAATGTATATGAGGATAATGTCATGCTGAAATAAATGTGAAGTTACGAGTTGTAATAGAAAGTGAGTTCCAATTGGAGCTAGTAGGAAGTTTTAAATATTCAGGTTTGAATGTGTGGCTTAGAGGGACATATTTGGATTGCAAAGTTTTTTATAAATAGTAGCATGAGTGGAATCTGCATCATTCAATCTTATGTTTCAAAAGATGAGTCCACAAAAAGATTTACCTAGTTTGGAGGTCATATGAGTTTTCTACAAGATTTTGAAGTCTAACTAGTTTTTATCTTTTCTTAGTGAAGAAACATTATGTTAAAGATTGTTATCCCTAGCTGGACTTAGTCGTTAAGGATGGCATGTGGGTTCAGATCAAGATGTCCTTTCTCGTCTTACTTTTGTTTTCCTAGAATGAAGATTTAATACATCAGTGCATTAACTATACTCACCCATGATTAACGTATTAGCTTCAGTTAGCTGAAGTAATCAGGTATATTGACTGTAGCTGGCTGTCACTAACCAACTAACCTATTAAGTAGCAGCTTATTAGATATGTTGGAACTCATCAGTCATTTGAGTTGCAACTAAACCAAGTGTTAGTTATTTTGGTTTGTGATGATGTAGGTGGATTCAGCCAAGTAACTACATCTTAACCCCATTTAGTGTCAGTCAAGTATCGACATTATCCATCATTTAACCTAGACTGTCATGGTCAGTATATTGTTGGTTAGTACGTTTATTTCTAATCGTTAGCAATTTAGGAGTGACTAACAGTTATGAGTTCAACTAATAGTTGCTAGAGCGATCATTGAATTGGTATGCCGGAACCTTGCTAATGACCAAAGGTCCTGCGCTCTAGTTATGCATACAAGGTAGTGTACTAATTAGCTTACCTTGCATGAAATAGTGGCAAAAAGCTAATCATCTCTTTCAAAAAAAAAGCTAATCATCTCTATTGCGACTACAGTGATTAGGTCTCACCCACATGCCCAGTGTTTGAATTATCCTAACCGATGACTGGACTTTTAACTAATCAATAGTTACCGTGAATGTGAAGTGCATGACTCACAGCTGACTGTTATTAACTCTACTAACTTTGGGTAGTTGGCTGGTTATCACATCAGTTCATTCTTTTATTCTCATTAGTGATCAATAGTAAAATCTACACTCTGGCACTAACTGGTTCAGCTACTTTACATTAGTTCTTGATCACAATTAGCTGATTCCGATAGTAAGTAACCATTTGAATTTATCAGCCGGTAAACAAAGCAATACATCAATTAACTGACTATCACCTTGTATTGATTACTCTCTTTAGCGCTGAAAATGTAGTAATGATTTTAGTTAGCACCAGAACCTGACATTGAGTTCGTCTGAAGCGGCCGGTTAAATTAGTTGTAACAAGTGGGTAGTTAGTCAGTGCATCAATTAGTATCTAACCGTGGTCAGCCCTTGTACAGAACATAATTAGTAAGCTGGTCATAGCGGTTATTAGTACAATAGCTGATTAACTATGCTGATTTCCTGAATATGTCGGAAGGAATAGAGGTCAGAGGCGAACAGGGGAACCATCACAGGGTCTCACCACGGCGTCGGACGATTGCTTGGCTCGGACAGTGAGAAGAGTGGAGACGCACGGGTGGTGGAGCTGAGGCCGTGGAGGACCTACACTGGCGTCGAACTTCGGCTCGGAAACGACGGCGACCTGGGCGCCGTTGGCGCGGGCGGCTCCGTCAGCGGCGTCACCGGAGACAGGGCGAAACTTGAGGACAGACGGCGGTGAGTTGAAGACGGTGACGAGTTGGGCTGGCCAGAGGGAGAGCTCGGAGGCGGCGAGGCGGAGGAGACGATGGGGTCGTGAGGAGGCGCTCGGTTGGGGCGGCGAAGACAAAGGCACTGAGGGTGACGATGATGAGGCAGTCTCGGCGGCGCAGTGGTGAGGGTGACAGCAGCGTCGCCTGTGGCGAAGCCCAATGACGCCCGACGGCGGTGAGCTGGGGGAAAAACGAGCTTGGTGAGGCGCGGGATGCCGGCGGCGCGGTGGAAGAAGGCGAAGCGGTAGTGGCGTCGTGCGTGGTTTGCGGTGGCAGGGATTAGCAGCTCCGGTAGTGAGACAAGCAGCTCGCCCTGGGTTGCCGGTGCTCGGACACAGGGGTGGGGGAATGCGGAGGATTGGGGGCTACACGGGATGGTGAAGAAAGCAAGAAAAGCAACGGGGAAGACTTAGCTTTGGAGAAATCGGCAGGATGAACAAATTGGGGGCGGTGGCTTGCTGCTGCTGCTGTGCTATGTGGAGCAACTGAGCTGTCAGTGGGTCCCAAGGGCAGGTAAAAACTTTTCTTTATTTTGTTTCTCTTTTGTTTGTTTCATTTCTCTGTTTTACACTAACTTTGAATGTTTGCAAATTTTGATGAATTTCTAAGGTTTACCAAACTTCAGAGATGACCTTAAAGTATATGTAATATCTAGGAATTTGTGCAGGTAAATAAAATGTCTTGTAGACTAGTATTTAATTGTAATTATAAACCCTTAAAAGTATAGGGTTTGAAGTACTCGTGGTTCAAATAAGCTCCAAGTAGTTTCCAAAGATTCATGTTAACTTTGCAGATAAGAATAACTTCCCAATATGGCATTCATAAATTTTGAATGGGAGGAAATTGGCTTAATAAACCCATTCTGAAAATAGTCTGGAGAAATGTTTGTTTAAATAGATAATTGGGTTCCAAATGACTTGAAGATTGGGTACGATTTTGCTGGAAGATGTTGGCCTTATAACAAGTATTGCAGGGAATTTTAGGACTTAAGGTTCACAATTTTATCTAAGGTCGATCTTTATGCCATAATTTTAGGGTCTTCGAGTTGAGTCAATTTTTATTTGATCTAGATGCATGTATGAGATGCTAAGAATTCTCGATCTTCGCCGACCTCACGTTTTAAGAAACGGGATTGATTTTTTCATATGATTTTACCGTATCTAACAGCTTTATTTACCTTATCTGATTAGTGTTAATCAGTTCATGGCCTATTCTGCTGATATTGCAATGGAAGCTGCGCATCGTCGCCTGTTTTGTTCACTTGTTTGAATTCTTCTCAAGTACGTAGTAGATTTTCCCTAGTGCTCAGTCGTACTTACTCCAAAAATTACCTGCAAATAAAAACACTGAGATGAGGAGAGTGTGAGACTTATGGTGCACTTCCTGTCTAAAAGAAGATATCAAGAGACTGAATATGGTTGACTTGTGCACTTGTGCTTCCCCGCAGGTATAAATGTACGACAGTAGGTATTTTGACCCAAGGTGCATCTTGTGTCTGGTTTTTGGATACTACCACCGTCACCACTAGATTACGCTTTAAAAAGCGTGCAATTAACCTTTTCTATCTTTCACATCCAATTAATTAACAAAAAACTATTATCTCCATTTATAAATACACGACATCTTAGAAAATGTGCACTCAAACCTTTTCATCTCTCATGAGTAATATATTAAAATATATTTAGATTGGACATATAAAAATAATGTCATTAGATTGATCATAGATAACATTTTCATAATATAATTAATATTTTAATATTTCTCTCTCTCTCTCTTATATATATATATATATATATATATAGCGAAACAGGATATATATAACTACATCTAGTTGTAAGATAAAAATTCCATATATATACATGAAGCTGAATCGGTGCTCCATGGTGCCCATGCTACATACCTAGCTGCCTTAAGATTGCTTCAAGATGCGTGCATTGGAATGGGTATAGACACTAACGGGTCAACCCATTTACATTCACTGATTTGGAAATAATGAGCAACGTACTATTTAATTCAATAGAATGCCACCTTAATTTGCGGCCGCTTACCTTGTTAATTAGTGAGACACTGAGACAACAATTCGAATGGTCCATCAGGCAACTAGGAAAGAAGGAACGACAGATGACGTACCATGCATATCAAGTATGTGTATAGAACGGAGTATATAATAGACATGTAGGAAAGTATATTATTTAAAATTTGTTGGGTATATACTCATAGGTTGCATATCATGAATCTTAGGTATACGTGTCGTTTAATATTTAATAGGCATATACCTGCAAATTGAGTCCTAGGTATATAAGGCCCCTCACAATGCTCCAACTTGGACTAGTACTAAGACATGCCACATAGGCAAGAAGATGATGTGGCGGGGTAATTAAGAAGGAGAGATATAGTTTTGGTGTCTCCAGGAAGAACCGATGTTAAGCGCGCGGACCTATGCAAAACGTTTATGTGGCATCTATGTATCGGAGAGTTTAGTTGCTAAACAATTAAATGAAGAAAACTTAGCTACAAAAAGCTAAGCACCTATGCATTGGAGAGTTCAGTTGCTAAGTCCTTTCATACACTTAGCACCTTATCTAAGTACCTATGCATTGGGAGAGACCTAATAGACTTGTAGAAACATCAATAATAGCCTTTTTTTAGCAGTGTCATTTATGAAAAGTCTAGCATGCAAAATTAATCCGTTAAAAATTGAAAATGAAACGACACTAGTCTCGTATATGGAATTCCAGCATGCTATGTAATATGGAAACAACCCAACGGAGGCTGCATGAAAATGCTAACGGGTTGGACCCAAATACAATTGACGAAATATCCGCGTTGTTAGCACGAATGCTAAAGCAACCTAATGGCTCTTGATCCAGGTACCCAGGCTCTAGGGAGCACCAGTTATTTATACTATATATGAGTAATTATCAAAGATTTCTATTAGATGAGAAATTTTATGAAGCTCCCTAACTGTTCTGAACCGGCCATTCGTTTTGATCCAAAGATTGAGATTGAATAGGTCACAAATGACTAAATAGGCACTAATAATTTTTGCATTAAAAAATTTAGCATAAATAAAAACAGTTTATTTGGAAGGTACAAAATTGGTAACATATATGGAAGTCCTTGCCACACATTTCCTACAATCTTGGCTGTACATGAAAAGAAAAAGTTAGTGAAAACAAATATGATATCCGTATGTGACAACATTCTACTTTTAACATGGCAACACTAAGCTATATATTTTTTGTTTGAGAACGTATATTAATCAACTCCATTCGTATCATATATGGTCGCACAAGGCATGTACTAATACGTCCTAGGTGGTAGATGATACTGTACCCATGTCTAAGATATCATATATATTTACAAGCGAATGAAGTACTTAGATTACTCGGGCGCATTAGATATACAAACAAATGGAGTATTTTGGTTAGTCAGACGCGTTAGATTTGTCATGACAAATTGTTTCACAATATAGCTTTTTATAATATCTTACTTGCATATTTATAGTTAAAAAGGAGCGACAACGTCAACTAGCAAGGTTAGCTAGCACCGGAACTAGCCTAGTACCCCTCGTGTTTTTAGAAATTGGTTGTGGGGGACGGGGAGGGAGGGTAGCTAGGTTAACACGTTCATATATTTTAGTGGGCGCAAGTGTATTATGTAGGGCTCTTTCTTATGTATCAATTGGTTGTAGTCGTGGTCCTTACTACAATAGCAATTATCCGAGCAGGAGCTGACGGAGTCTGGTGTCAGGATGTTAGAGTTGGCTATCAGAGGATTTATGTTCCAATTTGGGTGGCATTTTAATAACAAGCTATGTAATAGTTGATTTTTCTCATTATCTAGCTTCACTACTATAGAATAGCCTATCTCAGCCGGTTCAAAAATGCTATCTTAAACGGTTTAACGTAGGGTTTATAAACAAAAGTTAGTGACAATAAAGTACATCTCTAACGGGTACCAAGCCCATCTGTGATAAGAATATCTCAGCTAGTTAGGAAATATGAACCGTCTGAGATAAACGATCGATTATCTCAGACGGTTGAGTATACTGAACAGACTGGGAATGGTTGATCTCACAGACGGTTTGCTATTTCAACCGTCCGTGATATCAGTAAAAACAGTGGGTATAATTTTATTTTCTAGTCCACTCTGCACAAAAATTCACAAAAATCACACATCCTTTCTACCATGTTCAGAACCATTCACACATGCATATAAATTTCAGAACCATTCACACATTCACTCAAATATGTTTAGAAGCATCCACACATGCACATCCATCTTAGATTCACACATGCGTATATCAATTTCATAACCATTCACACATGCATGCATCTCAGAGTCAAATTACATAGAAATTCAGAGAAGTACATATATTCAACTCCTAATTAAAAAATTCAAATGTTTGCACAAATGCATGATGTCCCAAGGAGCCACTATTCTTGGTTTGTAGTGGAACTTGCCATCAAGTTTCATCACGTCTTTGGCGTGGAAAGAAGTGATGGTTCCTCTGATCTTTGTTTGGTGCGCCTTTGGCAACATTGTCGGCGGAATGGGTGGAGCTTGACAATATAAAGATTAATGCCTTGGATATGCATCATTTGAAAAATAATAACTATTATTTGAAAAAAATACACACCAATATATTTGGCTTGGACGAATGACTGATGATAAGGTCCATGTGGTAGCACACATAGTAGTCACAGTGGTTGGTTTGCTCTGGCTGTTGGTGGCATTAGAAAATTATACTTTTGGTTAGTTCTAGAGGCACTATTATGAAGTTTGATGTAGTATACTACTTCCTCTGTCCAAGAATGTAAGGTGTATTTTGATTCGTTAAGACAAGCCTTTGACCAATAATTACTCTATTAATATGCAGTTTATGTGATATAAAATTATAATCATAAAAAAGTACTTTAAAAGAGGAATCTAATGATATTAATTTTATGTCACATAAATCACATATGAATAGACTAATTGTTGATCAAAACCTTGTCTTAACCAATTGAAATATGCCTTACATTCTTGGACGGAGGGAGTAGTGTTCAATGCTCGATACATTCCGGAAACTTATAGTCGTGGCTAAACTTAGAGCCCTTGCCTTCCCCTCCTTCCCGGTGATACATGACGTAGGCCCTTTTTGTGATCCAAAATTTTTAGTTAGACTTTGAGCGACCTAAGATACAACTATATATATAATTAGGAAATTTATTTAACTATCTAGTAATGGGCCTATACTTCTATATTTGTTGCTCCTCAGGCTGGAATCGAGATATATGGCTCTAGTTTCCCTTGGTATAAGATGATTAGAATCCAGTGGAATTTATAGTGGCATGTCATTAACGCTAAGTTAGTCGTTGTTGCGCATAAAGTAGAAATCAACAAGTATAGAAATGGCAGTTCTTACCCCTTTTGGAAAGGGAAAAATATGTACTTCTTATCATGGCTCAACTTCAATAATTTTATGACATAGTGCTCAAGGAACCTTTTATCTACATCAATACTTTGTGTGGAGAAAACGTGTGGGTCAATGAAGCTGATAGGTTCTTTCATTTGTCTGGTTTTAGTGAGCATGTATCTACATATACAAAAGCAGAAAGTTATATATAGATGACATTTAGATCGGATGTACAAAGGCCATGATTTTAAATACTTTCAGTGTTTAGCATCTCATGATTGAGCGTTGAGGTTGTAAAGATGTAAGAAGTCCTCGGAGTACACTGGGAAGTAACAGTCTATTTAGTTGTGGTGAAAATAGTCCTCTATGAACTGGATCACGACACTTGAGACTTGTTGGCACTTCAGCTTGTTGAACTGTTGCATGTAACACCTATGCAAAGAAGTGTAAGCACCCAAGTTCTGACTCGATCTTCATTTCATCCTCGACCAATGGCTTTCCAAACTCGAACCTCACGGTCTGCATTGCCTAGATTTCTAGATTGACATTATCTGGACGCACCATCAATCCCTTGCCTGCGCCAATCTTGGCCTTGCTCTTTCCCTTGGTATGTTTTCCGGTTCACTTGGAAGAGGTCGACTTGGGCACTGAAATGGCAGGTGTAGGTGAGTACTTTGTTGGTGGTAGTGTAGTATCCACCGGCACTAGCGTACCGGTTAAGTAGTAATTGCCGTTGGAGTCGTCATCATTTTTGATGGAAACAATGGTTTTGGACATAAGAAATTGAGGAACATGTCCCTCTTCGGCCACTAGATAAATGTCCTAATGGCATCCCCTAGAGTTTTCGTATTATCATCTACGGGAATTGGCAGAGGGACTCTAGTGAATTGATTGTGCACCTTGTCCACGAGGACCTTGTCGACCCAGGCGATAACGCAACATGGTGCATCATAATACCTTCAATGATTAGATGTGCCAACCCCCAAGCACCCTCCATGGCAATATCCAAGCCAGTAATCCTCATTTGGAGCTTGCAATACATGGAAAGCTACATAATAATACAAAATTAGTGGAGTAAAACTTTATATTTCTAAAGATAGACCATTGCGAGGATATGTCTTATAGTGATATCATCAACCCGATATGTGGCTTCCATATCTCCAACGAGTGGCTCGACCGAGGCGCAACTACTTTGGCAGTTATCAGGGCTATACAAAACAACAGCTTGGGCTTGGGGTTGCAATTGCTCCTGCTCCCGCTCCTCTTTGAGTGTCCTTCTAACCTCCTCATGCATTTCTTCACGCAGGTCCTTGCGTACCTCTTCTCTGAGTCATTGTTTGATCCGTTCAACTTCTTCTTGCTCTTTGGCTCTTTTCCACCTCCGTTTTGCCTCTAAGTGCTTGGCAAGTCCTACTTTATACCCAACCTTTGACCCTAAGGCCACACATGCAACGCGGGTGCTTCGGGGTTCATATTGCAGCTTCGAGTATATCTCCCATGAAGGAACCTTGAGTAGATTGTACACTCAGGTTGACGTGCAAGAGCCTAAAAGGTGATTTCGATTACTATGATGTTAAGGACTAAGCACAAGTTATGTAGTTTGATATGTTACCAAGCATCTGGCCACTTCCTCATTGACGTTGTTGGTTGAACTGACCTTATCCACTTTTGAGCGCGAGGATCTATGACGGCACCAAATCTAAGGGGGGGGGGATTCCCCTAGGATGCCTCCTCATCCTTTTTCATCCATTTCCCTTTGGCACGTACGTACCCTCCGGTTACGAGTCTGTGGGGGTTCTTCTTTCTTTTGGGGAGTTCCCTGGTAGCTTCACTCTTATGTCAGAATTCCTCCGTCATCTTTGCCGCCACATGGAGCTGCCACTATTCGGGAGTAATGAAATGCCAATTCTAGAAGGGCTCCACCTCCTCAAACACATATTCTCGCGTTCCTGTGCAACTATCCCGCAGATAGTGCCACAAGACTTTCTTGCATCGTCGGACTTCACTTGAACCCCCTGACTCAGGCTCAATCTTAGTGATTTCATGTCTAACATCGGGCCACTGGTTTCCTATCCTAGGTTGACATCTCTGTTTTCCTATGGAGGGCCCAGGGTCTCCCAATGGTGATGACGAAGGTGGCAAATGATCCGATGCCATCTTAATAAATAACACAAGGGATTTTAAGAAATTGCAATGAACCCTAACCCCAATCCTAAGCCTAACCCTAACGAAAATTTAGCTAACAGAAATAATAAATAACAGAAAAAATAAGAAGCATATAAATAATAAATATAGCTAACAAGAATTTGATCCAATATATATATGTATGTATATATTTATCCAATATATTTCATCCGATAGTTAAAACAAAATTTTATCCTAACCCTAACCCTAACGGAACTATAATACAAATTTCATCCTAACCCTAACCATAATCCTAATTTTGGAGACCAACGATATATGTTTTGGAGTGGAAACTTTCTAATTTTATATTTTGAAGTGCTGCATCAAAAATCTGCTTATTTTAAACTTTGCAATGTATTATAATAACGTAATAAGGTAATGCCACAAACTCACGTCAACATCCATCAAAGTGAGGAAAAATTGGAACACTTTAGAGTTCCACCCATCTAGGCAGAGCAACATCAATGTAGATAAAATTCTGATTAGGAGAGTGAGGGAAGAGAAAGATGAAACCATCCAAACAAAACATGATATGGCATGGTACTTTTTAAATCCACTAAGGCCACTTTGGAATGCAAGATTCTAAAAATGTAGAAATATGATAAATATAAAATTAGAATGCCATGGCTTGTGAAATCCTACAAGAAACAAAAATACAGGAATGCAAAATTGGCTATTTGGATGATCCATGGGAATTTTATAGGAATTTGAAAAGAAAAAATGTTTATGCAAGACACAATGAAAATTTTCTATAAGGTCCAGGCTCATGTTAGAATTCCTCCAAAATTCCCATGGGTTGACTCATTTCATAAAAATTTCATAAGATTCCTGCGATCCAAAGGGCATCTATGTGAAAAATTCCTATAAACTGAGATCCTCAAAAATTCCTTTGAAAATCCTTCAATTCGAAAAAGCCCTTATATTTTAAAGTTGCTTGCAATGACTTAGAATAGTATAACTGGGGAATGTCCCAAACTCACGGTGTCCATAATGCGATGGAACTTTGGTAGAATTTAGACTTCACATCCATTTAGATGAAGCAATGGCGGTGTGAACATATATCAATGCTACAAAGGGACGGTTAGGGGGTTGGGGGCGGGGGAGATAGACAGAAGGGAAGAAAAAGCTGAAATCATGCAAACAAAACAATATAGTTCAAAAGACCAAAGAAGTTTGGGAGTGGAATTTTTTTGATTTTATGGGTGGTGCTATTTAAATCAAATCTATTTTAACTTGTTTGTAGTGTTTTACGATAACATATTCAGATAGTGCCGCGAATGATGAAAAAATGTGTCAAGCGTAAACATTGGAAGAATTTGCACTTAGGTTACGTTTGGCATATGGTGCATTATGATAATCTCATTTGCGTAACTAGCTTTTGCCTATTTTATTGTTCGGCTAACTAACTTTTTTCCCATCCTCGTGTCTATTTCTCCATGGCAGATTATAGAATAAGTAGATTTCCTAATTCTCAGTTATCTAAAACCTTCGTAAATCCCAGTTACCTAAAGTTGCACATTGCTTTGCCTAAAATCGCAGTGCTGAAAGTGTGCAACTTTAGTGAAAAGTTAGTATAATTTTTAGTTTGTATGTTATATATGGAATGAGATGAGGATGGAGATAGTTGGATGTTGATCCAAAGGTTTTTGACTGAGATGTAATAATAGTTAGATAACTTTTAAAAGGATATTTTCTAAAATAAATTTCACACAACACAATTCAGCAATCGCAAACTGACATTAACTCGATCACAATTAATGTGGCAAGGTCAACACTATGATGGCCAATTAGGAGGGACAACCGGAGAAGAGAAGAGAAGGCCTAAATGATTCAAATGGCAAAAAAACACACATACATGTTTGAAAGTGAAAGAATTTCGATTTTATACTCCGAAGAGCTTGTTTTTGGATCTAACATATTTTGAACTAATTTGTGATGTTTGCATACCAATATAAAGAACACGGAGTTGTCATGAGATAATTTCAATTTCAGGCATCCAAACTCTTTAATACAAGACCCTCCCCTAATCACTCGCATACTTATTGGCTCCTAAATATACTTAATATCTCTTAATTACTCCCTAGTTTTAATTAATAGACCAGATAATTGTAGTTTTCATGCTTAAGACTTTTTGTTTTTAATGTGGTATTTCTTTATTCAAAAAATTTGATGCTTAATATTTTAACATATGCTTAATGCACTGTCATTTTTCTTCGAGTAGTTTTTCACATATATGAGTATATATTCCATGCAATATATATTGTAAAAAACATGCTCGTGCACACTAAGATCACGGGAAAAACATATTGTTTCGAGGAAAGAAACAGAGCAACGTACATTTTCGGTACAAAGCTATTAACCCAAAATTTACCCTTGAGCTATAGTTATTCATTATAAATCCAGTTGTGTTACTACTCTACATGCTGACAGGCTCCATTTGCCATGGGGCCATTTAGTGCATAAGAAAAAACTTGCTACCACTCGATTGCTCTACGTACAGTATCGGCCAACTTCTACAAAACAGAGTAAACATGTATTATAGGCTATCAATTAAGTTCCCAAAACCTCAAAGGGCATGTACCCGTGTCTCTCTTAGAACTGCATATTGTATGACATCTGTCATCCCTTCATTCTGCCATGTCGGTTTTTTTGTTGAGGTTGAAGAGAGAGGAGCTTCTTTTCGTAAAAGAAATGCTAGGCGAAAGCTTACACGCTTAAATCAGGAGATATAAGAGGTAACAAAAATAAAATAAGGGAAAGCAACACCTATTATATTTATTAAAATGATAGAAAAAGAAGACATCATATTCATTAAACATAGGCTGTTACTATCATGGCACTGTCTTTTCCAATTTCGGTGATCGTCGTTACATCACTGGTAAGACGAGATAAGTTTGCAACTATTCGTTTCCATTTTTTTTTGATTTATTTGTTTGTGCCACTAACAACAAAGACTAGAGGCCCGTTTGTAAGGCAGTAATTTCGTAGGAATTTCGCTGGTGGAACTTGGAAAAATTTCGTCTTCCAAATAGGACTAGCAAAGGGTGCTTAGTTCCGGGAATTGTGTGGCAAGGATGGTATCACTGCTACAACATATAAATATATATACTATCTCGTAGCTATACAGAATAGATTACAGAACGATGGATCGACTTGTAGGCGAGGCAGCTAACATCGTGTTTCTGCATGTAACTCCCTATAGTTTGACTAGTGTGCTTTTATGATTTGAAACAAGGCAAAGAAAAAAAAACTAGGATTTTCAAAATTTAAGTGAAATAACAAAAGGAGGTCCAACAAATACTAAATCAAGAAGCTTCTATTGTATGGTGCTATAAGGTGAAGGTTGTTTGTTCGAATCCTTATTTCCTTTCTCTTTGCACAAAAAATATCAGAAAAGCAGAAATTTCAGAATGCCCAGATTTTCTATAAATGAGTTCAAATTTGATCCAATATTTTCGATTGAATTCTTTTAAGAACTGCAAATTACGGAATTCTTTTTGGGTTCCACTCTTCCCGTGGGGTTTCGCAAGAGGAATTGTTCCCCTATGGCCTATGCTAATTTACTCTCTTGGCATGATTTAGCACTGTAATCAGCATGGCACGCGTCACCATAAGTTCCTACACAGCTACGGAAATTTTCTTGTTGGCCACTAACGCCGATGATAACTTACAAAAAAGAAGTCCACTTTGGGTAAAGGAAAGGCTTTTTTTCACTATTATATTGCATATTCGTCGCTCTTTTTTTAAACTAATTTTAATCAGCACAAAACTTTTAGATACATATAAGCATTAAGATCACACTAAGAGATAACTCAATGTATAACATATTTTTATTGTCATCTCTAGATGATATAGAGGCGTAGAAGAAGACTACCTTCTTTACTATTGTGTGTGTCCTTAGAACCAATCTAGTTAAACATTAACTAGAGACAAACATAATTTTAGGACAATGATAAATTAACAAAGTAAAGGTGTTTTGAGACTCACATGGATGAACGCAGTGAAACACGAAGAAAGAAGTCAAGTTTGGCCCAAGCCGGAGAAATATCGGGTGCCAAAACTGCTGTGCTAACCTTTGGATACAGTTTCAAGCACCTTTATGGACTTAAAACAAAAAATGAACAACTATAAAGGTGTTGATCTCGTCGAGAGCTAGATTACTGGATCACCCATCTAAATCGGACTGAATAAGTTGCGGTTTCCGGAAGATTCCTGCGCAAGTATGCCAGACAGCTCATTTCAAATTCTATTCCTGTTTTCTTTTGGTAGGTTTCTGGGGACTTAAAGGTCTCGGGAGACACTCTTTGCTACCATAACAGGTGGGAATCCTGATGATGAATGTCTACTCTTAAACATTTATCCGTTTTTCCTCCGTATCCGTAAACGATTAATCGAAGCATACATTCTCTGAACTTGCAATTGTATACATGCTGTTTGTTTTCATTATTCTTTTTTTTTCATATTCATGACTGAATGTGAAGTTACTCCGGATAAACAGCTGAACCAAGTTGTGATTCGTTTCTGGATTTCATATTTCACATGCTTTCCTTCTTTCTTTCTTTCTTTCTTTCTTGAGCTCTTTTACAGTACCCTGGAATGAATATAAACCATTCATTTATCCTAATCTAATGGCTAATATTATCTGGTACTCTAATACTAGAGTAAGGAGTACCACCTCTACATTTTTAAAAAAATTAGGGGAGTACTTTCATATTAAAGATAAAACCAAAATCAAAAAAAATAATTAACCTATTTTTTATATAGTTATTTTAGAATATATTCTAATTTAACATTTTAGGCCGGTAGAACCTAATCCCAATTTGGGATCTCTAATTTCAAAAAGTGGCGGACAGTGGGGTTTGAAACCCACGGCCTCAAGTTTGCAACCACGCAATCTTCCAACTGAGCTAGACAATGTTTCTCATTTAGTATACCACGCAGAAGCTATAAGTACCCAAATGAGAGAGGTGCATGTAAAAATAATCAAAAAGTGGCAGGCAGTGGGGCTTGAACCCAAGACCTCAATATTGACAACATTGTCCATCTACCAACTGAGCTAACAATGAGTATACTATCCAAAGATTTAAGTAGTTAAATCAACAGAAGTGCATCTCACAGGCTGTAGAACAACACGAGCATATATTCCGATAACAATAAATTGTTAAATACCAGATGAATTACAGACACTAACAATCAATTGCAGACACACGAGCATAACTTCTGTTACAGGATTCCAGATTATCCATACTAAACTGTACCAAGTGATTGGCGCAAAGAAGACACACATCGACGATAATTCTAATTGCAATTATAATCTATGACTGATTAAGGTTGATACACACAGTGACGATGTTGTCTTAACAGACAAAAAGAAATCAATTAAGGACTCGAACCCAGGACCACATGATTAAGAGCTTTGCGCTGTTGCCAACTGAGGTACACAAGATTTTTGGTTGCATTAGTTAGCATTTAATACCAACTGAGCCTGAACATTACATCATCCGCTCAAATTGTGTACCATCTATATTACCAGCCGGCTAAAAATATTCAAATTACAGAATCCAATTCCATCTAGCTTAGCCGTCCAATTCCACTGACATGTAGCATACGCGTCATCCCGCTGCTACTCCGGTCATCATATATACGACTCATCTAATCCGGTCTCACCATCATCTTTTAGAATCGATCAGTACACATGTCATGTATCGTAAATATTGGATGAACTGACAAATCTAGCTTAGCCGTCGGGTTGCACTACCATCTATACGAGTCATTTAGTCCCACTACCATCTATTGAAGTTGTTTAGTCCCACTATCATCTATTGAAGTCGTTTGGTCCCACTGCCATTTGCCGTCAAGATCGGATGAATTAAATCAATTAATTATCCATCATATCATCTCGTAGCAATCCTTCAATAAAAAAGGAAATCAAATAATCACCTAACATTGGCTACATTTGCAAAAATCAGGCACGATGGGGATTTTTTGAACCCTCAACCACAAAGTTGCAGACTTGCAAATCTACCAACTGAAGTAGAGTAGATTCTTGTTTATTATGCCAGGAAGAATCATTATGTAGCTAATTCGTGAGAGGTGCATCCAAAAAAAAATGTGGCCCGCTGTGTGGCTTGAACCCTCGACCACAAGGTTGCAGACTTGCAAATCTACCAACTGAGCTAGAAAATATTCTTGTTTAGTATGTTCATACAGTGCATCCAAGGCATCAATGAATAACAATCAGCAGTATAAAAATAAGTGCCGCCTCATGATACAACAAATAGGTTTGACAGTGATTGCTTCTCCCAGCTGATAAAAAACAGTGGAACACCTCTCAATTTTGTTATATGGAGCACCGTCTGAGCAAGTTGTAGCACATTTGAATCACAACTCCAAATAAGAACACCAAAGTTGCTAGCAAATTCCAGTCATTGCTCTCTGAATGGAGAGGAGGGAGGCCTACAAAGCAGCCACACTTGTCAAACTGTTTGACATTTTTTGGTTCAGTGGTACGTAAATGCCATGCAAGTCAAACCATAACATTAGTAAAACTTTTGGTTAGGTATAATTAAGTGTATATATAGTCAGACTCTAAACCTTTTGGTCCTTAGACATGAAGAAAGATTCGTTACTTTGCACCTCAGGTGACAAAGCAAAGCTTCTGCTGAACACATTACAAAATCACAATTAGAAAGCTTCTGTTGACCTATTTTGGCTCCAAATTTTAAAACATATGCATTTGGATCCTATTTCTTCAATTGAATCGATAGAGCATATCTTCTTCTAATTAAGTATTTAAGCCCCTACCAAAATTGAGCTACCAAGTTTGAAGCAGGACGAGAACTTTTATGCCTCTTTTCAAATGTATGACTTTCACAGAAAACTGCATAATTTCCAAAGAAATCAAGAAACTTTCCACGTTCTTAACAGCATCTCCATACACATGTTTCTTTAGAGAGAGAGTGATATATACATTTCATGCAATCAAATGAAGTACGTCCAATATGTCTTGCGCACACACAAGCACAAGCAGAGAGAAATTGCTTACTAGGCGGAGGTGGAGGCGCGGGCCGGCAGGCGGGTGGGCGGACGCGCGCGCGCGGAGATGAGGGCACGGCCGGCTGGACGCGCGGGCAGCCCGCCTGTAACATCCTGATTTTCAGAGCTTTTTAAAATCTTTTTATCAAAAATCAGAGCTAGAAAATTTTGTTGTTTATTCTCAAGTTAATTAAAACATAATTAGAATTTCACAAATTGGACCGGAGTTAATTTGAATCAATCCAACTTGAATTTGATTTGCTTTTCAATTTGAAATATGTCTCCAGAGTTTTTCTCAGAATTTTCGGAGTTCGTTTGATATTCAATCTCGCTCTACTGTTCTTTGTTTTTATTTTGGTTTCTCCTTTTCTTTCCTCCTTTCCTTTATGGCCACCATCCCGGCTCATCCCCACCCGACATCCCGCCGTCTCATTCCTCCCTTGAGCAGCCACTCCGGCGAGTGCTGCGTAGCGCAACATGCGTCGCCACCTCTTTTCCAATAGGGTTTGACCTAAATCTCTTTCTCCTAACCTTACTATAAATACCCCACACCCCTCCCACCTTTTCCCCACTCCCCCACACTCTTTTCCCACGAAACCCTAGCCCCCAACCCCTCTAAATAGCCGCCACCCCTCTTTCTCTTCCCGTGCAGTTCCTGAATAGCACGTCCCACCTCAGTATTTTGCCAATTCCCATCACCTCGAACATCTTTTGGCAAATCCCTTTGGTGAGATTGTTCCTAACCTTTCCCTCTACCTCTCTGCAAACTTTGGTGAAGATCCAATGGTGCAATCATCAGAAAATTGCCAAATACTAACGTGCTATTTGCACCCAGATTTTCTGCGCGTGCATCTAGATTGGATCAACGCCCTCATCAGCTCGGACCTCCTTTTCAAGATCCATTTGGTGAGATCCTGGATAATGTTGTCAAGATTATCTCCACAAAATTTGAAGGCAATCCAATGGTCCAATCAACGGGAAATCAAGTTTCTTTGTGCTGCTATTCATGTTCAGATTTGATTATAGAAACAATAGTTTGGCATTATCACCTCCTTTGTA
Source organism: Stipa capillata (assembly GCA_019208055.1). Lineage (NCBI taxonomy): Eukaryota > Viridiplantae > Streptophyta > Magnoliopsida > Poales > Poaceae > Stipa > Stipa capillata. The sequence continues at coordinate 142,243 of JAGXJF010003061.1, forward strand.
GTTGATCCGGTGAGTCTATCATCAATCCCTTTGGTCAAGTTATGCCCTAGATATCTATAAACACCTCTGTAAATTTTTACCTTGATCCATGTAGCCGTTTGACGGGAATTGATCCGTCTCCGACGTGCTTTCCGCGGATGTCCAGATTCAATCTGCAGAATGTCTATCTTGTCTGATCTTTTCCCGTTGACTCGTTAAGAACTATCCAAAACTCCTTGGTAGGATTGTGCCTCTGTATATCTAGTTTCTAACCCAATTGGCGGATTGCAATTTCGTTGAGCGAGCATCACGCAGCAACCAAAACCGTCCGGTCTGTCCAGAACCAATCTATAATCTGTTCCAACCGTTTTGTGTTGCGAACGTCGCCACCACCCATATAGTTAATCTTGTATCATCTTGTGGCACATTATGCCATTATTTTCCATCATTATTCTCTATCCAAAATCACCCGCATCATCTTATGTTCATCTATAATATTCTTCATCATTGTTTGATCACTAAATTAAATTGCATATTATGTTAGACTATAGTTTCATATATTTATATGCTTAGTTCTTATATAGTCCTTGCTTCTATTTATGTAATGTTCATGCTTAGAATTCATCATGTGATCAATCATGTTTAGTTCAATACTAGGTTTATTCATATCATGTTAGTGTCTTTAATCACACATGATGATGATTATTTAATAAACATGTTATGATTCTCATGTCACCGTGTGTAGATAACATGATAAGATATATATGTGTAGATTTAAATGGAAGTATGACATGATGTTATGCAAAATATAAAGTTATTATATATATAGATGCTTCCTGTTTTAACTAATGGTGTTGTAAAATATTTAGCCATAATGGTAACCTCTGTGTATAATATGGTTAAGATCACACACATGTTTCATATTTATTCGATGCATTTCATGTGGTTTGCAGATGCAGGTGTGTGTATATGTTTATGCATATATACATAGACTAATCCATGTGTTAGATAATAATCTGTCATGCAATGGTTGAACACATTATTTTATTCATGTGTATAATTTAATTGTTTGTTTAAACACAATTATGTTGCACATGTTCAATATGACTTTATGTTGCATAATCATGTAGTTGCATATAGAGAGAGAGATATATATATATATATATAATTAGACTTAATATTGTTGATAATCTACATGTTGAAATAATAATCCCTTACTGAATTATTATTATTTAACCATATCGTATGTTAGTTGATGGACATATAATATGTATGTACTAGTATGCATAGCTTGATATCTTATGTTACACTTCCATAAGGTGGTGTATACTCACACATACATGGTTAACCTCTAGGTATCAATTATAATATATGCATATATGTTGCTAATAATCATTCTTTACTAAAATATTATTATTGTTATGTGTAGTAGGTGTAGGTTGATTGCTGCATTGTATACACACAATAGCATGAGTAGAGTTAATGTTATGTCATAGATTGCATATATGTATGATGCATGTGATATAGATGCTAGTTGTTAATTGGTCATATTGTTTAATCACCGTTTGTATTATTAATGATTGTTATTTGATTGTAACTGCATGATTATATGTTTGGTGCTATGATATGCCTTGCCTAATTTCTATTTCATGCCTAGTCTATCTAGTCTGTTACATGATGTCCAGTTGTATGTTGCACAGTAGTTCATATAGATTGACATGTTACATATTATCATTTCTTGCTGACCAGCATGCCAGGACCTCGCTTGTTTACTAGTATGATGGGTCATATTTGTTTTACTAGTATGTCGGGTTTCCATGTTTAATCATATGGTTGTGCTATTGTTGTCATCGACCATATATTATTCCCAGTTACACATCTATCCCTATCTCGCATATGGATTAACTTGAGTCATTTGACATGCAAATTCTATCCTCCATAAATCTATCTTTTTTTCTAGAATGGTCTGGTCAGGAAGACCATCTTTCGAGTACATGTACTCTATCTGGTTGAGATATATAATCTCACATCTTCCTAGTTGTCTTTCGACAATCCTATCCCTTCACCTTTGTCCTTTGACACCTATCCAACCCTGCTAGCCCTATTCTTTTGGTATTTTCATTTGATATTTAAATTGGATTTATATTTATTTGCCTTGCACTTTATTGCTATCGGGAGGAATAGGAAGTAGCGAAGTTGGGTAAGGACAAGTTCCTGCAGAAGAAGACCAACTCGTCAACGAAGGCATGCTACCTTTTCTTGATCATATTTGATCCTATATTTTCAAAGTCATTATATTTTATTGTTTATAAACATGCATGTTGTTTTAATCTAGTAGCTAGCGTGTCGATTGACACACTTTTACCCTGTCCGCTTGTCGCCCTTTATACTTGATACCCTGAGTAGATTAGTAGGTTTTTATTCTGAATAGAGTAGAGATATGCTTAGCCATGCTTAAATTCATCATTAGGTTGTTTTGATTTGCCTCTACGGAGGAATGAATATCGGATCGATGATCCTCGTTGAAATTTGTTGAGCTCGCTGAGCTAGGGCCGGATGCCCGATGATTTCTCCCTCTCTCTATTCTTCCTATTCTACTCTGGGTGAAACTTACCATCTAACATGGTGCGGGCGACAGCTGGATCATGTGATGAAGGAGCATATGGTTGTCCTACCCGCAGAAGGCCGGTTTAAAGGAACCATTGGTCGTCCGTACCGCATAAGGCTGAAGTCTTGAAGTTGGAGAATTGTGACAACAGTACAATCACATGCTATATGGGCACTGGCTTGGTCAAGTAGGTTAGTCAGCCTTTGGTGCCGATGTTGCCGTACCGCAGAAGGGGTGGACGTAGCTACGAGGACCCTCGGCACAGATGGGGGGATCGGAGTGCGGGGATGTACTCTCGACTCCGAGCCAGACCCGGTGGGCATGTCACACCTCAGGGGGATCTAGCTAAAAGACCTCGTCACGGTCACCCTGCCGACACACCGATGGGCGTGTGTACAAGCCCGATCAGCTTGGCATAAAGGGATGATCGTGTCATGTGGGTAAAGTGTACAAACTCTGCAGAGTAATAAACTAATCGATTAGCCGTGTCCACGGTTATGGACAGCACATGACTCATTCTTGATGAAAAGGACCTGTCCCTCTCCCCCTTGCTATTTCCCTCTACCCCTTTGCTGATGAATCCTATGGTCGAGCTAAGGCGGGAGTCCTTGCTGAGTGTGTTGGTCGTGGACCACACCTGTTGAAAACACCCCTGATATTAAAAATGATTTATATCAAAATGTTGCTTTCGAATCTATTTAAGTAATTTAACTAAAAGTTTGCTTTACGCAATTAAACAATAAAGCCTTCCTTTGGAGCCTTGCATGTAGTAAGATAGGACCATCTGCCGCCAGGTGGCTTGCTAAGTACGTGAAGTACTCATCGTGCATGTTGTTGGTTGAACGTGTTCAGATATCTATGAGGACGATGAAGAGTATGAGGAATCTTCTACGTCAATGCTGAGGTTTAGGTCACGTGGCCTCCGTCGACTGCCTGTGGTTGAGATGGAGACATCTACACTTTATTTTCCGCTGTGTTTCTAAATGGTAAGGGACATAAGTCCTAGTTACTTTATTTAGTCATATCGCTGCTATAACTATATTATTTATGTTTCTAAAATGTTTCGTGATGTATGCAGTGATATCAATTCGCCTGTGTTCATCAGCTTGATCCTGGACTGATGAGGAGATACACAGGGAGGGTCTGGAAGTTAAGTCCGAATCCTCACACCGCCGAAGGCGGCCGTGGCCGCCGGGGGCGAGGGCGAGCCTAGCCGGAGGCTCGGGCCGGACGGAGGAGCTGGCCGGACGGAGGCTAGGCCACGTGCGCGTGGACGGAGGCGCGGAGACGCGGCCACGGCCGGGCGGACGCGCGGGCAGGCGGCGAGGCGGGCAGGCGGCCGACGAGGAGCGCAACGGCATGGAGGCACCCGCATGCGGGTGGAGCCCAGCCCAGGCAGAGGGGCGGGCTGGCCGGATGCCGGGCGACGCGCACGCGGACGGAGGTGCGGCTGCGGCCAAGCGGAGGCATCGGCTGATGGAGGTGCGGCCGCGGCCAATGGAGGTGAGGCCGTGGCCAGGCGGCGTGCTGGATTGGTCGGAGATGCGGTGTCGTGTTGGATCGATTGGAAACGGGACAACGTACACTGCAAGGTAAGGTCAAATATCTATTTTACCCCTGACAATGGACGATTGGATTTATTTGGTACGCCGGTCTCTGTTTACGGAGTACCGGGGTACCAGAAAAAACTCTCTTTCTTTTTGGACTATGATTTTTCTCAATGCTACGATGCACTAGAGACGGGGCGATTTAGTACTTACTACTAACTGAGGCTGCAGTGATTAAGGGAGCTGTGCTTATACCTAACAAGCAGCACTCTCACTCACACGCATATCAGGAATTGTTATACTTCTGGACAAGTATATATCCTAATTGTTATCCTTGAAATTAATCAAGTTACATGCATTATCTAATTAGCTGAGCAGCAGAAAGAATAGCGACGAACAGGGTCTATAATACCGAAAGGAGGAGAGACAAACAAGACATTCACCCATCATCTCCTTTTCAAGAGTTTCATTTTACTGAACACTTGACTTCTAGTCTCAGTTTCTGCTATGACATCACATATAGCCGCAATCCTCATCAGCAAACCCTAGCCTTGACCCCACGGTGTCATACACCACCCTCTTGTTCTTCTGCTGGTAGTTCCCTATGATGGGTGTCTGGTTTTCATAGGGGAGGCTTGCCATCGCCAGGCACACCTGAGACCCGTCCTTCCTCACCATGAACAGCATCCCGGCGGCGTCCACGGTCACGTCAGCGCCTCCCTCTAGCCGCAGCGTCAGCAGCGGCATCTTCACCTCCTCGTGCCCCGTCAGGTCGTAGCACACGTCGAGGATCGAGAACCCGATGCGGCGGGGTACCGCACGGCGCTGAATTGGCGCGTGAACTCGGCGCGCACGGCATGGTACACGGACGGCGCTAGGCGCGTGATCACCGTGCCCGAGTCGATGAGCACGTTGCTGGTGCCGAGCCCGGCCGCGGTCACCGCGTCCCCGCTGACAGCCGCGCCGGTGACGTTCATGTAGTAGAACGGCGGCTGCGCTGGGTCGGCGATCATGCCGGTGTAGGCCACGGGCGTCGTGTTGCGGTAGGAAGATGGGTCGCCGCCGAGGGAGAGGGACCCCGTGGAGTTTCCGGACATGGTCGCCGGCAGGCAGTACGAGAACACGCCACCGAACCATGGCGCCGTCTGGGAGATCAGCGACAGCTCGGTCCGGCCGAGAACCATGAGCCCTGCCGTGCCGCCGAACAGGCCTCGGTTGCTAAGCCCGCAGCCGAACACGAAACTGTCGAGGTCGGCGCCGCCGAGGCCGACCGTGTCCGTGGCTAGCATGCCGCGGCTGAACGACCTGTCGCCATATGACAGCGCATAGTAGCATCTCTCGCCGCCGTCGCTGCCCCGGGTGCAGGAGGCGGGGGGGGGGAGGGGGGCGCTGGTGGCCTTGTAACAGAACCAAATTTTTGCAAAATTTCAAAATCCCGAACTCATTTAGGCCGCATCCCGTTTCCTCAGCCCACGATCCATTTCCTCCTGTCTTGGCCCGCTTGGCCCAGCATCTCCTCCATCTTCCTCTCATCGCGCCGCTTGTGTCACCGCTCGTCGCATCGCTCGCCAACCGACGCCGGTAATGGGATGAGTCTGTTCTCTGTAGCAGCGTCGCTCCCGAGGCCGCCTTTCCACGCGTCCTCGCTCCTCCTTTCCTCTCTGCCCCGCCGCTTATCACCCTCAGCGCCGCCCCACCCCTCCTCACCCCTATAAAGCCAGCGATGCCGAGCTCCTCCTTCTTCTATCCCGAACCCAGCTCCCGTTCCCGAGCTTCTCTCTTCCTCTTGCGCGAGCTCCTGAAGTTCCCCACCACCTCCTCTTCCACCCCGAACACCGACAAACCCGCCACCACCGTCCTCCTCCTCTCCGGCGAGGTAGTCCCGAGAGCCTCACCACTGCCGAGCTTCACCTCCACGGCAACTCCCCTCCTCTTCACAAAAACGAGATCACCGCCCTCTGGAGATCCTCCCCGAGCCACCAATTGCCGACGGCAATGAAAGGATCGCAGGAGCCGACTAGAGGGGGGTGAATAGGAGGCTAGCCAATTTTAAATTAACTACTCAATTTAAGCAAGTATAAGCCTTAATAGGTAAAGAGGTTCAGCTAGCTATGTAACAGACAGACTACTCAGGCAGTAAGTGATATGAAGATTAACACGCAGCTGTCACACAGGTAGCTGATGGCAGATAAGCTAAAGAGCAACTGTGACACAGCTAGATAACACAGATATAGAGTAAAGATTATAGCTAGATCAGATATCTATATCAGAAAGTTATACAAGCATGCAGACAAGTAAGTGCACAATACAATCACACAAGGAGACAACAGATTTTTCACCGAAGTTCCCACTCTTTTCAGAAAGGTACGTCTCCATTTGTCGCGGGAATTTCACGGCAATATACATTTATAGTAGGATTTGGGGGAACGCGTGAGGAAGATTCAAGCGGGTGCACGCAAGAGGTTTTTACCCAGGTTCAGGCCCTTCAATGGCGGAGGTAATACCCTACTCCTGCTGTTTGTATTGCTAGCCTTGCGTGAAAAAGATTACAGGAGATTGAAGATGCAGTCTAGCCTTAAGCCTATGGAAAAGGAATCAGCCCCCTCTGCATGGGGTGCTCTGCCTTATATAGGCTGTACATGTGCCGACTCGGCCAGTCGGCCGAGCTACAGTAACCGCATTAATTAATTGGTTCATTCATTCCGCGTAACCGTCCGAGTAACGCCAGTCTTCATGTTGGCGAAACGTATGCCTTGATGAGGTTGTAACGCCTTCCTTGATGACACTCGGCCGTTGCGCCCGTGCGGGCCTTACTTGGGCCTTCATCCGAGTGGGCCTCCATGGAGCTCCCCGAGCTAGTTGGGCCGACTCGCTGTGCTGGGCCTACCCGGATGGGTTCCCCCCGTCAGTAGCCCCCGAGTGCTTCGAGGTCTCGACACGGATGCCGACTGACGAGCAAGTTGTGCATGCCCAAGTCGCTGGTGGAGAGACCTTGATGGACTCCCATGATACCTGAAAAAAGGTTAGATTTGTGCTAAGTGCTAGGAATTCGGTGATACCCACGCTTTCCGGCTGGGGAAGTCGGCTAGTGGCCTTCCGGGAGGCGTATCATGAATTTCGAGTGAATCCGAAATAGCGTCTGGCATGTCCGAGTGGACGTTGCTATCTTGTGCCCACAGTGGGGACGCCTTCGATCTTCAGCTTCGAAACCGAGTCCTCGAACTCCGGCTATTGAGTCCCGAATCGGTGAACCATTTCGCGCCGCTGTGGCGTCCGGCTCTGATTCTGGGACCGTCTTGCGCCGCTGTGGATGCCGAGTTCGTCCTTAGCTTGGGTGTTGCCGAGTGACCTGCGAACCCTGTTGGGTCGCCATCGGCACCCTTTCGCAGAGCCAGTCTGCTTCCGAGTGTGGCGGCTTGTGCGCCTCGGAATTGTTTGGTGGAGTCGGTACAATCTCGTGACATGTCCCAGTGAGCTAAGCCGACTTCAAACCGACTTGGCTTCCGAGTGATTCGACTCGATCGAACCGAACCCGGTCGAAGCCGGCTTGCGCCACACGGTACCGTCTTGACTGTACACGACGTCGCTTCAGCATTTAATGCGCGCAGTCGGTTGGGCAGAGTGCCTGCAGCGCCGCAGCGCAATGATTTCGCCTCGAGTCCCGCACGAAGCGTGCCCGAGACATCCGCTGCCGCTGCTCTGACTTCGCGTGATGTCCGATGCGACGGTTCATCATGACTGCGCCCAAATCACGCGGGCGGCGCGCGCGGGATGGATGCTGACGTAATGTTCGCCGGTCAGGACGCCTGGGGATGCCGCGCCGTGGCGAAAAAGGTGCCCGAATCCCGCGGGTTCACGCGCGCGGGACGGCAGTTGCCGCGGCGGTTTGCCGCCACGTCGGACGCACGACTGTCGACGGTTTGCCTCCCTTGGCTATAAAAGAGGGCGTAGGGCTGCCGCGTTTCTCATCTGCTTTCGCTTTCCTCGCGCCCAAGCCCTTTGCCTCCAGAGCTCCGCCACCGCGCACTTCTTCCCGAGAGAAAAGCTTGTTCGCCGCCGTTCTCCAGCCGTTCGACCATGTCTCGCGCCGGCAAAGGCAAGAAGACCGACGCTTCCTCCTCCGCCGCCGCCTCCGATGGGTGGAAAAAAGGCGATTGGGTCCCGTCGGTTGTCACCGACCGGATCCTCATCGGGTTCGCCGGCGAGGGTCTGCTGCCGCCCCGCACCATCGGCAACTGGAGGGCGCCGTTTCAGGAGGAGAAGCCTGCTCCGCACGCGCACGAACGCGTGATGCTGGTCCCGTTCATCGAGCGGGGCTTCTCGCTGCCACCGCACGACTTCTTGCGCGGCCTCCTCTTCTTCTACGGCCTCCAGCTCCATCATCTGAGCCCCAATGGCATTCTGCACATTGCGTGTTTCATCACGCTGTGCGAATGCTATCTGGGGACTCGGCCTCACTGGGGGCTGTGGAAGAAGATCTTCACGGTGAAGGCGCAGCCCATCAAAGCCGGCGGCCGACTGTCCGTCTGCGGGGGGAGCCGGAATCCAAGTCAAGGCCGGCGCAAAGTACTTCAAGCTGCAGCTCCCGGACACTGTTCGGAAGTGGCAGGACGGGTGGTTCTACTGCCCGGATGAGCGCACGCCGACTGGCCACGAAGGGCTTCCCCCGTACGCCGAAGGTCCCCCCGAGTGGCGGAAGCGTTGGAGCGCCAAGCCCTCCAGCGAGGAGATGCCCGAAGTCGACCGACTCCTGAGGAGGATCCAGAGACTTCAGGAGAAAGGGCTCACGGGCACCGACCTCATCTCCACCTGGCTGACTCGGCGCATCCAACCGCTTCAAGCCCGGGCGCACCCGATGTGGGAGTACTCGGGCTCGCACGACTCGACGAGGGTGTCGGTGAATGGGCTTCCGGACGACATTTTCATGGAACTCCTGAAGAGCTTGACCAAAGAGCGAACCGGGCTTACCAGGGCGCCACATGTGATTCCCTTTTCTGCCGCCAACCCACCGCCGACTGTAAGTGTCTTACATTCCGAGTCGGGTTCTTGTATGTTATTGCTTATTTGTTCTTCCTAACTCCCAAGTCTTTCGATACTGCAGAACTTCCTTGACTTGAACTCCATGCCACCACTCCCCGAGCAGAGCTCAGCTCCGGCGGCGTTGGACGACGCGGAGGTCGACGAGGAAGCCCCCGAGGGAGGTGTCCAGATCGACTCGGACACCGAGTCGGAAGGGGTTCCCCTGACCACCAAACGGAGGCGTGACGACGACGCCTCCGGGTCTAAGACCCCGCAAACGGAGGCGGAGCCGGCTCAGGCGGAGTCGGCCGCCAAGCGGGCACGAGCCGCACCTGCCGGCCCCGCGGCACAGGCTCCGGCTCCTGCGGCTAAGCCGAGTGCGCCACAGCCGGCACTCGCCGGTTCCTCCGGGGGTCCGCCCGCCCCGAGGAAACCGAAGAAAAAGACGATCCCCACAACCACCAGGTACGAGTCCTTTTGCCTTTTGCCTCATACTCCAGTCGAAGTAAGTGGTGAGATGCTGAAGTCGGTTTTGTTTTGACATTGCAGAGTCCAAATGAAGTTCTCCGACAAAGGAGACTCCTCAGCCGGCACACCCGCGGCCCCGACTCCGGTCCCGCCGCCGGAGTCGGCTTCCCCGACTCCAACTGCAGCCGAGCCCAGCGCACCGACGCCAACCGTCCCCGCTGTGGCAACGGAGTCGGCCTCGGGTGCCGAGTCGACCGCGCCTCCGGCTGCGGCCACGCCTCCGGCTGTGACTACGCCAAGCACGCCGCAGCCTGTTGCTCCCACGCCACAGCCTGCCGCACCCGCGGAGAAGGTGCCGGAGTCGGACGTGGGCGCCGGGTCGACCGAGGCTTCGGCTGGCAACCCGCAGCCTCCGCCAACTCCTTCCGGCGAGGCGACAACGGAGCCGGCGGCTACGGACGGTGCCGACTCCTCAGAACCAGCAGGCGGAGCCGGAGGCCAGCTCGTCACCGAGTCTTCTCCGGTGGCCGAGCAGAGCCTGGCCTTGGCTCCGGCTCCCGCGATTGAAGAGCCGGCGCCGGGTTCGTCCGGAAGCCTCATCCCCGCGCTGCTGTTGCCGAGTTGCAGCACGGGGGAACTTAACGGCAGCGGAAGCAGCCATCGACCGCGTCGCTGCCCTTAGCTCCCAGCTTAGGGAATTTCCGACGCGGCCAAATCCTTGGCGGACTCGGCCGAGGTTCTTGAGTCCTCCGTCGGGGTAAGTTGCTTTCGAACTTGGTTTAGTTCTTAACACTGGGAGCACGATCAGTGCACCCAGTGGGTGTAGCCCCCGAGTCTCTAGCCGACTGGTTGAGTCGGTTAGAGACTTATTAATTCGGGTTATGCTGACGAATCTTTTCCATGTCCAGGCTGCGATCCGGCTCGGCGGAAACGGCCCGGCCCTCATGGAGAAGAACGCTTCCCTTGAGAAGGCGTTGGCCGAGGAAAGGGCCAAAAGTCGGCGGCTTGAAGAGAAGCTCGCCGCCATCGGGAGTAAGTATCCGAGTCCTCGACCCCTTTGCCTTAAAGTTTTGCTGGTATTGACTTTCTTGAGTCGGCAGACGTCGAAGCCGAAAACGCCCGACTCCGAAAGGAGATGAAGGCGATGATCCCGATGGCCAAAGCAGCAGAGATGCTCGACGCCAAAGTGGCCGAGCTTCACAATGAGCTGGAAGAAGCTCATGCCCAAAAGAAGACCTTCGCCACGCTGCAGTCGGACCATGAGAAACTGACGGCGCAGTACGAGCAGTCGCAGGCGGCGAACCGCAAACTGCAGGCATCCGTCGACAACTTCTCCAGGCAGATGACCGAGTCGCAGCAACGACACGCCGCGGTTATCGTCGACTGGGAGAAGCGCGAGGGAGAACTCATAAGCCAACTCAAGAAGGCTAATGAGACTCTACTCGGTAAGGCGCCGAGTCCTTTATTTCCTCTTTTGCATGCTTTCTTGTTCATTTCCTTGCAATAATTCGCTACCCAGATGCTTGCCCAGAACTGGAGGAGCAAGCAAGGCGGCGACGCTCCGACTTCGCGCACTTTCGACCCAGCGAGGTCGGCTCTTGACGCCTTCTGGACACCCGAGCAGATGTCCAGCTGCGTCGTGACTATGGAGGACCGACTCCTCCAAGTCAAGAGCTTGGTGCAGAACATGAAGTCGGCTGCCCAAAGCCTCTGCACCAAGCTATGGCCCGGAGAAGAGCCGGGTTCCAGCATCTTCGCCCTCGCCGACAAGCTCTCACAAGGCTCGGCGGAGGTGGAGAAGTGGAAGGAGTCGGCAGCCCGCTCGGGGGCCGGCATGGCGCTGGCGATGGTGCTGGCACACCACCCCGATGCGGATGTCGACAGCATTTCCGCTGGGGCCCCAGTCGACGAAGAGGGTCAGTCGGTCAACCCTCTGGAGCTCCTTCCCCGAGTCCGCGCCGCCGCCAGCCGGATCGCAGACTTCACCGACCTGGAGGAGCGCGTAGAAGCAACTCCAGAAGAATAAAAAATATCATGTAATATCTCTCGGTATGCCGAGTAGAAAAAATGTAAAGACCATATTTTGCCTTGAATGAAAGTGCTTTTCGATTCATTTTGATTTTGCACAAGTTATTTGATTCGTCCGAATTTGTTTTTTCCGCCGAGTCGGATCCTTTCGCGTGCAGGCCGACCTTTAGCTTTTGCTCTTGCCAACCGGACAGCCGGGTTGCGACTGTAGTTGGGGACGAAGAGTGGGCCTTAGGTACCGTACACGTTTACTTAGACGCTCGTGTAGAAACAAAGTTAGGAGATCCGAAATAACTTGCGCCGAGTGATAAATCACCCAGTGGGTTGAGGTAGCTTCCGGGGGTTGCCCGAAGTTAAGCCACTCGGATTTGTTAGACGTAGCCCCCGGGGATTGCCCAAGGGAACATAGTTGAAATATGGAAATTAAAGAAACAAAGTGCTTCCCGAGTGCCGCTCGAAGGAAACAAATGTTTATTTATAATAAATGAACTGTTGGAAGTACAAAGTTTAAGTGTAAAAGGGACGCAGCTGAGCAATATTCCAAGTCCGTTCGGTGACTGCGCCGGTTGCCGGGTCCTCCAGTCGGTATGCGCCGTTGTGCAGCACCTGGTTGATGATGAACGGCCCTTCCCAAGGCGGAGACAACTTGTGCATGCCTGCCTTGTCTTGGATTAGTCGGAGGACCAAATCTCCTTTGCTGAAGACTCGGCCCCGAACTTGCCGACTGTGGTAGCGGCGCAAGTTCTGTTGATAGATGGCCGAGCGCGAAAGGGCGAGTTCCCGTGCTTCCTCCAAGAGATCAAGATCGTCCTGTCGCGCCGACTCGGCATCCTTTTCCACGTATGCCGTGACTCGGGGGGAGTCGTGGAGGATGTCACTCGCAGGACGGCTTCAGCTCCGTAAACCATGAAGAAGGGCGTGTAGCCAGTCGACCGGTTTGGAGTTGTCCTTAAACTCCAGAGGACAGACGGAAGCTCGTCGATCCAGCAGCCGGCGGCCCGTTGCAATGGGACTAATAACCGGGGCTTGATGCCTTGGAGAATAAGAGCATTGGAACGCTCGACTTGTCCGTTGGACTGCGGATGAGCCACGGAGGCAAAGTCGACTCGGATTCCATGATCCCGGCAAAAGTGGCGGAAGACTTCGGCAGTGAAGTTCTTGCCATTGTCGGTGATGATGCTATGAGGGACACCGAATCGGAAGACGACTCCCTTCATGAAGTTCACGGCAGTCGGACCATCAAGTTTCATGATTGGCTTGGCTTCGATCCACTTTCGTGAACTTGTCCACTGCCACAAGGAGATGAGTGAAACCTCCTCGGGCTGTTTTAAGCGGGCCCACCATGTCGAGTCCCCACACAGCAAAAGGCCATGTGATTGGGATGGTCCTGAGCGCGGTAGCCGGCATATGTGATTGGCGGGCATACCTCTGACACCCTTCGCAAGTTCGGACGAGTTCCTCTGCATCAGCATGGGCACTGAGCCAGAAGAAACCGTGACGAAAGGCTTTGGCGACCAAGACCCGTGACGAAGCATGGTGGCCGCAGAGTCCCTGAGTGGATTTCCTCGAGCAACATTCGGCCTTCTTCCGGTGAAATGCAACGCTGGAAGATTCCAGTGGTGCTGCGCTTGTAAAGCTCACCATTAATGATGGTGTAAGCTCGAGCGCGGCACACAACACGGCGTGCTTCAGTCGGATCCCCTGGTAGCTCCTTGCGCAAAAGGTAGGCGAGGAACGGCTGAGTCCAGAGGGGAATGACCGCCAAGACGTCTTCCTGGGTTGGACTGGCCAGTTCAAGGTTTGGCAACCCGGCTTCAGCTGACTCGGTTGCCGACTCCAGTTTGACGGATGACTGGAAGAGCTGCTGAAGGAACACTCCAGGTGGCACTTTTTCTCGAGCAGAGCCGATCCTGGCAAGGGAGTCGGCCGCCTCGTTATCAGCTCGGCGAACATGATGAAGTTCGAGGCCGTCGAAGTGTCCTTCCAGCCGACGCACAGCTGCACAATATGCCGCCATGGTGGGATCTTTGGCGTCCCACGTCTTCATTACTTGCTGCACCACCAGATTTGACCCAAAGGCTTAGCACACCTCCCAGGCACTATTCCGTGGAAGGAAGTGCTACTGGGACGAAGCTAGGTCTCCGGGACCTGCATCTTCTTCAGGGTATCCATGAAGATTATGTTGATGCTGGAGCCACCATCCATCAAGACTTTGCGGAGTTTGAATTCGGCGACTTGCGGATCCACCACCAAGGAATGCTTGCCAGGGTGAGGGACTCGATCCGGGTGGTCGAGTCGGCTGAAACCGACTGGCACCTCGGACCTGTCCAACCATTGAGGGACCGCAGGCGCCGTCGTGTTGACTTCTCGACAGCGCAGCTTCCGACCCCTTTTGGAGTCGGATCCTTGAAAGATCATGAGTACGCCCCTTTGAGGGGGGTACTGCGCGGCATAGCCGCCTGCAGCGGAGCCTCCTTCTCCATCGGCGTCAGGCTCGGGCTGCTTTTCTTCCCGAAGGCGCTGCAGGAAGCTGCACTCTCGGGTCGAATGCCCCGCCTGATAGTTGGCGGTGCTATGGAAGGAGCAGGGCCTATCGAGGATTTCCTCGAAGGTGAGCTTCGGCGCCTTGCGCTACTGCCAAGGGCGCTCTTTCTTCTGGCCAGCGTCGCCACGCTGAGGGCCACGTTCAGCGGCCGCGACCATGTCGGCTCCGTTGACCCCATCTCCACCACCAGCCTTCTGTTTCGGGGGGGCGATTGTCCACGCGCTTCCGACCTGAGTCGGTGGGGACTTTTCGGCTTGTGGACTCAGCTTTTGCCTTGCCTTTGTCCTCGTACCGCATGGCCTCCTCACCCGTCGCGTACTTGCTGGTGACTTCCATGAGTCGGCCCATGGTCTGGATGTTGGACCGGGCTAACTTGTGCTTCAGGAGTTCGTATTTGACTCTTTGGGAAAAGGCCTGAATGGCCTGTGTCTCGGTGACATCTTCGATGGAGTTGCGCAGTCGGGTCCAGCGCTGAATGTAGTCGCGGACCGACTCACCCTTCTCCTGGACACAAAGCCACAGGTCTTGTGCGTTCCCAGGGCGCTTGTACGTGCCCTCAAAATTTTTGACGAAGGCCTCTTGGAGGTCCCTCCAGTCATAGATGCTATCTTCGGGCAAGCTGTTAAGCCATGCCCGAGCCGACCCTTCCAGCATCAGGGGTAGGCTTCGGAGGGCGACACGTTCGTTGCCTCCTCCGATATTGCAAGCGACTAAGTAGTCGGCAAGCCAAGTTTCCGGCTTGGCAGTGCCGTCATAATCCGGAACCGGTCTGGAAACGGCTCAGACCGAATCCGCCTGCTAAAGCACAGCGGACCGGTGGAGGCGGAGCCACCCGGCTGGTTGACTTCGTCGCCGCGACGTTCGGCCCGCAACCTGGCCGCCCGTCGTCCCTCGATGTCATCTCGAGCATCACGGGCATCGTTTGCCCGGGCTCGGTGAGAGCCGGCCTGATGTCGCTCCGCCTGGAGCCGGTTGATCTCCTGGCGAGCATCAGGCCGATTCGTGGACTGACTTGGCTGTGAAGAGCCCACAGTAATGGGGCGACTCGGAGCCGCCGAAGGCCGGCTCCGCGTTGCTCTGGAGGCCAGTCGGTTGCTGACCGACCCGGCCTCGTTCTGCTGCTCCACCGCCGTCTTCATCAGAGTGACGACTCGGCGGTGGATCTCTGCCGCGGGACCATCCACCGGGGGTGGCAGCGAGTCAGCTAGAGCGGCAGCCGCGAAGAGATTTTGGGCCGGTGTTTGATAAACAGGTACACCGTCCTGCTCTCGCCCGAAGAGAGGAGCCCGAACAGCCCGGCTCCTCCGGGCGGTTGAAGAAGCACGCCGGTTCACGCGTCCACGTGAACCGTGGGGCTCGTCTTGCTGCCGTTCTCGCTGCTCGAGAGCTGCTTTCTCTTGATCGAGACGCTCTCGCTCGGCGAGAAGGGCTCGCCGAGACGCCTCTAAAGCCCTCTCGGCTTCCGATTGCCCGTCGATGGGCGTGTGCAGGTGCTCATTTGCCACCCTGGCCACTGCGGCAGACGTGCCCGCGTCGTTCGTGGCGTCGGGCCCAACCACGTATACCTCAGCCGAGGCGGTTCGGCTGTGCGAACTCTCGTCCCTGTCGGATTCGGAATCCAAGACGGGGAGGAGGGATTCGGCGCCCACCATGGCGACGAACTGGGAGCGCTCCACGTCTTTGCTTGGAGCGGAGGGAGATCCGAGCCGACACTCAGGCTTCGCTTCCACCGTGGAGCGGGGAAGCAGATCCTGAAGGCTCAGTTGGCCAAAGACGTCGGCCACAAAGCGAAGGGTGTCGAAGAGGAACTCCGTGCCTTCGGGGTGTATGGCGAACGACGCGTCGCCGATGATCTGCTTGCCGCCGGTTGCGGGAGAAGATCCCGCCTGGATCATAGCTCCAATACGCGCGGCCCCTACCTGGCACGCCAACTGTCGCGGGGATTTCGCGGCAATATACATTTATAGTAGGATTTGGGGGAACGCGTGAGGAAGATTCAAGCGGGTGCACGCAAGAGGTTTTTACCCAGGTTCAGGCCCTCCAATGGCGGAGGTAATACCCTATTCCTGCTGTTTGTATTGCTAGCCTTGCGTGAAAAAGATTACAGGAGGTTGAAGATGCAGTCTAGCCTTAAGCCTATGGAAAAGGAATCAGCCCCCCTCTGCATGGGGTGATCTGCCTTATATAGGCTGTACATGTGCCGACTCGGCCAGTCGGCCGAGCTACAGTAACCGCATTAATTAATTGGTTCATTCATTCCGCGTAACTGTCCGAGTAACGCCAGTCTTCATGTTGGCGAAACGTATGCCTTGATGAGGTTGTAACGCCTTCCTTGATGACACTCGGCCGTTGCGCCTGTGCGGGCCTTACTTGGGCCTTCATCCGAGTGGGCCTCCATGGAGCTCCCCGAGCTAGTTGGGCCGACTCGCTGTGCTGGGCCTACCCGGATGGGTTCCCCCCGTCACTATTGGAGAAGCTACTCCTAAGAGATAGCCAACACTGAAACGTGCTTGTTCCCAGAGTACCTGAGTCTTCAGGTCTCTTCCTTTTGCTTGTGGAAGTCCTTTTGCTTACGGCAGGTAGACTTCAGATCACCTTCAGAAACGTCTGAGCCAACCCACACAAGCTTGGGTGATCACCGGCGACTCCTACACCTGTCTAGGAGTAGACACTCCAAGAGTAACAGAATCCGCTACAACAATCACTTGGAGGAACCAATTGCTCTTGCTCAAAACTCTAACTCTCCAGGACTGAAACTAGGACACGCTCACATCAGGGAGGAGGAGAGGGTGCCATCATCAAGCACTTGTGTTATAGACACTAGCTCAGCTAGGTCAGCTGCAGGATCACCAGCTGTGATACCGGTGGGCACTTAGCGGTGAGAGCCATGGTCTTGAGGAGGTGGCGCCTGAGTTGCTGTGGGAGCAGCTGTGTCACTGGGGACTAGCACAGCTGCGTCTGAAAGATCTCCAAAAAGAGCAGGTACAACAACTTCATCGGGATGATCATCAGCTTGAGGTCTAAGCTGAGTCTTGGATGTCTTGATAGAGAGATCGAACACTGACTCAGGTAGACCTGTCCTTTGAAGAATCATATGTATGATATATGAGTCATATCTCAACTTGGCTTTCTTATCTTTCTGCACTGCATCAATCTCATGAAAGATAAATCTGGCAATGTCAAAGTGTTGATTCTTTGCAATATGTAACAGCACTTGCCAGACAGGTGAATATACAGCATCTGTGTTTCCTCCTTTAGGCTGAATGGTGACATTGAGGATCTTCACAAGATGCTTTGCAGTGATTGTGATGCCCTTGAAGTAGACATCCGCTGCAACAATGACTTGGTGGAGCCAATTGCTCTTGCTCAAAGCTCTAACTCTTTAGGACAGAAACTAGGACACGCTCACATGAAGGTTTGGTTCTGTTCTGGAGGAGAGGTTCGCTAAAGTTGAAGGACAAACAAGGTTTGCAAAGGTTGAGCAAAGGTTGAGGTCCAAGATCTCCCCTGGTCCCCTATATATAGGGTCCACAGGCACCTGACCATTACATTCATGCCACGTAGGATTAAATGAGTCATCAGTGACAGACACCGGTGACACAGCTAACCACAACGCGCAACGGTAACAAGGCTTCAGGCAGACCGACACCTGTGTTACCGGTGGCTGACACAGGTGAAATCCTAATTGACGTAGACTCCCTACTCAGTCTGGCCTTGGCACATTACATGCCCTCAGCGCACACAACAAACTCTGATGCTTAACAGAAGAGAACCTCAAACAGTTTTCTGACTCAGCAGACAAACTATTACAGTGCAGTTCCCTTAGCATTTTCAAACTCTCCCCTGGCACAGAGGTGTACCTAAGTCATAGAGCGGTTGTTCACCTGTGACACAGCTGTGCCACATAGGTAACTATGGCTCTAGGGTTTTAGGAAGCTAGCACAGCAGTGTACTAGCACAATCTAGTTTCACACTTGTGCAAAACTGTTGTTATAGGGCCACTGACCTCAAGGCATCAGTGCCATTGTCCAACACTCTGAGCATTAAGCATAAGAACTTCCAAATGAGCTTGCAGCTTCATCCCTCTTGATAGTACAGATGTTACCTAAGGACTCAAGGAAACTAGCAAACCTAGGCTTCAGCTTCCACCAACTGTAGTTAAGACTCTTGACGCATCAAGCAACCATCACCTTGCTTGCTACTCCTAGCACAGCACCGGTTTTTTCACAGCTGTGGCACAACTGTCTAGCACAGCCATCTCCTTGACCTGAGTAACCATCCTTGTATCCTTTTTTGTTGGTCATCCTTCCTGGAAGAATCATTCTTTCTGGAACCTAACTTTCCTATTAACACTCAAGGTAACTGTTAGATCTCAGTTGAGTTGCAATTAACCATCAAAACCATTTAGAGGCCTAGATGCTCTTTCAGGCAAGCCTCACCGGCGACAGATTTGAGCCCCGTCGTCGGCGGCCACTCCCCCAACATCCTCTGTTTCCCTCCCTTGTCTCCCCTCTCTCGGTTCCCCCTGGGCCGCCACCTTCCTCCACCGATAGGCCGGCCCAGCTCCCTCTTGGGCCAGGGCCGAGCGCACCAGGTCGCCTCCCCTTCCACCGTGACAAGCCGGCCCAATTTCTCCTCTGGGCCGGTTTCGAGTGTCACAGGCCGGCCCAACCCTTTTTTTCTTTTTCTTTTTAATTTTTATTTATTTACCAGGCCAAGCCCACTAGCAGCCCACGAGCAAAACAGTTTGAGCCCAGTAGTTTTAGGATTTCTTTTATTTTTATTTTTATTTTTCTTTTCTATTGAGCCCAAACCCAAGCCCAAGCCCAACCCTAGCCCATATCTAGCCCTACCCTTGCCCATATCCAGCCCAACCCGAGGGCCCTAATGGGCCCTATATTATTTTGCGGGCTGGGCCCGACCCTACAGGCCCGAAACCCTAAAAACACTATTATATACCGTTTCGATCGTCTTGACGACACGGTTCCAATTCTCCACCTCGTTCCTCCAAATTCTCACTTTTTAACACCGACACCCACAAAACCCTCCCTACCCTATACATTGCGATTTCCCTCCGAAACCGTAACTCACATCCTATATCTCCATTTATCTATCTGATACCCAGATTTCAAACTCACACACCCCATCTCTTATTTTTAGTATTATTTTAAATTAATTTACATTTGCTCCCAGCTCGCATTCGTCGAGCCCGGACTTATATGTGTTTGTGTGCTTGGATCTTTTGCAACTAGGAAACATAGTGACGACCTGACGCTGGACAAGGATCCCGAAGGCGAAGGACTTTCCGAAGACTTCGATACAACAGACCCCGGTGCAGTAGGCAAGCCACACTTCTTGTTCATGTTGATCCTACATGCCAATCTACTTATTGTATTACTAGACTAGTTATTATTTTTCGTATGTTAATTTCGTATGTGCTATATTTGGATGACATGAATGTGTAGTTATCACCTACCACCCCATAGCTCAGTTAATTTTTGTAGGCCATATTCATCTTGATAACCTTAGGATGAGAATAAGTTATATCAGTATCCTTCACCGGCTTTAGTGGTTAGACTAGACAATAATCAGGGATACTATTAACCCTAGCTTAAACTCGGAGTATGTGTTTTCTTAAAGAGAAATTACCGACGGTTGGGGACAGAGAAGATGGGGCCCTTCATGTATTGATTGTGCACCCATACCCCTTCCATGGAGTAAGGGTAATCGGGTGGATTGCCTTACTCGGGGCAGTTAAGGACAAGGCCCTTGTGCTTAGTGATGAACATAGAACCGCTCAACCACATGTTCGACTTGTCGAGCCTGGCCTAGTAAATCTGCTCTACCGCTAAACAACTACAGACTAGCTTGCCGTTCCACTTCTCTGGAAGGCCCGCGGAAGTGAATGAGGTGATAAGCCATTTATTCGGAAATCATAACTGGAATTCACCCGACTCCCGGATCGCGAAGTTGACACTAGCCTGTTGGCTCCCGGGAGAGCGAATGACATAGTGTTCCTGGGTAGGAACTTCAAAAGATAGAGCAGATAAAAAGCCTTGTTAACCTACCTCTGTCGACACACCGATGGGCATGTGTATGACTGCAGTGACACCAAGAGGTATGGGTATCATGTGGGTAAAGTTGAGCCGCTCTGCAGAGTTAAATCAAAGGTATTTGAATACGCCGTGTTTTCGGTTAATAAAGCTATGTTTAGAGGTGATTCTCGGTACAAGGCACAAGTAGAACTTGATGATGTCTAATTGAATTTGACGCTAGCCCGACAGGGTTGCTAAAACATAAAGTTTTGTAGTTGAGATGTTTTAATGAAGAGATTTTAATCACTAAAGCGGAGACTAGGACTATGCATCCACCAAATATTAAGCCGTACATCCCTCCCATGAAATCCAGAGCATATAGCTAGTAGCATAATTTCCCGACGTGGCTTGTTGAGTACGTCATGTACTCATTACTGCACCAACCATTCCAGCTGAATTGGAAAACGAAGAAGGCGCATACGACGAAGAGTACTTTGACGGAGATGAGCATGATTTTTAAGTCTTATTCGCACTCGAGGCGCCTATGGAATATGTTCTTTTTGGTTGTAATATAAACTTTGGGCTCGGATGCCCCAGTCCGTTGTAAACTTAACTGCTGCTAAGCATACTTTCACGTTCTGTAATAAAGTTTGTATGTTTTACATTGAGTTGGTGATGTATCTGCTCCCCGTCTGCAATTGAGAAACTTCTGGGCAATTGCGGGCGTATCTTGCGGCTCCAAAAAAATGGGGTCGTGACAGGCCTCCTTCAGGGAGGCAGCGCAGGCGGAGGTGTTGCACGGGACGGCGGCGTAGGTGGCGGAGCCGACGGGATCAAAGAGCGGGTCATGCTGCTGGTAACAGGCGGGGCAGGGTTTGCACTGCACCCAGGTGAGGTCGCTGCCCGTGTCCACGATGACGGTGAGGTTGGTGGTGGCACCAGAAGAGCTGCTGCCGAGAGCGATGGTGGTCACGTAGTTGAGCGTCTGGAAGTGGATGCCGGAGGTCAGCGGCACCTCAGCCGCCGCCTAGGCGGATTGCGTGGCGGCTGCCTTGGGGAGCTGACAACGAGGCAGCATGCGTTGCGTCAGCGGCGAGGAGGCGTCTGAGGTAACATTCACCGTCAGCAGGGTAGTCGGAGATGGTGGTGGGGGAGTGGTGCTTCAGCTCTAGCAAGGTGGTTGCTGTTCTTGCTACCTCTGCTTTCTTGTGCTCTCCTGGAGAAGATGAGATGGACAAGTGTAATTAAGTTATTGTCAGACCTGTAGATTCAGAGTAATGTAGAACAGTACAAGTAGTGTACATGCAGATACTTTGTTCTCTCCTGATAGATTTTGAAAATAGATCATGATCTGAATTCTAGATTTATGATATGGGTTTCAGATGTCACCATAGTACAAGTGCGGAATTAACGATGAGAAGGGTTAGTGAAAAATGTACAATCCCAAGTACGTCTGTCAGAGAATATAGACCATATCCATATGCATGCATCCGTGAGGCTGTGAGTAGGGCCCATGTTGACAGGAATCAGCACACCACGATATGTTCTTTACCATCGATGGACATGCAACATCATTCTGTTCTTGACTTCTTTTCGTTGAACATTGAAGTCGAAGGACATTAAAACCTCCAATACATCGTAAAAATAGCCAGTGGAATAGTGAACTCTGAATGTGTGATACAATGTATTCGTTTCAGATTGATTGCTGAGCGATGTTTCCAGATTTATATACAAGCGTAAGGTACATTCTTTCCTCAGAAAACAGAGTACAAACTCATGGAAGACATGTTTAGTCTGCGAAATCGCGGTTTTGAAGAGTATTGCACGTACTAGCTATTAGCCTATTACCGGAAAAGAGAATTCGCAACCTTCTCAGAGTACAAATGTTCATGATATTGACTGTCATTGAGAACCATCAATTTAATTTGACGTGGAGCTTTTCCCACCGTCAAATTCTAAAAAGAAACAGTAAATATGGACCTTTTGCAGCTGTGAAACTTGAAGCACACAAATTTAGCTGCAATGGATGCATGCGATTTTTAGCCCACACTAGAGCAGGTTTATCAGAAAAAGAACAAGAGGGCACACATATAGCAGCATCAATTAGTGTCTAATCACCTAGCATTTCAGCCTCCTTTGCTCGCGTGTAGCGGCTCTGGATCTTCCTCGGAGCACCCCATTCCAACTCACGCAAGGATAGCACAGCGCTGTTCCCGACGACAACGCCGCTCCGGCTGGCATGGGCGCCGACACCGGCCGCATGACCAGCGACGGCAAGAAGGGCGAGGACACGAAGAAGAATGTGGTGGCGCACGCGGGCCGGCTGCCTGGAGGCGGCCGCGCTTGTAACGAACTACGGTGCACTGGAGAGTGGACCTCGCGGGAAGCGACCAAGCAGGAAACGGGGAATGCAAGAGATAAGAGAATGTGAATGTGAGTGAGCCAAGAGAGGATACGTAGTACTACAGAGTTTTTTTTTGAAATAATAATTTTTTATCCAGAAATTTTAGAAATAATAGCACATTTGAATTTTTTTTCAAAAATGACCTCCAATCGCCACGGGTGGTGGCGGTAGGCCCTAATCGCCACGGGTGGTGGCGATTTCCTGCTATCGCCGCGGGCCGTTACGATAATTAATGCAATCGCCACGGGTGGTGACGATAACTTCCCAACCGCCACAACTGGTGGCGATTGGAAGTTAATTCCGCGCGGCAACCCCCAACCGCTAAGCCACCTGGTGCAATCGCCACGGGTGGTGGCGATTACGGCGGAATCGCCATGGGTGGTGGCGATTACGGCCTGGCCTATATAAAGGCCCGCAATCGTCACCCGAGAGCGTGGTGGGAGGAGTTTGAGTCAGGCGCTGCGGGAGGAGAGAAAAGAGAGCTCGAGTAGAGAGGGAGAAAGGGAAATAGAGAGGAAATAGAGAGGAGATAGAGAGGGAGAAAGTGTGGGGTTTTTCTACAGCGATTTGGAGGTAAGTTCTACCATGGAGCAGGGCCGCAGTTGCCGCAAGACAGACCAACTTTTGGATCCATGTGGACAAGACGAACAGTGAGTTACTTTGTCTCTTCCTCGGCTTGTATTTGCCTATAATATTTGTACCTCAGTTCGTAAGTTGATTGACTACGACACCTTCTTACATACTTCTTGCAGCCTCAGTGGGCGAGGGCACAGGTACGAGGCTGTTACCTCGCTTTCACGGAGCAGTTCCAGTACCTCCCTACGCAGAGTGTCATATGGGAGCCGTACTCCCATGATGCGTTGGCGCGACGTGCACCGCACCGGGGGATGTCTTCACTGTGCCGGCGGGACGACAGCTACTGGAGGACCACTTCGAAGATTGTCTTCGACATCTTCGTGGAGGACCACTCACCGCACCGTGTGATGAGGCAGTTTGGCTTGTACCAGGAGTACCCGCCTCCACACGTACCACTCGTCGAGCCAAACACACACACGTAAGTCAAGTTTCAGAAATTCCTACATACTTCGAATGTCTATTGCTTTTACGAGATATAAATTCATTATGTAAATAGGTAGAGTCGCAAGGGAGGGGGCACTAGGGAGACACAGTGGGCATCGGATGGCCCCTTTCGTTGCCCAGTGGGACACTGCTCTGAACAACGTCCTGCCCGAGGAGCGGCTGTTTTGCTACGCGGAGTTCGACACCTACTTGCAGTGGTATTTGCCACGTACGCGCATCCACCTTATTCGTGGAAGCGAGGCTCCTGACGAGGCGGTGGCACAGACGACAGACATGTACCCGATCCTCGCGGCTGAAACTCTAGATTTGGCGGTTAGTGCATTTCGTGCTTCGCTTCTCCGTATTTATTTGTTTACTACTTACGTGTGCACCTATGATTCTCACTCTTCAGGGACAGTGGGCGACAGCGGCGAACACGGAGGTCACAAGAGTTCTTCAGCGTGTCCCACCCGGCACAGAGGACCACAAAAGCTTGTCCTGGGTCGCGGAGTACACTAGGAGGATCATGAACATATTCAGGTGCACGCGCAGGTGAAAGAGCATCTAGGCCCCAAGTTGGTTTTGATGGTTAATGGCAACTCAAACTGAAATCTAACGTTTACAGTGAGTGTAAGCAGGTTTGTAGGTTCCAAGAAGAAGGGTCATCAAGGAAAGGATGACCACCAAAAAAGGGTACAAGGGTGGTTTCCAGGACTAAGAAATGGCTATGCTAGACAGCTGTGCCACAGCTGTGAAGAAGCCGGTGCTGTGCAAGGAGTTGCAAGCAAGGTGATGGTGGCTTGATGCGTCAAGGACCATGACTACAGTTGGTGGGCAGGTAAGCCTAGATTTGCTAGTTTTTTTGAGTCCATAGGAAAAGCCCGTACTATCAAGAGGGATGAAGCAGTGATGCTCTGTGGAGATTCTATTTGCTCAATGCTCAGGATGTTGGACAGTGGCACTAGTGCTTTGAGGTTAGTGCCCCTGTGTTAGCAGTTTTGTATAAGTATAAAACTGGTTGGAGCTGGTACTCTGCAGTGCTAGCAGTAGAAAACCCTAGGGGTTAGAGTCACCGGTGTGACACAGCGGTGTCACAGGTGGTCTAATGCTCTATGACTCAGGTACATCTCTGTACCAGGGGAGCGCTTGTAAACGCTAAGGAACCTGCGCTGCGATAGCTTTTCTGCTGAGTCGGAGGGCTGTTGGAGGTTCTCTCCTTATAGGTTTCAGAGAGTGTGTGCACTGAGGGCATGTCATGTGCCAAGACCGGGCTGAGTAGTGCGGCTGCGTCAGTTTAGGGTTTACCTGTGTGTGCTGCCGGTGACACAGGTATCAGTCTGCTTGAGCTGGTTATACTTGGACGGAGTGATTAGCTGTGTCACCGGTGGCTGACACCGGTGATTCACTTAATCCTACGTGGCAACAGTGTAACGGTCAAGTGCCTGTGAAGCCTATATATAGGGGACCAGGGGAGGTCTTCGACCTCAACCAATGAGCCAATCAGTAACTCACATTCGACCATTGCAAATCCTCTTTCCACCGAACGAAAGCCAAGTTTCCTAGGTGTCAGTTCGGGAAGGGTTAGAGTTCTTGAGCAAAGAGCATTGGTTCCTCCAGAGTTGTTACTGCTGAATCTATTACTCTTGGAGTGTCTACTCCTAGACGGGCGTAAGAGTTGCTGGTACCACCCAAGCTTGTGTGGGCTGGACCAGTAGTCTATGAGGGTGATTGAAGTCTACCTGCTGCAAGCAAAAGGACTTCCACAAGCAAAGGAAGAGGCCTGAGATCAGGTACTCAGAGAACAAGCGCGATTCAGTGCTGGCAACCTCTTCGGAGTAGCTTCTCCAACAGAGACGTACCACTCTGCAAAGAGCTGGGAACTTCGGTGAAAAACACTCTGTCTCCTGAGTACTTGTTGTTTTACTTCTTGATTCTTGCTATATCTGTTTGCTTGTATGCTCATATAGATATTCTGTTTATCTGCTTAGATCACCTTTACACCTGTGTCTTGTTAGCTGTCTCACAGTTGCTATAGATCACATCTCTCACCTGTGTCAGCTACCTGTTACACAGACACTGTGATTGCTCATCATTTTGCTAAGTCATTAGCCCACCTGTGTTAGGCACCTGTGTGACAGCTGCATGCTAATTTACACATCTCAATTTACCTGTGTCACACACCTGTCACACAGCTAGCTAATCCTTGCTTCTGCACAAGGCTTGATCTAAACAATCTTGTTAAAAGAAGTAATTTTTGTTAGCCTCCTATTCACCCCCCTTTAGTCGGCATCTGAGGTCCTTTCAATTGGTATCAAAGCAAGTTGCTCTTTGATTTGACGTAATAGCCAGAGTTAAATGATGTTGGGCTATGAGGGTAAAATACCTGTCTTTAATGGGGACTAACTATGCTTTCTGGAAGAGAAAGATGCAAATGCATCTTATCGCTATCGATCCAGATGTGTGGGATATTGTTTATACAGGTTACAACTTGGAGAATCCCAGAACACCTAGCATCGTTGACAAGAGGAATATTCAGAACATGCTAGGGCAGCCACTGCCATCTTCATGGGCTTACAGGAGCATGACTTCAACAGAGTCAGTACCATGGAATCTGCTAAGGATATCTGGAATACCTTAGAACAGATCTATGAAGGCAGTGACACTCTGAAGAAGTCAAAGAGGAGCCTCCTGGAATCAAAGCTAGAGAGGTTTGAGCTTGAGCATGGTGAAGACATCATTCTCTATTTTCAAGACTCACCATTATCACAAACCAGCTGAAGGCCCAAGGCTCCAATCGAATGGAAGATGAAGACGTGATCAAGAAGTTCTTGTCAGTGCTTCCAAAAGCCTACAGAACACTTGTTCTCATGCTGAAGAAAAAAGATGGGTTTGAGCAAATGAAGCCCACAGAAGTGTTAGGGAGGATTCTAACACATGAGATGGAGCTTAAGCAAGAAAGCAAGCAAAGCTCCTCTCCAGCTGTCAGGAAAAATATTGCTTTGAAGACTACTGCTTCAACATCACAGATTGAGAGTCCTCCTGCTGCTACACCTACTCAAGCTCCTAAAAGGAAAAGATCAGAAACTGTTGTGATCAGTGATGAACCTCAAGCCAAGAGGCAGCCAGATGCAGATGTCGAAATAATTTCTGAGACGACTCAAAGCTCCAAGCCATCCTTAAAAGTTCAATTTGATCAACAGACGTCTGCCATTCAAGAATTGAAGAAGGAGATGCCACCACCGGTGTCACCGGTGGCTAGCCCAGCTAAGTCAAGTCTGCAGACATACCAGAGGAGAAGCAGAAAATCTCAAAGTTCTACAAGTGTAGAATCCATTTCCTCCCTGGATGTCCAGAAACAGATGTCTCCATCCCAATTTCTGGTGTCTGAGGCCGAAGAACAGACAACCAAAGAGGCCCATGTGCTCCCATCACCAAAGGCTGGATCTGTGACGCCTTTGGAAGCTGCCAAACAAACAAGTCCACAGCTGTCTCAACCAGCTGTGTCACAGGCAGAAGAAGCTCAGGCCCAAGAGCCACACCTGTCTAAATCACCTGTGCCACCGCCAGCTGACCCAGCCCCTTCAGTTCAAGCACCTGTGTCATCACCTGTGGCACAGGCAAGTCAGTCAGCTGAGCAAGAAGAAAGCTCTGAGAGCTCATCAGATGATGGCAGAGGTGTGTCTGTTACCCCTCCCAGGCCGAAAGAAGCTAGAGCTGATTCAGATGAAGATTACCAAGCCGAGAGATCTTCTCCAAGTACAGAATCAGCTGACGAAGAAGAGGAAGAGGAGGAAGAGGCTGAACAAGCAGATAGCTCACCCAGTCTCTCAGTTGGAGAAGAAGATCTGGAAACTAAGTATTATTACATCTTCTCTCATGCTTTGAGGACTGAGGCGAATCAAATGAAGTTCATCTCCCGAGCTGTGGCCAAGAAGCTACCCAAAAGTGATCCCCAGAAATCAAGAAGCAAAGTTGCCTCCATGAGCACAAGTGCTTTCATAAGAATGAGGTCAGCTTGCCCATATTTCAATGAAGACAAGGAGTTTCAGGATGCATCTTGCTCAGACCCCAGATTTCACACTAATCTTCAAAGGGGTCTCTACCATGAAATCCTTGCTTCCAAGGGATTTGTAGATTGCAAGGCCATAGACTGGTCTGCTCTAACTGATCCCAGACTGAGGAGTCTTCAATCTCTCATCCAAGCCTCAGGTCTGGAGTTCATATGCAATCTTCAACAAGATTATGACCCAGAAATCATTAAGGAATTCTATGCCACTGTCTGGGTAGATCAAGAAAATCAAGATGTCATGCTATGGAAGACAAGAGGCCAGCTGCTCTCAATCACAGCTCCAGAATTCAACAGCTTGTTTCATGCACCTATCGAGCCTGGTATGCCAATTTGTTCAAGCTAGAGCCTGTCTCCAATGCTGACAGAAGAAAATTCTATCCAAGGAATTTTACATTCCCTGCCAATGCCCCTTCAGATCATGTGTACTTCAAGGGGATCACAATCACAGCAAAGCATCTTGTAAAGATTCTTCATGTCACCCTCCAGCCCAAAGGAGGAAATACAGATGCAGTATACAATTCAGTATGGCAGGTGCTGGTGCACATAGCAAAGAACATTCATTTTGATGTGGCCAGATATATATTCCATGAGATAGATGCTGTACAGAAGGACAAGAAAGCTAAGCTGAGGTATGGGTCGTACATCATGTACATGATCCTTCAGAGAACAGGTCTTCTGGATTCCAACTTTGACATGACAGTAAAGACCATCAAGACCCAGCTCAGGCCTCAGGCTGATGACCATCCTGATGAGGTTGCTGTTCCAGCTTTGTTTGGCGAATCCCCTGAACCAGCGGTGTCAGCTCCCGGTGACACAGCTGCTCCAACAGCTCCTCAAGCGCCTGCTCCCTCCGTGCCTGTGCCTCAAGTCCAAGTCCCCGCCGGTGTCACCGCTGATACTCCCACAGCTGACCCAGCTGAGTTAGTATCTGTGACACAGGTGGCTGCAGATGGCACTCTGTCCTCCTCTCTGATGTCTCAAGCAGCAGCCAGAGCTTATCAGAACAAAGTGATGCCAACACAGTTTGCAGCTCTGCGCCGAGAGAACTTTCAGCTCAGATCAGAAGTCTCCAGTCTGCAATCAAAGGTTGATCAGTTGCAGGCTCAGATGTCAGAAGTTCTCCAGCTGTTGAAGTCCAAGCTCTGAATGTGTCTCTTCCTCACCCCTTCTTGGTGTTTTAGTGTCAAAGGGGGAGAGATTCATACATAGGGGGAGACATAGGGGGAGAGCTGGGGAGAGTTTCATACAAAGGGGGAGAGATTTGTAAGGGGGAGAAAGAAAATTATTTTCTGGTGTACTCAAGGCTTGTTCTATTTCTGATTTTTCTGCCTTGATTACAATTAATACTAAGTCTTGTCTTGCTCACTTTACTCTGATGCTGAAATATTTCAGTGTGCCAAGTGTGTTGCTCTGATGCATATGTTCAATGCTCTGAAGCATAGGTCTAGACTGTTTTTGCTCTGATTAGTCTGCTTGCTCTGATTCATATACTCATGATTAATCCTATGCTCATTGACTTATGCTCTGATTCACATATTCATAATAAACATATGCTCTGATCCACATATTCATGTTAGAGCTCTTGCTCTGATATACATGCCCATTGGCACTCTGATACATATGACCAGTAATTTGTTTGGCTCTGATACATATATCCATAGTGAATCTGCTCTCTAATATTCTCATATGCTCTAAGATATATATTCAGATGCTCTGACACATTTTTATATGCTCTGGTTCTTGCAAATGCATCAAGAGAAAAATATTTCAGTTCAGCTCATTATTCTCTGACACACTTATTGTTCTGAACTGATAAGAGTGTAAGTTGTAAGAAAATGCTGCCCATATCCAAAAATTATAATCTGTGCATTGGCAAGTTAAAAACAAATCTCTTGTGCACAGCTTCAGGGGGAGTGTATTCTCTACAACCTGCACATATACCTTCTATTCAAATTGATATGCAAATTTGTTGAATGGGTTGCCACTAACCACCAAAAAGGGGGAGATTGAAAGAGCATCTAGGCCCCAAGTTGGTTTTGATGGTTAATGGCAACTCAAACTGGAATCTAACGTTTACAGTGAGTGTAAGCAGGTTTGTAGGTTCCAGGAAGAAGGGTCATCAAGGAAAGGATGACCACCAAAAAGGGTACAAGGGTGGTTTCCAGGACTAAGGAATGGCTGTGCTAGGCAGCTGTGCCACAGCTGTGAAGAAGCCGGTGCTGTGCAAGGAGTTGCAAGCAAGGTGATGGTGGCTTGATGCGTCAAGGACCGTGACTACAGTTGGTGGGCAGGTAAAGCCTAGATTTGCTAGTTTCTTTGAGTCCATAGGAAAAGCCCTGTACTATCAAGAGGGATGAAGCAGTGATGCTCTGTGGAGGTTCTAGTTGCTCAATGCTCAGGATGTTGGACAGTGGCACTAATGCTTTGAGGTTAGTGGCCCTGTGTCAGCAGTTTTGTATAAGTATAAAACTGGTTGGAGCTGGCACTCTGCAGTGCTAGCAGTAGAAAACCCTAGGGGTTAGAGTCACCGGTGTGACACAGCGGTGTCACAGGTGGTCTAACGCTCTATGACTCAGGTACATCTCTGTACCAGGGGAGAGCTTGAAAACGCTAAGGAACCTGCGCTGCGATAGCTTGTCTGCTGAGTCGGAGGGCTGTTGGAGGTTCTCTCCTTATAGGTTTCAGAGAGTGTGTGCGCTGAGGGCATGTCATGTGCCAAGACCGGGCTGAGTAGTGCGGCTGCGTCAGTTTAGGGTTTACCTGTGTGTGCCGCCGGTGACACAGGTATCGGTCTGCTTGAGCCGGTTATAGTTGGGCGGAGTGATTAGCTGTGTCACCGGTGGCTGACACCGGTGATTCACTTAATCCTACGTGGCAACAGTGTAACGGTCAAGTGCCTGTGAACCCTATATATAGGGGACCAGGGGAGGTCTTCGACCTCAACCAATGAGCCAATCAGTAACTCACATTCGACCATTGCAAAGCCTCTTTCCACCGAACGAAAGCCAAGTTTCCTAAGTGTCAGTTCGGGAAGGGTTAGAGTTCTTGAGCAAAGAGCATTGGTTCCTCCAAGAGTTGTTACTGCTGAATCTATTACTCTTGGAGTGTCTACTCCTAGACGGGCGTAGGAGTTGCTGGTACCACCCAAGCTTGTGTGGGCTGGACCAGTAGTCTGTGAGGGTGATTGAAGTCTACCTGCTGCAAGCAAAAGGACTTCCACAAGCAAAGGAAGAGGCCTGAGATCAGGTACTCGGAGAACAAGCACGATTCAGTGCTGGCGACCTCTTCGGAGTAGCTTCTCCAACGGAGACGTACCACTCTGCAAAGAGCTGGGAACTTCGGTGAAAAACACTCTGTCTCCTGAGTACTTGCTGTTTTACTGCTTGATTCTTGCTATATCTGTTTGCTTGTATGCTCATATAGATATTCTGTTTATCTGCTTAGATCACCTTTACACCTGTGTCTTGTTAGCTGTCTCACAGTTGGTATAGATCATATCTCACACCTGTGTCAGCTACCTGTTACACAGACACTGTGATTGCTCATCATTTTGCTAAGTCATTAGCCCACCTGTGTTAGGCACCTGTGTGACAGCTGCATGCTAATTTACACATCGCAACTTACCTGTGTCACACACCTGTCACACAGCTAGCTAATCCTTGCTTCTGCACAAGGCTTAATCTAAACAATCTAGTTAAAAGAAGTAATTTTTGTTAGCCTCCTATTCACCCCCCCTCTAGTCGGCATCTGAGGTCTTTTCAGCAGGGATGACGTCGTTGCCGGAACTAGCTCAAGCCAGGGAGCACAGAGACCACCACGTCCTTCACAGACGAGGCATCGTCAGCCTCGTACCTCTCAGTCGCCGGGGCCCACAGAGGCGGGTGGTTTCTGCGTGGCAGCAGAGTGTGTCCCAACTCCCCATGACTCAATAAGGTAAAACAATTCTAAATTATTCCTTACGTTGTTGTGCTCACTAATTCCGGTTATATACAGATCACGTGCCGCCTCAGGTGCCAGCTAGTCCGTTTGATTACCTCCTCGACAGCCCCGACATTCATGGCTTCAGCTTTCACGACGAGGCGAACGAGTTAATTCCACCTGGGCAGTTCAGCACGACGCAGCAGACTCAGCCACCGTTGCCCACGCAGGATACACAGGTTCACAAGGAGGATGACCCGACACTACGGGTGGGCAGGGCTCCTAGAGCGGGAGCGGGACAGCCTAGGCCGAGGTACTCACCGTCGCTGATCAGGAAGAGGGGACGACGAGGCTAGGCGTCCATAACTTTCATTTTATCCTTTCTTTTATTACATTATATTCTATCAGCATTTCGTACTGTATGATTTAGTACACTTGTATTCACTGCTACATGTTACTACTTAGTGATCGACGAACCATATCAAATTAACATCTAAATCCGATTACATAAGCATAGGTTACAGAGCCATATTACACTGCCACATTAATAGTTGGCTACACATATCGTACGTAGAACAAGCAATTATTCGCTATCATTTCTAATGTGACTACATGAAATCATCTTCGCTATCGCTTGCTTAGGGCCTTGGAGCGGGGCCTTTGAAGCAAAACAGCTTCGAGAAGTCCTCATCACTCGATGAGCACTCGGTACACGCCTTTTTCGATGAACTGCATGCGCCTTTATCCTTTGATATCGAATATCTTTTCTAGATGTGCGCCCATGTTTTGCAAAGGGGAGAGTCCAGCAATTTACGCTACTCTTCTTCATATGTTGTCTTCATTAAGTGTCTTCTATTAGCAAATGGGTCTCCCCAGAATTGGTCCACATGCCCGAAGTTTCGGATCTCGCGGTTCAGCAACTCTACATCCTCTGTGTGCCTACAAACAGAGAATGTGATATATCAAACGAAAACGGTTCATGAAATGCTTACGAACTAAGAACAAAGGAATTGTACTAACCCTTATGTGCTTATTGTACTGAGACTGCGCGATACTTATCGTTCCTTCACAGAATTCACATTTTGTGTACTTTGCCCTAGGTAGTTTTTTAAGCTCATTCACCCTCTGCCACATCTTGTGGAACTCTCTCAAACGCTTTGCACACCTGCTTGTACGTAATTCCAGGGAAACCCCTTCTCGCTAACACCTCGACAAGGGCACGTGTATGAATCTCCTCAAAGATCTACAAACACATAATTCTACAACTCCACCTCCTCATTCCCGCACCAGTAAGAAGTTCGTAGTCCATTCTCGGGTTCCAGACAACATCACTGGCATCTAGTAATTTGCACGAAAATTTATTATTCCACAAAACACAAATTGTAGATATAATGTTTCAACGCATATGAGGAGGAAAATTATTACAAGACTTGCCTCTATCGTCGCTATCCATCCGCGAACTACTTCTTCTTCTCCCAAATCTAAACAATCTACTCCGAGATATCAACAATTTTCTAGAAGAACTCAGCGAAGAGTAGCTACGTGGTGCGAGCGTCTGCTCATCCGGTTAAATAGCAGAAGGGTACTGACAAATCGCCATGGCGTGCGTCTGACGATTACTGACAAATTGTCATGGTGTTTGGCGATTCTATAATAAATCTTCCTAGGTGGTCGGTCGGCAAGGGGAAAATCGCCACGACGATTAGGTATACAACAGATATCGCCATGGGGTCGAGGGGGAAATCGGCACTGGGCTAGGTCTATAGCAGAAATCGCCATCGCTCGTGGCGATTAGGAGAAATCGCCATGGGTCTTAGCGATTCCATATTGAATCGTGAACTGCGCTGGCGATAGCAGGAAATCGCCATGGGCCGTGGCGATTTCGGGCCTACCGTCACCACCTGTGGCGATTTGAGGTTATTTTTGAAATTTTTTCAAACGTGCTATTATTTTTGAAATTTCTAAATAAAAAAATATTATTTCAAAAAAAGATGGGATCGACATATATTTTTGAGTAGAGATTCCTGAGGGCATCCACAAGAGAACAAGTAGAGAGAGAGAGAGAGAGACTTCCAGAGTACAGTGCCACTTTCTTGGATGCATGCCTGAGAGCTTGTGTTAGTGCAAAAGCATGCACGCACGACGGCACCACGAGAGTACCGTAATATTGTAGCGTTGTGAATTATTTGGAATCACGGGGCACAAACAAGAGAGAGAAGCGCTTATTGTTTGCTTGTGGGGAGGATGATAGTAGGGCGCATGCACGATGCCCCTGGCCGTCTGGCACGTACAGCATGAAGTTGCACGCATGAGGAACCAGCAATTGCTCCCGTGAGCGATCGGTCTTTGGACGCGCGCCGAAAGGAGAACAATCCATTGTTAAACCATCCATATCCATGGTATCTATCTGCGGATGCAGAGGCCGGAGATATGTTATTTCCCGTTATCAAAAAAGAGGTCGATGGCGTTTAAGAATACCTATGGAGGAGAGGGTAAGATCCGGAACCGGTGTCCTTTGCATTAGCCTTATGAAGGCAAAGCAGGGCTTAGCTCTTATCTCACCTCTCTAGTTTCATTGAGCCACACCCAACAGCAATATTTCTCTCTCTTCAAAAGAAAAACGGCAGTAGCAAAGTTGGTGCTGGAGTGTCCCTCTAAGACGGGCTTTTTTAAGTTCACAAGGCCTAGTCCGAGTATGATGGAGCTTTGTTCGAAACTAACCCATTCCAATGTAGGAAAAAACGATTCTATCACTCAAAAGTCTGAATTTCTAAAATAATATCAATATTCCCATATTTAAAAAAATTAGGAAAGGTGGACCAGAAATTTAGAAATAGTAAGGACATTGTTATAAACACGTTCAGGTCTTAACGCCATTAGGCCTCTCCCAATGCACAGGTGCTTAGATGAGGTGCTAAGTGCATGAAAGTGCTTAGCAACTAAACTCCCCATGTATAGATGCTTAGCTTTTTGTAGCTAAACTTCCTTCATTTAATTGTTTAGCAACTAAACTCTCCAATGCATAGATGCCACATAGGCGTTTTGCATAGTCCGCGCGCTTAGCATTGTTTCTTCCTGTGGTCACCAAAGTGCTCTCTCTCCTCCTTAATTGCTTTGTCACGTCAGTTTTTCGCCTATGTGGCATTCTTAGCACCTGTACACCGTGAAGCACTGGGAAGGGCCTTATAGACAGTGCCCAGGTTTGGACGCGCTTTTCCGGAGCGTCTATCTTTCGGCTTGCATCGTCCCTACCTCTGGTTCGCGCAAATAGTTTGAGTTCACTGAAAAGGAAAGAAAAGGAAGAAAACCTGAGTTGGCTCCCTCGACTTGAGGCGCTCCTTCCAGCCAGCCATCCTCGGCTTCCGTCCTCTCAGATCGGAGGCCGTCCCCGGTCAATGGCTGCAAGCTCAAAAAAACTTGAAAATGCTGGCCTTTCAATTGGACTAGCTGGAGGGAGTAGTGACGGTGTTATGTTTTTCGATTAATGAACCGCGTAAGTACGGAGCCTAATGATGTGATAAAAAGAATTCCATGATCAGCATGAAGAGTTAAGTTTGGTTTTTTTTTAATCTAGAAATGCCGCTACTCTGAGTTATGTAGGGCATGCTATATGCATGTTGCCGTACCATGAATTTAGTCACCATAGTTATAAGTTATCAAAATATTGATTGGTTCGTTTTCCTGAAAAGGTCGACATATGCATATAACAATTAACACCCGCCTGCGAAAATTTTGGCCAGATGAAAGGTTAAAATTAACCAATGGCTCAATCTCTAAGCTAAAAGGGAAGTACTATTCTAATCTGATGTGTTCACAGCAACTAGCAAGTAAGCCTTTTTCCAAGTCGCAACCGAATGATCAGATCTACCCGGAAATCTCAGCAGAAACTCAAGCAGTGAAGTAACTACTCTGATCAAAGCCAATCTCAGCACTACATTTTTATTCCCAGCAAATTTTAGGCCCCGTTTGGAACGTATGATTGGAAAAACGTATAAACAGGAAAATTTGGACATACGTTCAGGGTAAAACTGGTAAAATCCACAACCGATCTGAGAATCACATTCAGTTATGCCACTTCGAATGCAAATTCAGATACTATTCGGTTTAAAACCATCGCTTCAGACAAGATGACAACTGCTCCTACAAGTAACCAATATTGTGGCATTCTTTGTTGACTCTACAAATACCTAAGAACATATTGATTAACACAGCTGCATCTATATAATCATGGAAGAAAAGACACTTTGCTTGCCAGGTATAAACACAACTCTGCTAATGGCTATAGACTCAGTGAGTGGTATGCTATATAAACCTGTTACAAAGCATAGCATTGACATAAGACGATAGTCCTAAAAGTAGAAATCATGTGCATTGTTTTGCTAGCCAGGTATAAGCTCAACTCTGTTTATAGCTGTAGCCTAAGTGAAATAAATGCTGTATGAACCTGGTGCCAGATCATAGTGTTGACCTAAACCATAGTCCTAAAAGTAGAAAGCATGTGCGTTATAAAACAAAATCCAGCCATTTCTCTATAAAACACTTCCAGCTATCTAGAAATGTACCATAATTTTGGTCAGCTGTTCATCTGAAGCAACTCCGCAATCAGTCACAAATATGGAAATGTGAGGCACTCCACCTCGAAAAGGATAACAAGCAGCTGTCTGTACAAAAGCATCCACTTCTTTATTCTTCCATGGTTTATGCAGATGAAATGAAAAGGATAAGAGGTTTCAAGGTACTTAAGAGTCATTCAGATTTGGGGCTGGCTCATTTAAAAGCCTTACGCTGACCTTAGGTTGGGGTGACGCCTTTCTCCATGTTGCTAACTTGGCACGTGCCATTTCCTTCTCATATTGAGAGCCCAAACTGACAACAAAAGATTCAAGTGATCCTGTTTTGGATAGCAGAAACTTCATGAAGCAGATCTCGTTTGGTTGGTACTTGATATCATTCAGTGAGACGTGTTTGAGACTAACAAACAAGTCATTGCTTGCCTCTTCATTCAGAAGGTCATCACCAATTTCATCATCAATTGTCTCCATCAAATCCATCATCATCATCATCTGTTTCAGGATCTAGAAAGTTTTCATCATCTTCATCATCCTGCCTTTTAGTTTTTTCTACCTACAGAAGGAATCCAAAATTGCTGTGCATTAAACAACTCAATCGACCAACAAATGTTAAATTGTAACATAAATTGTAACATATAGGTTAAAAGGGTTGCATCTAATATTACCTCAATATCAAGTTTTCAATGTCAGGAGCACATCTCAGTAAGGAAAATATCGACATAATACTTGAGATTTTGCCAAAATTTGCGCTCAGGGTTGCTACTCTCAAGTTCTGGAAATTCCATGAAATCCCTTCCAGTGGATTTTGAATACACTGATAATTATCAGAACAGGGTTAGACTGACATATGATATCAGATGCAAGTTTACATTAGAAGGATCAACTATCCTAAGCAGTATGTCTGCAAAAGTAATTGAAGCTGAAAGCTAAGTGTAATTTTGGCAGCAATGTTTATTTGCATACAGAATTGATGTTCTTGAAATGGCATTGCAGAAACTGGACTGCTCATCTGTTATAGATACTTTTCTGCAAGTTCCTGAGACATTTTTAAAACAAATGGCAAAGTCCAACTGCCGCAGTCCCATTACATAAAGAAAACTAAAGTGTCTGGTCAAGGAAGTTTAAGCATTCAGACATCGATATTTTTGCGAGCAAACAACAGCCTCCCCAGACACAACAAAGCTAGAATTACAGTGTGAACCAATTAAACTGTTACAACCAGCTCTTATTACTATCTCAGATCACTGTCGAATACTCCACGCAGTTATGCAATGCTCACAGTAACTCAAACGTTGTCGAATACTCCACGCAGTTATGCAATGCTCACAGTAACTCAAACGTTCAGGTTTGAGTCCTTCTAAAAGAGGATAGGAGTTTTCTACAAAGTGGTTACTGCAGCATGCTCTAAGCAAGTCCACCCACTGTACCCATTCAAAGGTTCGAAAACAAAGTGTCAGGATGTCACTAAAGTGAGTCAGCAGCTTATCTGTTCTATTAGGATTGAGCTCTAAGTTGTTCATGAGGTTTTACAAGGCAATAAGCCACCCAGGGCAGTTGCCTCTCATAATCGGGATGCATGTTATATCATTCCAAAGGTATAAAACTGTGGACACAAATACCATTGGTTCTCCAAATGAAGTCATGCTTAAACAAGTGGGAAAAAAAGAAACAATTGGTTTCTAACACCACGACAGAAGCATAAACAGCTGCAGATTACGAAGGGGTCATATCCGCTAATCACCACAGTATTGCACAAGTAAACCTTGAAGCCAACGAACACAGTTTTGAGCTACTCAACAATGCATGTATTATCCTACTACCTAAGGACATGGCCTTGAGTTAGCACGCCGTTTCAAATTGGAGCCTGTGCATCTACGACTTACAGATACTTGCTATACATGGATTTTCCCTGAAAGGCCAACTGCAAGCGTTTATGAAGATTCCGAGCTGTGCTTGATATCCATGCTTAAGGCAAACATCACCCAAGGGGTAATAAAGCAGATGCGCTATTATTATTTTTAGATAATGGAAGAGCTTTATTACTTTGAGCCTGCATCAAGCAGATGCGCTATTATGGTACTAATCGTCGTCACAATCAGGCAAACAGCAATTTATAGCTCTGAAAACAATAGGGCCAGGGACATGGGACTCATGAGTTCCTACAGCTATGGGGGTAGGGGAGTTTAAGCCAAACTAAGCGCGGAATCAGATGATACTATCTGGATAACATCAAAAAAATCAACGGTACTCTCAGACAAGCCTGCTTACAGCCAGTACTTCCTAACAAACACACATTGGTAAACTTCACCATCCATAATTAAAAATCAAGGAAGGGAAGGCTGATGGGTACGTAACTGTGTGACCAGAATTCAACCCATTGTTCCATGGAAATTGGCTGCAATATAGGTACCTGATTCGAGTCGGTGCGGAAGCAAAGCTCCTTGACACTAGCAATCCGTCCGAAAGTGTCGACGAATTCTTCGGTCTCGAGTAGGCAATCGATGGAGATGACCGCCTCCTCCAACAGCGGGAGCTCCTCCGCAACGCGGCAGCCGTTTTCGGAGAACACGATGAGCTTGAGGACCCAGAGGTTGGGCGCCCGGATGGCACACGTGCCCGCAATAGCTCCGCTCTCACCGTGAGGTGCGGCGCCGAGGAGATCAGGTGTTGGAGCTGCGCTGCGCCGGCACTGAAAGGGAGGCGGACACGGTTGAGGACGAACCTGACGAGGTTGGGGAAGCCCCCGAAGCCCTGCGGAGCGCGCGGGATGTAGCAGCAGCCCTCGAGGCCGAGGTGGACGAGCTCGCGGTGGGAGAAGGGGCGGGCAGGGAGATGCGGACGACGTCGCCCAAGACGCCCAACCGGGTGTCGTCGAACTCGAGGATGAGCTTCTCGACGCGCTGCCCGCCGTCGGCGCGGTCGAAATGGCGCATGTGGAGGCGGGCGGTGAAGCTGCGGACGGGCGCGGCGCACCGCCGCAAGAAGCTGTCGTCGGGTGCGGCGGCGGAGCCCGGGCTGAACCAGATGTCGAGGTCGGCGAGGGACTCCCAGCGGCCGGCGCCAAGCGCGGGAGAGGCAGGAGGTGCGGACCAACCGCTCGAAGGGGAGCCGAGCGAGGATGTTGTCGAGCATACCCGGCGGGAGAGACATCAGCACGTCCCGCCCGGCCGCCGGCGCTTCCTCCACCCGCCGGTGAGTCCTGGAGGAGGAGCTCGCGCTCGCCATTTTTCCCATTGCAGGGTAGGGGTGGTGCGGCCCGAGCCTTTCTGACTCCTACTGTCAAGAAACTGCCAAGCATCCTCTAAGAGGGATGATTTTCTATACTTCTACTAATAAACCTTTATGTAAATATTCACATAGTTTTGGTCCAGACGCTATTGGCATGGTAAAAAGAGATGTATTTTACAGACCAGCGAGGCTATCTAAATTCTAAAGTAAAGATCCGCAATCGAAGTAGAAGTATCAACCACTCCTTGTCATGAACCTCCATTTGATTCAATAAGGGGGAATTAGCCTCCTTCTCAAATGGCTATTCTTGACAAATGATAGCGTCGGTATCATAATCTGCATGTAGCGGATATAATTTAGTGGTCAAAGTGTGATTTGTTCTATTAATAACTGAATTTGAAATGATATGTTTAGGGTGTCCTTGAGTTTTTTAAATTCCGATGACAACTTTAGTTCTTATAAAGGATTTAATTATTTTTCTCTCAATAGAATATTAAGGAAGAATATACATTCTCGCGATTTGTATCCAAAGACTAGTTGAAATTGTATCCAAAATACAAATTAGATTATGAGTATAGAGTCGCGAAGCATAATTTTGCATTGGATAAAGTATTCCAATTTTTTAAATATGAGTAAAGGATTTATGGATGAAGAAAAAAAGTTTATTTCCAATCGTAACTAAATCTTCTTTTGTTAAGAAAGGAAATGGAAACCAATTAGCTAAAAACATTAGTTTTGGTTTACTATACCCATCAGCATATTGTTTCAGCTCGGTGGAAATTCAATTCTTTTCCTCAGGATCTCTTCAAGGAAATTAAGGAACATAGTAAGTAGAGTGATTTTTTTATAAATGACTTGACGAGATGAGTAATAAAGAAAAAGAAATAGATTATACTTATACATTCCATATCATAATTACTTATTGTATTTGTGTACGTGCGTGATCATTTATCTTGTTCATCGGGAATTATCGGAGCGAACTCACTGGCGATGGTTTACTAACATGTTATCGGTATGATGACTTTCTGAGTCTGATCTGTAGGCTCCTTTTACATGGTATTTGAAGGTAATAAAAGTAGATCAGTTTTTATATTTAATCTAATAGCTTTTCCGTATGATTTCAAATTCTAGATTCACTTCTTGAGTTTGGATGGAAATTTTCACAACACGAAATCTTTGAGATCACCGCGCAGATTAACGATCGCCAATAAATGTCAATGGCTTGATCTAATCGTAATTGGGAAATTGTGGATCTTATTGCGGGATCCATAGAATGGATCGATGTAGTGACCCTATTCTCAAGACACGAGGTCAGTGTGAATTATGGCGAACAAAAACGATTTCTCTCATTCGCATGCATACACATATATATATATATATATATATATATATATATATATATATATACTTCAAAAATGATTTCGATTTAAAAACCCTAACATGTGCCCTTAAGGTTAACATGAAATCGAAAATAGCTCCGATTAAAACCCAAGAACATAATCCGATAACAACTTAAGAATAGACTAGTGAACCCAACCCCAATTGAACTCCAATCCAATGATTCTATAAGTTTTACATATTTGACGAGAGTTCCCTCAAGAAGTGCTCACGTCATTGGAACTCATTGTTGGTTTGAACAAGTAGTTCCTCAAGAACATTTTCTTTCGGACGGAATCGAGATATGGTGATTAAGTCGACCTCCTGGTTAAAGGAAAAAGAAAATTCATGAGCTGCCGTATTGATACGTTAGCTCTATCTGCACATGTAAACATAGATTTTTGGAAAATTATTAACAAATGCCTGCGTTCAACGTTGGTGAAAAATAGAGAATTAAAACAAAATAAAAGAACACCAAAAAGGGGGCTTACCTGCAGTGGGACCCCCAGCAGGGCTTTTTCTCCACGTAGCAACCGCAGCTGGCAGCTCATCACTGCCGCACGCCTCTTCCTCCTCCCCCACTGCTATTTCTCTCTCTCTCCTTCTTTGCTCCACGCACAGCCCAGGCATTCCCCTTCTTCTTCTCAAGCACCAACAGAACCATGCCTTCTTCTCCCCTCCAATCTCCCACCCAAAACCAAGAATCTGGCCATGCATGCTATGCCACGGGATTCCCCACCTCCTGAGCATCCTGTTCATCCAAGAAACCTTCACATGCAGGAGCTCCCCGGCGTCCTTCCCCCGCCGGCATCCCCATGTCCATGCGCCACTGCTCCACCGGGGCTCCTCTAGCGCCGCCCCCTTCCTGCCCCGTGGTCGCGCGCCGCCGCTCCAAGCCCGCCGCCAGCCGCCCGTGGCTCCTCCGCCCCTGCTCCCGCCGCCGTTTTCCTCACCACCTCCCGGCCGAGCAGCCCCATGGCGCGCCGCCGCACTTCCCCAATCAGCGCCGCCCGCCCCCGAGCTCTGCCCACGGGACCGAGAGCCGGAGCGCCGCCCTCGAGCCCTCCCAGTTGCTGCGCCTCGGCTCGCCTGCCGCGCCGCGCCGTCAACCTCCGCGCCCGAGCTCGCCTTCCCCGGCTCCGCCAGCTCTCTGCCGCGCTGCCGCCGTCAGCAACCACCGCCGCCGCCCAGCTCTCCGTGCTGCTGGCCCCGCTGCCGCCTAGCCTTGGGTGAGATGTCCAGCAAGCAAGCGCCATTTCCCCTTTTTCCCCATTTCTCTGTTGTTGGATTCGAGCTTCATCAGTGCACTGGTTGTGTTAAACGTTGATCCGATTACGTAATCCATGTTAGTTAAAG
Source organism: Stipa capillata (assembly GCA_019208055.1). NCBI lineage: Eukaryota > Viridiplantae > Streptophyta > Magnoliopsida > Poales > Poaceae > Stipa > Stipa capillata. The sequence continues at coordinate 184,454 of JAGXJF010003061.1, forward strand.
TGTTTTCCAGTTAGTTTAAAGTTAATCTTGCTTAACCACCTGATACTTTAAGTCGTAGATGAATTCCAGTTAGTGAACTAGTTACAGAAGAATCTTAAATAGGTGTATATGCTGTAAAGGTTCAGATAAACTCAATGCTTTAATAGTGACACTAATTGACTACTCAATAACCAAATGTTAGTTCGAACCTAATGATCGTTAGTTGAAATAACGATTAGTAGTTGGAAGTAATACGCTGGTCAGTTCAAAATATTCTTAAGCAATCTAACTAATTAGTTTCTAATCACCCATTTAAATTTAGTTAATCAGTTAAGTTAGGTTAGTTGAACGACGGTTCAGCTTGAGTAACCCCGTAATTACTGCTAGTCATTTTGGTTAATTGCTGACTGAAGCACACTTAATAAATTGGCTAGTTGGTGCATCGGTTAACTGTATACCCAGCTAATACAGCTTGAATTAATAATCAGCATCCTGACAAACTAATTATTCTCACTAACTAATCGCCTCATGCATATCAAGTACTGCCCAGACAATTTCAAGCTTCAGTTAATAATAAGTACGCTGGTATCGGTAAAACTGGATTAAGGCATCCCTAACGACCTACTAATCAAGTGAGTGCAGACATTGTGGATAGTCAGACCTTAAAGATGGCCCGTTAACAGTTAAGTCACTCAGTTCGTATACTGCTCAAATGACTGACAGTTAAGATAATTGATTGGATGTTGACATCCTTAACGACAGCATGCAGATAGCTGGTTGAACATAATTACCCTAACCATTGGTTGATGCGTCGGTATCCAGTTGAGGCATTTGTAGGCAATCACTCTCGTAACATTGTTATTCTGATATGTGTGAGCGATTGCATTGAGTAGCTGTGAACTTTTTCTTAAATGTTAATTGAGTTAACTAGATAAATTACGGGATGATATTACGCTTGACCTTCGAGCCAACATGTCGTAATTATTATTAACTAGACTGTTCAGATATATGTATCCCTGGAGCTGACATAACCTAATCGCAATGTGTGTGTACCGCTTAACCACACGGAATGCACAAATTAAAAATCTACAGAATAGTTAGGAGTTAACCTATTCTGGCTATAGTATGCTGAGTCCATGTAGTGGCAGTTAAGCTTGACCAATACAAGTGAACTACTTAACGCTAATATAATTAGTCACGGGTTAGCACAATTAGTATACTATTATAATTAGCTTTCCCGTTACGGCAGATTGAACCCACATCGCAACCCTAAGGAAAGGATATACCACCCGACTCTTCATGTCATTCCCAGTGGAAATACTTTAAATGATATACAGATATCTAATCTAATGTTCCTTACCGAGAAGAAGACAGGAAATGCTAAGTTTTATTAAACTTGTAGAACTCGTAGAAGATGTCAACGAACTCCTAATACATATATGCTAGAGAATCTAGCTTAACAGCCAAACCAACATGCTCAATATCATAACTCACCTAGAATCCGCGCGAAAACCTAGCATTTCATGCATGCATCCATGTAGTTGTTCATCCACCATTAAAGCTATATCACAACTAAAACTAAACCCAGAATCTGGAATGAACGCCAACCTATTTATGTACTTGTATACCTTATTTTAAATCCACCGTAGTTGCATCCATATCGCTGGCATTCATGCATCTTCGTCCTTTTCGAATTAGTTCTTAGGGTTGCTTTTTTCCCTTTTTAGAGGTCGCTTGCTTTTTACTGGTGTTTCAAGTATTCTGGAGTTCTCCCGCATGCTCCCCGCAAGATCAGGAACAACCCGAACAAGGCAAGCAGAGCTTGTTGCATCTTTACTTTCCGTACTATTGTGTATGCCCTGTTATGTGTGCTTAGGTGTGAATTGTTACTTGTATGTCGTACATGAGGTTGAGCACACTAGTATGCGTAGGATGTGTATTAGGTCAAGAACATCTGAAGGCTCTTCAACTAAATTGTTAAGTGAGTTGGGAGAGCCGATGGCGTGCACAATGGGTACGGTTGGTGTGAATTGAAGCATGACGGTGACCCAGGAGTATGAAGATATTTTGTTATTTTGTCGCCATACCAACCCTATCTTCAGCGTGTCACCATCCCTTATCACACGTGAACGCTAGCGAGAACCAACACTGAGGATAGTTGGGGTAAGCCTTCATGCACTTTGAGAGGCTCGCTACCTCCAAACTGTTATGCACTCACTATGCCTGCAGGGGTTGAGTTGTCGGTAGTAGTTCGAGAGATTAAAATGAACATGTGTGGATTGGAACTCTAGCGAGAATCAACACTGAGGATAGTTGGGGTAAGCCTCCATGCACTTTGAGAGGCTCGTTACCTCCAAACTGTTATGCACTCACTATGCTTGCAGGGGTTGAGTTGTCGTTAGTGGATTTGATTTAGGGGCTACCCTAATTGGATTGGATGTTGTTTAATGAATTAATTTGGATTGGACTCATGGGCTGTCCCAATGGATTTGGATTTGATGATTTGATCTCATGGTGACTTGGTTGTGATATGTGGTATCTTGAGTTAGTCCGTTACTTAGTCTGTCGTTATTTTACCTGGTTAATGCTATGTTCTTAACTTGTATATTGTTACTCTGAGAAGCATTCATGTTTAATCGTTGTTATACTAGTATGAGTAGGACATTTAATCAAGTACGAATAAGTCTTGCGAGTACGTTCGTACTCACCCAGGTTACTCCTGGAGCTTGCAGGTGAGCCGGTGGTTGAGGACTATTTCGATGATGCCTGAAATTGTTGCTTTCTCGGTTAGTTAGTCGATCAATGGGATAGGTTGTAGCTTTTGTTCAGCGGTAACTATGCCGCTGTGGGACTCATTTACCTTGTTTCCGCTGTCGTTTAACTTCTCCGTACTCGGATATGTTTTCGGTTATGGCCGAATGATGTAATATATTGTCCCATCGTGGACGGTTACTAGTAATATCATATATGTAGAGCTTTGTTGTGATGTCCGAGTTGTTAATCTCAGGCTGTCCTTACGCAATGCGTGTATGATATGAAGCGTTTTGGGTATGCCGTGAAGGGTTACGGTTGTACCGGTTGTTACTAGGTTGGGCAGGAATTGGTTGAGTGACCCGCTGGCTGAGATGCTGTGCCGGCCAGGCAGGGTGTGGGCGTTCTACCGGGCTTTCGAGCGACCCACTAGCCTTCGAGCTAGGTTAGGGTGTGGGTAGAACTGCCGGGCTCCTCCGACCTTGTCTTGTCTGGTAGTAATTGGGAACGACTCTAAACCTTCACCGGATTATGGAATCGTATGTGGTTCTGGGAAGATTGGTCGCTTCCGGCCGGCTCGCACGTGGCGGGTGTCGGATCGTTCTGTCTTGGTGCGTACGGCGCAGGTACCGTGCCACCGGGCTGACGAGTCCTTCGGTCCTTGGCGACTTCGCGTTCCCTTAATCATATGCAATTCCGGGTCCGTGACAATCGACGCCCGCACGCGTCATCCACGGTCGTCGCACGGCGCAAGCACGCCGGCAAGAGCCCGTATGGGCTCCGCCGCCACCGACCGAACACGCCTAAAGGCTGAATCGATCCATCAGATCAATCAAAAGCCATGTTAGAGAATTTGATTGAATCTCCTTTGATTAATTCAATCCCATGCCTGTATGCATGAATCGATCAGCAGGCAATTTGCCCCGCTTGGCTATTAAGTCATCGGGCACATCGGCATGACAGCGCGTCCAACGCGCTGGCCGCGCCTTCACGTGATCCAAGCCGCGCCGATCATCGTGATCTGCACTACAGCTGCGCGCCCGCAAGCGCCTTGCATGGCTGCGCAGGCCACGGGCACGCACGCCGCCGTCGTCCCGAACGACGACGCACGGCCGCGACAGCCAAGGCGCCACATGTGGCCTCCCGCACGAGGCTAGCGGGCAGCACAAGCGAACGCGGCAGCACGGCCGTCCACAGCCGACAAGTCGTCCGCTCGCAGCGCTGGTGAGACATGCCGGTCGCGCCTCCTGCATGAGGCCGCACCGGCCACGACTCCGACGGCCGCGACCTCCGCACGAGGAAGGCGAGCACCATTCGCGTCGTGCCTGGTGCCGCCCCCGTCTCGCACGACGAGCATCGTGCCGCATGGCCTCGCTGCCGCCGGGCCTGCACGCCGACCGGCTACCCACACGACTGCATGGGTGTGCGCGTCGCATGTCCACGGTGCTGTCCTGCATGGCCGTTTCCACACTGCCGCGGCCCCGCATGACCATTGCCACGCCATGGCCACGCATCCTCGCACGCGCCGCCGGCCCGCGCACAGCCGAGAGATCTGCTGCCCGCAACCAGCGCGTGGCCACAGTCCTCTCGCCACTACCAGCCCGCACCCACGCCCACGAGCGCCGCGAGCCGCGCGCCCCTATACACCCGCGCCTCCTTGCAACGTGCCGCCACCACCGCGTGCTGCCGCAACGCCACGCTGGTCTGCACGTCACTGCAGCATCGCCGCACAGCCTCTACGCCCCCACGCTTGGACGCCTAGGACTAAAAACCCTAGCTGCTGCTGCCCTATGGGCTGGGCAGTGCGTGGCAGGCCGGAGTGGGCCACAAGAAAAAGAAAAGAAAAAGCGGCGGCTGACGGTCCGCCGATCTGACTGGGCTGTTAAGCGGTCTGATCGGTTAAGCCAGCCCACCCACATGGAAAATTTGCACGGAGGTTCCTGAATTTCTCTGTAATTACGCGTATGATTTTTCTATTAATAGAATTTTACGCAAAAGCCCTTATAGACTTTGAAATTTACAGAATATTTATTTCCGGCATAGTAGGTCCTCGCGAAGTCAAATTTTTATATCAATTTTGACATTCGAGGCAAATTTAACTCTGTTATTATTTATTCTATACTTTAAAATTATTGTATTTACTGGTTTTTGATTAATTGTGATTGTTTATATTGCTTTTAACCATTGGAAATAGCGGTAGTTTACAATAATGCACAAAAAAGTATTGGAATGTTATGAGAATTTGTGTATCATTAATTGTATATGTTCATGCATGTTCACCCATAGTAAATTTACAAATTGATTGCGTGGATAATATATAATGTCTTGTAATGGTAGATAAGAGGTTGAAATAATTCTTTGATATATGCCTCGCCATGGAAGCACCACCTAAAAGCAGAGGTCTCCCCTATGTATTTATGGCACCAACACTTGAAAGTGAAACGTTGGTTGTCAAGAATGACAATTTAACTATGTTGGCAATCTCGAGAAACTGTATTTCTTAGGACCTAAAGAATAGGTACATGATAGAGACTGACCCTAAGGTTATATTGGGTATTATCGGAATGTGTCACCACCTCCCCCAATTGGTGTGACCCATAGAGGCACTATTGAACTAGTGAAATAACCTTTACTCGCGGGACTTTGTTGTTAGATATAATCTTATCATGGATGATCTCATCTTAAATAATATGGCCATGAAATCACAACTGGAGAGATGATTGGAAAAAAAACCATATCACTATGCATATGAATAGGCTAACTTGGCAAGAGATTTATGTGTGAGAAAGCATACAACGCTTTATAAATTGGTGCATTCTCTACTTCTTGCAGAAGATGTGAAGAAATTGGTCATGAAACAAAGTCTTCACCTAGCTCCCTACAGAGATACAAATGCCCAACCCCCTTAAGAAAACGTTGAACAAGGAGTCATAATGTTGACAAGGAACTCAGGATTATCATGACTTTTGAGAATCAGCAACAAACTTGAAGCAAATGTTGTATGAGTGACATAGGTCTATGTGCTGCAAGACCTCCCCACATCTTATAAGCATCTTTTAGATTAATGGTTGCAAGCTCTTGGAGAGCAAATTCTTATGACGGTAGAAGTCCCATAGACTTATGAATTTATCCAGCACTTACATTAATAACAATTATGAATTATTTTTATCTAAAGCTGCATCTTTTTCCTATCTTTTCTCTTGCTGAATAAGAAAATATGATAGGTAATGATAGAACATGTGGCTCACAATCAACTTGCTTAAAGTAGATTCCTTGCCTACATGCTCTTGATATCCACTAGCCTAGAATTGAGCATGCTGATCCTTGAAAAAGATCGTCTATGCTATTATATTTTATATTCCACCTAGTTTACAAGTATTTCTCAAAGTAGAGATTTAATAAGTATCTGACCATGTATGCCAAACGAATATTGTATGCTAGCAACATATGATAGTAATACTTGCCCCAGATGCAAACCAAATTTTGCAAATGGCATGACAAAGGGGAGGAATATGGAAAGACAAATAAGAAATGTGGAAAACAAGATTTATTATAGGCATGGATTCTTAGACAACTGTATAGTATTCTCTCTCTCTCTCTCCCCGTGAGTGTAAATAATACACAATTTATATAAGATGCAAACTCTCAAAGTGAATGAAGAGTGTATCCATGAGTTGTACGTGACACCACATTTATCACACTCTGAAAAATTTTAGATTACAGGAAATTACAACAGATACTAATGCACATCTACCCACTTTCCAGGCTTGAAAGCCATGAGAGGGTAAGTAGACACCCAAAAGGAGGAGAAACACTCTTAGCCTGTTAGTTATGGTGCTATCTCCAGCATAAAGATTATACAGTAGTCTCCGCTATACGGAATAACGTGTGTAACTCTGAGCAGAGTCTTTTCAGAATTTGAATACACAACTCATAACATTTCATATCTAACCTTATCTCATTTGGTACTCGTGAAATTTTCTAAAATTGTATTGACATAGCCTGACAGACTATGGAATCAATAAATTCCACAACAGCGTACATAGTTAAAGCAAACTACGAAGTTATATTGCTTCATGTATAACTCGGGCCAAGTAGCTTTGTACGCAAATACCCCTTTTCACGTCAGTATATATTTGACAACATCAAAGGGAGAATGGTGATATGATGTTATTTAGAATAATACCGTAAAATATGAGTACAAATGAAAGACCAGCAGCTACATGAGGAAACTGTGTTGGTTCATGCAAACTAAATATAGATGCTCGGTTAGTATTAAAAAACTGAGCACATACTACCAAAAATAAAGCATAGCAAAGATATGCAAAGTATGCACTATAACGCACCGAAGCTATTATCATATAACCAGAGACATCTGGGGGCAAAACTTCGAATACTCAAATTGCCTAGTACCTAGAGACATCTAGAAAAAAACAATATGAGAAGAAGAAAACTTCGCCTATCTGCAGTTGAAAATCTAGTCAAAAATTGGAATGCTTTCAAAGATAGTCTAAATCAAAGAAATGGTGCACTACAGAACTCTTTCAATTAAGGCACTGTAAAACTCTACTCACATCTGAGATGAAAATATGAGAAGAGTGGAGAGAATATTAGCATCACTATAAAGGGAAAGACATAAGTCTACTGACCACATATAACATTTTTCCTATTGCCAGATATTGAAGTGTCTAGTTGGATTATATGTGAAGGCAATCACTCCCTACATACATGAAGAAGTATGAATGTGAAATTATGTGAGAAGCAGCCGAAAGTAGAAAAATGCCATTGTAAGAAGGTACCTGTCCCTAAGTGGATATTCTTTCTAGAGAATTGGTGGTCGTAAGTAAATGAAAATAAGAATGAAACATTGTGACCCTATTCTGGGATACAGGTATTTGAAACATTAAAACATTGAAAAAAATAAGGGAGAACTTTGTAAAGCCTCTTATAAGCTGCAAACATCGCATGGCTATCTTTTATGCATAAGTAAGCTTGGCAACACATGTAGTTAAGAGGGTGTTTGGTTGGGCTTTTTAGCAGCTTTTCACTGCAAAAGCTGCAACCCGACCAAATGGCCAGCTTTTGCCAATGGTAGCTGTGGGCTTTGCAGTGCAAATTTAGCTATTTGGAAAAGCTGTCTTCTACCAGCTTTTTGTAATGTGCTGAAGCTTTTGTGCTCATTTTCTAAAATGTTGTAGATGGTTTGGATTAACCAAAAGCCATATGTTCACTTTCCCACAGCCACAACAGTTTTTTTAGATAGCCAGCCAATAGCAACTTTGTCAACAGTCACAGCCCAACCAAATAAGCCCTAAGTTACAGATAATGAAGCTCATGTTGCACAACTGAGTTTAGTTATAATTGCACATTGATAATGTATATTGCTTCATGATATGTACACTCACATTATTCATGAATAAATTTAATAAATTAATATGAATATACCGAAACATCAAGATATAGCTTACCACAATTTACATAAATAATTTGAAGGGCATTAATGAAGTTTGATGTTGTATGTATCTAAAATGTATTCATAAAATATTGTCCACAGTGTTTCTTTCGAAAACACAAAAGTTAGAATAAGAAAGTGCTAACGGAGGCTATCTTTAGGGGGAGCAAATACCTATGAACATTAATTATCACACTTTGAATTATGCAAGTTCATATAATTGATTCACTTTGAAGAATAAAGTGTTGATGATTATTATGTTCAAATCTTTCTAGTCCCATTCTTAAAAGAATTTGGATTAAAACATCAACTCCTAAAAATGTTAGCTTGGAAATGAATTTTAGCTATATGTGCAGTATTCAGGAGGAGCGAATCTCTGAATAAAGTATAACTAGAATGATGCATAGTAGTACGAAATCTTACAAAGGTGCCATTCACAATTGATCGATAGTAGATTAATTGACTTAATAGTTTGTACTCATTTTCCATCAAATGAGTTTTCTTTGAAGTTTCTCATTTATAAGGTTTTTAATGAGGCAATTAGTACAATATGAAGCTGCGTATGTGATGCACTCTTCTCCAATTTTCACACTGAATTTTTCGGTTTTGATGAGGCATAAACATCTCATGATACGTGTCTAAGGGGTAGTGTTAAAAAACTGTCAAATGAGGGAGCATCCCTCATTTGAAGCTGCGTATGTGATGCACTCTTCTCCAATTTTCACGCTGAATTTTCGGTTTTGATGAGGCATAAATATTTCACGATAAGTGCCTAAGAGAGAGTGTTAAAAAACTATCAAATGAGGGAGCATTCTTTTAGGAGGGATGACTCCCTCCATTTATCTAAACTCACTTATAGTATATATATATAGGGGCACTTTTATCATTTGTAATGACTTGATGAGATGAGTAATAAAGAGAAAGAAAATGATTGTGCCCTCTATATTTGTATCATAATTACTTATTATATTTGTGTATGTGCATGATTTTTCATCTCAGTTATTCAATTATCGGATTAGACTCTCCGACGACGGTTTTCTAACGCCTACAACGCTGCACCGTCTTGGTTAAAGAAGATAGGAAAAAGGAAAACGGAAGGTTGCGTCGGACGCTCAAGCACCGGAGACGTAACAGACTTTCCTCTCCAGATTTATTGCTCATCTCCCAACAATTGTTTTTCCAAAATTGTACAGAAGCTACTGCTTAATTACTGATTAGCCGTTGGCCCTGGGATTTGGAATCAAGGGCACCTGATTTGTCAATGACACGAGCTTTAGGCCATTGCAGTATGCAAATCCCTTGCCTTCCATGGGAGCTGAGTCAAGAAAGCCAAGCAGAAGTGGACACGTTGGATGAGAATATCTGCTATTTGATTTTTCTTGTCTTTGTAAAACGGTGCTGAATTTAATGCATAATTCTAAAAGTGTAATAATAGAAAAAAAATGTAGAACGTAGCTTCATAGCTTGTGTGATTCTATAGGATAAAAAATATAGGTGTTGGGTTAAATAATAATTCTTTATGAATCGATCCATAACCTATATAAGGTCTACATGGCACAAGACCAAATTAATAAGATCATTAAGGGAGTCAAAGCAAGAAATAACCTCATTTATGGTACACGAGAGGTTCCACTCCACCCATATAATCCACCATAGAGTTATGGACCATTTTTTATTTTTACCCCTCCTCCTCCCTCAATGGTAGTCATGTTCATTTATCATGGATCCTTTGCCTATATAAACTCCCCATAAGGATATAAAATACATCACATAAATGAGAAACTTGAGGGAGAGAGGCCTAGAGCTCCAAGTCCCAAACAGGGAGCTTTGGGTGAGACCTTGTGAAGTCCATGATGGCTTGAGTTGCTAGTCGAGTCCCGTACGAGACTCCTCTCCTGGCATAGAACTAGGCTGTGCTCCATGAGATAGCCGAACCTATTCAAAAAAATATCGAAGTGTCCCATCTTGCCGAGCGTACGGCGACCTCATGAAACCGTCGTGTACGACCCAATACTATCGCACCCTAATCGTCATTCCATCGACACCACCTCTCTAGTATTATTTCTATAATGACAACAGTGACACCATTCGTGGAAAACCTAACCAATATGAGAAGCTATGACCCTGCCTATGCAAAATCCCACCGAAACTTAGGCATCACTCGCCTAGAGCAAAAACGCAATGACTTGAGGCTTCAAGAAGAAAGGTAGCACATCGGAGACAACTAAGGATGACCACATCAACACCGGAAATATCGAGGACGTGGAGGAATCATGCATACCGACCCTCTCGCAGGCAAAGAACTCATCGAAGGCATCTCTCTCGGGGCCCGCATCGACATCTCAAGGATCCCGGCGATACCTTAAGGAGGCCCAACGAACTTATCACCAACTTGAGGATGCTTGTGAACACAGAGCTCCCCGAGTTTGGCGCGCTCTGAGCATTACTCAAAGTTCCTCAATTGAACACCACAGAGATTTATGCAGCACCACGCCTCTAGAGCTAGGTCATGATTCCGTCAGCACCACAATCCCAAACACTTCAATCTAACCTCATCAGAACGGCCAACGCAGCATCGCGAGAATTCGAGTTCACACGTGGAAGAGCGTCGGTCCTTAACACGGCCTACTTCCCACACTTACCGCCCATGGCATAATAACCATCATGAGCGGAGCACCCTGGTTCAACTCTTTTTATAGGTCCACCTACGCCAGAGCACCCCTAAACATGGCACCACTGGCAATGAGGCCACCACTTCCTGAGGTGCTGAAACGGGAAGGAGTCCGCTACCTAGAGATTGTGTCGTGAGACCCAAACCACCCAAGCCGGAGTGTGCTCCAAGAAATTCGCGCTCAAAAAGCACACAATGAGGGACGTGAGCAGAGCGTCACAACCCCCGCCGTGTTAGGAACGGCCCCAAGCAGTGGCGGAGGACGAACTAAAACTTTTAGTGTGACGGTGTTGACAATACGAAAAAATGACTAACAAAATACAACATCAAATGAAATTGACAACTACAAGCCATTTGCACTGTAGGATCAAATATGACTTGTGTACCTTAATTAGTCAATCTATAACTATTTCTTGTACTACTGTAGATAGCAAAAGGTGTACTAGTGAATTTACTGCACAAGTATTTTTACCAGCACAAGAATATCCACTTGCACAAAGTGTATGCGCGTATACCAAACGTGACAACAGATATTGAATCAGCTAAGCAATTCTGTTGATTAGCAATTTAAAGACTAATCTAGAAGTTCAGAACCTGCTTATTGATCTTAAGTTGCAGGAATTACCACAGCACATGCATGATGCACAATCAGTTCCGTATGATCCAGCTGGTCCTAGAGCCAAAATACCATGTACCAATATCATCTTTTCATGGTTCCAGTAGCTCTGGGTGTAAACCAATCTATATGCTGATGAAGCCTAACAACTGAATTACTGAACCAACCATGCAGATTGATTCTCGTTAGGCAAACAGAATATAGCGTGTTAGCGACAGTAATCATGGGATCAGAACTCACCGGCGAGTGGCGAGGGCACGTGCACGCAGCCGCTGAACCACATGTAGATTGCCGTCCCTGCATCGCTGCTGGCGCGAACGTGCCTGCCTGCCGTAGTGCTGCTTGTTCGCCCAGTCCGTCGGCGCGCTGCCTAGCGTCCAGCAATCACCGATTACAGCAACTAGTGCAGTAGATCTGTTCTTATCAGATTCCTCGGATTTTAGATTCATTATTAGGGTTTTACTTAGGCAACTAGTGCAGTAGATCTGTTCTTATCAGATTCTTTTATTTACCTTTCTCAAGTTTTCTCAGAAAACCATCACAGGAATACACAATTAGTGTAGAAAACGATTGTAGCATCTGTTCTTAGAAGGTTTTTCACCTTTCCCTGAATACTTTTCTCAGATTTATTCATCAGGTAAGTAGCTAAGATCAGGCAGAATTTCTGTTCTTTTAGGATAATAAACTAATAGCAATATATGTGCAGAAAGCAAAATAAGCAAAGGATCTATATAGTATCTGTTCTTATCTAAGTTCTATCTTCTCTTTCACCTTATTCCCAACAAGTAATCATCACAGAATGGAAAATAAATCAATTAGCGCATTTGTTCTTTAACAAGCCAAACGATTATGGCATTTTTTGGTACCGTTAGCAAATCCATCCTTTATTAGGCCACATTTGGAACAAAGAAAAGGGGGTGGAATTTTATAGGGTTTTAATTTAATCGCCTTGTTTATCAAAGTCTAGAAACTTTGAAAAATGAAAGGCTAGAAGCTCATAGCGGATCTCTGGATTTAAGCCCTTACAAAACTCCTCTTGTTTGTCCGCGCTAGTGGCAACATCTCCTTGAGCATAACGAGCCAAATGATTGAACTCGTGAAGGTACTCGGTGATATTATTCCCTCTTTGCCTGAGATCGCATAACTCCTTTTTCACCTCCATCACTCCTTCTGGAATGGGGGCCCCGTGAAAGGCAGTACAGAACTCTTGCCACGTGACGACATGACCTTGTTCTTGCATGGCGAGTAATTTTTTCCCACCAAGCACTAGCGACACCTTCTAATGGATAGGCAGCAAAGTTTACACGGTCAGCCGCAGGAACACGTGCCATCTCAAGCTTACGCTCGATGGTACGAAACCAATAATCGGCTTCGAGAGGATCTTCCGAACAGTTGAACATAGACGGCTGTGTCCTCATGAAATCTGAAGTACCAACCCGATCATGTGCCTATCGGTTGGTGTTTTGGACAAGACGCTTTAGGAGCCAAGTTTGATCCATACGATTCCATTTGATTTGGGCAAGAACTTCCGCCATGGTCGGCGGAGGTGGAAGATCCTTCTTGTCACGATTCGCATCACAACCACAACCATGACCAGCCGAAGAACTCGCACGAGTGTTTGCAGCCATCCTAAAGCAAAGAATAGATGTTACTTCAAGACTGAAGGTTGGGCCATATGGAAAAAATGTGCAGTGGAATGTAATAAAGAAACTTAACAGTGCAAGTAGTAAGAAGGAATCTAAATATATCACAAAAGTAGCACAATTGCCCAAGGCTAATATACATTCCATAATGGACATATATAGGGCCAGTTCTTTTTGGCTTAAGCTTATCCAGAAACTAGCTTAAGCTTCTCTACGTATAGAAGCTGCGGTGGGGAGAAGCCCTCAAAAACTGTGGTCCAGTTCTTTTCGGCTTCTGTCATCTGGGCTTATTGTTTGAGTAGTTCGATGAAAAGTCTATAATGCCCCTGGACTGTAATTTCGTGCTGATTAACCGTTCTTCACCGTTGCATTCATCAATCAGAACAAAGAACCGAAATTTGCTCCAACATTTCTTGTGAACTACATACATTTTCAGCAAACCAAAAAATTCCAACAGGACGAGAACAAAGAACCAAGCCTCGATGCATTTCACGAATAAACAAAAAATCTTGCTCCAGCTCATACTGCTGCTTCGGCGTACTGCTGCTCGAGCTGCTCACTGGCACGCAGGCCTTCAATAGCGGCCGACTCCTGACGTATGCCATCGACACCCCTCCATCGACGAGATCAGTGCCGGCCAGATCCGGCGGGCTGGCTCGCGCGCTGCTGTGGCTCCTTGTAGGGATTCGGGGAGGAGCTCGCCGGCGACTGGAGGGAAGGACTGTGACCTCATCAGTAAGAAGGGCGATCGGAGCTGGACGGAGGCGGTGCCTCCCTTGGCAGCGGCGAGGATTGAGGTGAGTCAGGGGGAATCGGGGCAGCGGTGGCGGAGTCGGCTGCTAGCGGCGTCGGGGACTTACCGGTGGCGGAGTCCAGCCCGGCGGCCAGCCCGGCGTCGTCGATCTCCAAGGCTGCGGCAGGCGACGCTAAGGCGGCTCGGAGGGAGGCGACCACCAGCACCAGAGGTGAGCGGACGGCGGCATGGTCGGTCCCGGAGGCACTGGAGAGAGGGCGATGGTGGCGGCTGCCGTAGGGAGCTCTGCGGGGAGGAGGGCGGTGCGGGGAGGCGCGGGGAGGAGAGCGGCAAAGCGGGCCGGGGAGGGCAGCGGGGGGGGGGATGAGGGCGGTGCGGGGAGGCACGGGGAGGAGGACGGCGAGGCGGGGGAGGGTAGCGCGGGGGGCACAGGGAGGAGGGCGGCGCGGGGAGGGAGAGCGGCGGCGGCGCGGGGAAGGATGCGCAGGGAGAGCGGGTGCAGCGCGGGGAGAGCGGCGGCGGGAAGGGAGACACGGGGAGAGGGGCGGCGGGGAGGGAGGAGATAGATGAGGTTTTTTTCGTGGAGTGGTAGTTTTCTTGGGAGTATCTGCGGAAGGGTTAAGTGAGGGAGGTCGAGAAGCTCGGAAAGCCTCTCTTGAGCAGCTTTTTTCCACCAACGGGAAATGGGAGATGGGCTGCCCAGAGAAACTCTAAAAGTTTTCAGTTCTTTTCGGCTTAGGCTGCTATGGACCTATAAGCCTCTCTAGAAGCCGAAAAAAACTGGCCCATAGATACATATGGTACATATCAGTACACATGAGAGTAATATTACAAGCTTACAAGCCAGAATATGTACATTATTATGCTACACTATTATGCTCACACACTAAGTTTTAGCTCCTATACATTATTCATCTACAGCCCCAGATGACTACTAAACAAGAAAGGAAACCATCCACTGTCATCATGTAGGACAGTCATATGTATGAGTATATACACACTACTGAAGCTCCTAGGCACTTCAGTACTCTCCAAAATATGGTGGAAGAGGGACGTGAGGTGTGCCAAACTGCTCAGCTCCCTCAGGTTGCGGAAGATTTGGCCAACGGTGGGGTCAATTGGTAATATGAGCAGATCGAATTGGTCCACAAGTAGGGGTAATACCGCTGACATCTGGGAAAGCTATGTTTGTAGGGACAGGCTCGATCTATGCGTAAAGCACCCTAGCACTCAAATTGTTCATGTGAACGCTAGGTTCCACTGCCACGAGTAAGTTCCACAGACAAGTACAAGTGGCATGGAGCTCGTGACGGATCACATGATACTCCTGGTCCAAGGACTTAATCAACTTGGCCTATCGACGTATCTTAGGATTATCCTTCTCGTCCATATCAGGATACATAGCATAATTGACCTGGTACTCTCTAGGTGGCAGAGCTGGATAAGTACAGTATGCTATCAATGAAATTAGTGGCAACTCATACCTCAGACGGGTAAGAGCACAATAAGTAGCCTCTTGGATAGCCATCTCAATGGAAGTGCCATTACCGTAACATATATGCATTGGACGGATGTCGTGTTCATGGTATGGATGGATGCGTACCATGGCCAGGTACTGAGTCATATTGTAGTCTCAGTATGTCTTATACACGGTATATTCCGGCATCCATCCATATTGATTGCTAGCAAGTGCATGAGCGAGTAACTCCAAAAAGCTGGGTATATCAATATAATAGGTTAGATGGACAATCTATCCACGAGGCATCTAGATCAAAAGGAAATAAGAGTTAGAAATTCTGAACAAAAGAATTAAGATGACAGGGAAGATAAGGACATCCCAAACACGAGAATTCTAGCATTTGAGGGGAATAGGAAAGTAGCAATTCCTTTTTCAATCAAATGAAAAGGTAAGAAGGAGAAGTAAGATTGGAAGGGATAAGGAGGAGACAGAGCCATTACTTATGCTTTTCTCAAATCCTTTTTAGGTTCAATGTAGAATTTTCTAACACTTGACCAAACAATGACTAATATCAAGGTTATCCTATAGACAGTCCTGCTTTGATACCAAGTCTGTCGGGATCCAAAATCTATAATATGGAACTTCAAGTGGGATCATCCTCTAAGTCAAAACATCATACTGGACCTCAACCCTTGAGCTATATAGCCCGAGACGTCAACCTCGAACTCTTTCTGGAAAATTAATGCACAGATTGAATAGGGTAATATGGTCTCCTCACTCTTTTCTTACTGAGCTAGAATATCAATCCTGAACTTGTCTTGATAAATCAATGCACGACTAGAGTAGGATAATATAGTTCTCAAACTCTCAATAAAAGAGTCGCTTCACAGGGATGATCATACCTGACAATTATATATTATAAACTCTGAAACCCTACCCGCTCCCTTTGCTTGATACATGCATGGCACATGAGGCAGGTGAGAACAAACAAGTATCACAATAGTAACTCTATGACAGAAACTATAATAATACAAATAGTTCTTATTCGAGTAAACTTAACAACATATTCACACAAAGGATCCGAAGATCAAAATTCAAATACATAGTGGAAGGTTTATAGATGGCTTAGAAGCCACAAGTGGTAAGCCTAAAGTGGTAGCAAAACAAACCAAAAGCTGCCAAACCCTAGATAGGATCACTGCCTGGGACTTCAGGACTATTCTTCGTTGTAGTCAATTTCAATAAAGAAACCATCTTCGGAAGGGATGATCTTCTCTGCAGAAAAATGTCAACGATTGCAACATGAGCACAAAAGTACTCAGCAAGATTTACAAAGAAAATTAGTAAACATAGATGCAAATTGTATCAAGAAGGGTAGTGGTGGACCATTTTGCCAAAAGCTAACTTTTTATTTGATAATATTCTAGATAGATGAAAATGACTACTAGATTAAGTTGCAATTGGATAAGTAAGCGTTTTTCTCAACCTTAGCCCAATCTTCTATCATCATCCACTTAAGACCACACGTTTCTTCCTCAACCACCTATGCGGAAGTAGTCATAACTTCTCTATTCTAAAGTTGGCAATTTTAGAGTAATGTTGAAGTTGTCTAATTCGACAAAGGTACTCACCAAGTTTTCCATAACCGTGAACGTGGCTATTCGAATAATTTAACCCTACAGGGGTGTACATCTTTACCTACACATATCGATCGACTCTTAATGCCAGATCATTAACATACTTCACAAAGTGTGTTGGTAGAGGGTGATCAAACATGGCCATTAAAATCCTTTCGACCTAGCTATGAGCCACCCTTACTGGCCATTCCATGTACACCTATCCAGGCCGTTAACTCCAACATGGTCCCATAAGTTGTGGTAAGTAATACATCACTAACCATCACTATGTGTATTCCTTACCCTTATATTGAGACACCACATCACATCACATCAAATTTCACCCACATGGCAAACTAATATAGCTCATAACCTAGATCTAGACAAATTATTTAGTCATGATGGTCCCATAATCCACTTGTTTAGAAGTACGCAATTCTTGGTTTAGTGTACGTAAAATATTGGCCTTGCGGGAAAACGAGACATCCCAGCATGTTCCCAACCATGGCCTCTCATTTAAGCCCATTGAGTATTAGTCAAGTTCTTAATTACTTCCCAATAATTTCTAAGAATTTCCATACTTAATCCAATGATTGGAACCTGAGTTACATGTCTAAGCATGGTTAAGCATAGATAACACTAGAAAGGATTAGAAACTCGAGTAATCTAGAAAAGTTAGGTCTAGGGGTGGGTCATCATGGCTTTTTAGTTTACAAGGGAGGTTCATGCAAAAAGGTAGGAGATTAACTACTTATCAAAAAAAAGTAAAATTTGAATGCATGCGATATAAAGTTAAACACAATTAATAACTTGAAAAAATAATAGGTATCATCAACATGATCAAATAAGAGCTACTTGCCTTGTTTCTCAGCAACTAAACCTTGCTCATGCTCGAAGTTGAAAACTCCCAGATCTTCCGGCACTATTGAGAAGAAGAATAAAAACATCAAAAAATGGCACAACGATGAATTATTAAAAGGACCAACACCAGCATGATCGGATATGTATGGCATGGCGTAGAATTTTCAAACCAAAGATTAATGCAAGTGGAATTTATTTAATCGGAGTCCGGATGCACAAAATACAACAATTCAAAAATTCCCGGGAATCCTAGAAACCCCAATTCCTCTTTTTAGTCAATTTCATTTTTCCTATCATGGAAACATGTATGGAAGTGATATATGCGAGTAGCATTCCTTTTTCTGAGCATTTTGATATATTATTTGTATTTTCTGATAAAAATTGGATTTACTATGAATTTCCTAAGCTTTTAAGTATTATTAAAGCTTTTTTGGAATTTTAGAAAACATATATCGATTTAAAAATACTCGAAAACTTTTTTACACTCATGCTGGACTTAGCCCGGGTCTATGACTGGTGAGACCAAAGGTCAGAGGAGACGAGGTCAAAGATGATCGGTCAACTGGCCTAAGCGGCGACCTAGAACGGTCTAACGGGTTAGTGACCCGAAGCGGTCTAACCGATGGCTAAATGCCGGCAACCTCACCGAGATAGCTCTGGTGAGCACTCATGGCCGCTCTAGAGGGTCTTCGGACCCGTGGTTTGTGGCATTCGATTCCTGGAGCGGTGACGTATCCATCCATAAGGGGATCGGGAGGGGGGTGGCCGGAACCACGCCGACGATGAGAACAGCAGCGGGAAAGCTAGGGCTGCAGTGCAGGGTGGCTCGGAGAGGCTAGTAGACTCGAGAAAGAACACAAGGGGTGATCTCACCAGGATACCGTGGAGACTCTAGGGGCGACGAAGGGGCTCGGGAGAGGAAGAATGACACGCGATGGAGGGTGACCTGTGTTAGGGAAGAAGGAGAGGGATCCGGGGCCTTGGGGCTTGAGACCGATTCCTTCGGGATTCCAAAAATTGGGGCAACGACGGATCTTTTTGGCAAGGTGGCGAGGCAAGGGGAGCTCGGTGGCCACGGTGGCGCGGTGATGTGCCGGCGGTGAGGCTTCGGTGTCGGTGGTGTCCCGGTGAAAGAGAAGGAGAGAGGAGGCGTAGCTTAGCCGATAAGAAAGAGGAGCTCGTCCATGCAAGGAGTTAGAGACAAGGAGGATCGGGGCAATGACCGAAGCAGGAGGTGGCCAGGGCTGCTGCGGACTCGCCACAGAAAGCTACTGCGTGGACGAAGATAGACTCGAAAGTAGGGTCCCGCCTATTTGTGTCCCTCGCACAGGCTGGTGGGCGAGCAGTGTTGTTGGGCTGGTTCGGCCTTCAGGAAAGCGCGCTCGGGGGCGAGGGCAGGCTGGCTGTCGCTGGGCTGGTTCAGCCCAGTTCGAGGTAACATTTTCCTTTCTTTTTCCTTTTCTTTTCCAATTTCAATTTGTAATTTAATTTTAACTTTTTAATTATATCCAAATGAACTCCAAACTTTTTGTAAATTTTTTCATAGGTTCCTAGAATTATTTATAATCATCTGAAAATAATTGTAGGGTCACTTTGTTCAGAGGATTTACAAATAAAAATTGGAATTCATATTTGGCCTATTTTTAAGTTTGAACTAAAAAGTATAAGAATCATTTATCCAAAAATTATGGGAAAACTTGGGAAGCTTATGTTTAAAATTGAAGGAATTCCTATATTGGAAAATTCCTTTGCTCAAGAAATGTTTAATTTGCCCCCTTTTAACTTAGGGTTTTTCCTTTATTCTGAAAGGTTTTTATTGGCATTTCCAAAAAGTTCAACATTATCCTCATTTTTGGATTATGCCAATATCCCATGACATGATTATGATGCACAACAACATAAGAAGAGGGGAAAATAGGGATGTTACAACATAGCTAAGACATGAAGTGAGACGTATATTCATGTGCTCTAACCCTAATATTTGTTTTCAAAGAAACCCTTACCTCATTAGAGGAGAAAATACAAATATGAATGCTCCCATCCATTCTTGCATGCAAACCCTAACTCTTTTCCCTCTCAACCAAAAAGACAAAACCCTAAAATCATATTTATGATATCACCTCTCTAAAACTAGTGTATCTAGCACCCCTCAAATTACACATACCTTACATATCAATCCACACTCCAAAACCCTAGTTCTTGCTTCTTATTCCCAAATATTGTCATATCTTTTCTTTAGGGCTGAGACCCTAATCTTATGATCATATGTGATTTCTGGCCTCCAAAAGTTCTGAAAAATTCTGAAAATTCTCCAAAACTATTCTAAACACAAATATAAAATAATATGTTGAGGTGTCGTACAAAGTTTTCAAACAAATTTAAATTCAAATTTGTGGCTATTTTGACTTTTGAACTACAATCCACATAAACAAATTTCAGAAAACTCCTAGAAAATTCCATAACATACTACATGTCTCCAGAAACCCAAATATACAGAAATCCATCAACTCCAATTCAAAATTTCTGAGAATTTTTAAAAGGATGTTTCTGCCAAATATGGCTATCTCTTGTTTTGTCCATTTAAAAACCTTGGAAAATTCTGGGATAATTTGCCTAGCTTCATCCACATGCCAGGAGTCTATTCATGCCCTAGCTTCCTCCAGTAAAATTGCTTTTGCTCCCTTCAAGCCTAACCCTAGTTCTTTCCATGTGTGGCATGTCTTCCCCTCACCTTTTCTCTCTACCATTCTATGACATACTCCATAGCTTTTTCCCCCAGTCCAACTGCCCTTGACACTATGTGCACCAGAGTTGGAGCCATCCATGCCTTGTCGCCAATGATATTCTGACGATCTCTAGTGGCCATTAACCCCTCTAGTAGCTTCTCCTCACTGAGCTGATGTTCCAGGTACCAGCCGCACCTACTGGAATGCCCTAGAACACCGATGCAAGCTTGCCGGAGTTCTCCCCGGTCTCGCCATTGTTGGGTAGAGCTCCCAGCCAGAGCACACGCATATAAAAAAAGCCATGGGCCACTGACAGGCTGGCTAGTTAAGTGGAGGCATATTCTCCAAATCTGCCTCCGACGTCACTCCTTAAAGAAAAAACTGGTTTGGTTCAGACAAAATTGTTTCCTTCTCTGGTTTGACAAGTTTTTGACTAGTTTTCTCAAAACCATCTCCGGTTTTGGATTCCTAAAAATATTTGCAACCTTTCCATTGAAACCAAATTTCAAATTTCAAATCTATTTATATTAAATAGAGAAGAACTTAGGTTTTGCATGGAATTTAATATTCTTTGAATAATTTTTTAGAGAATTTTAGCTTGGATTATGAAGTCTTTAAAAAGCTTATTGCCCTCTATACCTAACATATGTTTGAAAAATTAAATATATTTGAATAAGGAGAAGGTAAACCATGATTTTCTCAATTAAACCAAGACTTTTAATAAGTACAAGAATAACTCAAGCACCCTTTTGAATATTCTGAAGTCTTCTAAAAACCATTTCAAATAATCCCACTACTCTCTAGTTCCAACTAAGGTTAGAATATAGGTAATGTTTGAATATAAACAACTGAAACCTTACTTTACCCCTTACAGTTATACCCGGTAATTCTTGTGATAATACCTAAAACCCTACTCCTTGGGTTTATAAATATCTTTCTAAGTAAAGAATCTTAGCAAGCATATCAGATGGATTATTTGGGTTTATTTGGACTTGCCTCGCATGGTTATTTATTTGACGCTTTTCAAATGTGTAGTTTTCGACATTCCTTCGTCACGTGAGGCAAATTCTGAGCAGCTGTCTTATCAAGACCAAGACCATGACTCGCGAGGCAAGCTCCCATCTTGATCATGTTGAACCCCATATGTTCCAAAACTTACTTAACTTGTTTCCCAAACATGTATGCTATCTCGTTATGAGCCACTATTTTCCGTTAGTTGTAGTTATGACCTAATATTGCATGTGACCTAGTTTTGAGCAGCATGCCCTGTCACCTTAGGATTAGTTCTCACTAGATATTGTAATACTAGTGGAACCTAGGTTATAATATATATATATGTATATATATATATGTGGATATGCTATGGCTTAGAACTGTGGTAGAAAAAACCAAGTTTTTAACAAAGAAATGTGAATCATTTGGAATCAATTAGTGAGATGAGACTTTGGGGGATAGTGATTGTCCGAGGAGTGTTTTGAAAATGATTTTATTTCAAAGCTTAATATTAAATAAAAGGGAGATGATTTGGATCTAGATTAGAAATGTAAGAGGGTCTATGAAGAGAAATGTTGTAGAATGTTATAGCATGCTATGACATGACTATGGGATGAGATGTGGAGTCTTGCTCGGATCAACGAAGGATCGAACCTAAGTACCGCTCACCCAAGTTCTTACCATATGTCCACATGCCCTAGTGGGAAGGGCTTGACCCAGTATTTTGCTTAGTACCACTGCTATAGAAAAGTAGATCACTCACGGGCAGAAAAGTTCACCACTAATGGAGCAGCGTCTGTCAAAAACTTTTCTGAGCAGTGGTACTACCACCGAGGGGTGGATTTAGCCACCTGTAAGTGGAGACTTATTAGTGGTGATAACAATAAGACACCACTGACAACCGTAGTTTTGCCGCCGGTCATTGGTGACTTATTAGTGGTGGCGACAATAAGTCACCACTGACGTCCGCACCTTAGCGCCCTGTCCGTGGTGACTTATTGTCCTAGCTACCAGTTAGTAAAACCAGCTTTGCTAGCTAGCCTTAGGATTTGCTAGCTGAAAGAGCATCTAGGCCCCTAAATGGTTTTGATGGTTAATGGCAACCTAAACTGGAATCTAATATTTACAATGAGTGTAAGCAGGATGAGTAGGTTCCAGGAAGAGGATTCATCCAGAAAAGGATGACCACCCAAAAGTACAAAGGTGGTTTCTAGGATAAGGAGATAGCTGCGCTAGGCAGCTATGCCACAGCTGTGAAAAGCCGGTGCTGTGCAAGGAGTTGCAAGCAAGGTGATGGTGGCTTGATGCGTCAAGAGCCGTGACTACAGTTGGTGGAAGCTGAAGCCTATGTTTGCTAGTTTTCTTGAGTCCTTAGGAAACACCTGTACTATCAAGAGGGATGAAGTAGCAATGATTTTTGGAGGTTCTTTTGCTCAATACTCAGAGTGTTGGACAGCGGCACTGATGTTTTGAGGTCAGTGGCCCTATAACAACAGTTTTGCACAAGTGTGAAACTGGGATTGTGGTAGCACACTGCTATGCTAGCTTCCTAAAACCCTAGAGCCAAAGTTACCTGTGTGGCACAGCTGTGTCACAGGTGAACAACCGCTCTATGACTCAGGTACATCTTTATGTCAGGGGA
This sequence comes from Stipa capillata, assembly GCA_019208055.1. NCBI lineage: Eukaryota > Viridiplantae > Streptophyta > Magnoliopsida > Poales > Poaceae > Stipa > Stipa capillata. The sequence continues at coordinate 207,617 of JAGXJF010003061.1, forward strand.
GAGCTTGTAAATGCTAAGGGAACTGCATTGCAATAGTTTGTCTGCCGAGTCAGAAGACTATTGGAGGTTCTCTCCTGAGTAGGCATCAGAGTTAGTGTGTGCGCTGAGGGCATGTAATGTGCCAGGACCCGGGCTGAGTAGTGAGGCTACGTCAGTTAGGGTTTCACCTGTGTTAGCCTCCGGTGACACAGGGGTCGATCTGCATGAGCCGGTTACCGTTGTGCGTTGTGATTAGCTGTGTCACCAGTGCCTGTCACCGGTGACGACCCACTTAATCCTACGTGGCATGAGTGTAACGGTCAGGTTCCTATGGACTATATATATAGAGGACCAGGGAGGTCGCAGACCTCAACCTTTGCCAAACCTCTGCAATCCATTTTGACCGTTGCAAACCTCTTTTCTCCTGAACAGAAGAAAACATTCTTAAGTCTTAGTTCAAGTGAGAGTTAGAGCTTTGAGCAGAGAGCACTAGTTCCTCCAAGAGTTGTTGTTGCAGATTCTTTCTTGGAGTATCTACTCCTATACGGGTGTAGGAGTTGCTGTGACCACCCAAACTTGTGTGGGCTGGTACAGTAGTTTGTGAAGGTGATTTGAGGTCTACCTGCTGCAAGGCAAAAAGACTTCCACAAGCAAGAGAAAGAGACCTAAAAACTCAGGTACTTGGAGAACAAGCACGATTAGCGCTGGCGATCTCTTCGAAGTAGTCTCTCCAATGGAGACGTACCATCTCTAAAAAGAGTGGGAACTTCGGTGAAAAATCTCTTGTCTCTCTGAGTACTTTACATTCAGTATTTACTTATTCTTATTCTGATTTGCATGCTTGTGTGATTCACTGTCATATATAATCTAGCTGTAATCCTTTCTCATTGCCTGTGTTAATCTAGCTGTGTCACAGTTGCTTTATTGCTTATCACATATCTGTGCCAGTTACCTGTTACACAGCTATCTGTCATATACATCTGTTTAGGGCTTTCTGTTTACCTGTGTTAGCCACCTGTGTGACAGCTGTGTGTTAATTTACATATCAAATACTGCCTGAGTAGTTGATCTGTCTCACAGCTAGCTCAACCTTTCAACTTGTTAAGCCTTAATCTTGATAAAGTGAAGTAATTGTTTAAAATTGGTTAGCCTCCTATTCACCCCCCTCTAGTCGGCACCTATGATCCTTTCACTAGCCATGCCCTCTGAAAAACCCAGGTGCACAGCCTGTCAGCAGCACCAGTTGCGAGACACAAGCACAATATATGTTTCATTCACACAAATATATCTGTCCATATCAAAATTTGAGGAAAGAAAGATAGGAAAGAGAGAAATTTCTTTAGGGGGGTAGGATAATGTGTATTATTTGTCCTTAACAGATTAATTATACAAATAAGCAAATAAACTAAAGAGTAAATATCATTGTGTAGATCAACCTAATCATGCTAGTATAATAAAACAAATAAAGTAAAGATTAAACCTAAGCATTGGACTTGGGAAAAATGAGGCTGGGGGTGGCTCACCGAGGGGGGAAGGTAGCGCAGTGGCCATATGGCAGTGGTCTAGAAGGGGAGGGGGAAGCTCCCCCTCCACTTGTGGCGGCGGCGACGGCTTCGGGGACGGCGATGGCGGCATCAGCCATGGCGGCTCCTCCACACGGCGGCAGTGACTTGGGAAAGATGAGGCCCGGGGTGACTTGGGAGGGGGCAGCTCCTCCTCCACCTGCAGCGGCGGCGTCATCGGGCGCGGTGGCTCCTCCACGCAGGGGTAGCGACTTCGTGCACGTGAGGTTATGGAGGCGTGGGGACAGCGAGGCGAGCGTGGGGGATGCATGCGGTGGTAGCAATGATGGCGGTGCAGCGTGTGAGAGAGAGAGAGAGTTTGAGTCTGAGAGTGAAATGGGAAAAAACCCTAAGTCATGCAACACTTATCTCACATAGAGGCTCATCTCAGACGAGCATTTTAGTTGAACCGTTAGTCACATAAGGCCACATCACTGACGGGTAAACAATTTACCCATCAGTGTTGACTAGTCACATCACTGACAGTTTACAAATTGAACCGTGAGTGGTTACCCGTCACTTCGTCTTCACATAATTGTTTTGTTTCCCACGCTCTGTCACTTTGTCGTCAACAAGTCGCTTTGTTCCCACGCACTACAGCTCATTTAAAACCCCATTCTTCTTGCGCTCCCTAGTTACTTTAAAACCCCAGTCCTCTTGCATCTTCGCTGCTCCGAGCCGACCATGCTGGTACCGCCATGGACTTGCCGATTAGCTGGCTGTCAAATGATTCCTCTTACGAGGACGAGCCAAACATGGTGGTCTCCTCTAGTGAGGAGACCGGCCTCTCTGATGAGATAGCAGCATTCTCCTCTGATGACTCGTGGATGGATGAGAACGGCTCACCGTTGGGGCCTAGCTCAGAGGATGAATAGGTGGAGGAAGAGGAGGAGACATCGACGAAGAAAGAGGACGAGGACGAGGACGAGGAAGGGGAGGAAGAGGACCAGGAAGAGGATGGGGAAGATCAAAAGGAGGAGGAGGACGACAATGACAACAACTCTGATGGCAGCGTGATGTCCACAGCTCAATCCGGCATTTATGATGCCGAAGGCCCGCCAAGGAGGAGGCGTAGGATCATGTAGGTAGCTAGGATTAAGCGGTATGTGGGGGATTTTGCTGTATTGAAATGTAGTTTGCAATTTTAAGTTTAAGTTTGTTGCACGTCCTATCTCATGAACATCACCGACTCATCTAGCGGGAAATTCCTCATCAGTCACCACTGGAGGGCAACAAATTGATTTGTCTTTGATGTCCATCACTGACTTGAGCAAATGTTGAACCATCTGTGATATGAAGCCACATCACTAATGGGTAAAAACTTTACCCGTCTGTGATAATCATCATAGACGGGTCATTTTGTGGCCCGTCAGTGGTGTCATCTTGCTACACAGATTTCAGCCGCATGGTGAAGTCACCACTGATGGGTCGTTTAGTTGCCCGTCAGTGGTGTCATATGAGGACACAAATTTGAGCTGCATGGTGAAGTCACCACTAACGGCTGATGAGCTACCCATCAAAGATCTGTAGTACATCTGACAGGCTGCACGTTGCCCGTTATTGGTGACCGATCAGGGATGACCTATTTTGTAGTAGTGTATTAGCGATTGAACCTGTAGGCGATAGGTGAAAAGTGCAAGTGGGTGGTTTAACTCCAGAGAGCCTTCTCGTGGTTTAGCGTAGGAAGTTGCTCAACACAAAGGCGAGTCCGCATTGTGTTGATATGCCATGGTTTAGCAATGAGAAACAAATGCTGGGAGTGGCTCATCTAGCGGGTTCATTGTTAGGACAAGATGAAAAAAGAGTCTCGTTGTGATAACCCTGTCGGTACACCCTGTGAAGTGTACTCGTTAGTGCTTGGCAACAAGGGGGAACTCACATCTTGCGGGTGAAGTCATACAAACATTGGTTAGACTATGTATTCCTTTAAAATGTGGGACATGGGATTAAGGACGTGAGCATGATGTGTTTACAATGTGCAGTATGAGCTTACATGCCACCTAGGATTGAGCTACATTTCTTGAACAAAGCCTTGCTTGAATATAGTTGTTATACTATCCTGGTGGGATGCTTGCAAGTACATGCAATGTACTCACCTAGTTTGTCAATTTGGCCAGACGAGGAGGAATATTACTTTGAGGAAGACGACAATGATTACGAGGAGTAGGGCGTTACCCCAGTCCGTTGCCTGTCAGTTTGGCATATTGATGGGAATTTGCTACATGTATCTTTCTGCTGCACTCTTTTATTCAGCCAATAGGCTATATATGTAAGATAAATACCATGATGGTCTAATTATGTATCAGACTCAGTAATTGTACATGTATGACAATGGCATTTAAGTTATCTTATGTGTATTAACTATTGATCATAGAACTAGTACAGGAAACATATGGGTTATCCAGTCCTTAAAACCGAGTACTCCACAGGAGTGATCCGCCTCCTCGGCCTCGAGAGCTTGAACCACTAGTAGGCAATCAGATTCAATGATGACACCTAAGCTAATAAAGCAAAAAGCAACCACAGTGCTTCACGCATGCCAAAAGCTCAACTTCCTCAGCCAAAGAACAATGTTGTAGAAATTTCCAAGTAAAGATATTCATAGCACCATTGCCATCTCTAATAAAAACTCCCAAAGCAGCTTGACCTCTGAGAAGATCGAAAGATGCATCCACGTTTGCTTCCCATTTTAGATTTTTATCTCCTGTAGTATCTTTGGGACACAGAGCAACGTGATTCTCAGGATGCAGCTTACCCTTGACTTTTGCATTACTCTGTTCATTTCCTTTAAAATAGTAGAACCGGTATCAACTTAGTTCTTAAGGAAAATGGCAGACCCAGCTATAGAAGCATCACCTCTTCAAAAGATCACATCATTCCTATGGTGCCAAGCCCTCCATTACAGGAATTTAAGCCTTGCCTGCATGGTCTCATCAACACCATCAAATAAAATTAGCAGCCAACCTGGCCTGTAGATAATAATTCCCTTTCAGCTGGTAGCTCCCAAACCTTACTAATTCCATTCTATTGCTCTAGCTTTTGTGCATCTTATAACAACATGAAGACCATCTTCAGTTTCAAGGCCATGAATCGAGAAATTGGGGTCGAGGGCCCGGTTTGAACTATTTTTCTGCTCCCTAAGTGCCAACATGTATGCTCTCCTTACTAGAGATAGCCTGTTCTTCTCATGATGTCAGGCAATGAAGTCCTTCTGACGATTGCTTGGAATTCTTATTCGCAAAACAGCCTCTACATCATCAGGTAAACAAATTTTGACAGACAAGTTGCTCAATACATTGATTTGCACCTGCACATATGAGGTTAGATACCCATTTTAATCTTGAACGGCTAGGTCTGCCCAATATCTTCAGCACATCTCCACTAGGCACTCAATTGTCATGCCAAATGCAAATTCTTTCTCCCGTGCCCGCTCTCCATATAATACCTTTCTTTTGGAGTTCTAAACCATGTTCGATTCCTTCCCAAGAAGGCAATGAATTCCTAGGGAAGGTTGTATCCAGGAGGTCACCATTTGGGTAATAGCAAGCCCTCAGCCATTGAGCACATAAGTTGTCAGGATTAAACAGAAGGCGCCAAGCTTGACGCGCTAAAAATACATGGTTAAACAATAAAAATTCTCTGAACCCAACACCTCCAAGCACCGTTGGCTTAATAATTTTGTCCAAGGCTGCCCAATGAACTTTATTGCATTCTTATTCATCACCCCACCAAAAATTGTGTTTCAACTACATAGGTTCATCACAAAGACTAGTAAAGAATTTAAAAATACCCATAGCATAGTTGGGGAGAGCTTGTAGCACTGACTTGATCAATACCTCTTTGCCCCTAGAAGACAAGTACTTCTCCGACCAATCCGACAATCTTTTGTTAAATTTGTCCGTTATATGCTAGATCCTATGCACGTTCATTCCGCCTTCTGGCACTTGAAGACCCAAGTATTTCTCATCAAAACCCACTATAACAATCTGGAGCTGAGAAATAACGTCACTTTGATCCATATCATCACATCGAGTCCAAACATGATAGAGCATTTTCCCAAACTGATAGGCTGATCCATATAGTTTTAATATTTTCCCATAATCTCCTTCATCACTTGAGCTTGGTCGGCCTTAGCTCTAAAGAAAAGTAAGCTATCATCTGCAAATAAGAGGTGAGAAATTCCTGGGGTCGTCCGCAAATCCTTATATCCTCAAGCCTTCCTTTACCAACCTCATAATTTATAAGAATGGAGAGCCCATCAGCCACAAACAAAAATAGATAAGGAGAAAGCATATCAGCTTCGTGAAGCCCTCGGGCTGGAGAAAAGGAATCCAATAATTTAGCATTGAAATGAACCGAGTACTTCACTATATTCACAATAGTGACACAAGTCATCACCCAATTTATCCAGGTATTATTGAAGCCAAGTTTTACCTAAACCCCTTCCAAGAATCTCCAATCCTCTTGATCATATGCTTTTGCAAGGTCTAGTTTATAAGCACAAAGTCAATTTTTGGTCCATTATTTGTTTGAATTCTGTGAATGCACTCAAAAGCGATTAAGGCATTATTAGTGATCATGTGACCTAGAATAAGCACACTTTGCACAAGAGAAATGATGTTATGCAACTGGGGATGGAGCCAATTAACTAAATATTTTGAGACAACTTTGTACATGATGTTGCACAAGCTTATTGACCAGTAATCCTTAAGCTCCATGGGATCATTCTTTTAGGAATATGAACAGTAGCTGTATCATTTACTCCTTTTGGCATATCCCATCCACAAAAATAGCCGAACAACACTAATGTATCATCTCTAAGAATCTCCCAATTTCTTTGTAAAACATCAGGCCTAGGTGCCTTCAAAGGTCCAATTTGAAACAACGCATCGCTTATTCTTCATCAGTAAGAGGTTTGCACAACTCACTGTTCATAGCCTCATGAAAGTGCACCTTGGACCCCAAAGTGGGTTTTGATGATTAATGACAAAATTACTAAAGGACTAATGTGTGCATCAAGATGTTGATCAGATAGTTTGTTCCCAAGGAAAGTTGGAATAGCCATTGACAACCCCTAAAAGGATTGAAAAAGAGATGGCATGAAATCGAGAAGGTTAAGGATATTTTCTAGTCCTTTTAGTGATCCAATGATCACATTGCGTATAGAATAACTGTACTATAAATCAGGGAGCTAGGCAACTGCATGGAAGAAGATAACTTACTAAAGTGCTCGATGCATATCCTTTCTAAAAGTCTTTGGAAAACACTTGACACCAAACTTTAGTGGTTATTTGGAATGTGTGTGAGAGTGGGTTCTAACGCACTATGTGTTGACCTGGACCCTTCGAGTGAGGTCGCCAGAGTATCTGGAACCTTTTGGAGCTCCTGTTCAGTGTGTTACTGTAGTTCGGACCTTCTGAGTGAAGTCTATTGAAATACTCAGAGATCCACTGTGGCGTACCCGGTTTTTAAGCCGGATACTCCCTTGTGATTACTGTACCGGTCCCTGGATCAGTAGCCGGTACACACAAGTTAACCTGTATATCATTGACATACATACGAATTTAAGTAAATAGACCGTCAAGGTCGAATGTCTGATACCTGTAGCCCAACGGCTATAAACCTGCAGCCGAAAAAACAAGCGATGATGTGGCCCAGCAATATGCCAGATCCCGACAGGCAACTGACTGGGGTTACGCCCTAGCTTTCGCGTTCGTAACCGTATCTTCGGAATTGACGTCTCCTTCGTCTGGCCAAATCAACAAGCCAGGTGAGTACATTGAATGTACTCGCAAGCTATCCCCACAGGAGCATTATACAACAATATTTCATGCAAGGCGTAATTCAAGGAATAGCTCTATCCTAAGTTGTTTGTTGAGCGGAAATGTAAGTTTTCAGTTCAAATACGAGAATAGTAGATTCCAAAGCAATTTTGCAGTTCGGAACATTTCAAAGCAACAAAAATTTCTCTTGAGGTAGACCCGGCTACCTTCTTTTTATCACATGTGAGGACTCAGCCCATACTACCCTGGGCAGTATGACTAGCCTCCTCATCTCATTGCCCAACTCGTACTATCTCGGATAGTACCGCCGGCCTCCTCAACGCGGAGCTCAGCCTGTGCTGTCCCGGATAGCTCGGCTAGCCTCCGCTGAACTCAATGCCTAGCCTGTACTATCCCGGATAGTACGGCTAGCATCCTCCTCCTGCAATTCCTTGCTACCAGCCGTGTAGCTTAAATTGCACCCTGTGGACACATCATGCCCACGTCCTTAATCCCTTTCCCCAGCTTTCGCAACCAAAACTTAGTCTAACCAATGTGTGGCCTTGCCAGTTCATGTCCATAACCGAGGACGCGGCTATTCGAATAGTTTTTAACACTCTGCAGAGGTTGTACGGTTTTACCCACAAGATGTAAGTTACCCTTGTTGCCATGGCCAAATGAGCACTCTTCACAAGGGGTGCCGGCAGGGTTATTACAACGAGACCCTTCGCCCGTGTTCGCACTAGAGCCGAACCCGCTAGATGGGTAACCCAACTTTTACATCCCGGATGACAAAAATGGGACTCCTCACCTTTGTGTCGAACCATATGTTCACGTACTACGTGGAACCCACTGAGAGCTTTACCTCCACACAAACGTGGAACTCACTGAGGGCTTTACCTCTGCGTAGTCCCGTGAAAATCCTCTAGGGATCTCAAATCCACCCTAGCACATCACCCTAACTTCCCACGGCTCCAAGCTCTAGTATTAGACGAGGTACCGAGTCAAGTCCTTCCCATAAAGAACATGTGGACGTACAGTGGGGGAACTGATTCAGCGGCACTTAGGTTTGGTCCTTAACCAATTCGAGCAAGACTCCAACTTCAACTCATCACCTCAGGTAGCGATCGGCTACCCTACCATTCATTACCTCAAGTAGCAACCGGCTACTCTACCACCTCCCAACATCCCTTAGCATTCTTGCCCGAATCAAAATTCCTCCATCATTTCATTTGGGGTTTTTGGCAAACATTGATTTCAAAAGGGGCTCCTCGGTGTGCATTTGCAAACCGAGGGTTTGTATTTCCATGTAACCGTTTAAATCTTGGTTTTCAACTATAGCAGGGCTAAGCACGACTAATGCCTATATCCTTACTATTCAGTTGGTCGTATATCTACCAACTAAACGTATCTAGGGGTACGAGAGTCAGATTTCCAGACCTACCTCAGGTGCATCTACTGGGTATAACTAATCTAGCATAAAATAACGTTTATATTCACTTAGCATGCCAGGTTCGCAAACAACATAATTAGATTTCAAACATATGGGATTTCAACATGATCAAGGTGGAATGCTTGCCTGGCAATATTGTCCGGGGCTCGGCCTTGAACCCGATTTGACAGTTGTCCGAATTCCTTCGCGCGATAATTCCTAATGAAAGAACGGCGAATAAATCAACGATGCAAAGAAGAAGCAAGAACATCAAACGCAAAACCCGAATAATCAATTCGTGCAACCACAATGCGTTGGTTTAGCTATTGTGATTTTATGGAGCTTTAGAATAGTACAATCGGGTGCTGTAGGTTATCCTGTCAAAAACACCTACCCTAAGTTTCTGTTGCGTTAGGGTTTCTAGTGAAGATCTTGTCGAGCTAGGGTTTAGGGTTTTTGTGGTGAGCATGCGTTTACGCTCATAATAGCACAAGGGTTTCGGAGGTGTTTTGATTCACCTCGTGATTAGTGTTCGGAAGGTATTACGGATGTTTGGTTAAGCACGAACGTATGTCCCTTATGTTCTATTTTTCATAACGAATCGTATTGTTGGGCTTCATGGACGTTTCTGGGGCCTGGGAAAATACTTAACTTATGATGTATGCACTTTAGGTGCTCTGGAAGTGTATATGGTGTATATGCTTTTTTTTAAGAAAAGAAAATTAGCCCTATTTGTATTCCTCTCTGTTTGTGTTAAATTGAATTTGAAATTTGAAAAAGTGCTTGAACCAAAAGTTTAGGATTTATTTTAGGTTTCCAGAACCGATTTTAGAGTGCTAAGAACCGATCAGTTTAATCCTAAATCGGGCGAACCAGTGCGGGTCCGGCATGGAGTAACTGGAAAACCGGCCTCCCAGTGACTTTACGCTTTCCTTAGTGGTGGTTTACGCCTACTAAAGAAGAAAGCGGAAATGGACAGGGGCGCCTCTACCTACCTGACCGTGGGCCTTAACTTACCCGTGGCCCACGTGTCGGGGGCGTTCTTCTTACCAGCTCGGCCTCAGGTCGGTGGGTATGAGTCTGACCGTGAACTTCCGCTGCTCGGGACCCAACTGAAGGTTGTTGGTGTCGGAGCTCCTCCCGATTTGGGGCTTTCAGCTGCCGGGAAGTTTTGAAGAAATTGGAAGCGGCTTCGGTGAGAGAAAGGGTTGGGGAGCTTGCTGGGACCGGTTGATTTGGGTCTTGGACGCGGTGGTGCTCGGAGTGTTGGGGGCAAGGGCGGCTAGTGGTGAGCTATGGCGAGGAGTGGGGGCCGTGGGGAAGAAAATGGGCAATGACTTGATGATCTAAGGGGAAGAGGAGGGAGATCAGTGAGGATGGAGGGGCTCGGGTCAGCCTTTAAATAGGCGAGCGGCGAGCCGGGGTGAGGCAGCTGCTGAAGTGACCGGAGCTGGCGGAGGAGGGTTTCCGGGGCCCAATAGACTGGCGCGAAACTCAAGGGAGGTCAGGACGGAGTCATGGCATGCTGTGGCTCGCGCGGCGGTGCTGCAAACGACGGACGGCGCGTCCTGGTTGCAGATGCCCACTGTTGGTGACCGGTCATGGCGACGGGACGGCTCGGGATGAATCGATGCCTTACTGCTGCAAAAATGGGACCAGAGGGAAGTCGTGGCACATGCCGGCAGGGTGGGCGTTGGCCAAACGACGGGAGGCACGGGATGGGGTTGATAGCGGCCACTGTGGGCATTGAGGGCACGCTCTGCGTGTTGCCAGTGCGCGTCCAGGGCGTCCTCTGGTCGGTATGAGGTGTCAAGAGCGTTTTCCGAGAGAGCATGATGCGCACAACCATGTCAAAGAATCTCTGGGGACGTGGACGAAGAGTTACAGGGATGTTAGGCACCGATGCTATAGTGTAGACGTGATGTGCCATGGGTGCCAGAGTGTGCATCGATTGAGTTTATTGAGATGGGGACAAACAAAACCTCTCTAAATAGGGGAGCAAGGACATATACGTGTGCACGGCCTAGAATGGAGGTCCTGAGAAAATCTGGGGTCATTTGGTCAATGGTTGGTTATTGACTTCATGCGAGAGGTAAAAGAAGGCATGGTGTTCGATGTTGTGATCTCAAGATTCTTGCATGGAAGGTAGTGGGGTTTTTTGCACGTTGTTGCTCCTAGGAGTATTTCTCATGTGGTGTGATTTTTGTAGAATTTTCTAAGAATTATTTTTAGGTTCTACAGAACAAGCGCAATTTCTGACTAAAGTTGTGTTCTGGATGCCATCCAGAACTTTTTACTGGACATTGCTATTTTGTTTTATAGGTATGTGCAGATGAATCTTAAGTATTTTATGGAATTTTTCTAGAATTATTGGGGCAAGGAATTTACATGAAATAACACCTTTGTAGTTTCTGCTATGAAGAATTTCAGATATAAAGGTAGGAGCTAGGGTTTACAGGTTATGGGGCCCATCTCTAACATGAGGCTCTTACTGGGGTCTGGTATACTACCTTTGGACATGAGTCACTAAGTGGCCCACATACTGATAGGGTTTGCCATTTTGCCGGGAGAAGGATGAATTAGGGTTTTAGCCATAATTGGAATAAATGGAGGAAAAGGGAAATTGGGCATGGAGCTAGGGCTCCAGGGTACGGTAAGGATCGGAAGGGTCATGGAAACTCTCGAGAAGTCTTCCACCTTGTTTTAGGGCTGGCCTGATGCAAGGTGCCGCGGACGTATCGACATATAAGATGTATATGTTAGGGTTGATGCATGTATAGGGTGCGTGGCAAGGTAAGGAGAGGTTATGGGAACTCGCGGGAATCCCTCCATCTTGTTTTGGAACCAGCCATTGGCAGGGTACCGTCGATTCATATCGACATATATGGTGTAGGTATTAATGTATTTCTCGCGTTAGGGTTTTAGTGCGTATGTGCATATATAAAAGCAGTATATATGTGCACACACTCACGATATGACCTGGCGAGGTAGGTGGCAGAAGATTGCTTCATTCGGAAGAGGTTTACGACGTATATACGTGTCTCAATTTCCCAAGGGTACGGTGTGGGTGTGCGGCTGCAGGTTTTGGTCTAGGTAAAACCATCTAGGAAAAGAAGAAAGTTGACGAGGGTGTATTCTTGTTCTGGTCCATAGTCGCATCGTGAGTTGAACCAAGATTTTAGTTTTGGTGTATTTTAACTGACATTATTCGCGAAAAAGTTTTTGTTAGCCCTAATTTTTGGGTTTTGAAAAACCGAGGTGTGACATCCACGTAGTAGCTTTCTCCAGAGATTGTTTTCCATCTGGACCTTCTAAATGAAGATCATTTGGACTATCTGAAGTCCACACAATAGCTTTATAATAGGTGTTTCTTGTTGTCCAAACCTTCCGAGTGAAGGGCATTTGGACCATCCAAGGTTTGCTCAGTAGCTTTTCACTTCATCTGGAACTTTCGAGTGAGGTTTTTCTGACCCTCTGAGTAGAGACAAAGCTTCTATATCGAAGGCCTGGCTTCATCCGGAATTTTGAGGGAACTTTTTCTAGAACCTCCAAGCCAGGACTTACCCTCTATTCTAGTCTTTTCTTTCGTCTGGTTCTTCGTGATCTGGCACTTCCGAGGAAACCAAGTTGACTTTGCTTTTGCTTGTCCGGAACCTCCGAGTGAGGATCTCCTGGATCCTCCATAAGACAGAAGGATTTTTTTTGTTTGAAACCTTTGAGTTTTTTCTATCTGTACCCTCTAGGTCTTGGATTTTCCTAAGGTTTTGAACTATTTGGTATGTCTGAGCTGCACCCTTTGAGTAGTATTTCTCTCCCAAAGTAGCCATTGTTTTTGAATCCCAGAACCTGTGAGCGAGGTTGTCCGAAAGCTCCGGCGAGAATGAGGTTTCTTTGTGAGTAACAGCTAGATTTTTAGGGCAGCCTAGATAAGCTACCACCCCTCCTGGGTGGAGGCAATCTTTTGTGTCCCAAATCCTGAGCTGCTCTATTGTTATCCTCTCTCTTGCCTTCTTGTGAGAAATTTTGAGAGAGAGAAATCTTGAGGGGGTTTGGATTGAATTTCATTGAGCATCCAAGAAAGGGATCATCTCCAAACTGAGACCAAATTCTTATTACTTTTGGAGGTTGGCGCCTCCTAGATGGCTAAGTGTCACTCATAAGTCTTCAAGGTTGTGAAGAAGTTGACAAGTTTGTGAGGGTTGGAGTTCGCCTAACGCAAGGCGAAGTACTACCACAAGTGAAGGGAGGCTTCGCATGAGCAAGCCGTTTGAGGAAAGAGCATGATGTAGTGTTGGCTTTGATTGTTTGGTCAAGCTTCGTCAACAGATGTAGAGCCTCACCAAAGGCTTAAACTTCGACAACAAATCTTGTGTCTTCTATGTGGTTGTCTCTTTGCACTTCTCTATACTTTCACCTCATGAATCTGAGTTAGTAAAAGATCAAGAATCAGTTCATGGTCACCATATCATTCTTGTTGTATAGCTGCATGAAGAAAGTTGGTGGGGGCGGGGGGTCTCTGTGCTGTGCCGGATGGACCCCTGCAACCGAGTACAAATCAAAAGCCTCGGCAACCCCTTTGGCATTGACAATTTCGTTGTCTTCATTTTCGTTAGGTAGGCAGGAGCAGCGTGGGCCTTTGCTAGACACCTCCTCTCGCCGTCCAAGACATGAACCTAGGCAGAGTGCCCGGGGGAAGCACTCGGGGAGGACACCGAGACAAGCTCCTGGGGGAAGCACCCGATGGAGGATACCGAGACAAACTTTTGGGGAAGCACTGATGCCGCCCTAGCAAGAGTACTAGATCGGTTGCTATAAGATTTTTCCCTTGGAAGTATTCTGAGGTTTATTGATCCTAAGGAAACGAGGTGTCGTGGAAACAGTCACAGCATTGAGATCAGTCTTGAGAATTTCAGTGAGTGCTGGCGAATGCTTAGTTCGTCGATTCGAACATGGTGTTGTTCTAAGATCAACTGTGGTGATAGAACTATGCAAGTAATAATAGAAGCTAAAATTACAAATGTAGAAATAAAAATATATATTACTAATATGATGAAGGATAGGCTTAGGAGTGAGTTTCACCTGTAGATCACAATATTAGTATACGGATCAATAACACAATAATTATAGCATCGATAATCAGGATAAATAATCAAGTGGGTAACACATCCAAGAATCACCTACGCTGACATCCACCTATTCATAGGATCTATTGTCCAACCCCGATGCCAACATCCACTATGTCACCAGAATTACTAAGGCGTGAGCCAAACCAACACTTAAAGCATTGTGACTATGCTAGTTCTCCTTAGAGTCTCCTCGTGTTTCCTTCCCTCTCATATTGTTGTCCCTTTCGCTTCAAAGGTAACATGAGTCCTCCCTAATGTTCACCTTCGGCACTTATTATCAAGATGATCATTCAAGACAAATATATCAAAAAACCGAGATATATAATAAACGTGAGCTAATGTAAATAATCTTCAATCTACTAAGCTAATCCTCCTCCCAAATCCTATGAGGGAGTACTCACGATCCATACAAATTACCAAGATCAAATCAATGAAGAACATCACGACAGGAAAAGTATTTTGATTATAATATTTAAACCATCTTACAAACTTGCTTCTTGGCAATAGTAATGGAGAGAGTACAACAAATATGGTGGCTATGGTGGTGACTGCATGAGGTTCCTCCTTCTCTCCTAGTCCTCCGGTCTCTCCTCTCTTCTTTTCTAGATCAGAGGTGCTTTTTAGGGTTTTCTAGAATAAATTTCATGATTCTCCTCGGGATCCCTTAAGATTAGTCGGTTTGATGTGGCGGCGCCGTATGACCTCGGTAGGACCATGTGGTACCGGCAGCCACGGTCGTAACAGTGGTTGTCTTACTCTCTAGTAACTCAATTCGGGGTCTCGTTTCTTCGTGGGCACTCTTGACGTGTAGTTTCCAAATATATTCATATATGCCCCCTTTTCCAGTGATCCTACACACATTTAGTTCAACAAGAGATATTTGTACAATTCAGCGATTAATTAGTCATTAGTAGTAGAAATTAGGAATTAATCCAGTCAAAATGCATTGAATAATACGGATCAAACTTGAAGAAATAGATGAGTACAAAATGGACTCATCAAGCATGCAACATGCGAGGAATACTTGGGGAGGGATCCTGAATCACAGGTCATCACCTGTGAAAGCTTCCATATGGGACCTGCAAAGATGCTGATGGATATCCTGCTAGGGGTAGTATGAAAATGACGGAAACATCCGAGGTAGGGTTATGAGCAGGAATGTAACTGTATTTTGCGCTCATCATCCCCTATAAATAGGGAGGCAACCCCTCCATTTGATGGGGACAAAATAGGAGAACAAGAGTGATACACACACCTTGCAATCCCCTCTCTCGCTCTTGTATCCATGTGTTGTGTCAGGTTGTGGCCTTGCAAGCTGGACTTGGGTTCAGTTGGCTTCCCGCACACTACTACATCCAAAGCGTGCAATGTTTTTTATCCACTATATACTTGTATTTTTGTCAATTCTCACACTTGTCATACCAACTTATGCTATTATTGCTTATAAACTATTGAATGTTCTTTATTTCTTATTTTACCATATTTTTTTAATTGTACAAAGTACTAGGGTGGAATGTATCTCCCGTGGACATTTCATGATAATCGGCACCAATTTCAGGTTGAAGTGGAGAAATTACTGATGATGAGTAGTGGACAACTACTGTATATGGCGTGATTGACCAAGATCCCCGACTAGCAACAGAAGGTGCGAAGTACGGCGTGTTCGACGAAACCAATCAACACTTAGTAAACCAATAAAGCTCTCCAACCAGCTATCATAATGAATAGTCAGGTCAACGTGATAGTAAGGCAACTTTTCAATCACAAAGGATACACGGGCCTACGCCTTACACTTGCGAAGAGGGAGAAGTCTACAACTACGGTCTCGAACAAGATAGAGGAAGGACCCTTATCGCGTCTACGACTGACAGAGGAAATTCAATTTTTGGTTAAATCGGAGAAGTTATAATTACCAAATTAGGGTTTTCTTGTTTGAGGAAATTCATACCAACTCCAATTGAGGATCCAATGATTGGAGAGTGTAAGGCTTGTCAATACGAGTTCACTAGTTCAAAAGTCACCTCAATCAGAGTTCATATGAATTTTTTATGGCTAAAATATGAAACCCTACTCGAGGGCTGAATCCAGAAGGTTAGCCGATTTTCAGCATGACCGTACCATTCGTATCGTCGGGTCGTACTACGTGCCGTTGGAGAGCATTAGAACCTATGTAAATTCTTTCTTTCAACTCGGAATTGATCGTCATCTATTGCTTTGGAACGGTGAGAGCACGAAGAACATCATGGAGACATCCAAAACACCTCTTGTCCCTTGGATAAAATTGGGATGAAGTTCTATGGAGGAGGAAACCACATCAAGCCACCAAGAATCAATCTATTAGGGGGAGAACACCCCAACTCCTCCACGAATGCATCCCAACCTCCTCCAATGGTGATTGAAAAGGAAGACAAAGGAGAGGACGCCACCTCCACACATGGCACGGCCTAGGGCCGACGCTATGCACGCCACCTCCATCTCCTCCATATCCCTCTCTCTTCTTTATTGTAATCCCCTGTTACTTTGTGTCATGAACCACATCTTTAATATGAGTTCGTTGTCGAGTAATTGTATTATTTTGAATGGTTCAATTCCAGTGCTGGTGATGGATGCATACATTTATCAGATTAGAACACTATGGGGTTGCAACGATGAAATGTTATAGGAATTAGCGATACTGCGGTGACAGAAGCTACCTTGAAGTCCTTGATCATTAATTTGGGGGAGTTATGAAGACCCAATTGCTTTACATCGTTACCACGAGAAACCTTAATTGTTTCGCTAGCTAATTAGATATTGGGGCAAGGCGGTGGTTGCGAGGGGTATGTGACTGATGTCTTGAAGCATATATTATATGGCTTCACCCTCATGTTTGCATACATAGTTTCCTTTGCATGTTATCTATCCCATTGCCTAGAAACAGTTTATTACTTATTGATAGTTTGTGCCTTGCTGTGTCCTTTATATTACTGTTGTTAGTTAAGTTTACTTGCTGCCTGTAATTTAGTTCACCTTGCTCTCATTATTGTTGCTTCGGTAAAAGTCAATAGTTTAGTAGATTATTTCCAGATTATGATTCGGGTGCATACAAAACCATTCTTGTGACAAGTTTAGTTGAGGGAAAGGGGGAGCATCTATCCTTTGCTCCTATGGTTCGATCATCTTGTGATAATACTTCTCGAGAAAGGTACTACGATGATCCAATGTACCTTCTGGTCATCAGCCTACTATGCAAGCCAACGCCTGGGTAAAGCACATGCGGATTCATCATCGCCCCACGCCACTTACGTGCCTCCCTGCCATCTTTCATCAAGGTTCATCGCCAAGTCCCGGACATCATCAACCTCACAAACACGTCAAACCTGCTCAGTCTAGAAATCATGGCCGTTCCATTTCCTCCCATGTTTCGCACCACTGACCCACCAAAGTACTCAGGCACCATCAACCCGGTCCAATATACAAGGGTATATGAGGCGGTAGTAATGGTGGCAAGTAGAGGTGAAGCCTTCATAGCCATGAGCTTGCTGCTTGCGCTCAAGGACATAGCTCAGGCATGGTACTTGGTGCTGGAACCTCACTCGGTGTATTCATGAGAGCAACTCCATGACAAGCTCCACAGCCACTTCCAGGGGTGCCAAAAGAAGGAGATGCCATCCATCAATCTCAACAATCTCAGGCAACATCTTGACGAAACCATTCGAGAATTCCAAAAGTGCTTCTCTGAAGTATAATGCCAAGTCAAGGTTGTCACTAAACAAACCATATGTGAGGCTGCACAGTGAGGCATCAGAAACAAAGCCTTAGCCGACAAGCTAGAAACAAAGGGTTGATCAGTTATATGACATAATGGATGTGTATGCTCGGGTTGAGGAGGAATAGATCCTACAGAAGGAAGAAGCACGTGGAATAGGCACAACGCCAATGAGAAGGCGAGAAGCCAGAAGGGCACTGTCAACACCGGTGAGACATCTACCATGTCATGAGCGTCGATTGCGAGCCAGAGGATAGGGTTGCCCGCGAAGAAGACCATGCATGAGTGCACGCCAGAAGAGAAGATCCGAGTCCCCGGCGGGAGGTGAACTAGGATCCTACATGCGAGAGGGCTCCAGCACATGCCCTGCATGACCATCAAGGTCGGAAGCACCCTAATGAGCAAGCTAGGAGGCGAGGGGATCAACATGTACCTTACGGGCAAAGGGCAGACTTCCCTAGCGATTAGCAGGTGAAGTGCTGTGAGGTACATCGGGTGTACACACACTCCACCTCCAAGTGTGATCTGGTTGCCCAACTATGTGATTGGCGTCCAAATATGCCAGGCATGCAAGGATGTCGCAGTCAGGCATCACGCGCGCCTACCCTTCCTATGCTGCCACCACCCTCCTCCCCACCCCCCAAGAGACACATCGCCCACCAACACCACTAGGTCGCATTGTGTCATGCATGTGATCACGGGCGGGAGCACTCCACCTCCCTATCCAAGCACCGATTCAAGGCATATGCCAAGAGAGTGCACATCGGAGCATACCCACCAACCAAGCTACCACACTAGGCTAGCATGTTTTGTCACGGTCGACCCGGAGGACGCTGCTAGTATCGTGCTCCCTCACCACGATGACTTTGTTATTTTTGCACTTATCTTAGACGTTGAGGTGCGACGTATCTTCATGGACAAAGGGAGCTCCGTAGACATCTAGTTCGCCTCTATGCTTGATGAAATGCACATCATGCATATGTGATTGTAGTCGCGCTATGTCCCGCTCCTTGAATTTGGTGGAGAGCCAGTCAATGCCTATCATGAGCTTTCTCCATGATGAAGCTGAGCCCATGGATCCCGCACCACACGTCGGCTCAAGGCGCATGCTAGGGGCTTCGTGATTCATAATGAGTCCCTTTACAAGTGAGGTGTGTGCACTCCATTCCTCAAGTGCATCTTGTCCCAAGGTTCCTTGTGGCCAACGCCTATCGCCAAGGGTTCTATTCACCAATCGCATTGAGTGACGCCCAAAGCCTCGTCAAGATGTGTCCTGCATGCCAATGGATGGGCAAGGGGACAACCAGCGCACATGAGCTCCAACCCATTTTGCCTTCATGGTCTCTCGCACGATGGGGAGTTGACCTCATTGGGGCCAAGTTTGTCATCGTCGCTATCGACTACTTCTCAAAATAGGTCGAAGCCAAGCCATTGACCAAATTAACATTGGGAGCAATCCAAAACTTTGTATGGAAAAGCATCATTTGCAGGTTTGGAGTCCCACGCGAGTTTTTGGTGGAGAACAAAACCCAATTTGATGCAATAACATTCAAGAGTTTTTGCTCAAGACTCAGCATCAACCTTTGCTTTGGGTCCGTGCCCAACCCTAAGGAGAATAGTGTAACAGAACATGCCAACAACATTATCCTTTCAGGTCTTCATACGCGCTTGTTTGGGCTCTCAGGTGGCAAGTGGGCAGACGAGCTGCCAAGTGTACTATGGTCGACCCGCACAATAGCAAGCAGGGCAACCGGTCAGACCTCATTCAAACTTTTGTTCGCGGATGAAGCCATCACACACGAGGAGGTCATGCTCGCGTAAAACACTGCCAAGCAGCCAAGTGATGAAGACCGTGAAGGGTCACTTAATGGCGCGGACGTCCTGCGTCAACAAGCTGCCCTCAACATCGAGAGGTATCAATCATCAATGGTGAAAGAATACAACAAAAGTGTCAAGTAGCATCTGATTTGTGTGCGAGACATGGAGCTTAAGAGGAAGGCCAACCCCGAAGCCGATGCCAAGCTCAGCTTCAAGTGGGAAGGACCATACAGGTTGATCAGCTCGTCTGGCCTGTCGTCATTCCGTCTATGTAGTCTCGACGGCATCACCCTCAAGAAAAGTTGGAACACCGACAAGCTTCGAAAGTACTACATATGAAGCTCTGTACGCGCCATTGTCCATGTTGGACTGGGTATTGACTAGAGAGGAGTGAATAGGAGATTATCAAAAACTTCTACCAATAGTAAATCCTATGCATGCATTTCTAAAACTCTAAGTAAAACGTAGCATACTAGTGAGCAAGATATGCAAGGAAGCAAGTATGAAGGAAAAGAAGAGCACACCATCATGGGAGATAAGGATTTATTGTCAAATTTCAAATATTTGGCTAGGCTCTATGTCTTGATCCAACAATCAAAGCCGACATCGAATCGTGCGCTTCCCTCAAAGGGCTTGCCGATGTGAAACCCCCTTTCACTTGTGGCAGCACTTCACCTTGCGGTAGACAAGCTCCAAACCCTCAAAAATCTTTGAGGCGCTTCACAAACTGCTCAAAGACTCCCAAGCAAACCCTAATCGTCTAGGAGACGTCAATCTCCAAGAGTAACAAGCTTCAATTAGTTCTTCTTAGAGATGAACACTTGCTTGATGCTCAACTACGGATCAATCTCTCTCTCAAAGATTTCCTCACAAAGATCTCACTTTGGGCTTGAGGAAAGGTGCAATAGCACTTTGAGAGCAGAGGATTAGACTAGCAAAGAGTTGTGTGTGCAAAAAGGCTTGGAGGCATATATAGAAAACCCCTCAAATACTAGCCATTATAGCAAAGTCGAGAAAACCCAAAGGTTCCCACTTGAACTCGGAGGTTCTGATATTTTTAAATCAATGGCTATATCGCATAGTTAGCAAAAGATCTCAGAGGCTCCAACAAAACTAGTCCAAAACATATCTCGGTGGCTCAGGCAAAAACTCGGAGACTCCATGTTTCAGAGCATAGTCCAACTTAGAACCCAGACCCTCTGGAGAAGAGGATAGTCTTGAGCAACGCAAAGTTAGAGTGAATTCTGAAGGTTCTAACATTGCACTTGGAGCATCAGAGATTTCAAAGCGCTCAATCGACCAAGACAGTACGTGAACTCGGAGGTTCTGACATACCGACTTGGACAGTCTAAGATTTCAAGGTATACAATAGAGTGTGATCACTGCGCAAACTTGGAGGTTCCGACATACTGACTCGGGCATTCCGAGATTTTGAATGATAAGTCCACGCTGGATCTCAGACATTCCAAAACTTCTGGGAGTTCTAAATTTTAAGCTCAAACAACTTAGCTGAGATCAAAACTCGAACTCAGAGGTTCTGGGAACTATTCGGATGGTCCGACATCCTGAATCCCAGATAGATGGGCAACTCGGAAGCTCCTAACTCCCAGATTCTCCACAGATATACGGAACCCGAATATTTCAACTTTGATCTCAGAGGTTCCATCTGTTGCTGAAAGGGTGAGAATAAGGTTTTCAAAGGCCTCTTTGGATAGAAAATTTTGATTCCTAATTGAGCATTAGGAAGGCATTCTTACCAATTCCAAATATCAGCTCTCGGTAATAGTATGGCTTTCCGTGAACTCAATGTGATTCCTAGAACCACAAAAGAGCTAGAAAATGGTCCTTAACCTTCATTTCTTCAAGCCGTCATTCCTTAGAACCTTTTAGGGGTCATCAACATTCATTATATCATCGCTTTTTGGACTAAATCACCTAATCACACTTAATGCACATATTAGTCCCTTAATCATTTGTCATTAATCATCAAAACCCACTTAGAGGGGCCAAAATGCACTCACTTTTGTAATCGACTGTTTCATCAGTCCGTTGATTTCTTCCTATAATTCATATGAATGGACCATTGCGTCGGTCATACATCATTTTCTAATTAACCTAAGCACGCACCCACATCAATGATTTTTTATTGCCATATGTTACATGCAGGTCTCATCCATAGCATCGCAAAGCAACATCCATTCGCATGATAATGCTCCGCGATAGCGTAGGGCCCTCAACTCTGCCTTAGGTAGCCATGAGTCACATTTTATGCCCCTAAGTGTTGGCAATGGCCACGGCTGTTTGCATGATAACACTCCGTGATGGCGCGGGCCCCCTTAACTTTGCTTTAAGCAGCCCCAACGCCCCTAAGCGACAGCGACGGTCATGTCCACTCGCGTAATACTACTTCTCAATCGGGCAGGCATCCAACTCACCACCCAACCATGCCATTCACCCCAAGCGCGATGCCTCATCCTGGGTGCATGTTTAAGCCTTTAACCTCAAAGAAAATATGCGACACACATCGTTGGGAAACAAGCAAGGGCATGAAAATTAATCAATAGAAGCACTTCTTGTGCACACAACACAACAACATCAGATGACATCGCGATATAGGGTAAGCTGTACTACTGCACCTCATTACACAAGAAAAACATAGTACTACAAGCATCGCCATAGAACAACACGTCTCAGGGGAAAAATTGCCGGATAACAAGTGCAACAAAGGCCAAAAGAAGCAACACACTCCGACTCTCTAATTGATCCCCGGCAATCATTGCGTGTCACTTCATCTTTGTACCACCAAACAAACTGCAATGCTTGTATGGCATCATGATAAGAGGCTGTGTACCCCAATGCTCAGCCGGCGACTTATATCTTGAAACGGAGCTGTGCAACAAGCACGACAAAAACAATAAAACCATGCCATCCACAACCGAGAGAATAAAACATATCATAGAAGTGAAGTTCAACTACAATATCACAGCATGCGTCCGAGGTCCAAGTAGAAGTCCGACCACGAAAAGTGACATGTGGCAAAACAACGTTGGCACAATGACGAGACTGTCAAGGAAACGAAGTTGTAGACGCTAGCTAGAACTAACTCAGAGCAGGTGCAACACAAAATGGGAGCATGAAGTAACATGAGCACTAGACCTCG
Source organism: Stipa capillata (assembly GCA_019208055.1). Classification (NCBI taxonomy): domain Eukaryota; kingdom Viridiplantae; phylum Streptophyta; class Magnoliopsida; order Poales; family Poaceae; genus Stipa; species Stipa capillata. Next base: position 230,204 of record JAGXJF010003061.1, read on the forward strand.
TAGACCTTAGGACGTAGCGCCGACCCGATGGAGTGCTACTTTAATATTTTCCCTTGAATTTTAATATTTTATCTAATTTAATTTTTTCACCCATAATTTGGCTGGTGCTGACTCAACTATGTTTGTCTACATGGACAATATGTCAACAAAAAAAATGACATATAGGTGCCACGTCAGTCAAAACCACCCTGACTTGGATAGAGGAGACTAAAGTGAACGGTTTTGAGAGTTGAGGGTGTCTTCTAACGGTTATTGGAGTTTAGGTAAACTTAAACCAAAGTTCACGGGGGTAATGTGTATTTTTGTCTTATAAAAATAACCAGCGAAGGATTCCAATAGTTACTTTTATCGAACACAATATCATTACGACAAAGCCAAATTGACCAATAAATAGCCGCTACACTCACTAACATAAGAGCTATATTTTTGGGTCCTAACCTAACAAGCCAAGCCCCAAACATATTAGAAGTTTCAGCTGGTAGTGGAAAACTAAATGGAACGTAGACTACTAACCATGATAAAATCGAGCAAATGGATAATCTAAGAATAAATGCTGAATAGATTCTTCCACATTACAATATTTATAAGTACTGATCCATTTTATTTTACGCATGTTATCCTTACTCAGTACTACTACTCCTCGGCAACAACGTTCTCTACCTTCATAGGAAAACTATTCTCTTTTCATAAATGGTTGGTACAAGAAACAAAATGAATTAACGTTTTACTCGAAACTTCACTAACTTCTACACAACTTGGACGTACGAGAACTGTGTTTTCATTCTTGTTTGTAATAAACAAGGAAATTCCGCAATCAATTTGTTGCTTGATTTTATTCAGAATCTCATGTATACCATCAATGCTTTCTGAATTGTTTTCACATGAAAACCCTTCCCGTGCTAACTAGTTTCGAACCAAAAATGGTAATAGTACATCTTGATTTATTCGGTACTTTCCATCGATACCACGAATTATATATTTCCACATTACCTTCACATAAGAACTCTTTCTCTGCATGCATACTTGTTTGAAAGTAAAAAAAAAGGAAATATATTAACCAGTTTGCTTACAAATTTTATTCAGAATATCCCATCTATACAATCAATCTATGTTACTTTCAAATGAAACCTCCATAGTTGAATGGTCAAACAAGAGAATGTGCTAATTAGTTGTTGCTTGATTTTACTGCGAACGTCTCATCTATACCACCAATGATTTCTACGCTATATTATTGCTTTGTATACTGGTTTGGGAAGAAATATATATGTTAAATAGCTTGCTGCTTGATTTTACTCGTAACGTGCACGTATACCCTCAATATTAAGTATTATGTTAGTTTCCTTTCTCCTTCTTTTCACACTGGTTTGAAACAAAAAATGGAATTATGCAAATGAGTTGCGCTTTATTTTACACCGAAGATTAGGCATGTGACTACTTATTCTAGCAATGAATCGGACTAGTTTTCCATCGTCCAGATTCGTTAATATGTGTGGTTAAATGCGGCATCTGATATGATTGAGGAAACATATTTTTCATATCTATGCATCAAATCTGTAAGACTAATGCAATAACAACTTAGCATGCAACAAAGGGAAATGCATTTCTACCGTGCACGGTAGGTGCCGGCAAAGAATCCACCACCCGTGTTTGTTTTGAGATTCGGACCGTAGTTCTCTAACCCAGTGAAAGAATAGGCCCATAATGGTGGCACGAATCTCAATGATGCATTGGACTGCTGATACATGCACGGCACATGACGTGCACGTTAGAAAATCTGTGTCCATGCAACAAACCATACCATATGCATCTAGTTTTTAAGGAAACAAATTCCGTAATCACGGTTTGTTACCAACTAATAAATCTCACAAATTTTTTCTATGCCATGCAACATTTTCATTGTAACAGCCCAATGTACGAATCAACATTGTGTAAGCATCTAAACATGAACTCATGCCATCTCACTTACAAAATTTTGCATTTTTCTAAACCTAAATATATCATTCTCCCACTTCTCAAAATTGAACCAAAACTCGAACCTTTTATCACTAAGACCCTTCCATTAAAACTCTCCAACACCCTAACTCCCAACCCAGGAGGAAATACAGAATTTTTAGCAAGAACTACTTTGAAATCATTCCCAAAATCATCCAAATTGCTGAAATGGCAGAACTTTAAATATGACATTTTATGGTTAATAGTTCCATGAAAAGTTACGAAATTTCATATCTGGACTTTAATATATATTATGCACCTCTAGTATGAATTTCACAATTTTTGGAACCATAAAACCCCTAGCTACAGTTCAAACCCAATTTGGGGCAATATTTGAAATTTGCATGAAAACTGATGAAAAGTATTTTTGTTTGATTTCAAACTCTCATAGTAATTTAAGAATATAATATGGAATTTATATAAAACCCATGTTAAAGTCTCCGTTTGACTAAATTTATGCCTCAGAATAAATAGAGAAAAAATTAAATAAAAAGAAACCCCCCCAAGCCGAGTGGGCCAGCCTGGCCCGCAAAGCCTCTCGGCCAAGCAGGCTAGCGAGCCCACCCGAGCTAGCCCAGGGCGCTCTCCCCGCCTCCATCCCTTCCGTGTGGCTGACAGGCGGGCCCCACCTGCCAGGCCCCACCCGCCACGTCGCCACTGGCTACCGGGATGTGTGCCTTGACCGCACCGGCTGTCCGCCCCTGACCGCGCCACCTCATAAATGTCGCATTGGTCCCCTCTTCTCCCATTTCTTCTTTAGGTGAGCCCCACCGACCACACTCCACCATTGGCCACCGCCCGCATCGGCGCGCCATTAGCGCCCGAGGGAGCTTTGCCGCTGTTGTTTTGGAGTGTGCCAAGGAAGCGAACAAGCACGCCATTGCCCTGGGGGTTTCTTGAAGCCGCCTCTGCCTTGTTGCCTCGCCCGAGACGCCGCCAGCTGTTGACATCGATTTCGGCATAGGCCTATAATTTTATAAATAAATAATAATAAATTAATTTTTAGCGGCTAAATTCCGTTACTAAACAAGATAACCAAAGTATGTTATAAAATGATGGAGCATGTGCGTGTAACCCTCGACCAAATATTTTATTCAGAGTGGAGGGCCGGTGCATGTAAGATATATCTTTTGTCATTAATCAAATATCAATGACGTAGGTCATGTGAAACATGCTATTTCAAGCATATACTTGAAGTTAAAATTCGCCCCATAGCACTTCATGAAAATTAAAATCGTTCAATTAAAATAGAAGGTCAAGACCACATGTCAGCTCAATAAGCTTGCTCCGAAGTCACAAGGAAATTGCTGTATGCATGAAAAAATTGAGCATTCCTTTAATTACATGTCAATTAAGAAATTTTTTTTTAAGCCAACACTTCGTGCCAGCTTTCCCGCACGCATCAACCATATACGCAATAGGAAGGAAGCGCATGCATCCAGGTGCTAGCCAAATGCCTATGCGATTGATTAAGTCTAAAAAAAAAGGAAACAGACTTGGATTGGTCCAAGTCGTATTAGCAATGGTAATTAAGAGGACCCACAATGCACTCACATGTGAAGATGTGAAGGGATGAGACATGCATGCATGGAGTGTATATACTAGGTTCAGTACGCGGCTAATTACTCGGCCACTGCCCCCACGATCCATTGGTTAGCGAAGCATGCATGCACGTCGCCGTCGCGCCCACGTTCCCATGAATCTAAGCATGCTCGGTTGCCGCAGCACGAACTGCCGAATAACCAGTCTATAAATAGGGACGGGAGGCAGTGGAGCAGGGAGACGACCAATCGACGCCGAAACTCTGCCGCTCGGGAGAGCCACCAACACATAGAAACACACAAAGAGAGAAGAGAGTATTTGGAAGAAGAAGAAAAGGCTTGGAGTCTCCAGAAGGTGAGGTCATGGCTGTTCTCTAGAACTTGGTTTGGCCATCACGGTACAAGGCAAGGAGCCTTCTATATCTTCTCTTATTTCCATATCTTTGGTTCGGCCATCGCGGTGAGGATCAAGGATCACCCCATCTACCTCTCTCTAAATCTAGCACTTGGTTTGGCCATCACAGTACAAGCCGAGGAGCCTCCTATATTTCTTCTTGATGCTCATGTCTTGGTTCGGCCATCATCGCGGTACGAATCAAAGATCATCCCATCTACCTCTCGAAATTTCGTCCTTAGTTTTGGCCATCGTGGTACGAATCAAGGAGTATACGTCTTAATTCCCGCTCTTTGTCATCCCCTTCATTTTGGTCTCATAGCGACACAAGCCAAGAGCGAGCGTCGCGCCTCGTTTCTTAGGTTCGGTCCCTATGAAGATACAAATCAAGGTTTGATAAGAGCCAAGATCACATGAAATCCACCTTAGGCTCGGTCCTCAAAACGGATACAAGCCAAGGTCGGGATGAAAAGGTAACACATGCACAAAAGTAAAGCTCGATGTACTGCATATAAAAAAAATGTGTTAAATCATACTCTACGCATGGATTTCATCATGAATACCATGACATGAGTAATTTAAATAATAAGCCCTCACTTCGGTTATGCTACGCGCGGACGCCATATTGACGTTACGCGACGTTAGTAGTGATACAAGTGGAGCAAAATTTGATAAAAATGATACACGTATCATAAACATGTGATAAAAATCATCAAAATTATAAATAAAGTTTCACTTCGGTTACGCTACCCGTGGGCGCCATGCTAGCGCTACGCGACGTAGTAGTAATACGAGTAGAGCAAAACCATATAAAAAAATGTTCCGCATAACACGCTGGGCGAAATATGAAAATAGCACATCTTATCAAAACCAATCCTCCATTCGATTCATGCCATTAGGTGGAACAAAACTATATAAAAATAAAAAAAAGGGCATGCTCCGTGCAGATCATGACTCGATATGGAGCAAAACAATTTGACATATGCTAAAACGTATGTGCTAAAGTCATAAATTGCACATCACCAAATTTTTCACATGGATAAAAATCAAGTTCTTCGAGTGGGCGTCCATCGTTGACAGTGAGGAGGAATTTTCATTTTCTATTTTGTAATAGTCATACGTGTAGTCCATTGTAAAAGATATGTTGGAATTCTTAATCAGGGGTTTTCTCGCGAGAGATGTAATTAACAGAATTTTTATCTAAATGTAAGAGTTCTGGAAGTAATGTACCTGCAATGTTTGATTTTATATGTCTCATTTAAATTTACGCATTCGTTTTAAATTTTATTCAATCTGTATCTATGACGTGTACGCGGATTCTTGCCCCATTTTCCCGTCATCACCAGCCACCCTTCTTCCTCGACTCCGGTGATTGACACCTCTACCCTGCCAGCGCAGCCTCCTTCCCTCCACCGCCTCCCGCCTTCCCCAAGTCCCGATGAGCCTCCCTCTCTCTTCTCCCCTTTCCAGCGCCCTAGGGTTCCACCCCGAGCACCTCTGCCCGCTTATCATGTTGTGAAGTGCATGCTATGTCTCGCTTGAATGTATGCTTGGTTATCATGTTATGTTAGGGTTTAACTTGATGCTTAATCAACTTGAACCTTTAATAAATGAAATGAGAGATGAGGGGAACATGGTCGCCAAACGAGCTGTGCAATGTTGAGGGTCCCTCGACCCCAACGTCGAGTGTAATTGGAGGCCAGCCGCAATCCTTGCGTGACGTTCCCTAATAAGCCGTGAGTATTGGTCATGAGAGGACCACAGGTGTCATCTGGTTGGTATCCGCTTAATGGGGACTAGTTATCACCATGTGACGGGCCATGAGAGTATATGTGGGGCTGTTAAGCGATCAATGTCTCATAATTGAAATTTGAACTAGTTGATGTTGATCTACTGGGTCGTATCATGAGTTCATGGTGATTAATGATGTTGATCTGTTTGGTTATATCATGTATGGTTTAATTATGATGTTGATCTGTTGGGTCATATCATGTTCTGATGAATCTTGTACTGAGATACCATTCTTGAATTGATGTTCATGCCTCATTGTTGACCTGTTGTCATAATGTGGAATTCTTATGAAGATGATTACTAGCATGTTAGGGTTGTTACTCTTATTTACATTGATGCCATGTTAAATTCCATGTCCAAGCACTACTAAGACTTGTGAGTATGCTTGTACTTATTGATCGTTGTTATTGCATGCTTAGAAATAGGTGAACCCTCCCTCGGCAAATACTTTCAGGACGATGCCTAAATGGTTACTTCAGTTGGCTTTTGCGGTCTTGTGAGTTGATGTTGGGTGTTTTGGTTCTGTTGAGATACTAGCTTGTATCTCTGGGTTAAACTGCATGTTTCTGCTATTTATTTATCATACTTAGAACCTTCGGGTCAGTTGTGTGTAAACTAAGTAATTGCCCAAATTTAAGGGATGTGACCTATGTATCTGTTTAAATCTTCCTTTAGAGTTTGTGTAATGATATTTAAAATTGTTTCCCACATCGCTTCATACATAGTGCGTGTATGGATGAAGTGTATGAAGCAGCGGTAGCGAGTTGATATTCATTTGCAGTGTGAGTTTTGTGATCATAAGTTGAGTGACCCGTCAGCTGTGATGCGAATGCCAGCTGTGCAGGGTGTGGATGCCAGTGTCGGGCCTTCAGGTGACCCACCAGTCGTGCTTCAGCCGATTGGGTTAGGGTTAGGACAAGGGCATCGGGCTCCTCTTGTGATTGTGATTCTCATTGCAGCTGAATGGTGTTAACTCCCTACACGGTGTTTGGAATTGTATTTAACTTATTGAATGATCCGTTTCTAGCCGGCTGGACCGGCAATGAGACATACGATCAGGTGGTCAGGTGGAGTTCGTATACTATGCTGGTTCGATGTCGGACCGCCTAACAAGGTGTCGCATGAGGTAAGCATGCGCCCATGTTACCCGGTTTCTCAATCTTTGATGAAATATCATACTCTAAGTCAGGTACGATTCTAGACCCCGACAGTCATTTTGATGGAATTTTTTTTCATGCGACAGATATAGTTTTCTTAGATGATGGAAACATCTTTTATTCGTGCTATGGAAAGTTTCTCGTGTAATAGTGACAATTTTTCTAATCAATGGAAACATTGTTACGTGCCATGGAAATAATTTTTACATGAGATGGAAACAAATTTTTTTGTTTTTTGTGTAATGAAAACATTTTGTATTTTCGATGAAAATATGCTTTCCATTCATCCATGATTTGAGGGATCATGAAAACAAATATTTTATGTCTTAGAATATCATACAACTTGAACCACAATAAAAGGGAAACATTATTGCATCGGGAATCTAGGAAATAAAATCTCTATGTACATATAAAATCATCCATCTATACCCGTAATAAAAATTTATAGGTTGGCAACATAAAAATGCCCATGCCCTGATAGCGCAGGTGACAGTGACGACGAGAGCAGCTAGGGGTTGAGGAGTCATCCAGTTGTTGTTGGAGGAGCATGAAGACGATGAATGGCGTGTTACCTAGGAGGTTAGGGTTTGATGATGTTTGAAAAGGTGACGGAGAAGATTATATAGGTCAGACAGACGTCATTAGATGAATCGCTCATGTGATTGGCTATTAGTCCTAGTCAATGCTACGATCGGACTATCGATGGGAAGAGTTTCCCTTATTTTACTCTGAACATCTCATCTATACCATTAACGGTTCCTACGTTACTTTCACATTAAAATTCTTCCTTGCATACTAGTTTAGAACAAAGTAAAATATTAACGAGTTTGTTGTTTGATTTTTACTCGTGCCGTCTCATCTGTACCATCAATAATTTTTACGCTATTACAAGAACTTACTGGTTTGGAATAAACGAGGAAATATTTAAATCAATTTGTTGCTTGATTTTATCTACACTGTTAGTGATTTATAATTACTTTATATAAACCCTTCCTTTTCATGCTGGCTTAGAATTAAACTAAGATAACATGTCAATGAAAGTTATTCGGAACTACTCATCTATACCATCAAGGAAGCAACTACACAGCGACTGTCACCCTGTAGTTCTAACCAGCGACAGGCAAACCAACTCCCGCTCGTACCCTGTGCTGTTCCAAACGGTGCTGCTCTTTCCAAAAGCTCAGCCCACAGTGTTAAGAATGCAAGCCAGTCAAAAAATGTGACATCATTAATATCCTCTTTTTTACAGATTTTCAAAACGCAATAGCGCTTAAGCCGTATATAACCAATCAACAAACCGTCTTCACCATTAAATTTGTGGTGATGAGAGTTTCAAAACTAGATTTCATTTGATTTTTCCTAAACCAAATGGTTATCAGGTGGTTATATACAGGTTACCAAATTACTAATGGATAGTTAGTATTAGTTAATAACTTATAAGTTATTAGACCATTGGTGCACTGTCTTGTAAACTCAGCTTCACAGAATAGTGTTCCCGGAAAAATGGGTTCTTATCCTCCTTGACATCATTTTTAATGGACTTATGCTTGCACTTCACAATTGCTTCTTTCTTGATGGTCAATAAGTTCGTTCAATGTTGTAGTTTGTCTCATCACCAACAACATTGACCAGATTAGTCTCATGGTTGGTGTCGCTGGATATATCTGTAGCGACATGACAATTGTCAAACATGACGTCCCAGGTCTACGCAAGATATGTGTCAGCATCTTGGTCTTTTCTTGAGACTACACGCCATGTCCACGACCGTTGACGTAAGAGAGAGAGGGAGAGAGCAGAAGCAGAGAGGGGGAATTTGGAGTTAAATGTGCCTCTCGCTCGTCAGATTACATCTTTCCCGCCATTAGTTGGCTGAACAACAAATCCCGCAGAACAGACACCGACCCCAGCCACCTCTCGGTGTCTGTTCTGCAGTCTACTCCCATAGTTTGGGTGGTGTTAACATACATCTCTCCTTAAGGTATGCATCGTGGAAATGATGATCAAGAGTTTCAAAACTGATAATACAGAAGTAATATTATTTCTTTCTACGCATGTGGAGAACAAATGAGAGAGAAAATCTGCCAAAAAAGGAAATCATAAAATAAGAAGGCCAAAAGAAATAGAAATGCCAATATTTATTCAATTTTGTATTTCTTTTTTCTCGTAATACAACTCGGTGTTCTTAGAGCAACTCCAACAGCAACTCCATCTCACCCGCTATAGCCAAAATGGCGTTTTCAGCACAAAAAAATCGCCTCCAGCAGAACCTCCATCCGAGACGCCAAAATTGGAGGGCCTCCATCCCTGAGGGTACCCACGCCAAATATGGCGTGAGCTTGCAGACCCGCCATCGGGCAACGACTCCCTTGGATCCTTCCTTCCCGTGTCTCCCTCATCTGCAAGCGCCACCAACCCGAGTTCCTTCGCCACTTTCCGCGCCTACCTCAGTGGCCTTGCGCCTGACCTCGCCGCCGGGAGAGGGAGCTCGGGGGAGAGGAGCGACGCCGGGTGGAGGGGAGCGTGGCCGGCGGAGGGATCTTGGGGGAGGGGGGCCGCCGCCGGGGGAGGGGTGCTCGGGGGAGGGGGCCGCCGCCGGGGAAGAGGTGCTCGGGGCCGCCGGGGGAGGGGGACCGCTGCTCGTGGTGTGGAGGCAGACGGGCTAGGCTGGGTCGCCGTGCGGGGAGGTGGTCGTGCTCGGGGGCTTGAGGGAGGGGAACTCGAGGGAAGGCGACGGAGGCGGCGATTTGGGCGATCTCGGGCTGGGCGCGCTGGTGAGGGGAGATTGAGTGAGGGAGAGAGGGGGTAGGGGATTGGGGGAGAGTTGAGGGAGAGAGAGAGAGAGGTCGGGGGAGATGAGGGAAGCGAGGGTGATTTGAGGAAAATGATTTGAGCAAAGGGTATATGTTGATGTATCATATGTATAATTTGGTATATATGTTATTGTTGATTTAACATTTTGTCTAACAAATTATTGATGTAGGAAAATTATCGATCTATCAATATATATATATATATATATATATCGATTGCCATTTCTTTTTGTCTAGCAAAATTATTGATCAGTCTGCTTACTGATTTGGCATATATATTGATCCATCATTGTTGAGATTGATTATTGTCATTGTTACTTGAAGAGAAATTTTAGAGAAAATGAGAGAGTGAGAGGGATTTGATAGCCGTTACAAAAATAGTCATTGCAAAAATATAACTGTTGCAAAAATATAGCCGTTGTAAAAATATAGCCGTTCGAAAAATATATCCGTTGTAAAAATATAATCGTTTGAAATATAGCCGTTGGAAAAGTAGCAGTTGGAAATATAGCCGTTGGAAATAAATTCATTACTGCAAAAATCACCGTTAAACAAATTGCCGTTTCAACTAAAGAAGCCATTACACATATAACAAATAGAAATAGATTGATAGTTATAGAATATTATTAAAATATAGGAAAGAGAATATAGAGGGTGAGATATGGATGTTCTGCTGGAGTGATGGGATAATATGGATGGAGAATCTTTATGGATGATGGAGATATATAGGGTGAGTTATGGAGCTGCTGCTGGAGTTGCTCTTAGTATCTTAGGATGGTACATTATATCTTGCCTTACATAATAAACAATCGGCGGCGATACGGTCTCGTCTGGCTAGATAAAGCGGCGCTGCAAGCATCCATTTATTCAATACCCACATCTCTTCACAAATCTGGAAACTAGACTTGAACAATTAAATGCATTGATTCAACAAACCCCCACCATCAGTTATGTATATCCTCACACTTTCCTCACTTGCAATGGCAGGCAGGGCAGTTTCCTAGAACCCCAGGGAAGGCCATGATGAGAAGCTAAAACCCGTGGGCTGCGGCACCATTGCCAAATGGCACCAAGTCTCCTCGCCTCCGCGTCTACAAAATTGTGGCTTGCTTCTTCACCATCACCAGACATTCTTCCTATTATACGACCTATCGACTGTATATCAAAGCCCTACTGCAATAAGTGGAAATAGATAGATTACTAGAAAAGATTAGACAGTGTTTCCTTTTTCAGGTGAGGATGGATGCCATAGATTGGACTAGGCCGCCACGAGAGCAGTGGAGCTATGCCAGCGACGAGGAGGGGGAGGAGGAGGACGAGATGTCGCCGATTCAGAAAATGCCGCACGTAAGTACAGCTCTTGTTCATTTGTGTCTGTAGAAGTGACTACTACTTGTTCTGTTTACCACATTCTTATGATTTTCTGGCCATTGTACAGTGATGCATGTTGTTATTTGAGTGGTAGATTGGTGCGTTTTTTTTTGTCCTTGGAATCACGTGAGATATGCGGTCTTGGTTGCTAGATATGCTGCGAAATTCTTTTGTTATTGTAGGCAAGATTGGAAGATATATAGGGTTGTTAGTCAATGGATCTAGCTAGCCAAAAGGTCGATTTCATCATTTGTTTTGTTGTTCCACAGTTTTAGATGTGTGATTGTGATATGAAGAACATGGTACCTATGTATCATTAAATTTGATAAGACACGAGTCTTTAACTTCAACATAGAGAGTTTTTACGGTACCCTGGTACTCCTTAAGTGGGATTAGGAGTACCAACAAATCTAACCCTTCATATTTAGGGGTAATTTAGACTTTGTGCTGCCTAGCTATCCCATTGCTGCCGGCCGGACGAGGCTTGCGTGGGCGGGCGGCCGGAAGCGGGGCGCGGGAGAGGAGGGGCCGAGGCGGGCGCGGCGGCCGGAAGCGGGGCGCGGGGGAGGGGGGCCGAGGCGGGCGCGGCGGCCGGAGGAGGCGTGCGCAGGCGGGCGGCCGGCGGAGGCGCCCGCAGGTGAGGGGCGGGAGCGCCAGGCGGGCGCGAGTGGCCGGCGGAGGCTTGAGGCGCTCGGAAGCAGGGCGCGGGGGGGCCGAGGCGGGCGCGGCGATCGGAGGAGGTGTGCGTGGGCGGGCGGCCGGCGGAGGCGCCCACAGGCGAGGTGCGGAGGCCGGCGGGGGGCCGAGGCGGGAGCTGGCGGCCAGCGGACACGCGCGCGGGTGGGGCGCCGAGGTCTGGACGTGCGGAGGACGGCGGAGGCACGGAGGTCGGCCGAGCTGTGCGCGGGCGGGGCTACACGTGTGGGCGGGCTACGGGCGGGCGAGGCGCCGGGGGCCGAGGCGGGAGCAGGTGGCCGACGGACGTGCGCGGGGGCCGGTAGACGACGCCGTCGACGAGAAGCATGACGGAGGCAACGGGCGCACGGTTAAACGGGTTTAAAGAAAATGAGAAATAAAATTAGAGATTAGAAAATGAGAAAATATTTTTTTGAGAAAAAGATAATTCCAATTTTATCCCTAATATCAAGGTACTCTCTAATTTTTAAAAAGTTTTTAGAGGTGGTACTCCTTAAGTCTAGTTGGAGTACCAGATAATACGAGCCATTGGATTTAAACAAATGAACGGCCTATATTCATTTTGGGGTACTGTAAAAGAGCTCTCAACATATTACACATGTTCCACCACCCTGTGTTATCCTGCTCAAGATCTACATGCACAGCATGAGACATGACACGAATCTGTTGCATAACGACATGCTCAGAGATAACTAGATCTATTTAAAAGTACTATAAAGAAGGATCCCACATATCTTTGTCTAACTCATTATAGTAAGTTATATCTGAGGCACAAATCTACGGCGAAACACAAGTAGGGAATGACTTTAGTGTTGTTCTCTTATCTTGGTCAATGAGGTTTTAGCAAGCCATGTCTCCACAAGTGTATTGTCAATGCTGTCGTACATGTATAAAATTTTAGTCCTTCCATCTGCGGAACATCGGACACCTACACGGGCCTTGTGCAAGCTGTAACCACACATGGTCAGGCAAAAGCTTGTCCGCCAAAAGCAGTATGCTGCGCCTAGCGCTATTCTGTCAATGTTGTCATACATGTACACCATTTTTAGTCCTTTCAATCTACAGAATATCAGATACCTACACAACATTGTGCAAATTGTAACCACACATGATAAGGTGATGCATGTCCGCCTAAGGCGCGCGGTGTGCTGCCTAGCGCTATTTTATTAATCTATGCAGGGCCAGCATTAATTTAGAACCCCTATTGTACGTACAGTAAACATGGATACATAGATTGGCACATATTAATTTTCTATCAGTTATGTATATACAATCCAAATTTGACAACTACAGGAAAAATCACAAAGAACGCACCGCTCTGGTTTAATGGCACCAAAAATGAGTCTGTACCACTAACGGTTTTGATGATCTTAGAAAAAATAGCACTGGAACATACCAGTTCATCTTTCTTTTTAAAGGCCGCACCAGTTCATTGTAGTGCCACTAAAAAGTGCAACGGCTATAAAACAATGAATACTTAATTTCTTAAATCTAGGAGGTGGTGCCACATGTTAGGCTGAACGGTACCTTTATTTTGTTCTGAGTATTGAAAATTAGTTAAACACATCTCGAGTTTGATGTGCGTCTTTTAGATTTCATATATCAAACTTCACAAATGCTAATGCACAAAAATCTACCTTATGCCGACAAGCTGTGGCGCCCGCGTGCTCCTGAGGGGCTTGCACGCTTACGATTGTCCGCCCACGGCGGGTGTGCTGCCTAGCGTTGTTTTATCAATATACTAAGTAGGTAAAGGCTTTAACTTTGAAGCCCCTTTGTGCATTAAACACAGATACACGGATTTGCGCATATTGGTTTTCCTTCAATTATGTCTATGCAATCAGAATTTGGCAATTATTGAAAGTATCACCAATTTAATGCTAAACAGTTGGATCTGTACATGTACATAAAAGTTACTCCCTCTGTCACAAATGTAAGGTGTTCACGGAATTTAATGTTTAATTTGGATCAATAATTAAACTAATAATTTTAAAATATATGATACAAAAGTGGTACCATTGGATTCATATTCAAATGTATTTTCAAATGGTATTACTTGTGTGTTATGTAATTCAATAGTATTGGTTTAATTGTTGGTCAAAGTTGAACCTTAAATTCCGTACACACCTTACATTTGTAGATGGAGGGAGTATATGACTTCAGAAGAAATAGCATTGAAATGCACAGATTCAGATTTCTTAATGGTCGGTTCAGTTTAATGGCATTAAAATGTCCCAAAGTTCTTACCACTTAAAAATGTGCCAAAGTTTTTTACCACTTCCTTTGCCATCCATCACCTGCCGTTAGCAATTTTCTGGTTTCAGCACACTTATTTCCAAGAATAAATAGAAAAGTTGTCAACCCTCTCCATGGGCAACTTTCCTTTATGGAAATATGGCACATAGTTCATAAGCCTTTCGATTCATTAAAAAGCCTAGACAGTACAACCCATGTTTTATATCAAAGGATACAGGAGAAACCAAATTACACCTAGGTCCTTCAGCATGCACAAGAAAAGCTTCTCCAAACAGGAAATCCGCTAGCTCACAGGATGTCTTGCCAGAGATGACAGAGATGGCCGGCTTCAGCCAAGGCTTCCACTGGTAGCCGGAGACAATGTAGACGGCCGGCTTGAACCTGCTGTTGAGGATGACTTCGCCTCCACCCATGAAAGTGGTTTCATGCACAGTTACTTGATACATAGTCTTTTACCACCGAAACTGTTGCACCACACTTCAAGCCCTTCCTTCCGTGATTTTGTCACCCAAGTGCTCGAACATGTGACCACTTATTACAGATGACTCCAGGGGTATCGATAAAGAAGTAATGCCACTTGACTCTTTCTCCCACCACAAAGGATAATTGTTGATATAAATGAGAGATGAGGAGGGAAAATAGAACTAACTCTTTTTGAAGAGACATGCTCTATAATAAAGAAAGCTCTAGAGTTGACCTCATTACCTTTCTATGCTATTGCATTTAATGCTAATTTTTTGTGTAGAGTCGGCTTAAGAAATAACTAATTTAATGAGCTATTTTTAACATCAACTCTAAATAACATGGAGTGGTCGAAAAGTCAACAGCCGACTGTACCATTATAGATGCATTAAATACGGGGATAGCAAACTATCTCCATATTATAGAACATGTAACCAAGCACGACAAACCTAATATTTAGTTTTGTGTTAGATCCTCAAATGCCCATGCAAAGTGAGAGAAAATCTGGCCCGTGTCTATGACACGTGGGTCTATATGATTGACGCATATAAAGGGTAAATACGTAGTTCGTTTTGTTAGGACAACTTTAGTTGTTGGTAGTAATTGACCGAGCGTTTTTTTTCAACCGAGATGGTGCTTACGCTTGATGCTATGCCTAAGATTGAAACCAGCCGGGGTGCGCGGTATGCACACTCACTGTGAACTCCCAACGATTCCCCATTATTTTTTGATTATGAGATACGTACCTAATTAATATAACTCATCATATAGATATGTTCTGGTACGAGTGATATCTTTTCAAGAAACTTCCATGACGCATGTGTACAGTATAGTCTGAGTTTTTAAGCCAATGCACCTTTCAAGCATATCACATAGGCTTTTACTTATTTTATAGTCTGTTCTGAACAGCTATCATATGTAAGATAATTATAAATAGTTACAAACAATGATCCACATAGATCGAAATATTCTCATTTATAGCATATACCGTTACCTCTTCATTCTTCCACAAATTTAATAGTTCTTCCATCAATAGTGTAAAGTAAACGTCAAAATCGTTTTTAGATTGCTTTGGCTCTTGAATAAATATCGATATCATGATGTACTTTTGCTTCATATACAACTATGGTGGAAGGTTATACATACACAAAAACACATGTCAAGTGTTGTAGCTGTTGTTCATGTTGTCGAATGGATTTATTTCATTGGTACTCATTCCAAACCTTATATTCTTCGGGTCTCCACCGAAGGATGGTTACTTCCTATCGACATTTCTCTGTTGGGCTGCATCAGCAGGATGTCTCATCTTTGTATCATTAATACGTTCATCAGCACGCCAACGCATCAACTTTATCTCCTTTAGATTCACAAACACTTCAAACGAGAAATTATAGAAAAACACCACGCAACCTTGCAAGGAATTCTGTTTATTACCCCATTGCCATTATCGTCCTTGTCAGATCCACTCTTATGCTTTTATTGAGATGCTTTGTAGACGAACATGAATGGAAGTTTACATACTCTTTACGGTATAGGATGTAGTCGTTTAGACATGTGTGTGTTTTTTCAACTTCTATTCCTAGGGGATAAATAACCTTTCTGGCTTTGTAGGTTGTTTTAGGCAACTCATTCCCCTCTAGAAGCATGTTAGCAAAAAGACCTAACATTGTCATGACAACCTAGAATATTTTTCTTTGTAGTCTAGATACAAAGGTTTATTAGAATCCTCCGACAAGCCAATGAATTGTTTAAACCCTCTATCATCATGATTTCCCTCTACATCATGCAGCATCTGATCTAGATCAGGCTTACTGTCAGCCTCATCATCTGATATTTCATCAATAGAAAGACAATCGACAACATCTGGTTGATCATCATTGATGGTGTTTGGCATATCATTGATTTCCTCCTCCCCGCTGTAATTATTACCTATAGGTATGACTGGCTCTTCACCATGCTTGGTTCAGCATGTAGATCCTTTCATAAAATCCATTCGAAACAAGTGGTCTTCAATATGTTGTGGGTTTTGCCACTGCCTAGTATTTTTGCAATCAATGCATGGATAGAAAATTCACTCTTTCCCCTATTTCGCATATCTGTCACGGTAGTTCTTCATAGTACGACTCAAGGTGTACATCCACCCTCGATCTATCTACGTTTATATTGAAATAATTCATTAGTTTCTCACTTTACTTAATTACCACAATGCTAACTAAAATTTTAATATACCATAATGCATACAAATTAAAAAAATTTACAAATCTAGCCAGAGCACATATAAAACCTACACTATACCGCCGACAATTAAATAATCTATATTTACATAACAACCCTAATCTAACCATATGCCTCTTAATTGGGTTTCCCCCTTCTTTTTTCAACAATTTGCAAAGAAGATAAGTAATATAATGCAATTACTAACCTTTAAAAATAAACAATAAATAGATCTTCTAACAGTAGGCAACAATTGAAAAGGGAAAACCGAAATTGTCCTAAAATTGCCCCCTAATCGCCAGCCAGCTGCAACAACCAGACAGTCTCGGGCTCCCAGATCTATGTGGTCATGGGCTAGATATTAACGGGAAGGGCATCCCAAGCGGTTCCATAAAAAGGACCGTCACGAATAAAAGCCTCATCCACGATGACTATGTAATTAAAACCGTCAAGGAACATTGCACACAGTTAACCAAAAAAAACCGTCACAGATAAAGGCCACATCCGCGATGGCTCTATTATGCCAACTGTCATGGATATATTCCTTGATGGTTACTTCACCAAACCATTGCATATGTGGCCCTTAGCCGTGATGCTTGCTTTTGGTAACTCTAATCCTATACTGTTTCCTCTAGCAAACCATCTAGAATATTTGGTATTCTTAATGGATTTCTTGTGTATAGTTGTTGTCGACGATCGGTAAACCGCCGATCTTACGGTATTCGTGGAACTGTGATACTTAGGGGTAGGGACCTCTAGGGCGCAAGGCCAAGAGATCTGACAGCAAGGAAATGCTTTTTTTATACAAGTTCGGGCCTCCCTCAGGATAATAACCTTACGTCCTGTTCGTATATATTGATCAGAGAATGTCTTTACAAGGGATGTGTATGTTAGTGGCTACCCTAGACCTAATCGGAGACTACGGTGATTAGTTCTGCTGGGCTCGACTCCTTCGAGGTAGCGGGTCTTCTCGTGGGAATTGCTGGGGCTTCTGGATGTCTTCAGGCTTCTCTCTGGCCTCTAAGACCTTGTCCTCCCCTATAGGATTGCTGATCCTTTTATAGGGGGCTCCCGGAGTCGTACTGGACATGGACTTAGGCCCGAGTAGGACTCTGGCTTCCTTAAACGTCGGGGTTGACTTCCTAGTTTAAGGTGTGCCCTTCCTCCTTACGAAGGGTTGCCTTATCTCCTGGGATCCTTACCAGACACATATTGTACTCCGATAACCCAGGGAATCGCATATGGATACCTCCTCATATACGAGATACTGTACTATATATCGTCAAGCCCCCCGTCAGTATGTGAAGTAAGGTCATGACTGTTCTGTCGAGAAACGACTCCGAGTAGGCGAAATCGAGTACTTTAGCAATGTCCCCAAGTAGGAACTATTTCTACCGGGTAGTCATGACATCCTGGTCGGAGTAAATCTCCGAGTTTTCCAGGGCATTTTCGGGGTTAACTTACCCAAAAAGCATTTCTTTCATTTTAATCTGATCCGTCGATCATGGACACGCGTTCGCCTGGTAGATTTCCGGGAAACCGAATCGTCGTGGCGGAAATTTCGCGTGGTGATGAAGAATCTTCCCTTTTTCTGCGCTACTGTTCAGCTGACGTTAGCTTGAACATCACGTGCTTATCGGGGTGGTGTTTCTGTCAGACCCTCTTTTTCCCGTGTACAACGTCTTGCATGTGGGAAAAGCAACTATCCGCATTTAATGCGATGGAACAGATCGTGCCGTTAATCGCGCTCCGGTCAGGCGAAAATTGAATCTTTTAAGAGACCGGGAATTGGGGTTTTGCCCGTATCGCTCCCTGTCTCCCAGCATCCTCATCTTCTTCTTTGCGCCTCTACTTTCATCGTTTGTCCCGCCTTTGCCGATCACTGTCAGCGACAATGGGGAAGAGAAGCGCAGCGAAGAAGTCCCCCAATCCTAAGAAGTCGGCGGAGGATCCTTTGGGAGTTCCGATTGTCGCCATCCTCGAGTTCGAGCCCTCGGTGATGGACTCTGCCGCCCTCAAGAAGCTCATGGCGGAGGAGGTCATCCTCGCGGAGGTGTTCATACCGTACCGGGAGGCTGCGAAGGAGACAGTTTCGAGCCCGGACACGACTTGGACCGTCGTCTTCGCTGATTTCTTCAGGTGCGGATTCCAATTCCCACCTTCTCATTTCTTCCTCCTGGTGCTCCAGTTCTACGGGCTTGAGTTGATTCACCTCAAGCCGAACTCGGTCCTGATGCTGGTGGTGTTCGCACACCTGTGTGAGGCGTACCTTGGCATCAGGCCGAGCCTGGAGCTTTGGAGGTACTACTACAACCTCCGCCAGATGAAGACCGGCAACGGAGGTGTCGTCGGCAGCGCCGGATTCCGACTCCGGGAAGGGAAAAAGGATGCCTACATCTCCTCTTCCTGGAAGTCGTCATGGTCGGGCTGGCACTCGAGGTGGTTCTACTGCTAGCCCCTACTCTGCTCCGGGATCCACTACCGTGGCCTAGCGCCTCTTCCGACCAAGAGCTGGGCGGAGACCTCGAAGGAAACCAAACGGCTAAGGGCCCTTGTGGGCGACATCGCCAACCTTGCCGACAGGGGCTTGTCAGCGTGGGATGTCGCCGAGGACTTCCTTCGGTGCCGGATCAGTCCTCTCCGGTCGAGAGTCACGCCCACTTGGGTGATCCCGGAAGGTAAAAACCAGACAAGGTACTTTGACACTGGTGAGTATCCAAACCTCTCCGTGTCATTCTTAATCAGAAAATTCTCATTTCCTCACCCATTGGCTCTTAATTGGTTGTGCAGATCTCTCCCCCGAGGAGCTCCGGAATAGGTTGAACAACCTATTCGAGCAATCTTCTCAAGGCGGGCGGATAGATGTGCCCTTGCCGATCCTGAAGCTCAGCCCCGACAACCAAAAGGAGATCCTCTCGGTGAGTTAATGGTTTCTGCATTGTCTAGTCGCGATTCGTCTGAGCAGCGCTTCTAACGCTATCCGGGTTTTCTCTTTGCAGCGAGTAGACCACGGGGCTCCCGACTCGGAGGCTGAGCGGGCTGGCGCCCCCGTTCAGGACGAAGAGGTCGAGGTCCTTGGTGCGACCCCTTCGATCCCAAGGGTTGAAGGTCCATCTGAGGCCGAGGCGGCGGCAGAGATTGCCCGAGCGAAGCCTCCTACTCGGGCCCCTTCTCCTCCGCCAAGCCCCCAGCCTCAGGTGAGAATCCATGCTCGACTAATTTCCTCCCTTTGATCTTTTTTTGTGAGCTAGGATGACGGGAGTGAGTTTCAGGATGCAGGACACAAGCGATCCCCGCTCAGAGGAGTCGACGTCTTCTGCCGTGCCTACAAGCACGGGAGAGGTCGCACCGGTTGGGGGTCCTCTTGCGGACAAGGGGAAGTCGCCGCTGGTGCCTACCGAGAAGCGGAGCTCAAAGGTGTTGGCGAAGGGAGCCTCACCCCCAGTGAAGCACCTGCGGTAAGTCTTCTTTTCGGTCTTTTTCAAAATCTTCCTTCCTTTATCCCGTGAAGGCTGATGACCTGCTTCCTCCGACTAGGGTGACCATCCGTCTGATCGGAACCACAACTAGGGCCGATGTAGAGACGCAGCCCCCGGTGGCGAGGCCGGCGCGGCCCTTGGTCGTACAGACTAAGCTCCCCGCGCCGGAGGCTTCAGTGCCCGAGGACGACGATATCTACTCCCAGCTACAGGTAATACAAGGAGTTAGTAATCAAATGTCAATGTACTCGGTACTAACCTTGTTGTTTTGAAAGTGCATCCTTCCTTGGATTCCTCCACTCCAGAAGGCGAAGGCCGAGCTGGAGGCGCACCGGGCGAAGAACGAGGAGCTGAAGAAGCGCCTCGAGGAGTTCGGGAGATGGCGGGCGGAGAACGAGGAGCTGAAGAAGCACCTCGAGGAGTCCGAGGCTGAGCTTCGGGATGTGAAGGTCCGTCTCTCCGAGGCAGAGTCTCTTCTTCCTTTACTCGTTGTCGGGGAACTCTGCTACGAAACCAGAGAGCTTAGTCGACCAGGCCTTAGGTCTGGTCAGGTGGGGGGGCTCAGTGGCTTCCCCTATCACCTGCAGATGTGTTAAGGGGTCATCCTTGCATCCCTGACGATTACAGCGTGGAACCCTTTCCTTTTGTGCCAGTTGAGCCGTTGGTTACGTTTATGCGTAAGCCAGTTTTTGGTGCCACATATTTATCCAGCCCTCGACTGTCTTATTCGAGAAGTTTCTCGGATAGGCAGTCTGAAAGATAATTATTGAACTAGGAACACTTTATAAAACTGTGAATTGACTGGAGTATCGTTTACAAACTATTGCAAGAAAAAGAAACTGCTAGAACTATTTAGAAATCGTCATCCCTCCCTCTCGAGTTGTTGTAGGTTGCTCTAGAGACTCCTGTGCTCTTGTCATGACCTGCTATAGAAACTTGTCGAGTGCGCATGCTGGACGATGGCGCCTGGAGCGTCTTATCATCGGCTTGTTCGTAGCTTGACGACTTGAGGCTGGGGTTAGGGCAACCTGGGACAGACTGACGATCGGAAGAGTGATGACTTTGCGATCTTACCGAAGGTGCTTGGACTTGGAACTCTCTGCGGGGACTCAACTATCTCCTTACTACTAATTAGAGCGACCTGGATCGGGCAACTTCTCCTGTGGAGCTGTTGTCCTGTTGAGGGGAAAGCCCTTTTTGCCCCGGCCCTGAGTTAGTCGTAGGACCTGCTCTCCGACTTGGAAGGGGTGTTATTCGATGTTGTCGCTCGTAATTGTGGTGGAGGTCTTGTCGATGGGGGAGTGCACGTAATGGCGTCGGAGTCTGTTTCCCTGCTCAAGAGTTGTGCTTTTCTGCAAGGTCGAGGCTGCGCTTGTCGCAGAGTAATGCTTCCTAGGGGGAGCTCTTTATTGTGAGGACGCCCTTTGGGCCAGGCATCTTCATACACTGATATGTGTAGTGTGTTGCCACCATGAATTTGGCCAGAGTTGGGCGCTCCAGGATGGCATTGTATACCGTCTCGAAGTTGACTACATCGAACAGGATTTTCTCTGTTCGGAAGTTCTCCGGTGTGCCAAAGGTAATTGGGAGGGTGACTTGCCCGATCGGCGTAGCCGACGAGCCTGGGACGATACCGTGGAAAGCCTGTGTCACTGTCTGGACGGACGATCGTGGCACTTGCATGGCATCTAGGGCGTTGGTGAATAGGATGTTTAGGGAGCTCCCTCCGTCTATTAGCACCCGGGCCACTCGGCAGTTGTTGATCGTTGGTTCGACAACGATAGGGTATCGTCCTGGTCAAACAAAGTTCTCGGGGGCAATCGGTTTGGTCGAATGTGATCGTGACCTCCGACCATTTGATTGTCCGAGGGACTCGCGGTATATTTGCGAGAACTTCTCGGGCGATCGCTTTGTATTGCCTCTTCGACTCATAGGAAGCCGAGCCCCCGAATATATGCTCGATTGCTCTGACATGCCCCTGGAATGGCTCAAGGGCAGAGTCGTCGTCGTCGGATGTTGTGTCCCGACTGTTGTTTGTGACCTGCTAGTTTTCCTCGTGGAATTTCTCTCTTTCTTCTTTGAGGTATTTCTTGAAGATGCGGCACTGACGGAGATCATGCGAATCGGTCTGGTGGAAGTCGCACCAGAGTTTTACTGTCTTGTCGGAGGAAGTCGTTAGCTTGTCCTTGGCGCGTGGTTGCCAGGTACGCTTCTCGGGGAGGTCGGCTAATACCTCATCGGCTTTAGCCCTCTTCTCCCAGTTCCCTCCGGAGGATTTCTTCTTCCGCTTCGTCTTCGATGAGTCGTCTCTGGTCCGGAGGGGAGACCTGGTCAACCTGTTCTGTTGCTGCTTGATGTATTGTAGGGTTTTCTCCGCACAGATGGCCTTTTCGGCTAGATCCATCAGCTGTGCCATGGTCTTGGGAGGATGCATGATCAGGTTGTGCGTGCACATCTCGTTTTTGCTGCCTTGCACGAAGGCGCGAATGACATCCGAGTCTGTTACCTCAGGAATAGTGTTGCGAACAGCACTAAACCGCTTGGTGAACTCTCGGAGGGTCTCGTCTGAGTGTTGGACGACTAGGATAAGTCGTCGACCCGACCAAGATGTGTGAAGGTATCTTGGAAGTTGGTGAGGAGCATGTCACAAAGTTGTCCCCAGGAGTGGATCGTTCCTGGGGGTAGGTTCGTCAACCAGATCCTGGCCACTCCTCTCAGAGCGGTCGGGAGGTAGTTGGCCATGACCTTCTCGTTCCCGCCTGCGGCCTCGATCGTCGTAGTGTAGATCTGCAGGAATTTCTGCAGGATTCGTGGTGCCACCGTACGATTCTAGGGCCCCAGGCTTGAAACGATACGGCCAGCGCACATGTCGGAGTTCTTGGGATAACGCTTGGCATCCGTTGATGGTCCTCCGATAAGGCGCGTTCTCGCCGCTATTTGGGGTCGGAGATCGTCTCCTGTTATTAGCGCGGTACAGGTAGTCTCTCCGGGGAGGAGTTTGCTCTCGCTGGCGCCTTTGGGATCGGTGCTCGTTGAGCTTGTCTAGGAGGTCGACGTGCTGTCCTCCCGGCGAGACTGGTTCCTAGGATGTCGCCCTTCTCCGTCCATTCCCCTGGTCGGAGAGGGGTTTTTTCTCGAGCGGAGCTGTGTGTCCCTGACTGGAGCCGGGAAGATTCGGCTTGGGCTTGGGCCTGCTGTAGTTCAGCCCCCAGCCATCGTAGCCATTGTTCTCCGTCGGGTGTCGTTAGATCTTCTGTTGGTGGTCGCAACAGCAGATTGCGCACCTCGGCGATTCTTCGAGTAGTTCGGGACACGTACTCACCAGTCCCTTGAGGGGTTCTGTATGCTGCCGTAGGCATATTCCCGTTCCTACGGGGAGTAGCCATCGGGCTCTGATGTTGTGAGCCCCCCATCTTGATCCCAGTCCTCGGGCTCTTCCCGACCGTCCTGTGGGTCTGGATTGGATGGGGTGTATTCCCACTCCATCGTGTCTTCCTCATAGGGAGGGATGTTGTGATTGGGATCTTGATCGATTGGTTGATCAGAAGTTGCAGGTGACCGCCCTGGTATTGGGTCGGTCGCTCCTGCCTGAAAATCGTCGTACAACACCAAAGTTCCCTCAAAGGCCCTGGCGCACTCGGTTCTGAAGTGATCTACTTCGCAATCCGAGTACTCGCCAATGGCGTATTCTCCAAAATCTATGCGGTCAGTCACCGGGTACAGATCTATCGGGCCAAAGTTGTTGTAGAAGCCCTGATCTGAGTACCCGGTGCGTTACGTGAGAGTGATCGTATCTCCTGCCGAGCCTGCTTCTTCCTCCTTGAGTCGAATCGGGGAGGGACGTGCAGTCGGCAACGTGGACTGATCGCGGCTAGTTGCACATCTTGCCGACTCTGATGCTTCCTTGACGGCTTGAGCCGGAGAGGTCCCCTACGATCGGTGCCATCTGTGGACGATCAGTAAACCGTCGATCTTACAGTATTCGTAGAACTGTGATACTTGAGGGGGAGGGACCTCTAGGGCGCAAGGCCAAGAGATCTGACGGCAAGGAAGCGCCCTTTTTATACAGGTTTGGGCCTCCCTCAGGATAATAACCCTACGTCCTGTTCGTATATATTGATCAGAGAATATCTTTACAAGGGATGTATATGTCAGTGGCTATCCCTAGGCCTAATCGGATACTACGGCGATTAGTTCCACTGGGCTCGACTCCTTCGAGACAGCGGGTCTTCTCGTGGGAATCGCTGGGGCTTCTGGATATCTTCAGGCTTCTCTCTGGCCTCTAAGACCTTATCCTCCCATATAGGATTGCTGATCCTTTTATAGAGGGCTCCCCGAGTCATACTGGACATGAACTTAGCCCCGAGTAGGACTGGCTTCCTTAAACGTCGAGATTGACTTCCTAGTTATGAAGGGTTGCCTTATCTTCTGGGATCCTTACCAGACACGTATTGTACTCTGATAACCCAGGAAATCGCATACGGATACCTCCTCATATACGGGATACTGTATTATATATCGTACTATATATTGTCAGTTGTACAATTTGATTATCTAATGAGTCCAAATCTAATATAGCCTACAATTTTCTAAATCTATTTTCTAATTCCTATTAGTATGTATGTGACACACGGTGAGTAAGTTTAACTACAATCATGTAAATAGAAATGAATGGATGTCCTCTCTCCCACGGAATGTCCCAAACACAATTATGTCCATACCATGTCTCTTTATACTCTCTCCATCTCATAATATAAGACATATTTTAATTGGTTAAGACAAGATTTGATCAATAGTTACTTCATTAATATGTGGTTTATGTGACATAAATTGATATTATTAGATTCGTATTTAAAAGTACTTACTTATGATTGTGATTTTGTATCTCAAAAATTATATATTAATAAAGTAATTAATGGTCAAATTTTTTTTAACTAATTAAAATATGCTTTATATTATGGGACGAAGGGAGTAATACTTTATTTTTTACATTCACCACAGCAATCAAATGAAGGTACTCGTGTGGGCCATGAGCTCTTTTCTCCGCAATTGACCGATGGACATGGCCCATTAGGTTTGAACTTGAAGAAAAGCCCCTCTGCCTTGGAGCTGATACAAAAGGAGCTCGCTCAAGCTGCCAAAGTAAAAGGAAACGAAGACGCCGAATATATTGCTTACACCCGCGATTTGCACACAAAAGCTACTGTAATTCAAGGAATGAAGCCTTCACAAAAGTTGAAGGCTTCCAATTTTCAAGCTTCCCTTCTAAGAATTGGCGATTGGGAGGTAATTTTGCTCTCCACTTATGTACTTGTTGTCTAGTTTACTACGTAAAATAATGAAGTTTTTTTTTAACAATATGGTCAGGAGCACTGCCTTTTTATTAAGAAGAAAAATAGAAACATTTTACATGATTTTTTTAGAGAACAAAGAAACAAAGAACCCATACACTTCCACTTACGGATTACTCCCTCAAGAAGTTGACACTAGTGGCATTGTCATTTTCTATATTCCATTGTAGAATGTTTGCTAGTGCTCTAAATGCCACATCTCCGAATGTTGCTTTTTTAGTGTCAAAAATCCGTCTGTTACATTCCGTTTAGACATTCCATAAGATGAAAATGAGGTGTCCGCTTCTGGTTCACCACTTGTCTTTTGTTTCATGATTTAAAATAGTCTCCCACCAAACATCAATGGTGCTAAAGGTTGACAGAACAGGGTTTGTCATTTCGCCTAGCCAATCGTTCACCATGTTCCAAGGCGCAATGGTGAAAGGGCAATCCTTACACAGGTGGGTGGCATCCTCTATTGTGAGGAGACAAAGCTGACAGGAGGGGTTATGCGGCCAGTCCATTATTGCAAGATGGGTAGCCGTCAGGATGCGTCCGTGCAAGAGTAACCAAGAGAAGACCTTGCATGTCGGTTCTGTCTTTGCCTTCCAAGTTTTTGTTGTGCCAAATTTCGCAAAACTCGCATTGAGCTGTACCATGTAGGCAGAGGATGCAGAGTAGTTGCTCGTGGCACTCGGGTTCCAGGTGATGGAGTCTGGGTGGTTTTGGTTCAAGGTAACATCTTGGAGCAAGTTCCATAAGTCCACAAACTGCAGAAGGTGGGTCGGGGTGTCAATGCGGGCCACAACAGAAGTCCACGTGCCATTCTCCAACTCTTTTTGAACAATTCTGTTTTTGCGCTTGGCAGTTAGAAACAAATCTGGCACCCGTAGGCGTAGGGGGGAACCTCCTATCCAGTTATCATGCCAGAAGAGTATTCTTTCGCCATTATGGACTGAGATAGTCGTTGAAACCCGGAAGAGGCTTCAGCCAAATGTGTCACAAGGGAGATGCATTCCATTCCATAGCCTTACCAGATCCATCCATTGAAACCATGGCCAGCGCAGTCACAGGGCTCTCCCAAAACGGTTCAGATCCATAATGCTAAGGGCCCCTAGCGATTTTGGCCAGCAAATAGTCCCCTAGTTGATGAGAGAGGGCCCTCTAGAGGCCGATATGGAATCATCGCCTCTCCAGATAAAGCTCTGGAAAATTCGGTCTATTTTGGTTGTTACCCATTTCGACAAGCTAAGAACAGTTACATGGTAGATAGCAGAAGATATTATACTTAAGTTTTGAATGTGTAACTCTTGTAGTATGTAGATATTACATTTGTTTTGTGTCTTCTTAACGTTTTTATTTCTGTTTTTGGGAATTAATTTTTCTGATATGGTTAAACAATTGCGAGACAAGGGGTCATTGTGTCGGATTTACTAAAATTAAAAAAGGAAATCTAAAACAAGAACTTACAATTTTGTAACTTTGTTGTACTAAAACCATGCCTATATATTGACAGTGGAGATCAAGGTATGAAGGAGATCTTGTTGCAAAACTGTATTTTTCCAAGAGCAAAGTGGCATGGGAAATACTCCAGGAAGGTTTGAAGAGCAAGATCGAGATAAAATGCTCGGACATTTGTTCTTTGAAGGTAACTTGTCCGAAAGGTTTACCCGGGACCTTGGACATTACGGTACGTGAAAGAGTGTATGTTGCATATTCTTAAAATTATCATGTCAATATGTGGAAATCGGTTTTCTCTGGTAAAACAAATTCAAGTATGCCATTGCGTGTTATCCAATACAATATACGACTACGAATAATATGGAACAAAATCTTACGGTAATCAAATTAAGTAGGTTGATTTTCTATTCTTATATACCGTTGCCCACTATTTGGTTTCTCGGTTGTTACTAATTCTATCTTGCTCGCTCCAATTAGGTGTCTGTGGAACCGCAATTTTTCAGAGAAACCAGTCCACGACCACATAGGAGCACTAGGTGGCTTGCAACTACAGATTTTACCGGTGGGCAAGCAAGCACGCTCAGGTAAATATGAGATATATAATTGCCATTAAATTTATATTCCAAAAGAAACAACAAATGATTTTCCAAAGCACGAAATAAGTTCACTAGCAAACAGTTCTAATTTCTGTTTCATATCCATTTAATAAAAATCGAGCAAAAATAAATCTTAGATATTTTCATGTTAATTTCAAACTGTCACATTTAAATGTATTTTCAAATAGGTGCGTACTCACATAAAACAATGTGGTGAACACAATAGAATAATTGTGTCTATGCTTTAAACTAACTAAATAAATCTAATATATTCCATTAACTGATCAACGGCTAAAATTTCCTTATAACCCTAATTCAACTTAGAGTGGCCTACTTGACTGGGAGGATGATTATTCTTTACATAACATGGGGGATGTGGAAAAATCCAATATCTATATTTTGAACAGTAGTACATATACATATATGAGTAAATTAGTTTTGCTTTAAATCGTTGTCAGTTTCTATACATTTTCATTGAATTGGTGGGTGAAGATTTTTCTTCTTTTTGCTTTCAGTAGGCATGTTCTGCAGAGTGATCCAGGAATAATGGACAAGCACATTGAGAATCTCCTCTCTAGAGACAATCATCTATATTTATTAAGTCAGGAAAACACTATCAATCCAGAGAGTCCTTGTTTGGAACCATGGTGTTCAATGCCTGAAATCCCAAAGAGTTCGAGCCACCAAGATTTATATCATAGTGATCATATAAATCATTATGGAGCCTCGCTTGGTGTACTCCCAACCTCAGGTAAACTTCACAACTTTAAAATTTTCTGAAAATTTGCTTGGAGATATAGCGCTGCTGTGCACAAGACTTGGAATAATCACTTTGTATGGTTCCTTCCTATGTAGTATGCGTAGTACACCAAGTTTTTCCCATTGCAACATGCATCTGTTACTAATTCTGCAAGACAAAATCAAGTAATTTGACCTCTGTTTGTTTCCCACAGTTGCTGATACAGCTGTGATCACAGAAGAACTTTCAGAGGGACATGACATGTTTAACTGGAAGAAATTATTTGAAACGACTTGCGTGACGCAACCCTTCATGTCCAATGGTTGGATCATGAATGACACAGGGAACCACATCAACAATCAGATCAATTCAGGGAGCTCGCGTTGTGGGGTCGATTATTCATCGAGCAGAATGGCGATGCCTGAGGTGATGACGAGGTTCCCTGATAACAGCACGACAAATCGGCAGGTCGAATCAAGGAACCGACCAAGTCAGTCCGATCATGGTGTTCTCTTCCCAAGCTCAGGTAATTGTCAGAAGTGGAACACTTATACTGCTTTTGATGAGAAAGGTTAACTTCAGAACCTCAAGTCCTCATCTTTTATTATATGACAATATGTATAGTATACTAAAATCTCCTGTCTCTTTTTCTGAAACACTCTGAAAGAGCACAGCTATAATTCCAAATTTCTCCTACTATGTTAGGTCAAATTTTCATGTACTTGAGGTGCTGCAACAAATATGTATTCTGGGGAAGGCAAGGACCGAATAATAGATGCAACAAATTTTCATGTACTTGAGGTACCGCGACAAATTTAACCATGGTGATAGTTAGATGTTATATGTATTCCAGGGAAGGAAGCACCGAACAATAAATGCAACAAATATACACCTCAATGAAATCGATATCGACGGCTAATCTTCTCCATCTGTAATAATAGGCTTAAGCAGTCTGCGATACAAATACTATTCGAAAAATAGCCCAGCCTGTCCATAGGAACAGGAATAAGTATGGTTTCTTTCTTGTCCGGGTAGGCAGTATGTGAAATCTGGATTTTTCAGACAAGTTTCGCAATGTAGTATGCATTTCATAGTTTGTAAATGGTCGGTTTTTTTTTCTAGTTCTTATTCTACTTTATTAATCCATGTACGTAGCTTTTCCATTTCTCTACTGAGTCAGTCCACAAAATAATCTGTGAGCAACTATGTCCATTTAATGTTCAAACTCGACTCATTTTTTACAAGATTTGCTGGTTTAGTCTCCTGCAACCTGATCACCAATCATCAAGGTAAAGCTGGAGCTCTAACATCACTGTACAGGCAATGATCGTCGGAATGCGCCTGTTTGTCATTGACTGATTTCCATAGTTATTTTCAAAACTTACAAATGTTTGTACTCGAAAACTTTGAATTTCCACGACAACCTGCAACACAAAATCAACTTGCACTGCTCTGTAATCTGACCACTCTTTGTTTTCCATAGTTCCTACTAGTACCTCCGTGGTTACAGAGGAACCATCAAGGCGGCGTGCTCAATTGAAGAAGGACATGTTTAACTGGAAAAGTTTCTTGAGAACGCCTCACGAGATGCAACCCTCCGTGTCCAACGCTGTGATCATGAATAATAACACTGGGAACCGCATCAACAATCAGATCAATCCATGGATCTTCAATGGCAGCGGGACCTTCCTGCAGAATGAGCCTGCAGGGAACCCTCCGGGCAACGACGACACCTCGTCGGAAAGAACGGCGCTCGAGCAGATACGCTGGAGCTTGCTGAGCGACGACGACGAGGTAGCGGATGTGGCCGACGAAGAGAGGCTCATGAGCACGGTGAACTCCTTGTCCTGTTTGCTTGGCCCGTCCCAGAGTTCCCAGGCCAACGATACACAGGTTGCTCCTCCTTCTGGTGGTAGAGAGGGACAGTGACGATCGCTTGCTCCCATGGATTAAATGGCCGAGCTTGCATTGGGAAATATCAGTGGAAGATATTCGGATGATGGCGGCATATCTGTTTAAATTACTCCCTTAGTTATCTCCCTTGAGTTGATAAACTGGTCTGAATGTCTCATTAGTGTGTATGGGTGATTTTGTGGCAACAAAAACATCAAACTGGTGTACCGACCGCCAAGTGGTACAGAAATGGCTTTTATAGCTGGTTTAGAATGGCTATCTCAGCCAGTTTTGAATTCAGCTGTAGACCACGGGATCTAATAGTGTATATTATTCATATGGTTCCGGTTCTGGGAACCAGCTAAGATAATAAAATCTCAGTCGATTCATAAGAAGAATTGACTAAAATACTATACTATCTCAGTGGATTCGCTACAACAGAATTGACTAAGATACTATATTATCTTAATTGATTCCACAACAGAACCGACTCAGATTATATAGTATCTTAGTCGGTTCCACCAACAGAACGGACTGAGACAATGTAATTCCTCAGCCGGTTCTTGTTACGGACCGATAAACTTATTACGTTATCCTAGCCGGTTTATGGCGAAGAACCAGCTAGGATATTATTTGGATATGCAGGCAGAATTCAGATTTCTGGTTGTTCTGAAACAGAAAATACGGTTTATATATTCTAAAATTTCCAGATCTCTCCCAGTTCATCCCACAACATAAATAAAACAAATAAGTTTGAATAACCCCCTGAGGTTTGGGACAACGACTAATTAATCCCTTGAGATATAATACCGGATATCTGACCCCCTAGCATTTATAAAACCGTTTAAATAACCCTCTGGGAGCTCTATAAGGTGGTCTAGAGGGCGGTTTTGCCCACGTGACGCGATGACGAGGATTAATTGCCAACATGTACTGCCACCTCACCAAATCAAGGGGTCATCTAGGCTTATTCCATATATATAAGGGAAAATTCTATTTTTCTCTCGTAAACTATTTGTCAGGCTCACTTTACCCCCTAAATAAAATTTAAGCTTCTTTTGACAGTAATTTTTTAATATTACTTAATATATATGGAATAAGTGAACCCATATAAAAATTTAATCTCTAAAGATTTTTAAATCACATAACGTTTTGTGCTGAAGTGAATCCATATAAAAATCTTTAGGGATTAAGTAAGTTTAATTTTTATTTACTGCAAAAAGAAGCTTAAATTTTATTTAGGGGGTACAGTGAGCTCACAAATAGTTTACGAGGGAAAAATAGACCTTTTCCTTATATACGTGGAATAAGTCTGGATGACCCCCTGAAGTTTGGTGAAGTGGCAGCATATGTTGGCAACTAATCCTCGTCAACGCGCCATGTGGGCAAAATAGCCCTCCAAACCACCTTCCAAAGCTTTGAGGGGGTTATTTAAACAATTTTACAAATGTTAGGGGTCAGATACCTAATATCATATCTCAGGGGGTTAACTAGTCGTTGCCCCAAACCTCAGGGGGTCATCCGGACTTATTCCTAAATAAAATATCTACACATTCACATTGGCATTCGCACCACATTTCTATTCACAAACGAACTCAAATAGATAGAAATTCATAAATTAAACAAGTTCATTCAACATGTTTGAACTGAGTTCATTACACATTTAAATACACAAGTTTGAATCATATTTCAATTGACTCATTTGTCGGTTCTGTTGTGGTGGAACTCGCCATTTGGTTGGACGACTTTCGAAACAATGAAGTCCGTCAATTGTGTTTGAATCATGCAAACTCCGTCTTTCGCAATTCCATCGCAGCAATAGGTGAAACCTGTCGATATAAGATTATACTGCTGGCATGTACAAGAAGATGAATATGATACAATTATTGAAATATTTTGCATATCTCGGTGACTGGTGAATTGCTCTTGGCAGATCGACAGACTGCTTCCAGAGGGCTGCCGGTGACACTAAAAAGATATAGATAAATTATGTTTATTTAAATTATATAGAATACATATTATGAAGTGTAAACGTGTGTAACTCGATACGTACCGGGAAATCGATGAAGTGTTGTAGCTTATTAGGACCCCACACGTGGCTTTTTCCCCTTCTCACAAAAGAAGGAATTGGTAGGCTCTAGATCATGATACAAAACTTTTAGTTACACAAATGACCTAATACAATATAGCTACATGCAGTAATTTTGTTTCCTATTGATCAATCAGCCGACCCTTCTAAAGTTGGTACCGATTTCTAGGTAAGAATCTAAGTAATAGATTTTGGACTCATTAAGTATAATAACAATAAGAATCTAATGCTAATTACATGGTCATTAATCCCAAGTTACTTGATGTTGGGCCAAAGGTATAAAAATGAACTAGTATTAGAAATGAACAAGTATATAGCAGTTACCCTTTATTGAAAGGATAAATGATGAATTTCTTATCTTGGTGGGCATCCATAATTTGATAGATGTAATTCTCAACAATCCTTTCACAAGTACCTATACATATACGAGCAAATATTTCTATATTAGCGACATGAATAGGTATCGCACTAATATACATGGAGCAAGAGTATAAGCACTTACAGTGTGAAGCATCTCACGAGAATCGCGTCCAAGGCGCCTAGATTATACATAAGGAGCATGTCTTCCCAATTAATCACGAACCATCGCCCGCCATCATGGAGAAAGTGCTCATATTTGAACTCGACGGTGATACTCTAGCTCCGGTCCTTATTTGATTTCTTAAAGTTGGCCATGTAATAGTTGTGCAACATTGTGCAAGTGCACCCAAGCATGGTGGTGATATTTTTTGGATTCTTGACTGGTGGTTTCTGTAATGACCCTTTATGCTTAAGTATGTAATAAGGACTCCCGAAGTCTAAAAGAAGTAAAGCCGGAGTTTTTGCACCTCCTGTCATCATGTAGGTCGATAAATTTCATGAGATTGGAAGACCCTAACCTTAAGCTAAGATTTGACCTTGATAATATACGCAAAAGGAAATAACCACTAAACACCTTCCAAAATGTTCCTAAGCTCAAAATGATCTTTAAGCGATACCCTAATCATTTTTGTGTGAATTTCAAAATATGATTGCTCATCAACCCTTCGGGAATATTGTTTCATAGTCAAACTAATTCAACGTAGTCATTTGCTGTTTGAGGAAATATGCCCTTGCTAAATATTGTGAAAACCTCATAGTTGAGCTATAAATATCTTCCTGAACTCTTCTAAAATTCTTTAAAGAATTTTAGTAGCACATTTGCTATGACCACGCTTAATACGTATATCCCCGTCAAATCCTTGATTCCTAAAATAAAGCAATTAGGTCATTAAAATTGACTTCATAAAAGTTACTATTAGCAGTATATATCCCTACTCATCTCTGAGCATTTTCCTTAATTTATGAATCTCAGTATTAAATCCTTTGCCAATTTGAAATTTGAATCAAGGATTTGAAAATAGGGAAGAAGTAAAATAAGAAAAGAAAAGCACAGCTCAGTCTTGGGCTGCTTCGAATCCCTCTTCTCTTCTCCTTCTGGGCTCGGCCCATCTCCTTACCGCAACCCGCAGCCCAGCGCCTCACTGTGGTCTCCCTCCCCCGCTCGCTGACGTGCTGGTCCCGCGTGCAGGGCCTCCCCAGCCACGTGTCCTCCCTTCCCTGACGAGCGCACTCACACGCCGAGCTCCCCTCCTGTACACCACCGCGCCACCCCTCCCTCACCTCGGCTTTTCCTCCCGTAGGGCCTCCCTCTCCTCGCCAGCCTCACCTTCCGAATCCCCACGCTCCCCCACGCTCTCCTGTGCGCTCGGTCAAGCTCATCACCCACCCGAACGCCAATCGTGCTCGGCATTGCAAACTTCAACGTGGCGCCACCGTCGGCATCACCCCCGCGCCCGTGTCCGGCGATCCTCCCTCTCCTCCTAAGCTTGTCAAAGCGAGTCGCCTCAATCCCCGGATCTCACCCGTGCTTTTAATTTGGTTTTCTTGCAGCCGAACCCGTGGTTGCTTGTCATCTCCGATGATCGTGCCGGTGTGGAATTCACCATCCTCGGTAAGCCATCTCCCTATCCGAGGATCATCTCGTGCTTCCGCCATCTTTCCCCACCTCTCTGACCTTCTTCTTCTCTCAGGTGTGCCCCGAACCATCACCTTCACCATCGTCACCGAGCTCCACCGCCCGCCATTGCCGCCGGTAGCTCTCTCTCTGACCCGAGGCGCCTTGGCAGCCATCTCTCAAGGCTCAAGGGTAAGTCCCCGAACCTCGCATCACTTCCTTCCCGCCTGATTATGTGCTGGGAAACCTTCCCCACCTATCCCATGCTCGGTCCGCCGCCGGCAAGCATCGCGCCGCCGTCCCAACCGCCCTACCAGGGGTCCAAGCACTAAAACGGGACCGCGCCGGTGTTAGCTTCCCAACACCTGAAACGGCATGCGATTTGATGCCCTGCAGCCTTCGTAGGCGTGCTAGGCGCGGTGCGAGCTCCCCGGCGTTAAGCCTCCGGCGAACTGACCAGTAGGGTCCCTTGCTCAGCAATAGCCCCCCTCTAGTCCTTATGACATGTGGACCCCTCCAGTATTTCAGGTTCATTTCGGTAGAATCAAGCAACGAGGAGTATTCTGAGGTTGAATACTATTGTGATCCGGAGCAAACCCGACAAGGCAAGTTCACAAAATGCTCAATAAGATTCCCTAAATTCATATCATGTCTTGCTATTGGTCTGAGATGAAATGCTATGTTGCATGTTGGTTGATATGAACATGTGTTGTGATGGCGATATCACTAGCATGGTTAGGTGATTTGGTTCCAAGATCAGCGTGGATCTTTTAATCGGACTAATGAATTATGAAACCATGCGTGTATGATTGAAGTATATGGAAGCGATCGTAAAGGAATGATGTCTTCGCTTAGTGTTCACTCCGTGGAATGTTCTCGGTTGAGTGACCCGCTAGCTGAGATGCAGTGCCGGCTAGGCAGGGTGTGGACAGTCGTACCAGGCTTTCAAGCGACCCACTAGTCTTCGGGCTAGGTTAGGGTGTGTGTGCAACTGTCGGACTCCTCCGACTTCATTTTGCATAGTGAGTTTAAGAGCAGCGTTAAGCCTTTACCGGATCAGGGAATTGTATCTGGTTTTGGGAATTCTAACCGCTTCCGGCCGGCTTGACCAATGGTGAAGGCATACGACATCGGTAAGCATATGGTGCGTTGGTCAGGTGTCAGACCACTCCGCCTCGGTGTGCACGGCGCAGGTACCGTGCCACCAGGTCAACTGGTTTCTCGGTCCTTGGCGATTATTTGTTCCCCTACTCATATATAATTTTGGGGCCCGTGACAGTTTCCTGGCCTTGTATGTGGGGTGAACCGAAATGCAGGGGAGTCTCCCACCAGCTTCATATAGGACTGCTATTTGTTGGATGATCGTCTCCTCACCGGTAAGTAGCAACATCAATTATTTCCTGCCTTGCTACGACGGTTCCACCAAGGGCTCCCTGGTACTACTCCTTGGCAATTCATGCGTTGGTGGTTTTAGCACTCTTGATTATAAGCCATGCTGTGCCGATGCCACCTTGGGCGCCTTGGTAGTAGTCTTTGGCGATGGTGGGTGTACTACTCTTGCCAAAAAGGCCAACATTACAAGAGGAAAGTGCATCAAATAGACCAATGGCTCTGATGGTTGCATCTTTGGCTATGACTGGTCGAGAAAGATGTCTCTCTTAGGCCACTAGACAGACGTTACCTTGGTGTCATCTAGAGTTAAGATCTCGTCGTTCGGGGAAAGCTCAACGTGCTTGAAAGTGTTGTTCACATCGTGGACGTTCACCTTTGCATTCGAAAGGGCTAGGGGAACATTGTGTACCATCTGCTCTCCTGATGTTGGAAACACTAGCTCCCAAGCAGCATTGATCGGTTCAATCGAGCCTAGAATCCTGAATTTAATGATGCATTTAGTGTCAACCTACATACAGTTCTTGAAGCTCTTAATATTTTCGCAACTAGAGCATGGACAACACATCCACTTGTGCCCTCTATTCAGGCTATCCTGGCTATTTGTAAGAATCCTAAGATGCCATCAATCAACTCTTTGCTTGAACGGTTCTCGATGTACATCCACCGTCGATTCATCTATAACACGTTCACATATTTCACATATTAAATGTTATGTTCATCGATACTGTACAAAAAATATAGCAAAAATTATATGTATATTTATTTAATAAACTACCTTGTGATTCCCTAAAACAAATGTTTTTGCAACAAATTTGTCTTAAAAACACCTAAAATTTGCAACACTACCCAACCAAGCTACAAGTTGCATTCAATATGTGCAATAAATCTGTCTAGATAATATACACTTTTATTCAAGGCTATCTGCTCGAAAGGTATAAACGATGGTGAAAAACTATTACAGCCGGCTCCTAATAGAAACCGAGTGAGGTAATTATTCAACCGGTCCATACGGGAAAACCGACTATAATAGTACATATTTTATAGTCGGTTTGCCATTTTGAACCGGCTGAATTATTTTATAGTCGGTTCGTTGTATTAACTGACTAAGATGATGTATTATCTGAGTCGGTTAATTTTTTTAGCCAATTTTCTTAGCTAAACTAGATAAAAGCAGTGTTCTTCCTGTCAGTTTTTCTGAAACCGGCTGAGATGTGGGGTCCAAAAAATTCTTTTCTATTGTAGTGGTCCTAGAGGAGTCTTTTCCTTAAAAAAAAAGGTTGTACCAATGGTTATTGCAATTCTGAATGTTGTACTTCGTTGATGTACACCGGGTGTTGATGAACATCAATATGGACATAGAAATGATCGTTGTTGGATCGATGGTTTTCGACAAGGGGGGGGGTGAATATCGATTTTAAATCTTTCTTCTCAAAACAGGAACATGATGCAATGTATCCAAGTGAGACAGTGCAGCGAAAAACCATCGATAAAAGCAATCAAAATCAGTGGAGCGAAAAACAGACATATCGGAAGTTCCGGAGTTTAATGAAAACAGACAAAAATAGCAGAGTGTCGCTCGGAAAAATATTTGCAGATTTTGATCTACCCCCAACGGAATTTAATGAAATTTTGCACAGTAGTAGACAAAAGACTTAAGAAGCTACTGCAATTGGAATCATGTCAAAAGCTTTCCTGTGCTGAGAGAAAATATCAATTTACTATCAGCTGTTTTCTAACTCCAAAAATCAGCCCTAGCTAATAAGTTGGACGAAAATCAAACTCTTGATTCCTAGGTTCTCATGAGGTACGTTGATATGGAATTAATACGAAATCATCTCACATATCCTAGGAACATACTCCAAACCCCAGAAAACAAGATTGAAACCTCTAAGAGAATCAAAATTGAAAACCCCAAACTCATATTTTTCTCCAATAGAACTTCAAAATCGAGAAGTGGTTGAGAGATTCTTTAGGTATGCTAGGATGGAATCAAATTAAAGATGAACTTTCCACCACTAACTTGCCATACCCAAGAGGAATCAAGAGAGAGGGTTTACAAGCCTCTCATAATTAGGCCAAAACTCTCTTAAGCAACTCTCACAATGGATTATCAAAAGGGTTAGGATTGAACAACCCATCATCTCCTATTTATAGTAGAAGGAGCATACCCCTCTCCACTTGGGCCTTAAACCCCCCTTAAGGGCATAAGACACTTAGCATGCATCCCAATGCATCTAAGTCACCTATCCACGCTCAAACCTTCCTACCACCGCAAGCCTAATTCTAAACCGCATCATTGGCCGCCGTCGCAATTTCTTCAATTTTGCTTTGGTGGTTTTCACACTTTACCAAAGTGTCCTCGCACCAACTTGGTCATCATATCTTGTCTCCACCTTTGCCTTGTCCTCTAAGCAACCAACTTGAGCCACCCGATGTCGTCATCACCACCTTGATCGCATCTCCGCCCTCCAAGCGCCATGCTGATCCTCGTGGCCGAACCACCGTCGCACTCATTGACCCTGCACACTAGTAGACAAGTAAACCTGTTGCGAGCACAAGTTTTTCACTTGACCCAAGTTAGTCGAGAAAACAAGTCCATCAATTTTTATGAGACAAATTGACCAAACTCTAATTCTTCAAAAAATATGTGGCCAAAAAACTTTGCAATATCGGAACATCTGGTTCTTGGACTGGAACCTCCGGTTTTTCCAGAGCACCAAAAACTCAGTTGACATCGGATCTTCTAAAACACATTGAAAGTTCCGGTCAGAATACCAGAACATCCGATATACAAACTTCAAAAAGTAATCGTTGAATTCTTGCAACCTAAAATTTAACTCCAACGACAAACTCTGTGGCAAAGCATTCATCATCTGAAACCTAGGGAAGCAGTACAACTCCCACTAGGTTCTACAATCTCTCCCTTGATGAATATATTGCCAACATCTCAAAATCAATCAAATTGGAGTTGGTTTGAATCTTTTTTGAAAATAAATGTGTTGCAAGAATTCACACTTGGCCAAAGGAAAGAGAAAGCAAGCACCGGGCCAAGTGAATGTTTGGAAGAGTGGAATCCAAATATGTAAGTGAAGGTAAAATAATCTCTTTGGAACTCCCACTCACTCTTACAAACCTTATGCATATGATCTCTACTCCAACAAGAAATGTACACACATGCCTATCTTGCAAAGATATGCCAAAAAATTATGATTGAACTTTCTCTCCCCCTTTGGCACTATAATCACCAAGGGACTTCGTGCCTCCCCCTTTGACTGTGCAGTGTATGAATATCAAGCATAAGCATGTATGCAAGACGTGGAATGGAATTTTTGATTTTTCAGTTTTTAGCGAGCTTTGAGTATTATCCAAAATAGACAAAATAGGTGCTAATATGCCATAGAAATGCTCCTCAAACCATAAAAAGACATGTATATCAAGAAAAGAAACTAGCATCTTAAGTTTTTAGCACATTAAAGATTTCACTAATGATGAGTTCCAAACTAGGTGGGCACACTAGCAAAGAATCTAAGCATGAGTGAAGCATGACAACCTAACGCCAAGTGAAGATTAGGAGGACAACTGATCAAGATTAGGACCAAAAATGCTCTACCACATGCTAGATTAAGCAATCACATGTTTAAATTGATTAGACACAAGCAAAATACGACCCCCTGCACGATGATGTACCTTGAGTGATTCATCCTGAGAATTTTTATACTGTTTCCATATGATTATTTAGACTAGCCACAACCAAAACACTACCTCCTGCACGAGTAATTGACTTGAGTGGTTCATCTTTGATTTAGCATTTTTACCTTAGCAAATGGTAGATTTCAAGCATATAGAGCAAGACTAGTGACTCTTAATGACAATAAGCATTCTCCAACCCGAGCCACAAAAGCCTAAGCATATCAAGTCACTAACGGTCCTTATCAAGATTACCATGAAGTCATATCTTTGACCAGTCAAATCAAAAATCATAGTTGCAATACTAGATTCATGAAGAGATTCCAAGATAGAGGATTCTCTAGTGAGCAACTCATTAAAAGATCAAGAATTTAGTTCAAATTGTTTGTCTAATTAAGCTAGCTTTGCAAATTCTTGAGCACACATGACAAATCATGGACAGATGAGCTAGACAATCAAATCTTGGCTTATAGCAAACTCTAAACAGTCATTGTCACATTAAGGATAATAAACAAATCTCTTGGAAATGTAAAGTGCACATGATATATCACAAATGATGCAAAATGCACTATGTTACAATATGATATACAAGAAAGTTTCCCCTCACACTAGCCTGCGGGGATGTATGATCCCCAATTCCCCTCTAAGTGCACAAAATCGTGTAAAGTCTAAGGGCTTAGTGAAAATGTCCGCAAGCTGATTTCCAGAATCAACAAACTTGAACACTACATCACACTTCTCAACATGATCTCTAAGAAAATGGAATCGCACATCTATGTGTTTGGTTCTAGAGTGTTGTACTGGGTTTTTAGCAATGTTAATAGCACTAGTGTTATCACAGAAAATGGAACACGATCAAATGTCAACCTAAAATCCTGCAAAGTAGAAATCATCCAAAGAATTTGACTACAACTACTTGCAACTACAACATACTCGGCCTCAGCAGTGGATTGTCCAATAGAGGATTGTTTTCTAGAAGATCATGAAATAAGAGAAGTGCCTAGAAAGTGATAAGTACCAAAAGTGCTCTTACGGTCTATTTTACACACGGCAAAGTCTGCATCTGAAAAACCCTAAATCCCAAGGATAGAAAAGCAAGAATACCAAAGTCTATACTCAAGGGATGATCAAAGGTACCTCATGATACGCTTCACAGCTTGCCAGTGGGAGTCTCTCGGTGAGGCTTGGAACCTTGCACACAAGCAGATGGCGAACTAGATGTCAGGTCTTGTCGCTGCCAGGTAGACGAGTGAGCCAATCATGCTTCTGAACTCCTTCTGGTGCACCGCCTCTCCTTCTTCATCAGGACCAAGAGATATGGTGATTAACATCAGGGAATTAAGCAGCTTAGCATTGCTCATCCCGGACTTCTTCAAGAGATCCTTATTGTACTTGGCTTGATGAACGAAGGTGCCTTCCTTGTCTATTTAATTTCTAACCCCAAAAAGTATTGAAGCTCACTCATCATGGACATCTCAAATTCTCTGCTCATCATCTTAGAAAACTTGGACACAAGAACATTAGAGGAGCCACCAAAGATTATGTCATCCACATAAATTTACACT
Organism: Stipa capillata; assembly: GCA_019208055.1. Classification (NCBI taxonomy): domain Eukaryota; kingdom Viridiplantae; phylum Streptophyta; class Magnoliopsida; order Poales; family Poaceae; genus Stipa; species Stipa capillata. Next base: position 271,094 of record JAGXJF010003061.1, read on the forward strand.
ATTAGTAGGTCATTGCCATGCCTAAGAAGAAACAAGGTCTTGTCTACCCTACCCATTTCAAAACCATTTTGAATCAAGAAACTCTTATGTCTATGTTCTGAACCGCATCAAAGGTATTTAACACCTGTATTTGTCCAATCGTTGTCATTTGGTATACACTTCCCTATAGTTCATATTATTTTTTAGACCATTGTGATTCAAATTTCTTTGTTGAGTGGTGTCTATTATATCAATGATGGTTGCTCTTCCTTCTACTTTGTCAACACCTTAACAAAATTTCACACCTGAATGTAACATTACCTTTTGAAGAGAACTCATATTTTTTTATTAAAGATATGTATTGAAATGCATGAGAAAAGCTTATTTATCCATAGGAAGACTACTTGACTATATATCATTTGGAGTCCTCGACTTGAATTTGAAGAGTATGTTTGGTTTGGAACTAAAATTATGCTAGCCAATTTTTGGGCAAGCCAAAAAAATGGCTACCAATTGGATGACTATCAAATTGTCTTGCCAATCTTTGAGATAGTCTAAGAAAGTTATCGACTTTTGGCAAGTTTTGGCATTACGAAACATTAGCTTGCCAAAATATTGGCTAGCCAAATTTTTATTATAAACCAAGCTGACAATGATCACTAAAGATCACGAGGTACTAAGAGCATGTATAAAAATGGTTCTCTTATGTTCACACGTGTTATCAATGGACGGTCCAAAAGATAACAATGAAATAGTAGAGAACATTGTTTTCCTTGTATTTCGCTTGATCATAGCGCATGAGCGTTCTCTTACCTTCCTTTTTGGGAAGAGGTGGCATATAGCGCTAGAGGTTTCTCTTAGCTTTCCTTTTAGGAAGGGATGATAAACTTCTCTCTTAGTTCTCTTTTCTTCACTTAAACAAAAACTCTATATTATATGACAAAAAAAAGACTGATGTCATGTCGTTGTACATGTTCTAACAGAGGTAATGCACTATTTAGTACTAATATGTCGTTGGCAGCTATTAGAGTTCATATAGAGCGGGGGTATTTCTGTTGTGTTTAATTATAGTTTTACACGTTTGAGGGAGAAGGAACAATATGCGAATATCTTCTTTTCCTAGTGTGAATAGGCAGATCTATTTCTAACTCTTGACTCGGTATCATAACATCGATTGACCTATTGTCTAACTCGGTCAGACCACGGAAATAGTTTGGAAAATAATTATATCAATTTTTACATGGGGATTTTCGATGCAGCCGAGCCGTTATAACTTGCCCTACCAAAATATGGTGAGATGATTTTTTCCTCCGTAAGAATTTTATCAGAGTACATATATTATATAGGAACTAAAAGCACAACCAGAAGAAAGAAGAGTCATGGTAAAAGTTTTTAAAAAGCAAAACATTCGGCAATTAATTTCACGACCCTCTTATAATTAATAAATCATAACTGATAGATCTTCATAACTGCATCTACACATCATCTGGCCATTGATCTGATGGAGATCGCAACCAATAGATATTTGTAATTGTACCTAAGCATCATCTAACCGTTCATTTGATAGACCCTATTTATTAATGACTTACAAAAGATAAATATTCGATCATAACTATGCACCACATGTAAAAGCTATTCGAGATTTAATTATGCGGCTATCAATATGAACCATAACTTATGTATTAATATGATATCACTTACAAAAACCTATTGACTCAGTATCAACGACTGGCCAGCCGACCCACATTTTGAACATTAATTTTGTTTATTGATCTAACATCACATTTAAACGATTGATTGCTATATGGTCTAAATTTTTCTTCCATCTATTGATTTGTTATTATGCATAACTAACATGTTGGCTTAGTATAAACAATGACCAGTGCTCATGACCTAAACTTTAATTTCAGGTATTGATCTTATAGCAGGTACATACGGCTATTTAGAGGATGATCACCATTGTACCATTCGTTAGGAAACCTCCTGGCCCACCCTTAGTGAGACCACCACCATGAGGATGCTTATCTCTTGGCTTACATTCCGCTATAAAAGGAGAAGGGGGCAATTATCTTACTCTAACTTTGATTGATCAATTAAATAAAGAGAAAGCTCCAACCTTATATACTGTGTCATTTACTTTACTGTACCATGTTCTTCTTCATCTTCTTCCTTAACTACGAATATGCCACATCGTGCAACCCTAGGACGTTATCAACTCGACGCCGGCACTGAGCGTTCTTCTTCTAGGCTCTCTTTACATTGGTTCAGGAGGTATAGATCGATGAACATGTGTAAAATGAGTTCTTCTATTAATCTAAATTTCATGTTTGCAATTTATTTTGGTATCTAGATTCATTTTGGTTCTGTGATGTGAAACCTCATAGCGAATGATGCCGACAGAACTCGCTGGCCAAAGCTGATCATTTCGCTAAGAAAATGGAATTGACGATCACATCTCGGAACAACATGCATGTGATTGTACACATGTGCGCCGCCTCCCCCCCCCCGGTATGAGGTGGCGACGGCAGTAGTGGCACACCTGCGTGCGCCGGGTCGCCCGCCAGCCAACAGGTCGCCACAACCGCACCAATATGCCTTCGGTGCCGCAACCGCACGTGCCACACGTGCTTGCACTCGCCACCAGCCCCGCATGCCGGCGCCCAACCGCACCATGCCGATGGTGACCTCCACCGTGCTGCACTTGCATGCGTGCCGTGCCGCTGTTGGTCTCCGCGGTGCTTCCCTCGGCTCCTCGCCCATGCCACAGCGTGCCGCTGCCGCTTGCCGTCGGCGACTCCCGCTGCCATTGCGCAAGTAGGCACCGCCGTACCCATCGCCACTGCCCCTCTTCATGGGCTAGGCAGGCGTGGTGGGCCAAGCGGGCCAAGCACCGGCCTAGGAAGGAAATGAAAAAAAAGATATGAGGAGAAAGGCGGATGGGCCAGCGGTTGGATCAACGCTTTAGGCAGTTGATGCCGGCGTAGCAAGAGGACTAGATAGGCTGTAGTAAGTTTTCTCTTGGAAATATTCCAAGTTTTATTGATCCTAAGGAAACAAGGTGTCATGGAAATGGTCAATACGTTGAGATCGTTCTTGAGAACTTCAGTGAGTGCCAGCGATTGCTTAGTGTGCTGACCTGAAGATGGTGTTGTTCCTGAAATCAATTGTGGAAACAAAACTATGTGAATAATAATAAAAACAGAAATTAAAAATACTTGAATAAAATAAGATTACAAATATGATGATGGATAGGCTCAGGAATGATTTTCACTTGTAGATTAGAATATTAGTATATGAATCAGTAGCGTAAATATTATTGAACCGACAACCAAAGATAAATGATCAAGTGGACGACACGTCCATAATTCATCTATTCTTACATTCGCCTACTCATAGCATCTATTGTGCAACCCCGGTGTCGGCATCCACCGTGTCACCAGAATTATTAAGGCGTGAGCCAGACCAACACTTAAAGCATTGTGACTGTGTCGGGTCTCCCTAGAGTCTCCTCATAGCTCGCGCCTGCCCCTTGCATCGCTGTCACTTTCGCTTTGAAGGTAGCACAAGCCCTTCCTAATGTTCACCTTGGGCATCTATTATCAAGATGATCATATTAGACAAATATATCGAGGAATCAATATACAAAATAAATATGATCTAATACAAATAATATTTAATTTACTAAGCTAATCCACTCCCAAAACCTATAGGGGACTACTCATGATCTATAGAAATTACCAAGATCAAATCAATGGAAGACATCAAAACAAGGAGATAAAAGGGAAAAGTTATTTGATTAAAATACTTAAATCGTCTTACAACCTTGCTTCTTTCCCTTTAGTAACTATGTTTAGGGTCTCATTTCTTCGTGAGCACCCATCTTGACTTGTAGTTTCCAAATATATCCATATATCCCTCATTTCTAGTGGTCCTATACACATTTAGTCCAAAAAGAAATATTTGCACAATCCGGCGATTAATTAGTCAATAGTAGTAGAAAACAAAAATTAATCCAATCAAAATGCATTGAACAAGGATCAAACTTAAAAAAAAAGATGAGTACAAATGGACTCGTCAACCTCCCACCCCCCAAGCTTAAACCTTTGCTCATCCTCGAGCAAGACAAATCCATAAGGAGCATAAAGTGTGATCATTATTCCACAAGAAGTTAGAGCAATGCAATCCACTTAGATGGTCTTTAGATCCTCCATATGATGTCATTCTTGAAATTTTAATTAAACATATGTTCCTATACAACGTGCAATCCTCATCTAGTAGTAGACCCACATTTCTAGATAGAAATTGCTTGGAAAGTTAGTGAGCTAAGTAACACAGTAAAATAGGAGAACTAAAAGTTATCTCTACTAGTTGCCGGTGATTTATTAAAGCAAATTAAAGAGTTAAATTACATGAGTATCCAATTAGATTTGATAATTATAAGCCTAACACCATTTTATGAGTAAATGATTCTACCCACAGGTGTATTAATTCAAAACCATCAATTACTCTTTCAATCAGGTAACTAACAAGAGACGCTTATTTATATTCTTAGAACAAGACATGAAGAAAGAGTGATAAGGCTTTTTATTTTAGTTCCTAGAACCAAACATTGGTGCATTCTTTGAAGTCCCTCGCATTGGTGCTTGTGCTCATATGCATTGGAGCATCTAGAGTATTTTACTTCTGTAGGTTTTTAAGCCATTATTTTGCCCTAGGTAGTGTTGCCACTACACTCATCGTTACACTCTTAGTCAAGATGCGAGTTCCTCTCCTTTTGAGAGTGGTACTCATAGCTCATCGTTCATTCGCTATTGGAGTGTTGGCTCCCCTTTTACCTTAATACAATAGATAACGATCCTTTTTGTGGATAATTTTAAACATTAAGCACAAGGATTGTTTCAAGAATTACTTAAGGCACTTACAAGTTAATTAAAGGATACTAAAAGTAATTTTCAAGTGCTCAACCTCTACACCATGGAGTCAAGTTACTAATAAAAATCATTAAACCAAAAATTAACAAAATCTAATAGATACATGGATCCAAAAAATCTTGCCCCTTATCATTTGATTCTTAGTTTTAGCATGGTAACTTAATAGGGATAACTAAAAGTTACAATTACTACTGAGCTATTTAACTTACTAACCACGAAAGGCAATTAAAAATCTAAAGGAAGAGTTCTAATACTAGAGAGGTATTTGCACAATCCATAAGATCACATACTTAACTCAGAGACTACAAGGGTTAAGAGCATACCATGTAGGTATACATTGTTTCCATGCTCCACTTACGTGATTGATCTTGTCTCAAGAGCCTTCTGACTCGCTACTGCACAAGATAATTGTGCAAATAGAAGATACAACCATACAAATACAAGGATAAACAAATAAAAGAAGAAAAGAAAAATATTTTTGAATTTTTGTGATTGAAAACAAATGAAGAGAAATGAAAACTAATTTAGTTCTAAAAATGGCAAGGAATAAGACGGTTCCACTAAAATACACAAAAATAGAAACCAAACTGACGGTGCTAGAATAAATTCCAATGCAAGTGTTTAGGCTCTCACTTGAACATAAAGTACAACCTCGAAGATATTTAAATTGCAGCAGGCATAAGATAGGAAATACATTAAAAGTGGGCCTCCCTCAAGCATAGGCTTTTGCAAGATTAAATCTTTGAGTGCTTCACTTCTGCGGTGGTGGTGGCGGGAAGTAGTAGCCAGGAGCCCAAGCTTGGCACCACTCATTGAAGTTCTGCATGGTGGTCTCCATGGTGTCCCTCATTTTGATGGACAAGTTGTACATGTTGTCAATCGTCCCCGAGAGCATGTTAATGTCGGCGTACGTGATATATGGATCTTGTTCCTCTTCCCCCACTAGTGCTTGCTCTTGTTTCGGCTCCAATGGCACTTCTTCCTCTACTTCTTCTAAAGCTCTTCATATAGCCCATCATCATTTACGTGCCCCTACAAATCATTTCTAAGAAAAAATATTGTTCTCTAAAGAGATCGCATTAGTAGCGGGTGCTCGCACAAGGCGATCCAATAAGAGCAAACGAAAATAATGAACTTGATTGATAATCTTTACCATACCTATTCTTCTCAATAAAGAAATGTCGACGTGGCGATTACCGTCTAGTGGGCATAGTTCTTCACAACAGGCCCCAATCCTTGATGTAGGACGATGATCACTCCTCCACAAGCAAAGGCTCCTTGGTGTCGGTGAGACCATTTGTTTAGGTGTAGTAGAAGTAGCACTCCTAAGTTTGGTGCGTTTGATGAATTGCTAGATACAAGGCTTGGTTGATGACCATCAAATCTTATTGAATAGCCTTTTGAAATTCCCCCCTTGGCTGCAAAGTGGTAGCCACAAAGTAGAAAAATAGCGGATTGATGGACATTGAATGCTACTTGCTTTTCTACTTAATGCATATGTGCTAATCTACTGAAAATATGATGCTAATTCTTGGGATAAATCAACAGAGGCGTAGCGGGCATGGTCATCATTATTAGCAAAATTAGAAATATTACACCTCTGATCGAGATTTATATCATATTCAATATTCATAAGCCTAAACTTAATCCTTTCATCCTTAATTCCAGAATATCGATGCACGATGTGTGCAATGTAAGCAAAAATTCATGTGTGAGTCGATGATAAGTGTATGTATTACGTGAAGAGAAATCTAGCATACCGACATTATGGCATAGAGTTTGAAAATCATTATTATATCAAGAGCTACCACATTTGCCGGTGACACCCACTTAGTCGACTTTCCTGGATGCTTGCAAAGTTGTTTGAAGCGCATCCTCTCCTCTTTGCTCATCTTGATTGCTAGGTGGTAAGCTTTCTTTTGGAGGTGGTGACATGCTCCAAGCGTTGTGGATCAATAGGCCTATTGTGGGCCTCTCGCTCAGCGCGTGCGGTCATACCACTGCTCGGCAAACCTTCTAGACTCTTTTTTGTGCCTCTTCCCCAAGTCCTTTGGACTATTTTTCTACAATAATATTAGGGTGCACATATAGGAAAAATATGAAGATAAATGTGTTTATAGCAATTATGCTTAACGGGTATCCCAAATTTTAATAGAGCGACCAATGTTAATTTTAATTATTGGTTCCAAAATGTCTCCTTGTTCAAAGGGCAATTTTTCTTTCATCCTAATTGATTGTTCCTCTAATTCTCTAACCTTCAAAGCAACCTTTTTAATGATATCTTGATAGTCATGATAATTATCCTGAGATCTAGCCTTTTTAAACTCATATTTTTTTATGAAATTTTCAATAGTACTATCAATAGTAAATTCATTATCTTTTACCTCATTTTCATTGTTCATATCTTCATCCATGGTGATGGCCTTGAATGATGGACAAGGTTTGGCTCAGGTTTTCCAGCAAGTTGAGTGAGAATGAGAGTTTTACTCTCAGCTATCTTAGCAATCTGGACTTTGACCTTTTTTGTTCTCTCCTGTAAATTGTTAGTATCCATAGTAAAAGTGACTAATTTTCCTCTCATATATTCTAAGTAAGCATCATGAGCTTTAAGTTTCTCAGTAAAATTTTTATTTTGTGCCAGTTGAGATGCCATAAATTGGTTAAGAGTTTCCTCTTAATTTGAACAATTAGCATTAAAACCAGAATTATTGCTAGGGAAAGGTTCTGATAATTATTGCTGTAAGAAATTAAATTTCTCCAACCATATCATTATTCAAATTAATTCTCGCAATAAAATTGACATCATTATACTCTCGTTCAGCAATAGCATTAATAGAAATATTGTCCTCATTTACTGCTACCATCATGGCAACAAGCTTATCAATTTTATTAGCTAGCTCATTATTATCTTCATTACGTTCAATGGCATTCACTCTCTTGGTTGATGAAGTTGAACGATCGTTGTGCCATTGGGTGTGACTTTTCAGCATATCATCAAGCAATTTGCGGGCGTCTCCCACTATTCATGTCATAAATATTCCTCGTGCAGCTGTGTCTAGCATATTCCTCAAAATTTGGTTAAGACCATTATAAAATGAATGAAGAATAAGCCATTCAGGAATTCCGTGACAAGAACAGTTTCTAATAACTTTATTCATGCGTTCTCATGTCAAAGCAACGGGTTCTCTATGTTCTTGTCAAAATCCTGTGATTTGTGATTTTAATTGCATTGTTCTAATAGGTTGAAAAAAATTAGACATGAACATATCACAACATTTAATCCATGAATCTATGGTTCCACATGGTAGAGAAAGCATCATTCTTTTTCTTTTCCTCTCACAGACAAAGGAAATAACTTAAGCTTAATAATATTAGGTGCTACATCCCATGCTTTCATCATATCACATATTTTAGTAAAGGTGTGCAGATGCATTCCTGCATCCTCATTAGCAGTTCCTTCAAATTGATTCTACTGAACTAAATTTAATAAAACAGGTTTGATCCCAAAATTGCAATAGTAAAAATAGGTTAAGTGATTGGTGCCCTTAAGTAATCCTCACTATCTAGCCTAGCAAAATCACCAAGTTTGTGATCAGCCATTTTAACTAATTATTAATTATTGATTATTGCAAAATTAAATGAACTAAAAAGTAAAGAACAATTATCAACTGATTTTTTGGATTTTTACTAAATTGTGTAAAATAAAACTAAGCTATTTTAGACAAACTAAAATTAACAAAAACTCAAGAAAGCTAGCGTGACCACAAGCAGCACATGTTTTCCCGGCAACTGTGCTAGAAAATTTTCCTTGGGAAGTATTCCGAGGTTTATCGATTCTAAAGAAACGAGGTGTCATGGAAACAATCACTGTGTTGAGATCGTTCTTGAGAACTTCAGTGAAGCAATTGCTTAGTGTGTTAACTTGAAGATGGCGTTGTTTCTGAAATCAATTCTGCAGACGAAACTATGCGAACAATGATAAAAGTAGAAAGTAAAAATACATAATAAAATAAGATTGCTAGTATGATAATTGATAGGCATAGGAATGAGTTTCACCTAGATATTAGAATATTAGTATATTGATCACCGGCATAAATATTATTGCACTGATAACCAAAGATAAATGATCAAGTGGGCGAAACGTCCGTAATTCACCTATGGTGACATCCGCCTAATCATAGCATCTATTATCCAACCCCAGTGCTGACATCCGCCGTATCACAAACATTATTAAGGCGTGAGCCATACCAACGCTTTAAGAATTGTGATTATGTCGGGACTTCTACAGTCTCCTCATGGTTCCCTCCCCCTCACGTCATTGTCACTTTCACTTTGAAGGTAGCATAAATCCTCCCTGATGTTCACCTTGGTTGTCTATTATCAAGATGATCATATTAGACAAATATATCAAGGAATCGAGATATAAAATAAACATGATCTAATACAAATAATATTTAATTTAATAAGCTAATTCTCCTCCCAAAACCTATAGAGGACTACTCACGATCCATAGAAATTACCAAGATCAAATCAATGGAAGACATCACAAAAAGGAGATAAAAGGGAAAAGTTCTCCGATTAAAATACTTAAACCGTCTTACAACCTTGCTTCTTGGAAATACTAATGGAAAGAGTACAAAATTTCGGTGCCTATGCTGGTGGCTGCATGAGGTTCCTCCTTCTCTTCTCCTTCCTCTCTCGGTCTTTCCTCCTTCTCGGTCCTATGTTCTCTCTCTCTTCTCTTCTCCTCATCTTTGTTTTTATAGATCAGAGGTGTTGTTTAGGGTTTTCTGGAATAATCATCACGATTTTCCTCGGGATCCCTTAACGAAGATTGGTTGGTGTGTTGTGGCGGTGCCATACACTAGTGGTACGACCGTGAGGTATAGGCGGTGTCGATCATACCACTAGTCATCTTGCCCTCTGGTAACTCTGTTTGGGGTCTCATTTCTTTGTGGGCACACATCTTGACGTGTAATTTCCAAATATATCTATATATGCCTCCTTTTCCAGCGGTCCTACATACATTAAGTCTAAATAGAGGATTTGCACAATCCGGTAATTAATTAGTCATTAGTAGCAGAAATCAAGAATTAGTCCAGTCAAAATGCATTGAATAAGGACGAAACTTAAAGAAATAGATGAGTACAAAATGGACTCATTAGCTGTCTGACTGGCCTGGTCAGCCCACCCGCGTGGAAAATTGCGTAGAGGCCCCTGATTTCTCTGTAAGTATGCACATAATTTGTCCAGTACTAGAATTTAGCGCAGAAGTCCCTATAGACTTCAAAATTAGCATAAAATAAATGTTCCAGCATAAAAAGGCCTTGAAAATGCATTTTTTGAGTTAATTTTGGATTTCGTCAATTGTTTAAGATGCTTTTAATGATTACATGCCTTTATTTATATGTTTTACTATTTTGATTAATTGTAGTTCTAAATATTGTTTTGAATCTTCATGTGTTTCCTATAGTGACATGTTTTCAATATTGAAACACCATTAGAATTATTTTTGTATCTTTATTTCTTTTAGTGCAACATTACCTATAATAATTTATTGAAATTCTTGTATGAAATGCAGAATGATTGGCATAACCAACCGGTAGCTTGAGGAGCTGGCCCAGCATGGCCGCAACTATCTTACCTAGGCGTTAGACGTGGAGATCGTACTCGGGGCTCGAAAGCTTCGAGGAGCAATTGGTGTCAGTACCCAGCAATTTACCATCATCACCTCTGAGAAAAATGACCAAGCATTGCACTTCCTCAGTCACCACCTTTGTCTACTCTGAAGAACAAGTATATGACAGAGAAGAGCGGTTTGAAAAGCTGAAATTCATTATTATGCCCCAAGCAGAGCAAGAATGGGTCCATCTGAGGTTTGTAGACTTCAAGATGGTTGGTGAGTACAACTCTGTGCTACATCTCATTTGTACAAACCTCCAGCTATGTGGCAAGGTGACCACGAATGCCCAGAGGATCGAGAAGATCCTCTCCACCTTCCACCCTGACGTCGTGCAACACTTATTGCTAGAGCAAGTTCACTGAGTATGCCGAGCTCATCGACATACTCCAAGTGGCGGAGGTGCAAGATGAGGTTCTCAAAAAGAACTTCATATCACAGATGCCTAGTAGCAGCATTGGCAAAGGCCAATGCAAGCTACAAGGTGTGTGCTCCCCTCAAAAAAAAGAGGGAAAGGGTAGAAAAGGGAAGATGGTTGTGGCTCACAAAGCCAAGGCTCCTCCACCGAAGATGGGCAAGGCTAAGCTCCTCCGCCGAAGACGGGCAAGGCCAAGCTCCATGATAAGCCATATGGAGAGCAAGACCAGGACTACAACAAGTGTGGTTGCCATGGGCATTGATCTCACCAATGCAAGGAGCCCCAACGCGTAGTTGATGCCTACTAGGCCCAAAGGAGGCGAGAGGCGCATCTTGTAGTCGCTCAAGGGGAGGCTCCACAGGCAATGGCAACATAGTGGAGGTCCCACTTGAGATGGTAGCACCCATGCAGGTGACATTCTGGTCCAAGCGGTAGCAGTCACCCCTTCTCTGGACATAGCCACGACCACAGCCGTGATCGCCGAGAAGGAGAGGATGACTCCAGAGCAGATTAGTGAGGAGATCTCCAACTACTTCCTCGCCAATTCCACCTAGTGCTTGCAGTGAACTAAGTTATATTTGTTTATGCTTTCATCATTTTGATACATTAATTATTCATGAATGGTTTGTAAGCTCTATGAAAGCATAAACTTTATTCATTCATGTATTCAATATTTATTCACTTTTGGCATGTTATGTTCTGAGATGTTTATGCATTTATATAACTATGATTGCTACTTCCTCAAAACATTATTTAATTAAATGCAATATTGTAAAACACGTGTAGCACCCAATGGAGAAAGTGTGTCTTGCGGACAATGGCACAACTAATACAATGCTAAGGGAGATGAAATATTTCCTGTCAATTCATAAATGTACGGGTAGTATCAGGACAATCACCATAGCGGTTCTTGTATATGTACCTATACCACTATCTCAGCGATCAGCAATGAGGCCACACAAAGAGTCTAGGATATATGTCTGTTATGAAACCGTATCTATAATAAGGTATTTGGGACCCATGACTGGAGATTGTCATACGGCTCGATTTGATGATTGTATTTTTGAGAGGATCATTTTTCGACATTAGGGGGAGGAAATCAACCCCTTGATGAAAGATTCCAAGAAATTACGTGGCAAGCCACAGAGATCCAAGTGCATGGCCCGCGTACTAGTGAAGCAAACAGAAAGGTCCAAAAAATAATCGATGTCCAAGCATTAGTGAATCAACCGCCGGTTCACTTTAGTGATTTCCAATGCACCGGAGAGGGTTGAAACACCAAGTAATGATGAAGGTATACCCATTCCCTTCCAAAGATCTTAGAATAAAAGGACGAGAATTCTGACCCCTCATGTCCCAAGTAATCGGACAAGAAGGACTTGCTACAAAAATCATTGAAGTTTTAATGATTGCGGTAATTTTCTTTGCAAAATAAATGTGGACATTGGTTGTTGTTTTGTTTAAAGATTCCCCTATTTCTGCATAGTTTATGGCTATTACGTCATGGAGCACATCTTCTTACGTTTCCCTTTGCTCATCACTATTTTTCATAACGGGAGCATGGTCCTTTAGTTTTCCTCTGTCGGTGTGTGCGCACACATCTCTGTAGGAGCTTCCTCCAAAGAAATGTTCAAGTCTAGAACATTCTATTCTATACTTGTGCCAAGTCTCAACTGGCACTCCCTATTCTGTGGAGGTACTTCAGCAGTTTTTATAGCAAGTCCTTCTTGTCATTTTTCACCAAGCGTCCCCGATTACTTGGGACATGAGGGGCCGGAGTTCTAGTCCTTTTATTCTGAGGCCTTTGGACGAGAATGGGTATACCTTCATTCATTTTCTGGTATTTCAACTCTCTCTAGTACATTGCATGTAGGCACATGCATCTTAGTCATGGATTTTAAATAATTATAAATTAATTATTTTCTGGATCTCTCTATTTGTTTCACTAGTAAGCCGGCCATGCACTTGGATCACGGTGGTTTGCCACGTAATTTCCCAGAATCTTTCATCAAGGGTTGATTTCCTTCACCTAATGTCGTGAAATGATCTTCGTCAAAAATGCAATCATCAAATCGAGTTGTATGACAATCTCCAGTCATGGATCTCAAATACCTTATTATGAATACAGGTTTCATAACCGACATATATCTCAGATTTTTAGAGTGACCCCATTGCTGATTGCTGAGATGTTGATGTAGGTACATATATTTTGATGTTGACAATCTGTTTGCCCAGTGGGTTAACTATTTCAACAAAACTGGAAGAAAATTATCGATGGTGGGCATGGCTGCTGTTATCTGGACATTATGGAGAGTGCGCAATCAAGCTTGCTTTTAGCCTAAAACCGCACCGACCCTGAGAGTGGTATTACTACGGATCTGTCATTGGCTCTCCTTTTGTGCACCACTGCAGTAAAAGAGGAACACAGAAATTTGTTGCGCTGGGGGAAGATTGCTAGAGCGTGTGTCAACAATAAATTAGATAAAAGAGGAGGAGATCTTCAACCTCTGCATTGACCGATGTAAACAAGTTTCAATTTTACTTCAAAAGATGCTAAAGTCATCAGGACCAAACAAATACTGAAAGGAAAACATAATGATAAATAAATTGTCAAAATATGGCCATAGCAACGCGAAAACTAAAAGTCAAATCATCTACGTCGCTATAAAGGATCGAAGCCACATCTAACTAGTGAAGACTAGACTGAAGGTATTTACCCGTCGAAACAGATTGCCATCTTCCGCAACAACGCCTTCAAGAAGAAGAGGACATACATATATCAACATTATTGGATCCAACTAGTGAAAGCAAGATCGAGAGCTTTCACTTTGGAGAGCAGGTACCGGTGCACAAGACACAAGGCACTCTTATTACCATATCCAACCAATGAAAACTAGATTGCCATCGAAGTCAAGAACTTCAAAAAGAGGATGACAGACGTACGTCATCGTTATCGAATGCGACCAATGAAGACCAAATCGAGAGTTTTCACCTAGAGTCATGAACCGGTGTGCACCCCTAATATCCTTTTTCCCGATCCAACCAATGAAAGTCAGATCGCCATCCACACGCCAAGCCTCCCAGGCTGCTGCTGAAAACAACCAAGAACTCGTCCCAGGCATGTCTCCACACTGCCCAAGAACGTCATGCCGTCCAGGACCCGTCGCCCTGTCACTCGACACCAACGTGCCGCTTAACACCCACAACGCCCATCAGAGCAATGAGAGGAAGGGGAGCCGACGAGCCAGATCAAGGGAGGAGAGGCCCCCGTCACAGCTGATCGGCCGGTGATCGCCTTCGACGACACCAAGAGGACAAAATGAGATAGCGGCTGTTGAGGGAAAATATAGCTTCACCTCCTAATCCTCACGCGGGAGCTCAGGACTCGTCCAGGACGTGCGTAAAACTCAAGCTTGTGTCAAATGAACTGTGCAATACTTCAAAAGGATGGCGCCCAGCGCTCCGTGAGCTGCAAAATGGATGGCTGGGACGACCTGAGCTACTCTACCGTTAATATCTACAATGCCTACTATGCACCATGTGTCAAGTTAATTTCTATTTGTAATCAATCATTGGCAGCTGTGTTGCTGTCAGATAAACGATGCTAGCTCTTTTTATTTTCTTTGTCAGACTTTGTAGACTTCCTAGTTTCTGGTAATAGAATTCGGAGGCTCTCGAGGCCTCTTGCTAAAAAAAAATCATCGTTATGGCATGTCTTTTCGTGGCACAAGACTAAACTCTGCCTGTTGGGTCGAGGTCGGGCCATTTCAATGCACTAAAATTTGGTAAGTGAAATCACTCGCTCAAGCAATTACCAAACAAATGTTATGAACATGCATAGATGCTGGACATGTACCAACAGAAACTTAACACCCCTAAAAATTATTCTTCCTACTACAGACTAGTATTACATGGCCCAATAGAAACTGAAGCAGCAAGGGCCACCTAAACTCAAGCCTGCAAACGGCAGGAAGCGGCAAATTTGTGGTGAGGTGGCCACCGCGCGGAAGCGAGCAACGCCAGCCCCAGTGCCCCACGCGAAATCAATGTCAGGTTTTACAGACTAGTGAGAACAGAAAGCAATAAGATCCAGATCGAGCAAGGATCAAGAAGCGCTTGGGCTTTTCTTTCTTTTCTTTTTTTTGGCTAGTAATCATGCCTGGATAACAAGAAAGTTTAAAAGCACAACAAAAAAATTGATTGAATAAACAAGAATAAGATGCACGCATACAAGATAAAGCTCGAAATCACACATTTTTACCTGGTGATGCGCCTATACCTTGACGGAGATCATGGCCCGCGGCAGAGACCGAAGCTTGCACGCGGGAGAGGCCACGAATGGGGACTGCTTATGGTGTCTGCAGGAGACGTAATTGTTTTCGGGCAAATATGTCAAGGCTATTAGACATTTCCACCCCATATCCCAGCGATAACGTATCTGGTGAACGAGCTCCTGTGGTGCACGCGAGGCCTGAAACACTCATTAGAGGGTCAAAAAATCTGGAAAAAAATTTGACATAGACACAACTAGCAGAGTGACATGCACAATGCGCACGGCTAGATTAGTCGTGTTAGGGTCCGTTTGGTTCATGGTCAAGAGAGGATGGGATATGGCCGTCCAGATTTTTTGGGATATGGTGGCCCAGTTCTGTGTTTGGTTGAGTGGATATGGCCAGCCCTTTTTTTTGGTTTGGTTGGAGGGATGATAGGTGGATGGATTTAAATTGGATGAGCCACTGACATATAGGCCCATATGTCAGTGACTCATTCGTACATGCCTCCTAATCCTCACTCTCTCTCTCTCTCGTTCATGCATGCGGGGAGCGGCCGGCGGTGGGCAGCGGCCTGAGCTTGGCTGGAGGGTGGGCAGAGGGGCGGAGCTCGGGGCGGAAGGGCGGTGGGTGGAGGGGCGGAGGGGCGGAGAGCTTGGGACGGAGGGGCGGAGAGGCGGAGGGGCGGGCGGAGGGGCGGCGGGTGGAGGGGCGGAGGGGCGACGGGCTCGGGAGGGGGGCGGGCGGAGCAACCACGGGCGGCGGAGGGGCGAAGCTCGGGGCGAACGGCAGGGCGCGCGGGAGGGCGGCGAAGGGGAGCGGCCGGCGGGGGGCGGGGCGGCAGGGGCGGAGCACGGGGCGGCGGGGCGAGATCGGGCGGGGCGAGATCGGGCGGCCGGCGGGGCGGAGGCTCGGGCGGGCGGAGGCCGAGGCTCGGGCGGGCGGGGCGAGATCGGGCGGAGGCTCGGGCCGGCGGGGCGGAGCTCGCGCGGCCGGCGGGGAGCAGCGGGGCGGAGGCGGAGCTCGCGCGGAGGCGTGGAGCGGCCGGCGCGGAGGCGGACCTCGCGCGGAGGCGGGGAGCGGCCGGCGCGGAGCGGACGAGCCCATCCGGCTTTTTTTCCCGAGTCTCTCCATCCAGCATCTCAGGGGTATATTCCTTAGGTGGATATCCTCATACATTCTCATCCCTCAAACCAAACACGGGATATCCACCAAAAAATGGGATGGGATGATCCCATCCCACCTCATCCCTCAAACCAAACACACCCTTATTCTTATAGGCTATTTGACTAATCTACACCGCTATAATATTTTCCTAAAAAATAAATAATATTTTTTTTTCTCTAGAACTAATCTGTATTATTATAATCTAGCCTTGCATTTTAGAATGGTAAAACTAAAAAACGAAATATATTTGTGGACAAAGTAAATATTGTGTATTAGAAAACTTTCCTACTTGCTTTCCATGCATACCCCTCTTGCTCTAAATCCTATTTTCGCAGGATCCAGGATCTAAGTTACATCTTTGTGTCACTCTTAATCAAATTATAGATATTTATACTAAAGTACACCATTGTAATCCGCTACCATTGAAATAAGAGGTGCATTTTTTTGCTCTAGTTCTAATCTACA
Source organism: Stipa capillata (assembly GCA_019208055.1). Lineage (NCBI taxonomy): Eukaryota > Viridiplantae > Streptophyta > Magnoliopsida > Poales > Poaceae > Stipa > Stipa capillata. The sequence goes on from JAGXJF010003061.1 coordinate 288,005, forward strand.
CCTTTATGATCCGGTTCCACCAAAGCTATACTCAAAGTCTTGCATTTGTAAATGTGAAAAGTCAAAACGACCTACATGTGTGGATAAAGAGAGAATTGTAATGAGAAAACTTTTCACTAATTGCTCTACGTGTGTACCTCTGTTGCTCAAAATCCTATTTTTGCACCTCTCTTAACGAACGAATATTTTATACTAATATGCACCAATATAACCTTTTCTGACCAAAATAAGCCATATAAATATAATTTTTCTAAAAAAATTCACATCGTTATGATTTAGATCTACTAAAACTATAGTCAAAATCTTGCATTTGATAAACAGTAAAAAGGACCTATATTTATGAACAAAGAGAGTATTGTGTACACAAAAATCTTACCTCGCTTCCTTTTTGTGGGTACCATTGCAGCCTGAAATCCTATTTCTGCCGGACTTCAAGACTTAAGTTATTTTTTATTTCACTCTTAATCAAAGTTCAGATCTACACATTAAGTTAGTCAATGAAAAATTAAAAAGGACATTATGCTACAAAATCAGTTTCGTATGGAATGAGAGAATGAGTGGCGACATGGATGGCGATGTGGGCCGTCGAGGAGCACGCCGACAGCTAACTTTGGCTCCGGTGCATACTGTGGTAAGGGAGGTAAGTATCATTGATGATTCTAGCTCTCGTTCGGTTTTGTAGGACTGTGAAAATGAAGCGTCGTTGGTCGCCCCGGTCTCGCCGTCGAAGGTCTATGCTTCGTTGGTCTCGCAGGGGTTTCCGCGCTCGGAGGCTGTTGAGGCAGCAGCTAAGCTGGACCCGGAGTGGGCGCAGCGGCACTACGCTTGGTCCCTTTGGGCAAACGGGGCATCGCCGGGTGCAGCGGCATCTCGGGACCTAGAGGAAGGATGGACGCGGGTCTCGAAGAAGAAGAAGAGCCTTCGCTCGGTGCGTGGTCACGATGTGGCAATCCGGCCGTGGACAGGCCCGCTCCCGCTGCCGAGGCTGTCACTGCCGATGACGTTAGCGGATGCTGTGGTCAAGGCTGTCGGCGCCTCGCGTTTGGCAAGGCCTTCGTCGCTGGTGAGTCCGTCTCTGTAGGTGGCGCCGTGTTCGCGTTCAGGAGCGCAGTCTTCGGATCAATCCGCGCTGTTTCCGCCAGGTTTGATTTCTGTTGGGCCTCGGGAGTCTAGGCCCAGCTTGGCTTTTTCGCGTCTGTCGGCGGAATGGGGCCCAGGGTACCCCTAACCGCCGGCGGAGGCCAACCAGATACCGCAGAGGGTGACGCGTGGCGCTCCGGTCGCTGGGGCCTTGGGCCCCACCCGGATCGTCGTACGGAGCCCGCGGCCAATCCCAAGGAATCAGGGGTCTCCTCCAGAGGCTGCATCCGCAAACCAGAAGGAATCGTGGGCCTCCGGGAATCCACGGCCCATGCGCTGAGCGAGCACTCGGGGTCCGTCCCCGAGCGCTCGGCGTCCCAGAAGGCGAAGGGCGCGCTCGGGGTCCCCTCCTGAGCGCTCGGCATCTTGGCAGATGTGGGGCCCAGGGGAGCGCTCGGGGTCCGCCCCCCGAGCACTCTCCCTCGGGCTCCCCCTTCAAGGCGCCCCGAGCGGCCCCCCAGCGGGTGCTCCCCGAGCGCTCGGGGTTGCTCAGGGGCGCGTAGAAGACAACTGGCGCCCCTTCTAACGAAGGAGGTCGCTCGGGACCGAGTGCCTGGGGGATGACGTGTCCTCTGGTGGGGCCCTCGTCCATGCACGTCGTCCAGCGCCAAGCTTCTCCAGCAAGCCTCCGCCCTGGCGGAGGCATTTAATGCCTGTCATTCCGACGGGGAACCCAAAGCCCTGTGAGGGCATGATGACGATCAGGCCGGGTCCCACCGGTGCAGGCGATAAGCTCTGTTAGCTATCCCTCTCTCTCTCTCTGAGGGGTGGGCCCGGGCTGATCGATTCTTTGACCGACCAAGCGCGCCGCCCCGCACGCCCTGTCGCTGTCAACCTTTTCACCCTATGGGGGACGCCGCCGCGCGACCAATTGCGCGGCATGAGAGGCTGACCCACGGGGCCCGTGAGGGGACGACTTACCAACCCAGTCAGAGGAAACCCCGTAAGTCTCCGTCCGCGGGGCCCGCCGAAGGCAAAGGTGTCAGAGCCCCTGCTCCGACACACCGCGAGGCGACGGCCCGGCCGAAAGTCTCAAGTGGGCATTAAATGAAGGTGTGGGCGCTTCCAGTAGCACCCACGTCGTCTACAGCACAAGTACAGCTCATGTTCTCCTTTGCCGACCTATGTGGTATTCCCCCGAGTATATAAGGGGAGAGCCTGGTCCATGCAAAGGGTTGGCTCATTTTCCTAGGTTAGATCTCTCTAAGTTTACTCCTTATCAAAGAAGTACCGTTCTTCCTCCGGGCTAGAGCTAGAAGAAGAACAGTGCGTACCTCTGTAACTCATCATACTTGCCATATACACACATATATACAAAAACAAGCAGGACGTAGGGTATTACGCCTTCCGGGGCGGCCTGAACCTGGGTAAATCCTTGCGTCATTTCATTCTTAGCCACCGGGTTTATTCGCTAAACTCTAATCCACACCAAGGCTCGTAAGAAACTCAATACTCCCCTGGGCCGAACTCAAAAGGGGGTCCCTCCGGACCACCGCTAGAGGCGTCTCTACGCCGACAGCGTCTGTCACCTGGAGGCGAGGCCAGGAAGATCCAACGAACTCACGTCGATGTTCCGCGTATCCGACGACCCCAGAAGATGTTGGATTTGTTTAGGGGTTATCGGTAGAGAGTTTTCGGCTGTTCTGGTGTTCGCGTTCATTCTTACACGGAAGTCGTGATGGAGTCCGGCGGCGCTGATCAAGGACGTGGAGGCGGGTACAAGGGTAGGAATTGGCTTCCTGCTCAGCTCCGGCATGGTGTCGGCGGTGGTGGATCGGCCCGTGCTGCTTGGGCGTCGTGTGGCGCTGGCAGTAGGTCTGGTGCTCATCACGATGGCAGTCAACGCACTCTTGGAGTGGTTTCGGCGGCGCGCGCGTCCCGTGGTGGCCGGGGCCGTGGTGGCGGCTTTGTAGGCCACGACGGCGGCGTCCTTGGGAGTTTTGCACAAGGCTCAGTTCAAGCCATGTCGGGTAGTGGCACGCAAGGGGATGTTTTAGTTGCTGGCGCGGGCACAGCAGTTCGTTCTGCGGTTGGTTCTGCTGTTCGTCCTGGGGCTGGGCATTCTCAATCTGCTGCCTTCCGTTCGGTTCAGCAGCAAGATAGCAATGGGTTGGCCAATCAAGTGCAGCGTTTCATGGTTGCTGAGAAGAGAAAGGGTCTGGCCGAGCCGGTGGCAGAGGTGCCGAAAAAGCGAGGTACAATTTGTTCTTGATGTTTTGCTTTGGATCATTCTTTTGCTGATTGCCTGGTTGTGTTGTTGTGCCACATTTGTGAAAATGCTAGCCATTTGGCCAAAGAATGTCCTCTTTTAAGGGCGCCTAAACCGGTTGCTCAGCTTTGTGGCTATGGATGTCAGTCCGGGGATTTTTTTGTTATTCCCTTCCCGGCAGAAGGCTTAGCCAGCTCCCATAAGGAACATGATAATAGAATGGGCATAATTCGTGTGCTCGAAGGTGGTTTGTCAAAAGAAAATATAGCAACAGAGCTTGAGCGTCTTATTCTTGTGGAATGGCAATGGGAAGTGACTGAGCAAGGGAACGACTTTTTGGCCAAGTTCTCTTCTCAGATTGAGTTGATTCATCTGAATCGAATTGGTGTTTTTCAAGTTAAACCACTCGGTTGTGATGAAGCTAAAATTATGGTAGACGAATGGGCGCCAATGATTGAACCAAATTTTTATTTGACTAAGGTGTGGATGCGTATTTATGGGGTTCCATATGAGATTAGGGACTTCATAAGTCTTCATACGGTAGGCTCAATTATTGGAAAAACTGCTAAGGTCGATATGGTGACTACGATCCAAAAGAAATCCCCAAAAAAGAAGATTGTGGTTGGTTCCGGGGTATACACCATTTTTATCAAAGTGGAAGGTGAAAATAATGATGCCCAGAGGAGTGAGAATTTTGATGATGATGATCTCCTAGACACTGACCATGCTGATTTTGATCGGGATGGTGATGCTTCTATGGGGGATTGGAATTTTAAAAGATCAAGAAATGGAGCTGAACAAAATGAGGCTGCTTTTGATGCTAACAAAAACAGTGGTCAAGATATTTCTTTGGGTGCAGGAGCTTCTCAGGTTGCTGTTTTAACACAGCTAGTGACTCAGCTGGTCTCGGAGTCCTCATCGCATTTGGCGGCGTCGCTCAATCAGCTGGCTGCGGCTTCGTCTTAGGAGCAACCAGCTGCTTTGGTGTTACCACCCACTGTGGACACAGCTGTGGTACCCGAGTCGCAGCTGAAGGGTGTGCCGCTGATGTCCAATGGAGACAGGCTGCTGGCCACTCCGTCTTCCCAGGGAGTCGAGGCACGTCATAGTGCAAGACTTAGTGCACAACAAAACGCTGATTTGGATTGCATGGAGCGGGCTCAGCTGCGGGCGAAGATTAAAAATCTCGAACCAATCACAGGTATGTCCCGTTCTAAGGTCACATCTTTTATTCATTTACCTGACTCTCGATTTATAAGTATTACTTCGGATGTTGGGGTATCTTTAGGATCTAGTAGTGCTGAAATTTGCTCCTCGATTAAACGGTTGAAAGAGGCCGAAGTAGACAGGATCGCTGCTTTAGCTAATGGCAAAAATGTCTCTTCGAATGTTGATGTTTCTGAGTTAATAAATTTCCCGGCATTGAATGACTTGTGTGTAGATTTAGATGATAGTGCAGCAGGGGAAGACGCAATTTTATCTAATGCGTCTGCCTCTTCCTTAAAGGTCCCCCAAAATATTAAAAAGAGACACGTAAAGGTGGCTAAGGCTTTGAAAAATCCTTCCACCCTATGTTCCATTTCCAACTTTATTTCACGTTCATAATGAGAGGTATATTTTGGAATAGCAGGGGCTTGGCGAACTTTGCTAAGCATCGTAGGATTTCAGAGTTAGTTAAACAAAATCTTTTGGACTTCGTGGCAATTTCAGAGACCACGACTAATTCTTTTACACAAGCAAAGTTGAGTTCTTTAAGTGGTGGGAGGGACTTTTTGTGGCATTGGACTGCCCCTCGGGGGCGCTCTAGGGGGATATTGTTAGATGTAAATAGATTGGCGTTCCATGTTGATTCTATTGATGATGGGGACTTGTTTATAAAGTTTAAATTGCATTTTAAAGATGACGGTTTTACCTGGGTGTTGATGGCGGTGTATGGGGCTGCCCAGGACCAAGAGAAAGATTTGTTTCTTGCTAAGTTAGTTCGGGCGGTCAGTCATGATAAATTACCCATTCTGATCGGGGGAGATTTTAATATTATTCGATGCAGCACGAAAAAGAATAATAATAATTTTAATGATAGATGGCTTTTTTCTTTTTAATGCTATTATTGAGACTTTGGAGTTACGTGAGATTGATCTCTCGGGTAGGCAGTCTACTTGGGCTAATAGTTTGTCCAATCCCACGTATGAAAAACTAGATAGAGTGTTAATGAGCTCTGATTGGGAATTTAAATTTCCGCTCGTCACGGTCTCGGCACTAGAGCGAGTTTTATCGGATCACACTCCTCTTTTGCTCCGTTCCGGGCCACACACCAAACTACGTACGCCGCCTACTTTTAAATTTGAGTTAGGCTGGCTACGGCATGATGGTTTTTCTGAGATGGTGTCCGGCGTTTGGAATGGGTTGCGGCCTATTAGTTCTCCGATGACGCGTTGGCAGAAGAAGGTTAGAGCCGTTCGCCAATTTCTTAGGGGTTGGGCCAAGAATACTAGTGGCACTAACAGACTTATAAAACGCTCCTTTCTCCACACTATCGATCAGTTAGATTTCGAAGCAGAATCCCGTCAGCTCCTTCCTTCAGAGATTGATTTTAAAACATGATGCCAATGATAAATTGGCCTCCCTTCTTCGAGAAGAGGAACTGAAATGGTATCAGCGTTCTAAAGCTAAGTTCATTCTTGAAGGAGATAACAATACTAAAATTTTTTATTTGATGGTAAACAAATGATTTACCAACTAGAGCAGGAGGATGGTCTTATTTGTGGTGATTCTAATTTACGAACCTATATTACTGATTATTACTCCAGGCTCTTTGGGCAGCCCGAGGAAACTTCTGTTCGCTGGGGTAGTGAAAACCATGATATTCCTCAAGTTTCTCAAGAGGAAAACGATTTTCTCACAACCCCGTTCACGGAGAAGGAAGTTTACGAGGCCATTTGCGCTATGGAGCACAATAAGGCCCCAGGACCTGATGGCTTCCCAGCCGAATTTATCAAGTTTTCTGGGATTTAATCAAAGGAGACTTGTTGGCGCTATTTAGTGCTTTTTATTCTGGGAATTTACCTTTGCATTCTCTTAATTTTGGTACAATCACCCTTCTACCAAAGAAAGAGGACGCGAACCAGATTCAACACTATCGCCCTATTTGCCTTCTTAACGTTAGCTTCAAAATTTTCACCAAAGTTGCTACTAATAGGCTAGCAACGGTGGCAGACAAAGTTATTTGACCTAGCCAAACAGCTTTTTTATCCGGTCGTAACATTCTTGAAGGTGTGATCACCTTACATGAATCTATTCATGAAATCCATAAGTGAAAATCTGATGGGATAATTTTGAAATTGGACTTTGAAAAGGCTTATGATAAGGTTAAATGATCTTTTCTTCTTAAGAATTTAGATCTAAAAGGTTTTTCGACTAGTTGGCAAGAATGGGTCACTAGGTTTATCCAGGGAGGAAGTGTCAACGTCAAGGTCAATGATGAAGTTGGCCCTTTTTTTCAAACTAGGAAAGGTCTTCGACAAGGCGATGCTATGTCTCCCATTATGTTTAACTTGGTTGTGAATATGCTTGCTATTTTACTTAAAAGAGAAAATGAGTCAGGCCTCATTGAAGGCCTGGTGCCACATCTAGTGGAGGGTGGGCTATTTATTTTACAATATGCCGATGATACGATTATTTTCCTTAAACATGACATGGAATAGGCTACCAACCTCAAGATCATTCTATGCCTTTTTGAGCAATTGTCGGGCTTGACAATAAATTTCCATAAGAGTGATCTCTTTTGTTTTGGAGAGGCTAAGCTTTTCGAAGGGCACTATTCGTAGGTTTTTGGATGCGGGTTGGGTTCCTTTCCTTTGAGATATCTAGGTATTCCAATGCATTATAAACGTCTTCGTAACTCTGACTGGAAGCACATAGAGGATCATTTTGAGAAGCGCCTAAGCTCATGGAAAGGGAAGAACCTTTCCGTGGGAGGTAGATTGGTTTTGACTAATTCGGTGCTTTCCAGTCTACCAATGTTCATGCTATCTTTTTTTGAAATCTATTGGTGTTCAAATAGACATCTATCATTCTAGGTTTTATTAGCAGAGTGATGATGTAAAATAAAAATATAGATTAACTAAATGGAATATTTGTTGTCGTCCCAAGGACCAAGGTGGCCAGGGTATTCTTACTTTACAGCAACAACATTGGGCGTTACTTTGCAAATGGTTATTTAAGCTCTCAAATGAAGATGGTCTATGGCAGCGCTTGCTCCGAAACAAATATCTTCGATCCAAAACTCTATCACAGGCTGAGTGCAAACCTGGTGATTCTCATTTTTGAGCTGGTCTTATGGCGGTAAAGGACCGTTTTTTTCCAGCTTTGCCGCTTTCAGGTGGGTAATGGTTCTCAAATTAGATTTTGGGTAGATCTATGGAATGACACCATTCCCTTGAAGGATAGATATCCGAGGCTTTTTAATGTAGCCCAAAATAAACAAGTGACGGTCGCATTGGTGTTCCAGTCCACTCCTCTAAATTTGACATTTCGCAGAGCGATTATTGGAGCTAAGCGAGTGGAATGGAATAATCTGATGGATGATATGGCTGGGGTTGATGTTGGGGATAGCCAAGATAAAGTTCAATGGGTTCTTAATTCTAGTGGCCAATTTTCTGTTAAGTCCTCATATCAACTTTTAATGAATTCTAATGTTCAATTTCGTCATAAGCACTTTTGGAAGCTGAAGGTTTCCCTCAAATTCAGGATTTTCTTATGGTACTTAGGTAGGGGAGTCGTCTTGATGAAGGATAATCTCATCAAACGAAATTGGAAGAGTAGTCCCACCTGTTATTTTTGCACGCATAATGAAACAATCCAACATCTTTTCTTTCATTGTAAAGTGACTAAATTTTGTTGGCATGTGGTACAAATAGCTTCTAATTTAACTATACCTCAGTCTATTGCTCATATGATGGGTTCATGGCGCAATTCTTTTGAGCCTAAGTTCAGAAATCGTATTTTTTTTGGAGCCCTGGCTATGTGTTCGGCCATTTGGCTATGTCGTAATGATGTAATTTTTGACAAAAAAAAATTTTATCATCCAAATCAGGTGGTGTTCCTATGTGCTTCTCTACTGCGTACATAGACACCGATGCAGGTGGCGGATCATCGTCAATCATTCGAAGCGGGGAGCGATAGGCTGAGACGGGTGGTTCTACACTTGTTCTCATCTAGTGGGTGGAGGCAGCAACCCATGCTAGATGATGGTGTCTTACTATAGCTTTGTGTTCTTTTGCTAATGTTGGAAGAGGTGTTTCATTGATTGTTGAGTCGTTTATGTGACTTTTTAGTTCTTTTTGTTTTTGGACAATGTTCAAACTCATTCTCGGTTCTTTGGCTGTGTGCATCTTGTTATGCAGAGGCCGAAAGTAATGAATTTCTTCCTTTATCTAAAAAAACGTACATGTCTAGGTGCTAATCTCACTTTACGTTATTAACTTTCGTATTGCTATCCATATGGAAAATCAAACACTCAAAGGAATGGGCAATTGGACGAGTATCAAATTTCCTGACGAGAGTCTCATATGTATTACTCCCTCTGTCCATAAATATAGGCGTGTATAGAATTTAAGGTTTAACTTTGACCAATAATTAAACCAATAATATTGAATTATATAATACAAAAGTGATACCATTTGAAAATATGTTTGAATATAAATTCAATGGTACAACTTTTGTGTCATATAATTCAATATTATTGGTTTAATTATTGGTCAAAGTTAAATCTTAAATTCCATGCACACCTTACGATTGTGGACAGAGGAAGTATGATTAGTTTCAAACAAGCACGTTTTCCAAATGGATCACAATATCTTTCCCAGCACGAGTTATTTTTCTTTTCTTTTTGGAACTCTTTCGAAGCGTTAGTTCAATCTCTATGCCTATGCCTAGACTTGATCGACGTCAAACATGTAAAGTTCCTTATCTAATCTAATTGAATAAGAAAAAGTATATTTTTTATTCTTTAACTATTATCTCAGTGTAGATTTATCCTAAACTCTGAAATGGGGTACATTTGGCCCTCAACTATTAATACCATACACTTTTCATCTCTGGAACAATACCACTCTAGCTTTGAGAGACGTGACACATCCGTGTATGATGTTTTTGGCACGCAAAAAGTGACTTAGCATCCAGTCAACAAGTCAACAGATTAATAACTAAAATTGGTGGGCCCACTTGTCAGCCATTTATATCCTCTTCTCCCTCCTCCAATATCTTCTTCTCTCCTCCATGGTTGGCGGCCTGCTATTCAACTCAGCCAACCCCTACTTGCTCCTCCTCAACCCCATGCCATCCCTCGACCTCTTCCTTCACCTCAACCTTAGCCACCCCGTATCCTTGTCCTCCTTAACCCCTCCCCTTGGCATTGCTCAAGCTACGACACTCCTCTCTCCCAGCTGCGGACCAGGAGGGCATGAGGAGGAGGGAGGTGAACGGCGCTGTGAAGAGCTCGCCGGCCAGAGGAGAGCCTGGCGATGGCCGGGTGGCATCAGGGAGAGCTGACGACGACCTGATCTGGTCAGAGAGGTTCAGGAAGGAGGAGAGGTGCTCTTCACGATGGAGTGGTGTGGAGAAGGTGCCCGCTATGATGAGGAAGCAGCCACCGAAACATGAAGGAGAAGATGAAGGGTGAGGAGGACAACACGTCGGTGATGAGGCCTTTGGCGTGGAAGGGGTGGGAGCCGCCGTGATGTAGCGCCAACCAGGAAAGAGAATAATGGAAGGCCTAGGCGATGGAGTTGCCTAGAGTAGCAGTGCAAAGTAGTAGCAGCTGGAAAAGCGACGACGCCAACCGGCGGCGGTGACCCTCTACTCAATTTGCTCCGCCTGAAGTACCTCGTAGACGAGATGAAGTCGATGCTGCCATCAACATCTCGCTCGGACACCTCCCTTACTAGATCCATCGCCAGAGCGTCGTCCGTGTCGATCTTTGCCCCCAGAGCCTTGTTCTGCCAGTGGGAGGAAGAAGAATGGAAGGGGAAGGGAAGGCGGGAAATAAACTAACATGTGAGCCATGCATCATGTTTTATATTTTCTAGATGATGTGGCATGCAAGTGACAGAAACATTTGATCTATTTATGTTAGAACAACTTTGAAATAGCCTTAGGGATGAAAAATGCAAGGTATTGACAATGGAGGGTCAAATGTACCTAATCTTAGAGTTCATGGATGAAAGTTACACTCACGTAATAGTCAAGAGATGAAAAATATATTTTTTTCAATTGAATATGAACCGTTGTATCATAGGTGGACCACATTTTTTGTGGGAAAAGATATTGGTATTAACTCAAAATAAGGGGATTACAATCTGCCGGATAGCATGTGCCACACTTGGTGGATAAGAACCCACCTAACAAGCCGTCTGAGCCTCAACACGAGATAACAAGGCAAGTTTGTGGCTAAATCTATTTTGATCTTGGTGCATCTTGACCATGCACACCTCTCTCTCCCCTCACATCAACCCTTTGGTGTCCTCAATTATATTGGAAAATTGCAACATATTTCTCCCCCTTTCTTGGCACAACTTCACTGCTTCCGCACAGTCCGACTCTAGGATAATAGGAAAGTGGGACCATTGCATGACCAGCGTGAGCCCCTCATGACAAGCAGCAATTTCAGACTCTAAAGCATCATGACAAGAACTAAGTGAGCGAACAGCAGCAAATATGACAGCCCCATTTTGATCCCTTAGGACCATACGAGCTGCCCCATTATCAGATAGAGCAGCATGCCGATCATCAGGCCAGTAATTGACAACTCGCGTACCTTTGGCAGGATCGGCATCAGGATATTGGTAGCAGAAGCAGTGAATCCATGTAGCTGCACAGAAAGCACCGGGAAGCTTCAATCGGTGGCGCCGGCTTGTTATGCATGAGCTCATTACGGACATGCCACACACGCCAATAGAGCATTAGCACTACCATGTGTTGCATGTCAGATATACAAAGAGCAGCTCAATTAGCCATTCTGATCCAGACTTGAGAATGAGAGCATCAAGTGGCAGTTCCCAACAGGAACGCACTGCATTCCACAAGCCGCGGGCATGGAAACAACGGTAAAGGTCGTGGTACGTATGTGGCCAACTATGTGGGCCGATCGAATGAGACCATTGTGAGGGTATCACTAATGGTCAGATTTGAGATCTGAATGGCTTAAGTTGAATGAAGTTGAATGAATGTTGCTATGTTACAAATGATCTTGGTATAATTGGTTCAATTAGGATGGTCTTGGTTTGAATTGTTGGATATCCTTTCAATTTCTTATTCCATGCTTAAGTTGGGTTAAGTGATGTGATAATGGTGTGTTATGGTGATTGCCTTATGAATCTCTTGTGTTCCATTATCAATTGTTAGCTGGTCTAACATTGGAAATGCCATGGTATCATGATATAATCTTTAGCATGATAGGATTGAATTGAGATGAATGGTTGATCTTGTCATTTATTCTTCCATGACATGCTTAAGTTAACCTGGAATGAGCGTATTAGCATCTTGCGAGTACGAAAATACTCAGTTAGGAATTCTATTCCTGCAGGTATTCTAGAGCAGAAAAAGTTTATGATCTATGCGTGCTGAAATTGAAGTGTTTCGCGCTTGGTTTCCCCAGTCGGAGATCCTGTAGACTTGTGAAGCTTTTGAGGGATGGCATGGGCTGCCATCTCAATTTTTCATAATGTTTTCTGCTGCTATTTTTGAAGTTTCTTTTGTCATGAACGACATCATGTATAATCAAGAAATCATGATCCAAACATAACACACAAAACAAGCAAGTCGTTCATTATCCAAACATGATATAAGATAACTAGAATATTTCCAACAAGCAATCATGCTTGCCTGGCCCTTGAGTGTGTTATACTTTCTACGAATAACCCTTAAATTAACCTTCGTTGTCTGGCTCCATCGATAAGGAAATCTGAAATGCCGGAAGAACGATAATAGCAGGCAATCAATCAGTACCAGCAAGATCAAGGATAATATCATCAATGAAGTGCATTCCAAAATATAGGAAATGAAAATACGAAGCTAACGCAATTGGAATCACTCCAATCGGAACTATAGAACTAAAGATGTGATTTTTCTAAGTCTGTTATGTCATTTTTAGGATTATTTAACATATTAATTAATTTAAATTTTTTATAACAGAGATCTATATGAAAATTATGCCACGGTGAACTACATGTTAAAAGATGGATTTTGATATGAGGTATAATTCATTTGAGGCTAGGATGAATTCTCAATATTCATATTTAAACACTTAGTTTAAAAGGGCACATTTGAATCTCAGAATATTTCATAATACTAACAGGAATGAAACCTATCATATTAAATCCTACACTTGAAAAGATGAATTTACAAAAATGAATCAACGCATTTGGAATTGATATGAATTTTCTATAATTTTTACAAGATTTAGCAATTTCTAGGTTTTTTGTCTTTTTCTTAGTAAAGAAAGATATTATTCCTAACTATAGAGTATGACCAGTGGGGCCCTCATGTCATATTATTATTAGTTTTCATTTTTATTTATTAGGTTATTCATGTTGTGGGTCCAAAGTGTCATAGGAAGTGACCTTTTATTTCTTTTTATTCATATTTAGGGACATATGGGCCCAGAGGTCATAGACAATCAATTAATCACAGATTATGTTGGCTGAGTTCACTTATCATAGAAGCATAAGCTAGAGCATTGATTGAAGTCTACAACCAATTAAACATGTCTTAACATTAAGTAGTTCATTAATTGAGCATCATTAACTGAGATCTACCTTAATTAGCATCTAACCAACATTACTAGTCATCAAGACGTCATAACCATCAAGGCATTAAACAAGCTAATCAATAACTACATCAATTCACTGTTTATTGAAGCATAACTAACGGCTAACAGTCACGGTCCTGACCCGTTCGAACAGTTACCAATAAGATCGAAGCTGACTCACCAGTCAGACCGATCTAACCGGTCGGACACCGCGATCAGACCGCATCGCAGCGATGCTGACGAGCTCGGGTGAGCGCAATTTTGACGGCTTCGGCCACGGCCAAGCAAGGTGGAGGAAGGGGGAGCTAAACTAATCAACAAATTTGGCCCGCAAAAGAGAAAAGGCTCAAAAGTGAGCGGGAACAACAGAAATCTCACCGATGTTGTGCTCAATGCACGAGTCCCCTGGCGCTTCCTCCTATCTGCCTCCTCCATCGATGAGCCCTAAAGGTTGAATAAACAACCAAATCAACAAATGAAAACCAAACCACATTGCACAACGATGATAGTGAACCCTAAAATCTACTGCGTCATCTTGGTCTCCACCTCCCAGCGAACCCTAAAATTTACTACCTCGCCTTGGTCTCCGACTCCCTTCTCCATCCTCTACAACTAAACAACCAATTTGTCCAGAAAAGAGAAAAAGGTTAAAGGGAAAGGGAATCTTGCCTCCTCTCTGCCTCACCGGCGTTGTGGTAGATGTGCAAGTCCCTCGACCCTTGCTTCCTCTCTGCCTCCGGTGACGAACCCTAAACAGATCTCACCAGTGTCATCTCGCCTCCCTCTCTCTATTCACGCGTGCGTATTTGAAACATGAAGAAACCGAGGTGGTTTTCATGGATGAAGCGACGTAGCGCCAAAAGGGAAAATAAATTGGTGACTGCTAGGCTTCACCCTTAGCGTCCAGCACGTGTCATGCGCGGAGACGCTCTACGTGTCGCGTGTGGAAGCAAAGCCTAATGACCGTTTCAAAGAGTACCCTTTTTCTTGACATTTTGCATCTAATCTCAATTAGCATTCTATATCCTTAAAGTATAAAAATATCTTTTTTTAAGTGACTTTAGGGCATGTGAATAATTTAGAGAGGAATGTATGGAAGCAAAACTCTTAAAATAGAATTCATTCCCCGTCTGCCATTTCCCCCGCTTCACCTCACCGCCACCGCCATAAGAGCATCTCCATCCCACCTCCCAAATTTGACTGCCCAAATCCTCATTTGGGAAGTCATCCCAAAAGATTCCCTCCCTAAATTTTTTCCCGCTCCAACCCACTTCCCAAATCTCACTCCCTATATTCCACTCTCCTATTTTAAATTAATATCCTGTAACTAACATATTATTTGTAAATGTTATATTTTAACAGGTAAAATTCTAATGGGTATGTTCCTAACTTCTATAATTTTAACGGGTAAAATTCCAATGCGTATATTTCTAATGGCTATACTTTTAACGGGTAAAATTACAACGGGTATATTTTAAATGACTATATTTCTAACGGCTATATTTAGAACAGCCGTATTTCTAATGGTTATATCTCTAACGGCTATATTTCCAACAGGCGTATCTACAATGGCTATATTCATAACGATTTTATTTTTGTAGTCTATATATAAAAAGCCATTGGCTCTTCCTAGCATTTGCACTTTGGCAGTTCTCCTCCTCGACCTCTACCACATCACAATGAGTTTATCCCAGCTCAGGCATGCATCCTCCCTTTGATTCTTCGTCATCGGATGATGACGACAAACTATTTATTGCTACAGCACTCATAACATACACGCACTACCAGCTTAGGAATGCATCACGCCATCACGATTCTATGCCTGGGCGTGCGGTAATCCATCGCAATAGACAAGCCGGTCATTTTAGACTATACCAAGACTACTTTTCAGATTCTCTGACATATGGCCCAACTATCTTTCGCCACAGGTTAGGAACTGTTCTCATATATTCTTATTCACCTTTTTGTTGTTCCTCCCGTGTAGGACTCATTCATGTTTTTCGCCCAGGTTTAGAATGGCTTGTTTTCTATTTCTTCGCATGGTGGATGCTGTAGTAAGCCATGATAACTATTTTGTCCAGAAAAGAGATAGTGTTGGACATCTTGGGTTATCTCCTTTGCAGAAGATTATAGCAGCATTTCGGATGCTAACCTATGGAGTACCTGCGGATTACATTCGGATTGGAGAAAGTACTGCAATAGAGGGTCTTAAAAGAATTGTGAAAACTATTGTTGAAGTCTTCAGAGATGAGTATTTGAGATCTCCAAATCAAAATGACACTGCTAGGTTACTTGCTATTGGAGAGGAAAGAGGTTTCTCCAGAATGTTGGGGAGCATAGATTGCATGCATTGACAGTGGAAGAATTGTCCTGCAGCATGGCAAGGTATGTATACCGGCCATGTGCACAAGGCCACAATCATTCTAGAAGCCATTGCCTCACAAGATTTTTGGATTTGGCACACGTTTTTTGGTTTGCCAGGGTCTCACAATGATATAAATGTCCTTCTTCGCCTTCCTACCAATTGGCCTTCTGGTTACCTCTATTTCTAGAGTAGGCGCTTCCACCTGAGCATTGCATTGACTTGAGTTCATGCTAGGCGTAGAAGAACCCGGACTAGAATGTACGGTAGGCTTCTGTTTTTTGGAGGATAGCCTATCAATCCATTTTTCATGGTGGCGTTAAACATTCCAACAATGCAAGGAGCCAAAAGATTTCTTCTCTTCTACCGTGAATACACTACAAGCCTGAACAATCTGTGCATAGTAAAATGTATTAATAGCAATGCACAAGTACGGGACCACAACAAAATGAAGGATTAATGACAAATACCTTATCATTTTCTGTTGTCCTGCTCTGCCTTCTACGCTCAATGCGGTCGTAGCATCCACAAAACTTGTTAACACTTTCTTAAATAGTACACCAACGTTTGAGAAGGGAATTCTAATTGTGGTCCAACTCGAAATCCTTGTTCTTATGAAAGTAATGGTGGATTCTACTCCAATAGGTAGAGCGAGACTACTCGTTACCTTGTGCCGCATCCATACTAATGTTAAGCCATGCCGACACCAGCAACAAGTCTTTCTTCTCTTGTTGTTTTGTGTACTAGAGGGAAATTCTTGCTCAATTGGAAAATATTGCTCCTCAACTAGGGTAAATTGTTGTGTATCAGCCCAAGCAATGCTATCATTTCCCTCACTGAGCAAGTTTATGTAACCATCCATCTCTATTCTGTTAACATAAGTAGTTCTCAGGTTAATAACAAGAAAGACATCCTTATATACCATTGAAGAACAAAACACATCAATTCATGCCAATACTAGAAGTCTTAAGTGTTCAAAGTACTATAACACTAGTGCAACAATACATATTACACATTACAACTGTAAAGGTTCCACATTACAACAATAAAGATAGCACTACACAATACAGGTTCTACTTGTACAAGGACTCGAGCTCAATATCCTCGTCGTAGCAGTACTCGTAGTTATCACGTTTACCACTATCATCAGATTCGTAGTCAGTTGGTTTACAATCAGCAGGGTCTACAAGTAGAAGTTTGACGTTGTCTTGCCATTCTGCTATGAAATTGCTTTCAAGAAAGTCAGTAGACTGCGTCACAATGTGATCAAGTCCATCAGCTAGGACTTCACTTGTTGTAGGAGAATATTCATTTCAGTTGCTAATGGACATGACAAGGAAGAATAGTTATTTAGGGCTAATTTCTTTAAAGACCTTGCTATCCCCTCTACTTCATTTATTGTCTAGGCCCATCCTTCCTTAATTTTCTTCGGATCCTAGTCCATGCCTGTTGATCAAGAGCTATAATTTAAGTGCATGTACTGCTACAATCTAATTGCATGTTGACTACTACTAGGCCTATATTTGAAAGAAGTCCCCTCAGTATTAAGTAGCAATCAACCAAGCAGATATATATATTTGGGTACACAATCTGGAGCAACAAAGCATCCATGACAGGTCAATTATCCATGGCAAATTAGCTACATCACAGAACAGTGGAAAATGTCTAGAGCTAATATCCATTACTAACTCATAACTAAAAGCACTAGAACAAGACTTATGAGCACTTGATTTAAAACACTCTAGTGCAGTACTCTAGTCCAGTTCATAATCGATCTATAGCATTGTACAACATTCTATAGCATTTTACCATTCTAGAGCGCATACATGAGCTATAATCGATTCTACCATGAGCATCACGATAGCATCAATTCACAAGAGCAACACAACAGCATCAATTCTACCATGAGCAACACGACAGCAGCATCAATTCTACCATACCATCACGACAGCAGCATCAATTCTACCACGAGCATCACGACAACATCAATTCTATCATTCATGACCATACATGAGCATCCATTCATAGGAGCAACACTGCACGAGGGGGAGGAATGGAGAGGAGAAAGGAATTACCTTCACAATGCCATACCTGACAGGCAACCGACTGGGGTTACGTCCTAGCTATCGTCGTAAGTTGTCATCGTCTTTGGAGTAAAACCTTCCTCGTCTGGCCACATCAACAAGCCAGGTGAGTACATTGAATGTACTCACAAGCATCCCACAAAGAGAGTATAACACATACATTCGTGTATGTCTTGTTCAAGAAAGTAGCACTAGCCTAGGTTGCATGTTGAGCGAAAAAGTAAGTTTTTATTCAAATACACAAATAATAGATTTCAAAGAATTTTTGCAATCAAACTCATCCTCTACGAGCAACGTCTTCCGTGACGGTAGCATTTGTACTTCAACATGCCGACCACAACGGGTAACGGCTCATCACCACTTCAAATCTTCCTTCTTGTTTCCATGACTCCCGTCCCACACGAGGAGCTCACAAAGCTCTCTATAAGCACATCATGCTTACGTCCTTAAGCCCACTTCCCACATTTTAAAACCAAAAGCAAAGTCTAACCAGGGTGTGGCTTAACCAAGTTGTGTCAATGACCACAGACACGGTATTCGAATATATTTTAACACTCTGTAGAGGTTATACGGCTTTATCCACACGATGTGATTCTCCCGTGTTGCCAAGGCCTGATGAGTACACTTCATGAGGTGTACCGGCAGGAATATCACAACGAGACTTTTCCTTTGTCTAGGTCTAATTATGAACCCGCCAGATGAACCATTTCCCGCAATTTCTTGTTAACCCACGACACAACACGGACCCATCTTTGTGTCGAACAACTTCCAACGTTAAACCATGAGAAGGCTCTCTAGACTTAAACAACTCCTTTGCATTTTCCACCTATCGCCTACGGGTTCATACGTCAGTGCTAAACAAAGTAATAGGCCCAACCTTTCCCATTAAGGCATGTGGACTTGGAATGAACTTGGGTGAGCGCCACTTAGATTCGGTCCTTAATTGATCCGAGCAAGACTCCATAACATCTCCAAGCCACAAAGGGCTGGGCTCTAACCATGCCACATAAGGCATCATCATCCCAACAACCTTTCCTCCCGAACACCACATTATAATTCTCGCTTAGATCCAAATCTTCTCCATTTTGTTTTAGGGCTTTGGCATAAATCCGTTTTACCAAAAACTTTCCTTGGACAATGGATGCCTCTCAAGGATCCATTTCACCCATGAACAAGTATTTCATAAAACTTGTCAAAAATTTTGTTTTTCCTTATTGCGGTCTAAGCATAGGTTTTTGTCGATGATCGGTGAATCGGCGATCTTACGGTATTCGTGGAACGGTGATACTGGGGGGTAGGGACCTCTAGGGCCCAAGGCCTGGAAATCTGACAACAGGGGACAGCCCTTTTTTATACAGGTTCAGGCCTCCCTCAGGATAATAACCCTACGTCCTGTTCGTATATATTGAAGGAGAAAACATTTTTACAAGGGGGGTGTATGTTAGTAGCTACCCTAGGCCTAATCGCAGACTAATCTAACTAATCCCGCAGGACTTGACTCCTCCGAGGCAGCGGGTCTTCTAGGGCTTCACCTCCAGGGATTTGGCTCAACTCGCTATGTGACTAGAAAGACTTGTCCTCCCCTATGGGATTGCTGATCCTTATATAGGGGGCCCCTAGAGTCGTACTGGACATGGACTTACGCCCGAGTAGGACTCCGGCTTTCTTGAATATCGGGATTGACTTCCTAGTTTAAGGGATACCTTCCCTCTTTCGAGGGGTCACCTTACGGTCTGGGGATCCTTACTAAATACGCAGTACCTTTCTCGAAACCCAGGGAATCGTATGCGGATACCTTCTGATATACAGGATATCGTACTATACATCATCAAGCCCCCCATCAGTACATGAAGTGAGGTCATGACTGTTCTGTAAAAAATCTGCCCTTCTCGGGGAGCAGTTCCGAGTAAGCGAACCGGGTGGTCCTTGTCGACAACTTTCCCGAGTAGGCTTAATCCCTACCGAGTAGTCGTGACAGATATATCGGAGCAATTCTCTAGAAAACCCAAAGTTCTTTCCGAGCCGATCTGATCCGTTGATCACGGACACGCGTCTTGCCTGGCAGATTTCTAAAAAACCGAACCGTCGTGGCAGAAATTTCGCATGGTGATGAAGAATCTTTCCTTTTTTCTGCACCGCTGTGCGGCTGACGTGAGCCGTAACACAGCGTGCTTGTCGGGATCGTGGGTTTGTCAGGCCCTCTTTTTCCCGCGCAACGCCTTGTACGCGGAAAAAGCAACTGTCCACATTAAATGCGATGGAACGGATCGTGCCGTTAACCGCACTTGGTCAGGCGAAGATTGAAAATCCCTTCCTACGACTCGCAAATAAAGCTTGCCGGGATGTTCTAACCCCCTTTGTTTTGAACAGCTCTTTCAGAAGTGGAAGTGTCCAAGAAGGTGAAATCTCTTTTCAAAGAGGTACCTCCACCAGGTCGTTAGGACATACCCTTGTCGCTACCCCTTCGACCTTCACACGAGCGAGAAGAGGTTCTAGCGGTAATCTTTTGTTTTCTAGACCTCTGACCTTTCTAGTCCGAGTAACACCGATTGTGCGGGATGGATCTCTTCCAGGGTGAAGGACGTGGGATCACGGACCCCGAGGTGGGGCCCTCCCTTTCTAGTTGGAGTCCGACTGCTGCGGGGGACCGATGTGACGAGATCACCCGACTTGCCGAGGGGGACTCAAAATGGGTGGAAGGGTCCGCGCGGGGTGGACCAGAACCTTCCCTGCTTACTCCTGAGTCACCTCGCCCTCGGGGAGTGGAAGACCCTCCGGCCCAACGAAGACGCTCTATTTCATTGAAGAGGACGAGGTATTTTCCCTTTATCTTCGTTTTATCGAGCCTTCTTACGTCGCTTTGGGTGTTGAATACGGCTTGTAGCGAAGCGTCTCCGCCAAGACCCGACTAGCCTATTGCTCCAAGAAGGAGGTTATCTGCCTCTAGACTATTACCTAACCGGAGTCCGACTAGCGTGGCGTCACCTCCCTCGCCTGACAAGCATCAGCCGATGACTGGTCAGCAGGGCGGGGAAACTTCGGTCGCAGATGATCCCGTGGCGCTGCTCGGGCCTTTGGTGGAGGTAAGGATGTCCCTGCTCGTTGTCAGCCCCGTGAAATAATTTTGTCTGATTGTCTGATCTTGACATTTTTCTTAGCGTGTCCAAGGTAGATGGAGCTCTGTCTGTAGCGAGGTCCGGGAACTTCGGGTCCAGTCGACTCAGCTCTCCAGTGCTCTTTCCCAGGAGAAGGCACGGGCCTCCTCTGCCGAGGAGAACCTGTTAATGATGGCGGATCGCCTAGAGTCGGTGCTTCGGACGGTCGGCGTATCCCTCCGGGCTACCGAGAGTTTTCCAGATCGTCTGGCGGAATTGGACCGCACCGCTCAAGACTTTTCTGGGCGTTCGTGTTTGCCCGATGCGTGAACGTATGGGGGACTTCTTGGTTGTGACCTTCTGACGATATTGTCCATGTCCAGGCCATCTGACCATCATGGCTAGCCCCCGACTGTCCACTCGAGGAATGTCCTCGAGTGGACAGTCGATTAGTCTTACACGTAGAACTTCTGGAGTTGGTCGATATTCCAGGAATTTTTTAAGACTCGGCCGTCCTCCATTGCTAGCCGGAACGATCCTGGTCGAGTGACCGCGACTATCGTGTAAGGACCTTCCCATTTGGGAGAGAGCTTATTACTGTTGCTTTTGTTCTGCACAAGTCGTAGAACGAGATCCCCAACTTGCAATGAGCGCTGCCGAACGTGGCGGTCGTAATAACGACGGAGGTCCTGCTGGTAGCTGGTGGCCCGGAGCAAGGCCTGAGTCCGTTTTTCTTCGATGAAGTTGAGGTCGTCCTCTCGTCGAGATATTTCCTCCTTGTCAGTGTACAGCTCGACCCGTAGTGACTTGAGGGCAATTTCGCAGGGGAGCATGGCCTCGGCTCCATACACCAAGCCGAATGGTGTTTCGCCGGTGGCCCGACTGGCAGTTGTTCGCAGAGCCCACAGGACGGAAGGCAGTTCGCGTACCCAAGCTTTGGCGTGGGCGGAGAGTCTATCGAAGACGCGGGTTTTCATTCCTTGGAGTATAAGTCTGTTGGCGCGTTCGACCAGCCCATTACTCTGTGGGTGTGCGACCGAGGCGTAGCATATTGTGGTACCGAGCTCAGTGCAGTATTCGATGAATTTGACACTGGAGAACTGGGTTCCGTTGTCGGTTATGATCCTGCTGGGAACACCAAATCTGGTCATAACATTTTTCATTATAAATCGCTTAGCTGCTTCTGACGTGATCTGTGCGACTGGCTCGGCCTCGATCCACTTAGTGAATGTATCAATTGCGACAACAAGAACTTGTAGCCCCCGGGTGCCACCGAAAACAGCCCTAGGATATCCAGGCCCCATGTGGCGAATGGCCATGACAAGGGAATCGTCTGTAATGCTTGGGCGGGTTGGTGAACACATCTGTGGTGAAATTGACACTGACGGCATCGCTTCACTAATTCGCTCACATCACGGAGGGCTGTCGGCCATTAGAATCCTTGTCTAAAGGCCTTTCCGACCAGGGTTCAGAAAGATGCGTGTGCCCCGCACACCCCCCATGGATCTCGTCGAGTAGTCTTATACCCTGCGTCTGGGGGATACACCGCATGAGCACTCCATGTGCTCCTCGTCGGTAGAGGGTTCCGTCGACCAGGGAGTACATCCTGGCGCGTCGGGCAATTTGCTCGGAGAGTGTATCATCCTCAGGCATAGTTCGATCGAGAAGGTACCTGCGGATGGGCTCCATCCACGAATCCTCAAGATCAAGAGGAGCGACGAGGTGCCCCGCTACTCCCCTCGGAGCGTCAATACCTGGTGACGCCCTTGAATGGTGCTCGATGCTGGGCATAGCCATTCCTTCGTCCACGGGTTTGCGAGAAGCTATGGACGGCGTCGAGATCCTTTCTACAAAGGGTCCGGGTGGGCATGGAGATCGTGAGGAAGCTAGGCAGGCAAGACTGTCGGCTCGGCAGTTGTCCTTTCGAGGGATACACCGTACTTCAAAACCGACGAACTTCTTCTCTAGCTTTCTCACCTCCGCAAGGGAAGCTACCATATTTGGGTCTGTGGTCTGGTATTTCTTGGACACTTGTCTCGCCACCAACTGTGAGTCCCCACTCACAAGGAGGCGGCGGATACCGAGTGCGAAAGTGACTCTGAGACCGGCTAGCAGACCTTCATACTCAGCTACGTTATTCGTGGCTGGAAAGTCGATCTGCAGTACATACTACAGGCATTCTCCGGTTGGGGAAGTTAATATTATCCCAGCCCCCGCGCCTTCGATGGTTAGGGAACCGTCGAAGTGTAGAGTCCAAATATCGTCCTTTACTGCTGATGACGCCAAGTGGTCGAGCTCCGTCCATTTAGTGACAAAATCGGCGAGGACTTGAGACTTGATGGCGGTGCGGCGAACAAAGTGGATGTCGAACTCTCCGAGTTCGACAGCCCATTTGGTGAATCAACCGATGGCATCGCGGTTGCGGAGGATTTCTCCCAGAGGGTAGGTGGTTGGGACCGTGATGGTGTGAGCCTGAAAATAGTGTCGAAGTTTGCGAGATGTGGTGAGCACCGTGTATAGGAGCTTCTGAACCTGAGGGTAACGCTCCTTGGGCCCGTGCAAGATCTCACTGACGTAGTAAACTGGCTGTTGGACCTTGTCACGTTGTTCTGAAGTCCCGCATTCCACCGTCAATACTCCGCTAACCACGGATGGTCCGGCCGCGATGTAGAGGAACAATCCTTCTTCGGGGTTGGGCGCGACTAGCACTGGGGGGGTAGTTAAGTATTCTTTGAGCTTTTGGAATGCCTTTCAGATTCCTCTGTCCACTCGAAACCGTCGTGTTGTCGTAGATGTTTGAAAAAAGGAATTCCATGATCTACTAGTCGGGATATGAATCGGCTCATGGCTGCCATGCAACCCGTGAGTCTTTGGACGTCTCGGACCGTTTTTGGTGATTTCATTTCCGCAATTGCCCGTATCTTGTCAGGGTTTGCTTCAATTCCTCGGTGCGATACCAAGAACCCGAGTAGTTTTCCGGCGCTAACTCCAAAAGTACATTTCTCTGGATTCAGCATTATCCTGTTTCTTTGAAGATTGGTGAAGGTCTCCAGTAGGTCCGAGAGCAGATCTTCTTTCTTTTTTGTTTTTACGACGAGGTCATTGACGTAAGCTTCGACATTCTAACCGAGTTGGCTGTGGAGGGCAAGCTGCATTCCGCGTTGATACATTGCACCCGTGTTTTTTAATCCGAAAGGCATTTTTGAGTAGCAGAATACCTCAAACGGAGTTACGAAGGAGGTTTTCTCCTCATCTTCTCGATGCATACTTATCTGGTGATAACCCGAGTAGGCGTCGAGAAGGCTTAGATAATCGCATCCAAACGTGGAGTCTACAATCTGATCTATTCTGGGCAGTGGAAAAGCGTCCTTCAGGCAGGCCTTGTTAAGGTCTGTGAAGTCGACACACATTCGCCATTTTTCGTTGGCTTTTTTGACCATAACGGGATTAGCGAGCCACTCAGGATGTTCGACTTCTCGAATGAACCCGGCCTTCAGGAGTTTTTCAATTTCTAGCTTGATGGCTTCTTTCCGATCCGGGGCAAACCGTCGGAGCTTTTGTTTTACAGGTATGGTGTCCTGGTGGACGGCCAGTCTGTGCTCAATCACCTCCCTGGGGATTCCGGGCATGTCGGATGGTTGCCATGCAAAAACGTCCGAGTTGCCCCGGAGGAAAATGATGAGTGATGATTCCAAGTCTGGATCGAGAGTCGCGTCGATCCGGACTGTCCTGGAGGGTTCTGTCGGATCTAAAGGAATGACTTTCACTTCGCCATGAGTTTTTACGACTGCGTTGGCTTTTGAGGGGGCGTGCTCCCCTTCTCCCTGGAGCGTTCGTACGTGGTCGAGGCTGCGTTTATCGCAGAGGAGCGCTTCTTTGGAGGAACTCTTTATCGTGATGACGCCTTTCGGACCGGGCATTTTTATGCACTGATACGCATAGTGCGTTGCTGCCATGAACTTGGCCAGAGTCGGGCGTCCCAGGATAGCATTGTACGCTGTCTCAAAATCAACGACGTCAAACAGGATCTTCTCTGTTCGGAAGTTCTCCGGTGTACCAATGGTAACCGGGAGCATGACTTGCCCGACCGGCGTGGCTGACGAGCCCGGGACGATGCCGTGGAATGCCTGCGTCACCGTCTGGACAGATGACCGTGGTACTTGCATTGCATCAAGGGCGTTGGCAAATAGGATATTGAGGGAGCTCCCTCCATCTACCAGCACGCGGCCTACTCGGCAGTTGTTGATTGTTGGTTCAACAACAATTGGATATCGTCCTGGCCGAGCACAGTTCTCAGGGTAGTCTGTCTGGTCGAAGGAGATCGTGACCTCGGACCACTTGACCGCCCGAGGGACCCGCGGTATACTCGCGAGAACTTCTCGGGCAATCGCCTTGTATTGCCTCTTTGACTCATAAGAGGTTGAGCCCCCGAATATGTGCTCGATTGCTCTGACGTGCCCCTGGAAAGGCTCAGGAGTGGAGTCATCGTCATCGGAAGTCGTGTCCCGACTGTTGTTAGCGACCTGAGGATCCTCCTCACGGAACTTCTCTCTTTCTTCCCTAAGATATTTCTTGAAGATGCGGCACTGACGTAGATCATGCGAGTCGGTCTGGTGAAAATTGCACCAAGGCTTGGATGGCTTGTCGGAGGAATTGGTAGGTTTGTCTTTGGGGCGCGGTCGCCAGGTGCGCTTCTCGGAGATGTCGGTCATTACCTCGTCGGCTTTGGCCCTTTTCTCCTTGTTCCCTCTGGAGGACTTCTTCTTACGTTTAGTCTTTCTCGAATCGTCCCTTGCTCGGAGGGGAGAATTGGTCAGCCCGCCTCGTTGCTGCTTGATGTATCGCAGGGTCTCCTCCACACAGGCGGCCTTTTCGGCCAGGTCCATGAGCTGTCTCGTGGTCTTTGGCGGTCGCATGATCAAGTCATGCATACACATCTCGTTTCTGCTGCCGACATCCGAGTCAGTTATCTCCAGAATAGTGTTGTGGACCGCACTAAACCTCTTGGTAAACTCTCGGAAGGTCTCGTCTGGTCATTGGACAACTAGGAATAGATCGTCGACATAACCAGGTCTTGGGAAGGTACCTTGGAAGTTCCCGAGGAGCATGTCGCAGAACTGTCCCCACGAACGGATCGTTCCTGGGGGTAAATTCGTCAACCAAGTCCTAGCGGCTCCCCTGAGAGCGGTAGGAAGGTAGTTGGCCATAACCTGCTCGTCCCCGCTTGTGGCCTCGATCACGGTGGTGTAGATCTGCAGGAATTCCACAGGATTCGTGGTGCCGTCATACGATTCTAGCGACCCAGGCTTGAAGCGAGAAGGCCAGCACACCTGCCGGAGCTCCTGGGATAGCGCTTGGCATCCACTGAAGGCCCCCCGATAAGGTGCATTCTCGCCGCTGTTCGAGGTCGAAGTTCTGCCGCGAACGTTGGCGTGTTGCGTGTGGTCCCTCCGAGGGAGCTGTTGCTCTTGCTGGCGCCTTAGGTGTCGGCGCCTGTTGAGCTGGTCTCGAAGGTCAGTAGGTGGCTCCTCCTGAGGAGACCTGTTCCTGGGGTGTCGTCCTTCTCGGTCACGCTCTTCTAGCGGAGAAGGGGTTCTTACTCGAGTAGAGCTACGTGTCACCGATTGGGCTCGAGAAGACCCGGCTTGGTCTTGGGCCTCTTGGAGGTCGGCCCCCAGTCGTTGTAGCCATTGCATACCCGCGGGTGTTGATAAATCCGCTGCCGGTGGTCGTGACAGCAGATTGCGCACCTCTGCGAGCCTTCGAGCGGTTCGGGACACGTATTCCCTTGTTCCTAGAGGGGTTCTTTCTGCAGCGGCAGGCAGGTCCCCGTTTCTGGGGGGAGTGGCCATCGTACTGCGTCGTTCTGAGTCCCCAGGCAGATTTCGGTCCTCGAGATCTTCGCGGCCATCGTCGATCGTGAGAACCACTTGAGGTCCTTGGTTAGATGATGTGTACTCACACTCCATCACGTTGTCCTCATCGGACGCGGCGTGGGTAGGGTCGTGATCATCCTGACGATCAGAATTCACAGGTAAAATCCCGACCATTGGACTGGTCGTTCCTGCCGGGAGATTGTCGTTCAGCACCAACTTCCCGTCGAAGGCCCTGGCACACTCGACCCTAAAGCGATCTGCTTCGTGATCCGAGTACTCTCCAGGGGCGTATTCTCCAAAATCCACGCGATCCGTGACCGGGTACGGGTCCATGGGGCCAAAGTGGTCGTAGAAGCCCCGGTCTGAGTACTCAGCACGGCGCGTGGGGGCGATTGAACTTCTTGTCGCGTCTGCTTCCTCCTCTTCGGGTCGGACCGACGAGAGCTGTGCAGTCGGCGAAAAGAACTGATCGCGATTAGTTGCACATCCTGCCGACTTTGATTCTTCCTGGACGGCTTGATCCGGAGAGGTCCCCACGGTCGGCGCCATCTGTCGACGATCGGTGAATCGATGATCTTACGGTATTCGTGGAACGGTGATACTGGGGGGTAGGGACCTCTAGGGCCCAAGGCCCGGAGATCTGACAACAGGGGACAGCCCTTTTTATACAGGTTCGGGCCTCCCTCCGGATAATAACCCTATGTCCTGTTCGTATATATTGAAGGAGAAAACGTCTTTACAAGGGGGGTGTATGTTAGTAGCTACCCTAGGCCTAATCGCAGACTAATCTAACTAATCCCACAGGACTCGACTCCTCCGAGGCAGCGGGTCTTCTAGGGCTTCACCTCCAGGGATTTGGCTCAACTCGCTGTGCAACTAGAAAGACCTGTCCTCCCCTATGGGATTGCTGATCCTTATATAGGGGGCCCCCAGAGTCGTACTAGACATGGACTTACGCCCGAGTAGGACTCCGGCTTCCTTGAACATCGGGATTGACTTCCTAGTTTAAGGGATACCTTCCCTCTTTCGAGGGGTCACCTTACGGTCTGGGGATCCTTACTAAATACGCATTACCTTTCTCGAAACACAGGGAATCGTATGCGGATACCTTCTAATATACATGATATCGTACTATACATCATCAGTTTTATATACTACACCTAAGTTCTCGCTGGTGTTACCATACCATCAGGGCAATTATTCTTAAGGCGACAAGGAGTGGTATGCCAATCGCATGCAATAATAGGGCGTAACTACGACTAACATAAAATAGTAGTGTGATCAATATAGCATGCATGGTCTGCAAACAACATAAATAAGTTTTGAGCATATAGGGTTCAACATTATCAACGCGCGGATGCTTGCCTGGCAAGTGGTGGCCTTGTCGTGATGTCGCAAAAGAGCTTGGCGTCCTTTCCACAATTCGTCGAACGTCGGAACGACACGGGGTAAAAGACGTCGAATCAATCCTCGGCGTGGCAAAAACTCAATAACACCAAATACCAAACTGGAGCATCAAGTCATACCTTCATGGCCTGTTAGGGTAGCTACTGAATTTGAAACGTATTTAGGAAGTTAACACAGTTGCTTTAGGTTATCATGACAAGAGATATCGATTTTAGAGTCTACTACTGAGTTAGGGTGAATGCATATTAGGATTCCATTATATTTGAAAATGAGGGGTAAATATAATGCTAAGAGATTTTGAAATGTTGGTTACTAGCGCGAAGAAGGTAGCAAAATTTATGTTTCCGTAACAAGGCTTCGAGCATATCAGGATCACATTTTACTTTACGGTAGTAATATAAATGAAAATATTTGAAATTCATTAACCTACTAGAACCAATTCATTTGGGTCTATATTGAAGAAGACATGCATTATATATATTTTTCAAATTTGAATTTCAAATTTCAAAAATTATTAAAATTGTGCCATTTGTTAGTGTTGATTTTAGAAGATTATAGGAGAAAGAATCAATTCGATCGGAGCTATGAAGGAGGAGAAATAGGGTTTCGAAGTTCTATCGGGAGGAAAAAGAAAGAGGGGGAAGGTCTGCCGAGAGAGGGGAAAGAATGTAACGTCAGAAATGGAGTTCTGAAATGCGCCTTTGGCTCAACAGAAACGAATATAGGAATAGAGAGTGGGAGGAGTACGCTTTTCAATATAGAAAACGTATTTCGGTGAGGGGGGAAGGGAAAATGCATTTTCCATGTGGGGGAAAATGCATTTTCCATGTGGGGAAGACGTACTAGTTCAACCCGTTTCGACTTACCGATAGTGGGGCTGGTGGTTTAGGGTGTAAATCATTTTTCTTAGGTGCTAAGTAAGAGTTTTAGGGTAAAGACGAAATTAGAAGGGAGGGAGATAGGACTTTGGCTATGCTCACTGAGAGTGCTCGCCGGTGACAACAGCGGCGCGTCTGGCGGCGGGATAGTGGAGGCGTGGCTGGGGAAGATCCTCCCCGGGGAGGCTGGCTGCCAGCGTCGTCCAGACATCGGTGTGGTGGAGCTACAGAGCTTGGCGAAGATGGAGAATAGCGACGGCGACGGCTAAGGGATCTTGCCACCGGCGGCATCCGTGCCTGCAGGAGAGGGAACCGGGGGTCGGAGCAGCATGGGTAAGGCCCGAGGCACGAAGGGGAAATAGTGTTCGAGGGTGGAAATGGAGCGGGGAGGAGGAACTTGGGAGGAAGAAGAGAGGAGGTTGGGGGCAGCTCGGCCTTGGGGAATAGGGAGGGAAGACTGGAGCTCAGTTATTCTTGTGGAGGAAGATGGGTGGTCGAGGAAGAAGTAGCTACTCAGGTAGGGGAGAGGTCGAAGAATGGAATGAGGAGAGAGCTACGCTGGGGTAAGAGAGAGATGTGGGATAGAGTAGCTTGGTGGGGAGAAGGGAAGAGGAATGGAGCTCGGGGAAGAGAGGAAGTGAGGATGGAGCAGGTCGAGATTGGAAGGAATGAGGGAGAGGAGAAGCTATGGCTGCTCAGTTAGTTGTTATAGAGAAGAGAGGGAGAATGGATAAGAAGAAGAGGGGAGCACGGGCACAACAGGGGAGGAGAAGGGGGGTCCAGCACCGGTTAAGGAGCAGAGAGGGGAGGCTCGACACTGGTCTTAGCGTGGAGTGATTTGGCCGATTCGGTTGGAGCTTAGAGAGGAGCAGCCTTGTGTGCTTGGGTAGAGAGACGAACAAAGAGAGAGAAGCTACGGGAAATAGGAGGAAGAAGAAGAAAATGACAGGTAGGCCAGGCCTATAGGTAAGGGATGCTGTTTGGGTACATTGGGGAGTGGCTTTAGCAGGAACAGTGAAGAACTTTAATCAGGATAATAGTGCAAGAACTGTGATATTTTTAACCGAATTTTTGTGGGATTAAGTTGAATAGAAGGTATGAAATTTTTATGCAAAAATAGATTAGATGTGAGGAGAGGAGACCCCACAAAAAGTTTGGAAATTTTTGGAGGATTAAAAATAGGAAACTTTGACTAAATTCAGAAATGGGCTTAAATGTAATTTTAAAACTATTTGAAACTTTTCATAAGGAAAAAAAACCTGGCCATGGATTTGAGATATACATGATAAAATATATCTCCCATGATTTTTGGGGAATTTTTCGAGGTTTCAAACTTGGGATTTCGCTAAATTTTTGAAAACAGCTCAAAACGAAGGTTTAAATTATTTTAATATTTCTGAATTGAAGGTCCTCATATTTTTTCACATTTGGTCTAATATATGTATAAAGGTTCTTAGGAAATTTATTTTGATTTTTCTGAGGATTATTTCTAGGGCTCGTAGTTCAAGGGCCAATTATGTCTAGATTTCAAATTTGAAATGGTTTAAAATTTTCACATGGAACCTCACCATATTTTTGTAGAAATAGTTTTAGAATATAATAAATATATTTCTAGAAATTTTTTTATATTTTAAGAGGGGAGTTAAGGCATTGAAATATGGACTTAGGGTTTTAGCCCTAAAGACTAGATATACGGCAAAAGGGTATAAGGGGTAGAATGGGTATACCCGTGAGACGGTGATGGCATGTGTGGTTAAGGAGAGGTATTGGAGTTCAACTCCAAATAGTTTTATAGCATGTGGTCAAAGGTTGGGAGTAGTGTTTTAGCTTTTGCTCAGAAGGAAAGAACTTAGGTTTGCATATATGCGTATATATGGATATGCTGGGTACATATGTAGGGGATTGACGTGTGCAATACCCAGGGTTTTCTGGAGTGTCAGGGGAGAACAAGGGGAAGCTAGGGTTTTAGAGTTTCCACTTGCTCGGAGAAATCAATTTAGGATACAGAGTGTATGTGCCCACATACATTTGGAATTTAAGCGTATATGTGGTCGTTATGCGTGAAAAGAAACATAGGAGGTCACGGCGGGTTGGGGTTAGAGATGTTCTCAAGGGAGGAGTTGTACGAGTGACCATGTCTGTAGGTATGGTTGCATACCTCGGTGTTTAGGTGTAGGAGAGTTTAGGGTTACGACAAAATAGGAGTTGAGAGAAAACAAGAACATATAGTTGTCGTATCTTGACGGTGAGGTGGTTGTGAAAGAAGGGTAGAAGTTTTAGCTTTGTATTGTTCTTTAAGATTTGGCTTACATCACTCTTTGACAAAGGTTTTAGTTAGGTTCACCTAAGTTGATGTTATTAGCACAAAATGTTTTTGTAAACCCTTCTGTTTGTGTTATTAGAAATCATGGTGTTACAATAGGCAATTTAAAAAATTATCTGAGAAAAACTAGATATCCTAAAGGAGATGAATAAGTTGCGAAACAAGTCAACTAAGCAATCACACAAAAAAACTTATCAGTAGAGTGGGAAGGAAGATTGTAAACAAAGTTGACACGATAATTTGTTGTTGAACTTCGAGCCTTTGGTGAGGCTCTACGTCTCCGTAGATGAAGCTTGATCCTATGATTGAGCCTACACTGAATCGTGCTCTTTCCTCAAAGAGCTTGCCTATGCAAAGCCCCATTCTTCATTAGGTAGCTCTTCACCTTGCATCAGGCGAGCTGCAACCTTCACAAACGTTTGGGGGCAATTCACATCTTTTTGAATGCTCTCCAAGGACTCCTAACCATCTAGGAGGCATCAAACTCCAAGAGTAACGAGAGAAATCAGAGCTTGGAGACAATCTTCTTACTAGATGCTCAACTAAATCACACCATTCTCTCATTTCTTCCCTCTCAAACGATTTCTCAAAGAAGTGAGGAGGAGAATTCAAATGGTTCAAGCACAGGAATGGCGAGAAGAGAGTTTTCCAACTGGAGAGGGTGGGGGTATTTATGGAGAGCCCTCAAAATCTAGCCGCTAAGCCACTTCTTGCACTCCTCGAAGGCTCCAGATGAGCATCACCCAGAGGCTCTAGGATTCAAAATAACAGCTAAATTGGGCACTTGGGAGCACATCACACTTCACCTAGAGGTTCCAAACGATCCAAACAACAAGAGAATTCTAGTACCCACATGGTCCAGACATGGTATGTTCGAAGGATCCCGACAGAAAACAACCTTCTGTCTAGATACAAAAACATGATTCGGATGCTCCCAACAGCATTGACTCAGAGTGTCCGGGGCTCAACACTCAGCACAAACTCAGAACCAACTAGGTTCCTCAGAGGCACTGACATAGATCACTCGGAGTGTCCAGGGACGATCAACCCAAAAACAAAAGCTAGGTTTTGTACTCAAACAGTCCAGATAGAAACCACTCAGAGGCACCAGATCAAAGAAAAGCTTTCTGGATAGAGACTTTGCAAACTTCCAGAGAATCCAAACGAGCTGAACTCAGAGGCACTGGATGGAGAAAATGCTTTCTGGACAGACATTTTGAACTCTCGGAGTGTTCGAGGGAAACACACTCGGAGGCTTCGATCAAGAGAAATGCTTCTGGACATAAGCTTGGAAAACACTCTGAGACTCAGGATGGAGACCACTCAGGGGCTCCGGATAAGATGAATGCTTCTAGACAGAATGTATTCGTGCTCTTAGACGGTCTAGACACACTCGCTTCGGTGGCTTTGGATGGAATCAATGGATATAGTGATTCTTAGAGACTTAGATATTCACCATATTGTGAATCATGCAACAATGATGCATCATAGCTATACTTACACCCCTAATAATAGTATACTTTGCCTATGACTTAATGTGATTCTCTGAATCACCAAAATAGTTAGAAGAAGATTCCTACTCTTCTAGCCTTGCAAGCCATACTTCTTCTTAATCTTTTTAGGTTCATCAACGTCCTATCCATGGGACTAACATCTGATCTACACTAGATAAAATCATTAGTCTCTTAATTATCTTGTCATTAATCATAAAAACCCACTTAAGGGGCCTAGATGCACTTTCAACCATACAATGCATAGTTAATGAAAGGAAAACCAGGCTAAAACCATGGCCACAACAGACTCACCACCTAGCTAAACTAGGTCTAGAGCGTTGCTAAACAATCCCAGCAACAGCAACAAGCTAGCCGAGCGACACAACCGACGGGGTGCCACGCCCACTACCAGACCTCAGCATCATCGTCGTCACCATCACACTCACGAAGGCGATTTTGACTTCAATCGAAGAAAGCAGTAGAGAGAAAGAGCCCCAATGCCGTGCCATGGCTGCTGGAATAGCCCAACCTGCGTCACCCCAAACCCGCTAGTTGTATGGCATCATCACCACGCATCGTGCACCACAGACTGTGCAGCTCTGACTTCATAGCCACTAGCATCATTGAAGGAGAAGAGTGAGACATGTCAAACTAGTCGCCTGGACCTGGAATCATCGGTCTTGCACCACCACCAGATGACAACTCCAACTTCACTAGGTGTCATTATTGTTAGCAGTTCGACCACTGCCAACCAAGCTGGTGTCAACGCCGAGTCGGCCACCGGAGTGGGCCAGAAGCTCTAGAGCAACGCCTCTAAGGAGGGCACGTCATTAAAGACGTCGTTGTCGCTCGATCCGGAACCTGGATCTTGGTATTCACTAGCAAAACATCCCTAGGGTGGAGGGATGTGCAGGACCCCATGGCAACACCTCCAAGAAGGGAACAACACCCGAGATTGTCGTAGTTGTCGGTGCCAGCAAAAAATTCAAGCAAGGTTTTCGCCCACGACGTCACCCGTTGCCACAGTGTACATGTGGCACCCTGTAGCAAGAGCACCTCACCCCCATCATAGGACATACACCCTGCCCAACATAGGGCACCCCCATGACCCGACCTAGGCAGACCAAATTGGGTGGGTCTCGGCCAAATCTGGCGACCACGTCGTGGCTGCATGCCCTGGGGCACCCGCCACGACGATCACGATCCGCCTCACACGGAGGCGCCAGATCCACACCCACACAGTCCAGGGCGATAGCAACACCTCCACCATGCTCCGGGCCCCTACCCTAGTGTCCCGCGCCGACATTGGCGTAAATCCATAGTGTTTTCTACGATCTAATGACTTAACTGTTTCCTCAAGGAGCTAAATAAATTTTGAAAGTGGATCATTAATATGTTGGATCGACATGTGATGTATACTGTGAAAACGTGTATTGCACGTGCACGACTATTAGTAAACACGTTAGGATTGAGGTTGACACCACATTTTGCTCCAACAGAGCGGAATATTTAGTTATCTACAAAATTAAATTATTGGTGATGGTGCACATATCTAACCTTCAACTGTAATCCATATGGAATGGATCACCGTTATGCCAACTTTTTTTTGAAGTACAATTGTGGATCTCCACGCAAGAAACACGACCAGACCTCGCAAGCTCTAAGTTGCAGAGGACATAAGCAGCTTTACCATTCTTAGGTCCATTTGGTTCAGGGTTAAGGGGTGAGTTAAGGATTTAACTCACGATATATCTTTAGGTTAGGCGGGATTAAGCTAACCCAAACTAGACCATTTAACCTCTAACTTACGATTAAGCTAACCCACTAAAATTGTGGAATAACTTAACTCGATACAACCAACTCTCTTAAATTCATTTTTTCGATTGATAACCCTCTCATCTAGCAAAACATTAATTTGGATTAACCGGGTTAATTGCTAAACACAAAATTGGGATTAAGCTAACCTATCCGAATTAAGGTTAGCTAATCTAGGTAACTTAACCCCCGACCAAACACCTAGAGCGTGTTTTTCATCGTCTTTCTGAGATTCCATTCCGGCTTCATCGAGGAGTTCCCCATCTTGCCCTATAAGTTCAAGTCTCCCTTGTGGTAGGAGTGGGATACTCAATGGTTCTACCTTTGCCTTCCTTGTACCCGCCTCTACCACTTTGGTGAGCTTCCCTGGAACGATGGTTGGTGGGTCTCAAGGAGGTTCTTTTGGCAGACCTGACCGCTGAGGAGAGTGGGAAGATTGAGAAGATTAAGACAACGACGCATGAGCGAAGCTTTAGGGACATGATGGAGGAGATGGTCATCGAGGATCGCTATATGATGAGGCCATGTCGAAAGATAGAACTGGGGATTACTTGTGACTTCCACTCTTCGTGTCTTTTTAGTGTGACTTGAGATACTAACAATTTTTCCTTCTTTTCAGCTACCTTTCTTCATGAGATGGCAGTGGAGTGGGCAGATCAGCTGATTAGCCCATACAACTCAAAGGAGCATAAGGAATATGTTGAAGCCGTGGAGGAGAAGGCGTGTCACAATATCATAGTGAGGTGCCTCAAGATCGTGCTTCCCATGAGAGATGATCCTTCACTAGGCCACCAACTTTCTTGCTTGGGGGGGGGAGGGTATAGGGCACTTGATGAAGCCTTCCATGTTTGTCGTTGGCTCCAAGTGTGGGGACAGCCTCAGGAGGCTATCAAAGGTGATGGTACTTGCCTTGCCACACCCTGCGTCGAAGCCCCCGAGACCTTCGAGGAAAAGGAAGAAGGTGCCAGTACTCAAGTCGAGCAAGATTGCAGCTTCCTCGAGGAGGGTGGAGCCCCTAGCCCCCATGACTGTGGATTTTCCAAGGAGAAAGGACCCCACTAAGGAGATGGTTGACTTGCTCTTGGAGGGGAGGATCCCTATTGATGCCATCCTTCCTCATGCCACAC
Source organism: Stipa capillata (assembly GCA_019208055.1). Classification (NCBI taxonomy): domain Eukaryota; kingdom Viridiplantae; phylum Streptophyta; class Magnoliopsida; order Poales; family Poaceae; genus Stipa; species Stipa capillata. Next base: position 323,619 of record JAGXJF010003061.1, read on the forward strand.
AGTAGATCGAGGACTTCAAGTGTAAAAATTGCCAAGCTTGTCTCCTTTCCAGGTGTGGCCTAGGTGATAGGCTCCAGATCCCAAGACGGTAGAGATGTGTTATGGGCCTGTCCCACTTCACGCATAGCTTGCTTCGTGACTGGGACTTGAGGACCTTCTTGAGTAGTAGGTCTCCCTGGGAGATTGCCCGCTCTTTCACCTAGTGTTATAGAAGCATGTAGTGTCTTACTTGTATGGGGTGTGCTTGAGTAGGGCTTGGTCTCACACCTCCTCAATGAAGCTACATTGCAACTTCGTGTTCTTCGATTTTGTCCAATGACCAGTTGTCAAGACCGCTTCGGAACCCCAATTTTATCTAGTACTTCATCCATATTTACAATTTTAGATTTAAATTATCATAATTCTTACTTGTTCTTCAATTGTTCACAGGGATTAGAACCTCGTATTCAGGTTGACCGTGCTTCTAGCATCATTAATAACCTACCGAGGTTGGTTTAGCTAAGGCGCATTGTCATCGTACGGTGTAGCCGGATCATCAAAGTCATCTCCACCAAATTGACTGTGTGTTTCTCATTGAAAGATTGGGACACCCTTAGTGTTATCAGAACATGGAAGGACCATGATAGCGTGGCCTATGAAGTATTGGCGGAGCTTCCTAGAAGCCATGAGGTGAGCGTACACGATCTTGTCAATTTGAGCGTACCTCCCCTTTGCTCCAGTCAATGCTCCATTCACGTAGTAGATGGGACATTGGGCATCATTTTCATCCTTCACCAAAGCTACATTGACTACTATTGTGTGGTAGCAAGATGCCAAAGCTACCCTGACAGCTGTTGGTATGCCTTGAGTTCTTCGAAGCAGCTTGTGCTTCGGCCATCCACTTGAAGTCATTCAGGCTATGTAGAGCTTTGAAGAAGTGAATCCCCTTCTTTGCTGAGCGGGTGATGACCCTCCCAACGGCGGTCGTTCTTCCAGCGAGGCGTTGCATGTCCTTGACGGACCGTGGTAGCTCCATGTCGAGTATGGAATGAACCTTTTTCAATGTTAGCTTTGATGTCTCACTGCGACAACAAGAAACCCAAGAGCTTTCCTCCACGAACTCTGAAGGCACACTTCTCCGGGTTGAGCTTCACCCCATACATCTGGAGGTTCATGAAGGCTTCTTGAAATTATTCAGGATGTGTACTCATGAGGCGGCTTTTTATGACGGTGTCCGTTATGTACACTTCTGCATTTCTTTGAGTTGGCTCTTGAGAATGAGGCTCACAAAGCACTAGAAGGTCACTCCGCCATTCCTCAAGCCGAAATGGATGCGCAAGTAGCAGAAAGTGCCAACAAGTGATGAAGCTTGTTTTCTCTTCATTTGCTTGGCCATGTGGGTTTGGTGGTATCCAGAGTATGCATCCAAAAAGCTCAGCATTTCACATCTAGCCATGGAGTCGACTAGTTGGTCGATGAGCGGGAGATGGTATTCGTCTTTTAGGCACACATTGTTATGGTCATTGAAGTCCACACACATGCGCCATTTCCCATTGGCCTTCTTGACCACTTTCTTGAATGAGATGCCACACTTCTTGAATGAGACCAACTTTGATGAGCTTTTCATCATCTTTCTTGACAGCATTGCTTCTCTCCAAGGAAATTTTTTGGAGATTCTACTGCACCAGGGCACGGTCGGGCTTGAAGGTGAGTTGATGTTGCATCACTTCATGCGGGATGCCTTCATATCAGCGGGAAACTAGGAGAAAAGGTCGGCATTCTCCTAAAGGAGGGTCATAAGACTTGCTTGAATCTTTCAAGTTAAGCGATGGAAGGTTCCTTAATGCGGGAAAGGAGGTTTGGTTGTTATTTTCTTGGTGGCATGCTTCATCTCGTGGAGCTAAAGCATGTTGTGATCCTAAGTTTACTCTCCATGCACTGTGATAGGTCCCTATGAATCGGGAATTTTGCGGCACAAGAAGTTTTGGTGTATGGCCATGCAGAAGCCGTTGAGAGTGAGCCTTACCATGATTGTGTTGAAGGTTGGCTCCATGTCCACCACATCGAAACACACCATCTCCATCTGGTGATTTTCCATGGTCCCGAAGGTCATGAGGAGCTCAATTAGACCAAGAGGCTTATAGCATTTTGTCGACGATCGGTGAATCGGCGATCTTACGGTATTCGTGGAATGAGGATTACTGGGGGGTAGGGACCTCTAGGGCCCAAGTGCCAGGAGTTCTGACAGCAGGGGACAGCCGTTTTTATACAAGTTCGGGCCTCCCTCAGGATAATAACCCTACGTCCTGTTGCTATATATTGATGGAGAACACGCTTACAATGAGGGGGTGTATGTTAGTGGCTACCCTAGGCCTAATCGTAGACTAATCTATCCTAAACCGCCGGGCTCGACTCCTTCGAGGCAGCGGGTCTTCTAGGGCTTCGCCTCCTAGTGCTGCGACTAGATTGATCTGCTGGACCTTGTAGAATCTCTTCAACCTATCAGGCCCCTTTCCTCCCCTATGGGATTGCTGATCCTTATATAGGGGGTTCCCAGGGTCGTACTGGATGTGGACTTACACCCGAGTAGGACTCTGGTCTCCTTAAACGTCGGGACTGACTTCCTAGTTTAAGGGGAGTCTTTCCTTCCCAAGAGGGGTCACCTCGTCGTCCAGGGATCCTTACCGGGTACGCGGTACTTTCCTAAAGTCCTGGGATTCTGTATACGGATACCCCTAATATGCGGGATGCCGTACTATTTATCATCAAGCCCCCCAGCAGTACGTGAAGTGAGGTCATGATGGTTTTGTTAGAAATCTGCCCTTGTCGGGGACGAAACTCCGAGTAGGCGATCCGAGTAGTTCTTATCAGTGACTTCCCCGAGTAGGCTCAATCCCTACCGAGAAGTCGTGAAATCCTTATCGGAATAGTCCTTTGGAAAATCCAGAACACCTTTCTGACCTGATCTGATCCGTCGATCACGGGACACGCGTTCGCCTGGCATATTTCTAGGAAACGGAACCATCGTGGCGGAAATTTCGCGTGGTGATGAAGTATCTTTTCTCTCTCTGCGCCGTGGGGCCGCTAATCGTGTGCCACACCACGGTGCGTTTTCCCCCGGGTCATGGGTTGTCAGACCCTCTTTTTCCCGCGAAGCGCCCTGTACGCGGAAAAAAGCAACTGTCCGCATTAAATGCGATGGAACTGATCGTGCCGAAAACCGCGCTCGGCTCCGGTGAAAGTTTAAATCTTTAGGAGCCCAAGAATTGGGGTTTTTGCACGCATTGTCTCTTTGCCTCCCAACATTCTTGCTCCCTTCATCTTCTTCCTCGTGCCTTTGCCAACCCTCGCCTCCACATCCTCCCGATTGATCAGCGAAAATGGGCAAGAAAAGCGCCGTGAAGAAATCTCCCGAGCCCGCAAAGGAGTCGGGGAAAGCTTCGGGGGAGCCGATCACCATCATCCCTGAGTTCGAGGCATCGGTGATGGACTCCTCCGCCCTGGAGAAGCTCGTGTCGGATGAGGTGATTCTCCCGAAGGTATTTGTGCCTTTCCGGGAGGCCGTGAAGGAGACGGTCCCCACCCCCGACACGGAGTGGACCGTCGTCTTCGCGGACTTCTTCAGGTGTGGATTTCAATTCCCACCTTCGTCATTCTTCCTCCTCGCGCTCCAGTATTACCAGATCGAGTTGATTCATCTCAACCCGAACTCGGTCCTAATGCTGGCGGTCTTCGCGCACCTATGCGAAGCCTACCTCGGCATTAGGCCGAGCCTGGAGCTCTGGAGGTACTTCTACAACCTCCGCCGGGTGAAGGGCAGCGGCGCAGGAGTCGTCGGCGGCGCCGGATTCCGTCTTTGAGAAGGGAGGAAGGATGCCTACATTGCTTCCTCCTGGAAATCCTTGTGGTCGGGCTGGCATGCTCGGTGGTTCTATTGCCAGCCCCCAGCGAATTCTGGGATCTCCTACCGCGGACTCGCCCCCCTTCAGAACAAGAGCTGGGGGGAGGCCCCAAAGGAGACTAGGCACCTCATGGCGCTCATCCACGACATCACCAATCTCGCCGCCAAAGGCCTGACGGCGTGGGATATCGCGGAGGATTTCCTTCGACGCCGGATAAGCCCTCTTCGGTCGAGGGTCGCGGCGGCCTGGGTGATCCCGCAGAACCAAGACCAGACAAAGGACTTCGACACGGGTAAGCACTACGACCTCCTCCGTGCCAATTCAATTGTCAAGACTTCTCACGTACTTCTGCCTTGTCGAGCCATGCAGAGTTGTCCCCGGGGAAGCTTCAGAGTAGGTTGAACAACCTATTCGAGCAGTCCCCCCAAGGCGGGCGTATGGACGTGCCCCTGCCCCTTCTGAAGCAAAGCTCGGATAGCCGATGGGAAGTGTTCTCGGTGAGTTATCCATCTTATCTCCTTGTCTGACTTGGACTCGTCCGAGTAGCCTTACTGAAGGCCTTCGGACTTTTTCTTCCGCAGCGTGTAGGCCGCGGGGGTCCCGACTCGCAGGCCGAAAGAGCTGGCGCTCCCGTCGAGGACGATGAGATCGAGATGTACGATACTGCCCCGCCACCCTCCGAGACGAGGGAGGAAGGTCCTTCCGTAGCCGAGGCGGGGGCGGAGACCATCTTGACGAATTCTCCCGCCCAGGATCCTTAACCGCAGGTTCGAGCTCTTGCCCGACTTACTCTTTTTTCCATATTCTTTCCTGAATGGAGATCATAAGGAAGGATGTGTCGGGCAGCCCGAAGCGAGCAGCCCCCTCACCAAGGAACCAACTCCCCCTCCCACGACTGCTCTTGGGGAGGGGACCGTGGCAGACAAGGGGAAGGCGCCGCTGGCTTCCGGCAAGCGAAGTTCGGGTGCCTTGGCAAGGAAACCTACTTCCACGGAGAAGCGCCCGAGGTTAGTTTTCCTTTTGCCGCCTTTTTCTTTTGATTCGCCTTGCTGAAGACTTGACTTGATGGTTTTTGGTGACTAGGTTATCGATCCTTCCTGCCAAGGCCTCGACTAGGGCGGATGTCGAGCAGGAGCCCCCGGCACCGAAAACGACACCGGCCCCTGTCGAGCAGCGGACCCCCACGCCGGAGTTGCCGCCGGCCTCTACTGAGCAGCCACAGCCCCCGGCGCTGGAGCCAGAATCGGCCCTGGTCGGGCGGGTCGTACCCCCGGACTCTTTGGCGCCGGAGGGTCTTGGCCTTTCCTCCCTGCTGCAGGTAATGCACGGGAGATTAGTGATAAGGTATTTTTGCTTTGTTTTGTACTAACCTGTTCTTTTTCAGCTCGCTATCTCCCGAGCGGCTCCACTCGAGAAGGCCCAAGCGGAGCTGGACTTGGCGCGCGAAGAGTCGAGGAAAAGCCTTGACGAGGCCAGGCGATGGCGGGCGGATAGCGAGGCGCTGCAGAAACGCCTTGAGGACTCCGAGAAGCAGCGGGCGGCGGTCGAGGCCGATCTGAAGGCGCGCCTCGCGGAAGCGGAGTCTACCCTGCAAAGGAGTCAGTCCTACGCGGGGAAGCTGGAGGGGGACCTTGAGGGGGCCTTGAGCACGCTCGAGAAGGCGCTGGGCGAAGTTGGCGTCGTTGTCCCCCCGGGCCTTGCTCCGGCCGCCCGCCTGGCGGATCTGACGGCGTCTGTCTCCCGGCTGAAGCCCACCGTCGAGAAGCTTCTCGAGGACGAGCTTCGGCAAGGTGTACGCGACGCCCTGGCCTTTGCTTTGGCTCTCCTGAAGCGCCGACACTCGGACTTATCCCTGGAGGCGCTTGCTGCTGATCTGCCGGAGGACGAGGAGGAGGAGCTTCTCGAGGCGGTGCAGGGAGCGGCGGACGCCTTCGGGGATCGGGTCCAGGCGCCTGGCCTAGAGTAGGATTCTGTAACAGCATACTTTTACATGAATGCAGTGGTTAGTAACTGTGCGATAACTTGTGTGTTTTTTGGCTTTTTGAAAACCTTGTCTATTCTGCTCATGCGAAACCTTGTCGGGTGCAAGCGTAGACTTTAGTCGGAACCCGCGCCCTTTGCCTCCCTTCGGCGTAGGTGTTTCGAATAGTGGCATAGGTCGTTCTTGCTGTGATCGACCAGCCCTTAGGTTTAGTCGGATGGAGGGCTCCGTGGCTCCTCGTCGTCAGTAAACGCGATAAGGGGTCTTTCGTACAGCTTGTCGTGGCCATGGTGGCACCTCCGTATTCCTTTGCTGAGGGGAGACTCCGGTTGTTAGGCTAGTAAATTCTACACTTGCCCGATTTAACAAAGTTTCACTCTACCCGAGGTATCTTCTGCTCCGAGTAGTCGGAGACGTGGATAAGCGTACGGGCTCCGTTGATCTATTCGTACTCGTACTTTCTTCCCTTCCTTTACGCGGGATTAGGGGACATTGCTACGGAACTGGGGAGCTTAGTCGACCAGGCCTTAGGTTTGGTCAGGTGGGGGGCTCAGTGGCTCCCCTGTCACCTGCAAACGCGTTAAGGGGTTTTCCTCGCGTCCCTGACAGTTGCAGCGCAGGACCCTTTTTCCTTTGTGCGGGTCGAAGAAGTCGGTACTCGTACTTGTATTTTGACTTTACCGTATTCTTATCCAGCCCCCGACTGACTGTTCGAGAGATGTCTCGGATAGGCAGTCTGAATTGATAATGAAAAACATTGAACTAGAGACTTTGTATTATTTAAAAAAAACTGTGTCTTTTACAGGCTACTGTAAGAAAAATAACTTTAAGAAAATTAAGACAAAACTAGGCCGTCCCCTCCTCATTTAGCTTGTCGCCGGTTGCCCCAGAGACTCGCGTCCTCTTGTCGTGACCCGCTGACGGAACTTTTGTTGAGTGCGCCTGCTGGGCGGCGGCGCCCGGAGCGTCTTATCATCGACTTGTTCGTAGTTTGATGATCTTTGAGGATGGAGCTGGTGCAACTTTGGACTCTGCCGACGAGGAGGCGACGGTTGTACGATCTTACCGAAGGTAGTTGCACTAGACTCTCTAATGGACGCGACCTTCCTACCACTGACGCAAGCGACCCGGATCGGGCAACTTCTCCCGAGGAGCCGTTGTCCTGTTTAGGGGAAGGCCCTGTTTTCCCCCCTGTTCCGATCTAGTCGTGGAACTCTTTCTCCGACTTGGAGGGGGTACTTTCCGAAGCCGTCGTTCGTAGTCGTGGAGGCGGTCTTGACAACGTGGAGGCGGGAGGCGTCACGCTGGCGTCTTGGTTAGAGGGTAAGTGCTGCTCTGCGAGGTCGAGGCTGCGCTTGTCGCAGAGGAGTGCTTCTCTGGGGGAGCTCTTTATCGTGAGGACACCTTTTGGGCCGGGCATCTTTATGCACTAGTAGGCGTAGTGCGTAGCTGCCATGAACTTGGCCAGAGTAGGGCGCCCTAAGATAGCGTTGTATGCTGTCTCGAAATCGACTACGTCGAACAGGATTTTCTCTGTTCGGAAGTTCTCCGGTGTACCAAAGGTAACCGGGAGCATGACTTGCCCAATCGGCGTGGCCGATGAGCCCGGGACGATGCCGTGAAAAGCATGCGTTACCGTCTAAACAGACGATCGTGGCACTTGCATGGCGTCGAGGGCGTTGGCGAATAGGATATTGAGGGAGCTCCCCCCGTCTATCAGCACGCGGCCCACTCGGCAGTTGTTGATCGTTGGCTCGACCACAATAGGGTACCGTCCCGGTCGAGCGTAATTTTCGGGGCAATCGGTCTGGTCTAAAGAGATCATGACCTCAGACCACTTGATCGCTCGGGGGACCCGCGGGACACTCGCGAGAACTTCTCGGGCGATCGCCTTATATTGCCTCTTGGATTCGTAAGAGGTTGAGCCCCCGAATATGTGCTCGATTGCTCTGACATGCCCCTGGAAAGGCTCAGGGGTGGAGTCATCGTCGTCGGAAGTTGTTTCCCGACTGTTGTTAGCGACCTGAGGGTTCTCCTCGCGGAACCTCTCTCTTTCTTCCCGAAGATACTTCTTGAAGATGCGACGCTGCCGCAGATCATGCGAGTCAGTCTGGTGGAAGTCGCACCAGGGCTTGGACGACTTGTCGGAGGACGTGGTAGGTTTATCCTTGGAGCATGGCCGCTAGGTGCGCTTTTCGGAGACCTCGGCCATTACCTCGTCGGATCTGATCCTTTTCTCCTTATTTCCTCCGGAGGGCTTCTTCTTGCGCTTGGTCTTGCGTGACTCGCCCCTTGACCGGAGGGGAGAACTGGTTGACTCGCCCCGCTGCTGCTTGATGTAGCGCAGGGTTTCTTCCGCACAAGCAGCCTTCTCGGCCAGATGCATGAGTTGCCTGGTGGTTCTCGGTGGTCGCATGATCAGGTCATGTGTGCACATCTCGTTTCTGCTGCCTCGGGTGAAGGCGCGGATGACGTCCGAGTCTGTTATCTCTGGGATAGTGTTGCGGACAGCACTAAACCTTTTGGTAAACTCTCGGAAGGTCTCGTCTGGTCGTTGGACGACAAGGAATAGATCGTCGACCTGACCAGGTCTTGGGAAGGTACCCTGGAAGTTCCCGAGTAGCATGTCGCATAACTGTCCCCACGAACGGATCGTTCCTGGGGGTAGATTCGTCAACCACGTCCTGGCGGCTCCTCTGAGAGCGGTAGGAAGATAGTTGGCCATGACCTTCTCGTCCCCGCCGGCTGCCTCGATCGCGGTGGTGTAGATCTGAAGGAACTCCACGGGGTTCGTGGTTCCGTCGTACGATTCTAGCGAGTCGGGCTTGAAACGAGAAGGCCAACGTACCTGACGGAGTTCCTGGGATAGCGCCTGGCATCCGCTGAAGGAGCCCCGATAGGGTGCAGTCTCGCCGCTATTCGAGGTCGAAGATCGGCCCCGAGTATTGGCGTTTTGTGCGTGGTCTCTTCGAGAAGGTTGCTGCTCCTGCTGGCGCCTCTGGCGGCGGCGCTTGTCGAGCTGTTCTCGGAGGTCGACAGGTGGTTCCTCCTGAGGAGGCCTGTTCCTGGGGTGTCGTCCCTCCCGATCGCGTTCTTCTGGTGGAGGAGGGGTGTCCACTCGAGTAGAGCTACGGGCCACTGATTGGGCTCGAGAAGACTCGGTCTGGTTCTGGGCCTCTTGGAGGTCAGCCCCCAGCAGTTGCAGCCACTACACGCCCGCGGGTGTCGAGAGATCCGCCACGGGAGGCTGTGAAAGCAGATTGCGCACTTCCGCAAGTCTTCGAGCAGTTCGGGACACGTACTCCCTCGTTCCCGAAGGGGATCCCTCCGCAGCGGCAGGCAGGTCTCCGTTCCGGCGAGGAGTTCTCTCCTCGGCGGCGGGTAAGCCCCCGTTCAAGTGGGAGGCAGCTATTAGATTGTGCTGCTGTGAGCCCCCGGGCAGATTCTGATCTTCGAGGTCTTCTCGACCATCGTCGATCGCGAGTACCATTCGAGATCCTTGGCTGGACGATGTGTACTCGTATTCCATCACGTTGTCCTCATCGGATGCGACGTGGGTAGGATCTTGATCGTTCTCACGATCAGAGTTTGCAGGAGAAACTCCAACCATAGGGCTGGTCGTTCCTGCCGGGAAGTCGTCGTTCAAGACCAGCTTCCCGCTGAAGGCCCTGGCGCACTCGGTTCTGAAGTGATCTACTTCGCCATCCGAGTCCTCTCCAGGGGCGTACTCTCCGAAATCCACTCGATCCGTAACCGGGTACGGGTCCATAGGGCTGAAGTTGTCGTAGAAACCCTGGTCCGAGTACCCAGTATGGGGCGAGATTGCGATCGGTTTTCCTGCCGAGTTTGCTTCTTCCTCCTCGGTCAAAACCGGCGAGGGCTGTGCAAACGGCGCTGGGATCTGATCACGCTTAGTTGCGCATCCTGCCGACTCTGATTCTTCCTGGACGGCTTGGTCCGGAGAGGTCCCCACGGTCGGCGCCATCTGTCGACGATCGGTGAATCGGCGATCTTACGGTATTCGTGGAATGAGGATTACTGGGGGGTAGGGACCTCTAGGGCCCAAGTGCCAGGAGCTCTGACAGCAAGGGACAGCCGTTTTTATACAGGTTCGGGCCTCCCTCAGGATAATAACCCTACGTCATGTTGCTATATATTGATGGAGAACTTGCTTACAATGAGGGGGTGTATGTTAGTGGCTACCCTAGGCCTAATCGTAGACTAATCTATCCTAAACCGCCGGGCTCGACTCCTTCGAGGCAGCGGGTCTTCTAGGGCTTCGCCTCCTGGTGCTGCGACTAGATTAATCTGCTGGACCTTGTAGAATCTCTTCAACCTATCAGGCCCCTCTCCTCCCCTATGGGATGGTTGATCCTTATATAGGGGGTTCCCAGGGTCGTACTGGATGTGGACTTACACCCGAGTAGGACTCTGATCTCCTTAAACGTTGGGATTGACTTCCTAGTTTAAGGGGAGTCTTTCCTTCCCAAGAGGGGTTACCTCGTCGTCCAGGGATCCTTACCGGGTACGCGGTACTTTCCTAAAGTCCTGAGATTCTGTATACGGATGCCCCTAATATGCGGGATACCGTACTATTCATCATCACATTTCCTAGTATGAAATTGATGAGTGGATAAAGTGACCGCTGTAGTGAACCATCCTTGTAGCCCCCTTGCAGCTCCAACAAGCTTTTGAGGGTGTGGAGGTAGTAGATATCCGCTGAGCTTCACCATCAACAAGGATCTTGGTGAGCTCATTTGCCACTGTAGTGGTCATAAAGAGGGCGTCATCATGCGGGAAGCATATTCCTGCTGCGTGTTCCTCTGTGATAGTTAATGGCATGCTTGTCCATTTTGGAGGTGGAGTAGGGGTGAGTGCTCATACGATGTTCACCTCCCTAGCATACTCCTTGCGCTTCCTCTTGGAACTCCTCCCGGTGGCTGAGCCCCTAAGTATGACACTAACGAGGTGGTTGGATTGTTGGAAGGGAAGTTCCTTTGCCTCAAAATTTGGTTTATTCATGAGCAGTTGTGTTGGGACGGCTGCTCTTTGGGGAGGAGCCCCCTGTGCTACTTCTAGCTTAGTGAAGTGTGGGGCTTGTCTTGTGGCTCCTCAATCTCGAGCTCAACATTCATTAGTCCAATGACTGGTGGTTTTGTGGAAAGTGCATCAACTTTCTTTTGGTTTTCTGGGTCGCGATCTTGAGGTCGCATGTTCCCATCGAACTTGGACTTGTCTTAGCGAGGCCGGTTGTCGATGGCAATAACCTTCATCTCCCGGGAGTACGGGCGGTTCTGCTTTTTCTGGGAGCATGAAAGAACTTCTGTGTTTTCCACCCGAGGAAGCGTCGTGGGCATGTGATGATGGCTCAAGCTTAGTAGAGTCGCCATCTTCGCCTCGCGCATATTCCTGTAGTTTGCTTTACAATTCCTCGGTGGTTCTTGGATGGTTCCACTTGAGGGCCTAGTTCACCACTCCAAGAAGCAAGCCTTACACGCAAGCATCTATCACCGTTGTGCTTGGGGCATTAGCGATTTGGCTGTGAGCCTTGAAGAAATGCTTGAAGAAACTCTGTAGGGAATCCCCTTCTTTTTGCTTGAGGGTAAAGAGCTCGTTTGGCAAGAGGGGTCGTGTGAAGTTTCCTTAGAAATTTGCGATGAAGGGTTCTTGGAGGCATTCCCACAATCTAATGGAGCTTTTCCTTTGGTTGAAGAACCAAGTTTGGGCCATCCCCATTAGTGCGAGGGCGAAAAGATTGCACACCTCAATGGCTCCTCCTCTAGTGGCCCGATTGGTCGTGGAATACACCTCCAAGAATTGTAGGAGATTAGAGTCCCCATTATATTGGTTCAACATGGGCGGACTGAACTTCTGGGGAAGGTGGCTTCTTTCGTATCCCTCGATAAAGGGTTGTAAGTCTACATGTGGCCTCTATCTCCCCGGTACCAATGCCATTCACTTTAGGTGTCACTTTCCTCCACGGAGGACAAGCCTGGTGAATAGTCTCGAGACCTCCTCGATGAGCGTGGAACAACCACGTTGGTGCCTCCTGGTACTCATGCCCGTTCTGAACTCTATCACGTATCCTTTCGGAGTGTTCACATTCATTCATGGTGACTTTGCGTTTGGCTTCCACAGGGGCCGCTCCCGACTTGGCAGGGGTTGGCTATTGATATGAAGGGGATCTCGATCTTCATGGTAGCAATGATAACTAGAGAAGCCTAGATGGAAATCTACCCCAACAACACATGTCAATGCGATAGACTTGGAACCAAATCAACAACTCTCTTGATGAATGCCACTCCATTCGGAGGCACGTGCCGATCCTTAGAAATCCAAGAGAAAAGTAAGGCCTAAGATGGATTCCCTAATCTAGAGGAATGAACTCTAGATTAAGGAGGAAAGCTCTACTTTAGTTTTAACATCAATCTATCCCTAACGAGAGGAGGCAAAGGGGTATTTATAGTCTCGACCCTAACCTTAGATTTTGTTGGGCTGAAACCCATTTACAGGGCCCATTGGCCAAAGCGACCTGCGCATAGGAGTATTCCCAGAGCTTCTGAGTCTGAAGTTGGAAGTTCTGAGTTTAGCATCTGGAAACACGCAGGTATTCTCAGAACTTCCAGTTTGAAGTCGTCAGAAGTCGAAAGTTCCGGTTTGACGGAAGCTCCAACTTGATTCCGGAGGCTCCGACGTGGACTTCCAGACACGGCTTCAGTGAACGTCTAGGGGATTCCCAGATGCTCCATCTTTGGTTCCAGAGGTTACGAGATACACATTTGGAATGGTTCCTTAGAAGTCTCGGTCGCTCCAACATTCCTAGAGGCTCCTAGGTCGGCTGTTGGACGAAGTCTGTAGGAATCTCAAAGGTTCCGACATTGAGGTCGAAAGCTCTGGTAATGTGCTACAGGTTCTCATCACTGAGGTTCGTAAACTCAAAGGTTCCAACATTGGGGTTGGAAGCTCCGAGAATTGGCTAGAACTTGACTTGGTGGAGAATTCTCTTCCCTTGCCTCCATGACGCTTGAGTATCCAAACCAAAGAATGCAAACTATAGGAGCATAAAATAGCATGCCATTCTTAGTTGGATTTGATGTGCACGTGTAAAGGAGAAGATTCACCTTATGCCATGTGTTGGCAACATATGGGCCCATACATGTGTCACTTGGAGTTGAATGGCTTGATGGGGTGATATCTATGGGATGCTCCGCATCTTTTCCTGCTTCTTTAAAAGGAGTCGACCTCGACTCCGTTCCTTCAAATCCAAAGATGGGTGATCTCCAAGCTTCCTCCCGTTGATGCCTCACGCCTTCTTCACTCTTGATGTTGGTACACTTTTGTGCTCCTTCTTGAAGCTCATGCTAGGGTTGTTTTAAAGAGAAGGAATTCACCCCGGTGATGTTCCTTCGTGCTCTCCTTGTTATCTCTTGTCGTCCTAGGGTGTTGGCTTGAACATTTCATCAGAGCTGAAGCTTCAATAGCTCGCTTTAGCTCTTTTGGACAACTCATGTTGTTCGGCAGTTGACAAGCGGATATCATTACCTGAACCATCACTAGGAAAGACAAACAACATGTATGCATGGTAGATGAACAAGTCATCTATCATGACATGCCACTCCTTTTGCACATTACCACTAGCACAAAGCATGTATAGCAAGTATAATGTAAAGGCATGGTAAATGTACACGTTATCCATCATGACATGTCCCTTGTTTTGCTCAACAATAAAGGAACTAAAGATGCATGGCAAATATGTTGAGTCAATTGTGTTACTCATAGCATCATTACTGATATTCTTGGCATCACTAATATTATGCATGCATTTGACATTATCCTCATCATGCTCCCACACATAGTCAAAGTTGCAGAAATATTTCATAGGATCATATGGTAAACTTGCAAGGTTAAATTCTCCTCAGGTGGATGAGAGGAAATGTAGTGCATTCCTATGTTCAAGTATATTACCATTGTTGCAAACAAATCTCTTGAAAGAACAAGTGGTCGACATATTTATTGCAACAAAAGGAGCAATTTGATGATGTTCATGACATGGTACATCTAAGATATTAACATGGTTACAAGAAATCTTATGGAAGTAACAAGTAGTTATCATGTTTTTTGCAACACAAGTGGCATCATGATTAATTTGCCAGTTAAATTGTGCATGGCATGGCATAAAAGATGGATTGCCCAACATATGCAACTTCAACATGGAAATTTCATTACAAGTGATACTCATGCCACACACCATAAACTTGTCATATACATCATATTCACCAATCAAAGTGAACTTATAATGGTAGGCGTAGGCACTATTGAAAGATTTCAATGATGTGATTTCGGAAATCTTATCCACAGCACTAGACAAGGTAATGGGATTATCAAGCATAATGGGACATATGGATTGGTAAAAAGATATCCTAGTGAGCACTTCATCATGTCTAACTAACTCCACATGATCAATATGATTTTCAAGCAATTTTCCACATGGAAGAATCAAATTAACATGAGAAGAACCAATAGGCTCATGCACATCATGCAAGTAATTAACATTTTGCACATGTTGTTGGGGGATGAGCATAACAACACCTATATTGTCACCTTTGATGTCCTCCTCAGTTGAAGTAGGTGTTGGTAGTGACATTGCCTCCTTGGAGCCACATTCCTCGTCTTGACATAACCATGGTGTGGCAATTTCTCCATCTCCCACCATGGTGATTTCCTTCACCTCCAATTGTAGGGCCAGCTTGTTGATTACGGGCATCGCTTGGACCTCCAAACTTGCATCAAGTGAGAAACACTAAAAGTAAAGAGTAAGTCATTAGCTTTAGAAATGACCTTGCTTGACCTATCGAGTACCTCTCTCAACTCTTGTGGTGTTTCTCTCTTACCCTCAATGTTGATATACTCAATCTCACATTTGGTGGAGTCACACAACTCTTGCTTTTTATTAATCTCTCAAGTTAGCTTGGTGGCTCCAATCTTTGTATAGGATTGGTTGCATCTCTCCTTTAAGTTGATACGATGGGATATCCTTAGTGCATTCATCTCCATGTGCCTCCTCGATCGAAGGGAAAATCCCATGCTCGATCACGTTGCCATATTGGGTAGCACCGTTCGCCACTTTGACCGAAGGGAAAGCCCATGCTTGACAATTTCTGTACTCCTCCATAGGCTGAGCCTTGAGTCGCTTCGCTACGCTACTCTGAATTTGCTTCCCGAGTGGCTTCGGTACGGTCACTAGCTCCTTTGCTGCCTCCATCACTACACCACGACAACAGATTTTCAACAACAATGTTGGTAGGGAAAGCTGCTTTCAGCAGCAAAAAGTCTGTCGGTAAAGGTTTTGCTGACCAACATTGCCCGTCGACCAAAGTCCAATCAGTAAAGGTCTTTCCCGACAGACTTTATTTTCCTGACCAATGATCTGATGGTACTTGAAAAGCTTTTTGCGACCGACATAATCTTTCCCGACAGTTTATTTTTTCCCGTCAAACAAACATTTACTGACTGACTATCTGACGACATATGTTTTGGCGACTGACATTACAATAGCTGGCCAACATAGCTTTGCCAACCGACTATTTATTGGGAAACATATTGACGACCAACATATACAATATCATTCACGTTCTACATATTTTGCAGCACTGTTTACATTCAAAATCAATAGTAATAATTAAATCTAGAAACATCACGATTTCATACAATCATTCGTCACAAATACAAATAATCCATCCATTAGTTTTTTCTCAATGTCATCACCATCCAGATGCTCAGAAATTTAAGTTAAAAAAGTGCACAAAACACTTATCTAGTTACAAATTTCTTCCATTACACAAAACACCATGTTCCATTCGTATGGTGCAGACCACCCGCTGCTACTAGGTGTTCCTGATGTCCTCCCTACAAAAGGTAAACATGCATCAATAGATTTATAAGAGACCATAGTGACATGTGGCAGAGCATCCAACATATAATTATATATGACTACTTTATAAACATGACAGCACAATCATCGTCATCTCTATGAGCAAATATACATGAAGCTGATTTATAAATCGAGTTGTGATGAAGCCAATCAAAGACGGGATCATCATCTTCAGAAGGCATTCGTTTATTGACACACATATTGGCTAGCATGCCTTCTAAAGAAGTAACAACAAGAGAAAATAAAAAAATTATATATCATTGACCATTCCAATCAGCCCAAAAATTGACAGTTTTGGTGTTCTTTCGTTTCTATTATAACTAAGTAAACATCAGCCAAGCACAGACTTAAAAGTATTACACATTGATCAACTGCAAGCTTAAATAACAAAGATAAGTGCTTGCAAGTTTAAACTAACTCACAAGCTTTGAGGTAGATGGGCTTCAACTAGAACTGCTCTCTTCTTGCAATTAGAGAATTGATCCTATTTCGTCATTTCAGTTATATTATAAGTATCTTAGTGATACCAATTTCAGATGTATAATAATCCATTGCTTTGGATGTGTAACAATAGATGATTAAATGTTACTTCTGGAGTGTTGTCCTCATTTATGAGATTGATTTGTGTAGTACAATGAAACTACGTTGAGCTTTCGCCCATTTCAGTCTGCAGATATTGCAAGGAGCATAAATGAATAGTAATGCATTGCAGTGTGCTATAAAAAGGTGTGCTAACCTGGGACTTCAAGATAGTTCTAAATAGTTGGATGCTAAAGCGTCCAATATCATATTGTGTGCCATATTTGAAGGTAAGATCCCCTCTACATCTGGCTAAATGTTACAAGCTCTGAGCACTACTCCTAACAAGCTCTGAGTACTAATACCAAGTTTCAGAAATAGGGTTACCGAACTAACTACAAGTTTATATAGGTAACTACTCAAGATTAATTTTAGTATAGAACTACATAAAAAGAGTGACAGAAATACCTCAAATACAAGACAATGATGACACCCCTGGCTTGTACGGCTTCATCTAGCAAAATTCAAATCTAGTTAGGATCATACAGTAATCAATAGAAGCAAGATAGAGAAAATATACAAGGTGGGCGATTACTTCGCTAGATGGCCATGCAATTCATCCACAATTCGTAAATCATCATATCCATAAGGCAGCGTAGCATCCCTTCTAATCACAACATTAACAACAACATCATATGTCTCCGGCCAAAGAGGTTCCTCCCCCTAATGGTGTCCACGTTAACCGAGAGAATTGTTGCCTTAGCAACAGGAGTTTCAAGACCAGCCCAAGCGTATAGAAGAACATCCTGACCAATCTGGAAATGTTTATTTCAGAAACATGATAACAAAGAACGTTCAAATTGTTTGCATCAAATATGTAGGTAAGGATGATAAGATTACGAGGCTTTCATCTCGATGGTGGGTTGCGATGATTTCTTGAGGGATCCTTGTAACTGCAACTCTCCTATACACATGGATCTCTTCGCCATCATCTTCTAACTCACATTCAACTCTTGAGTTCTATGCCAAACAACAATATGTAAATATTTTATTGCATACATGATCAATAAGCACCGCTATGAAAGGATGTAGAAAAAGTTCATTACCTGTCGAGAATTAGAACCATGTTGTGAGCTAGGAGTCTCCACATTCTGTCTCCCTTGTGAAGCTAAAACTATTTCTTTCATTTGGTCCAGTTGTTGCTGCATTTGTTGCATATGATGTTGCATTTAGTCCATGCGTCAACGGGCTTCCATTTCCACTAGAACCCTTGTTGTCATTTTACGCCGTGTACCCGATGTGCCCACATCTTGAGGAGTTGGTCCTAGACCTAATATATGGCCACGGCCCCTTGGCTCCTTCACTCCACAAACATGCAAATATAAATCACCATCTTCAATACTTTTTCCTTCAATTCAGGGTGGTTTGCAGCTGTTTCTCTAAGTTGTTTCTACAGAATTACCAAATATATATTATACTTCTAAAATTACCAAGTAATACAAAGTGCAAGGCATAGAAGGTTTACAATTATTGGCACGGCCTGTGGCAAATGATGCCCACTTTTACACGTATGTGTTCTAAAACTTCATCTCTCCTAGGGGCATACCTAAGTTCATCAACCTACAACCATTATTTTTGTTAGTAAGTATTATTCCTTCAAATATAGTGATATGTAGTTGTTTTTACCATTCATGGGTAACACGAGCATACTCTTGCTACCAGCTGTATGAGACACCATTAACTTGGCATGATTCTCTTTGGCTCTAATGTTGCGAGCCTACAACAAAAAAAATTGTAAAAATCACACACAACTTGAAATCTAAAAGAAACTAAAGAAATGTGTGACTTGCTTCAAACTCTATGCAAAAATCACACACAACTTGAAATCTAAAAGAAACTAAAGAAATGTGTGACTTACTTCAAACTCTAGAGATCTCTAGTAATCAATAAGGGACTTCCAACCATTTTCACTAATTCTTTTGTTACATCTTTTCATAAGTTGTTCGTCGGTTAATGACGCATCGAACTTCGCCTTCCTCAAATTTGACTTCCATTCCTTCCATTTTATATGTGAGGTGTTATAAGCATATCTCAAAGCTGTTGAGTCCACCTCATGAAATGCCTATTTCAATGACAAAATAATGACATTCAGCTAAAGGACATTAAAGAAGACAATAGAAGTTGGAAATTATGTATTGCAATACCCTTAAGTGGTCCCACACTTGCAACTTCTATTCTTCATGGACATCTCTCCAATCTAACTCTACAAGTGGTATATTCTTCCTCACCAATGTCCCAATGAAATTAGCAAATTTAGTTGCATCAGCCCCAGTGAGTTGAGCAAATTAATTTAGAGGAATTTTAGTTTTGGGTTTGTTCAATGTATGTTAAGTTTCTGAGTAATTTTTCTTCCTCCTTTCTGTACTTCTTCATCATCAAGGTCAGGAGTAATCTCTTAATCATAAGAACATAGACATAGTCAAAAAGAAATCTAGCTCATATCAGAAAATAAGTAAAACCATGTTGTTGGAAATACTGTTTGAAGGCTGATTTCTGGGATCTACACGATCACAATCATTTCTTCTACTAGAGCGCAAAACAGGTCCTCCATTTCCCTTTTCAAGTGCACATGAGGGTGCCTACACAATGTCACACAGATGAGTGAAATAGATAATAGATACTATGGACTATATGTGCATGTAAACATACTCTTGGTTTCTTTGGTGGTGGGTTTGATGAGGTTGATGCCTGTAAAAGTACATCTCGTTTTTTGTGCAAATTCAACTCTACCTTCCTTTTCTCATTTTCTTCAATACGCTTAGTTCTTTCTAGTTCATACTCAGTTGCCCATAGTTGTTCCTCTGTGACCTTGCCATCTTTACCCCTTCCTCTTGCGCTTGCCATTTTTCCTCCTGAAAAAGATACACATAATAAGAATATGTTGCTAGTATACACAAAAAAAGGACAAATATACACAATACTCACTTTTTATCATCTGCAGTAACCACTAATCCATCTATATCTCTCCTAACAGAACTAATACGTCCATCGGCCATACTCACATGTGTACTAGTATGTGGATCAGCATTGTCACACGTAAAACAGTATCGCGCTCTATATTTTCATCTTCAGCTTCAAGCATGTCATATAAGCCATGTGGTGGCGACTTAACAACAGCAAACCAGTCAACATCAATAGGATCTTGAACATAGTAAATTTGAGTTGTCTGTGATGCTAAAATGAGAGGTTCATTTGATATCTTCTCACCAGTATTGAACAAATGCTTGAGATTCATAGTACTGATCCGAAATTGATCAGTATTTACCCATTTATTTTGTATGCGATTATCAACCCAGACACATTTCAAGAGCAGCACTTTCCCTTCATGTTGGTAGTCCAACTCAAGAATTTCTTTTATAATACTATAATATGTTATGTTTCCTATTCTGAAGCTGTCACTAGTGTCCTTTTCAAAAGATGTGGTCTGAGCAACTAGAGCTACTCCACTACTTTGAACCGGCCTACCCTCATCATATGAATGTGTATGAAAATTAAACCCGTTTATAGTGTAGCTACTATACTTGTGTGCCACCATGTTTGCCTCTCTAGCCAAGATTTTTATCTCTTGTGGTGCTTCATCCCCCATTTCTGCCACCTGTTATTGTCAACTACTATTGTTACACCAGAATGAAATTACATGTCTCACAAGTTGACAAATCTACTGACTACTTACATGCAGCTTAAACCACTCATGAAAGGTCTCATGATGCACACGATTGATTTCTCGTCTAGTTTGATAACCAATAGAGGAAAGGTATTCAATATGCTTGCTGCAAATATTAAACTTGTCACTCAACAAGAAAGAGAAAAATAAGCTCATAACACTAGAATAGGTATATCTTACTTTAAGTATGGTTCTATGTTGTCATAGTTGAATAAAACATATCTATGAACTTGAAGCTAAGTTTTGTTATGTAACATCACAACACACTTGCCAACCAACGAAGAAAGAAGTTGTACTACCAATGTCCACATCCAAACCTTCATCATTTCTAACTCGTCAATTAAACTGAGTCTCGCCATCTAAATAGCGAGAGCAAAATGTAAAGCTCTCATCAAACAAATAGCCTTCTACAATTGATCCCTCTACATGACTTCTAGTACGGACATAGCCCTTAAGCTTTGATAAATACCTGCAACGATATATACATAAAGTATGCATAAGTTCATTGCCATTTTTGCTTGGGCTAGAAGATGAACCATCAGGTGAACCATAATATCAAAAAAGATGGGAGGAATATAGTCTCGAGAAGGCTCAGTGTCTCAGCTATTTCAACCTCCAGTTTTTGCATGTCACTTATGCGAAGAACGGGTGAGTACATTTGCTTGAAAAAATTGCTTACATGAATTAGTGTTGCACTCACTCTTGCTGGCAATATTCTTCTCACAGTAAGTGGAAGCAAGTGCTGCAAAAGGACATGGTTGTCATGGCTCTTTAGCCCAATTATCTTTTCTTTTTAACATGCACATTACGTCATATGTCACATGCATAACCATCAGAAAACTTAAGGTGCTGGAGGTAAAAAAATTATCTCATATTCAATAGGATGAAGATCCTTCCTAATGCCTAAAGCTTGAAGGTCCAAGCGAGAATTCAAATTATCCTTAGTTTTCCCATCGATGCCCAACAATGTGTTAATTATGTTATCACACACATTTTTCTCAATATGCATGACGTCAAAGTTATGACATAACAACAAATCCTTCCAATATGGGAGCTTGAACTAAATAGACTTCATTTTCCAAATGACCAATGGATCCCCCTCCTTGCATCTCTTACTTGTAGGCTTCTTCCTCGATGGATCCTTCCCAAAGATAGTTTGAATATTTTCTATCAGTGTCAAGATTTCCTCTCCAAAAAGTGGAATAGGTGCTATCACATGCTCCATGACACCATCAATAGAACGGGTATCAAACCTCAAATTGTGGTTTGCATGCAAGAACCTACGATGCCCCATGTAGCAAGTCTTATTGCCATTGCTAAGCCTGAGAGAACATATATGGAAGTGGCATTCAGGGCAAGCTCCTTCACCAGAGGTAGCACATGCAACAACATATCCTAAACCTAGGAAATCTGTAATTGTGCATAGTATGGCAGCTCGCAATTGGAAGTACTCATCCTTCAAGGTATCATAGGTTCTAACACCATGAACAAACATATCTAGCATATCATCAACTAGCGGCTCAAAATAGACATCACTATCACTACCCGGAGCATTTCAGCCAGAAATTAACAATGATAGGATGAAGTTTGGTTGCTTCATAACTATCCATGGTGGAAAGTTATAAGGAATCAAAATGACAGGCCAAATGCTATAGCTGACGTTCATGAACCTAAATGGATTAAAACCATCTGTAGCTAGTGCAAGTCTAATATTGCGACTATCTGAAGCAACATCTGGGTTGTCTATGATCAAAAGTCTTTCCAAAAGGCAGAATCTACCAAACGCCTGAGCAAACCATCTTTTGTACGCTCTAAATCATGCCATCTTGTGCGGACTGCAGTTCTAGAGCACAGAAAACAACCTTTGAAGCATTTTCTTTATCAGAAAATAGCGAAGAACCTTGCTAGGAGCCTTGTTCACATGTTTCCTATCTAGACTCTTCTTTTCTAATTTCCATCATGAAGTATCAATTTTTGGACAAGAATTGGCATTAGCGTTGTCCTTCTAGAACAGAATGCAATTATTTTCACATGCATGGATATTAACATATCCAAGTCCTAGGCACTTGACTAGTTTCTTAGCTTCATTATAGTTTTTCGGTATTACAGACTCAGGGTAAGTATCTTTGAGTAGATCTAAGGTAGATCAAAACTTCTATCAGACCATCCTCCAAGCAATTTGGTGTGAAGTAGTCTCACTATGAAACGAAGCTCGAAGAAAGTCTTATAGCCCGGATAAAGCTCTTGCCTAGAATCATTTCCAACTCGTGAAGTGATTCTAAAAACTCATCGTCCTGCTCCAAACCACCATCATCTTCAAAATCTCCCATATCATCTAAACCACCAGCTAGGTCTCTTAGCAAATCAGAAATATTGTCACCCTCATCCCTAGCCTTGACCTCATCAAGGTTTGGATGATTCGTGAAAGAAGAGCTGCATTCTCCGTGAAACATCCAGTGTTTGTATCATTCTACAAATCCCTCACATACCAGGTGTTCACGGACTTTGGTTTCTTCTCTCCAGTACAAGTTCACACATTTTTGCAAGGACACGATATTTTGTTCTCTACCGCTGATTTACTAAGTGCATAGCCTAGGAGTATTGTCTTAGGGTACTATGGAGAGTCCTAATAGGATACGAATAGAGTCAGAGTCGGACTCAGATATCCTAGGCCTCCTATATAAGGAGGGGGATACCACACAATGTAACCAAGCCAATTTGAAAGACAGTTAATAAATGGGGAGGAGCGCCCGTAGTCGAGCTCAGTGGATGTAAGTCTTGTGGCCGAACCATGTTAAAAACGTCGTATCTCTCATTGCCAATTCTGCGGTGTCCTCGAATTAGATCTACGCTTCCGCATGTGCCTCGTGGTTTTCGCAACAAGTGATATCAGAGCGCAAGGTTCAGGTAGATCTTGAGGCAGTGCAGAGAAATTCGGCGGGTATGAGATGGAGGACGGCGGCGCGTGTGCATAAGGCGAGGTAGAGCCTAGAGCACGTTGTGAAAAAAAATTCGTTTCAAAAGGATGCGGATGTTTTTCACAATTTTTTGTGGAAGAATTTTTCATGCGAGGTGGAGCGCAGGGAGAAAAAGAAATATAAAAAAGGCGTGCGGCGAGTAGCAACAACGGTGGAACGCGGCGGCGCGAAGCGGCGGCATCGGCCGCGGATGGCAGCGTCGGCCAGGCGCTCGGCCAGGAGCGGCCCGCAGTGGCCTAGGGCGGCAGCCCAGCCGAGCGGTGGCCCAGGCACCAGCCAGCCTAGCGAACGGGGCGGCCCAGGCGCGGCACGGCCTAGGCGCCGACTCGGGGCGGCCTGGTGTGCGGGCCGGCCCAGGCGGCTGAGCGGGGAAGGGCCGCTGCCCAGGCCGCGGGGCAAGCCACCCTAGGCGGGCAAGCAGCCGGCCCAGGCGGGTGTTGCGATCGGCCCAGTGGGCTAGGCCGGCCCAGCCGTTGGCGCCACGGCCTAGGCGGGGCGCGCGAGTAGCCCAGGCAGGGGGAGGCCGGCCCAGGCGGGCGCAGGTGGCCCGGGGAGGCGGCCCAGGGGGCGGATGTGGCCCGAGGGGAGGTGCGGCTGGCCCGGGGGGCTCACGAGGGACCTCGTCGGCCTCGGGCGGGCCCGGAGTGGGCCCGAGGGGGCGGCAGAGGCCCAGGGAGGCTCGAGAGGGCCTGTGGGGCTCAAGGGTGCTCGGGAGGGGCCCAGGAGACCCAGGCAGGGCTGCAAAGGCTTGACACGGGAATTTTAGCGAGGCATACGACTGAAGGCGCATGGCAGACAGAGATGGTCTGGAAAGACTGTCCAAGGAAATGATGGGACAATTGTGAATTTGACTCAGTAAAATGACTCATGATATGACTATAAAATTTCTTCAGAATGAAGAAGGAAGTACAGTTACAGGTAGAGTCATGGTGGAGTCAGGGAGTAGCAATAGAGTCTCATCGGCGGTTCATGTCATTGAGCTGTAAAGGTGAATCTTAAAGTCCAACGTGCACGGAGGTCGCACAAGACGGCTTTAAGGTGGCGAAGGACATATTTGTCAAGGTGGAGTTTGTTGAGTTTGTGTCGAATATGTATGCGAGTAGCTTGTAAGTTGGACTAGAGAAGACGTAATATTGTATTTGAGTACTACGAAGAGTCCTAGTAAGATACGGGTAGAGTCAAAGTTGGACTTAGATATCTTAGATTTCCTATATAAGGCGGTGGGACACTACACAATGTAACCAAGCCAACTTGAAAGACAGTTAATAGATGGGGAGAAGCATCCGTAGTCGAGCTCCGTGATATAGGCCTCATGGTCGAAGCACGTTAAAAACATCGTGTCTCTCATTGCCAATTCCGCGATGTCCTCATATTAGCTCTACGCTTTCGCATGTGACTTGTGGTTTTCACAACACAGGCCACAGGCAGGGAAGCAGTTCTCTACTTCGTCTGTGTCAGAAAAAGGCAAATCTCCTAAACTTGCACTGATATTTTTATGCCATTAGCTAATACTATCCTCAAATTAATTGCAAACACAGGGTGAGGAAGAAGGCCGGGATGTTACACCCATTGAAGGGTTTTTGTATGGTCGCAGAAAATGCGGATTCAAGCAATCCTAGCAACCTTTGCAACGAACTTGCATCACAGCGACTAGTAAACATATCAGCTCCTTTTAAGTGTCTTTTACTGCACTCCCGCCCACCATGTAGTCAACGTCCCAATTGCTCCATTTACAGGAGGCCTACAAGGAAGCTGTGCTGGAGATCCACGGTCCTGACTACGGCTGGATTAACAGTCCAATTGACAGCGAAGCAGTGTATAAGGTTTGCGGGGGGAAGCCACATGGCCGCTGGTGCATCTTTGATGGCCTCGTCAACACCAAGGAGGCTCTGGCCGGTGCTAAATTGCAAGTTCTGCGAGCGCGGGCGACGCAAGCCAAGCAGCAGGGCGTGACCGCGGTGGAGGAGAGGGTCAGCCGATTGCTGGAGGAGAAGCTGCAGCAGGTGGAGGAAAGCAGGCGCGCCCATGACCAGGAGATGAAGCGGCAGATGCGTCAGGAGGTGCAGGAGCACGTCGTGGCAGCTATACAATCGACCAACGCGTACTGGTTGTCATACCTTCAGGTTACTCTGAGAAACCGTTCATATGTGCTCCATTAGCCATTTCTGCAAGCGCTTGCCATGTTTCTGACGCTCAGCCCCTCGTTAATACAGAATTACACCCAGCAGGCCGGTGCAAACCTTTCTCTTCCACCGCCGCCACGCCACCATTTCCAGCTACACGACCCTCTTCTCAACCTGTATGAAATTTCACACCTGCTGTGTTCGAAATTATCGTCTGATTCATGAAAGCCAAATCTTACAAGTGCTCATTATTTTATGTTAAAAATGTTACAAGTGCTCATTTTTTTTAATGTTAAGGGAATATCTGGTTCAGCCTCTGTACAGTGTGAGACACCGGATGGGTCTGGTTTCAGCAGGAGGGGCAGTGAGCGTGGAGAGCACGATGTTAATGACGATGAATGCTGATCGTCTGGTGCGCTTGACTTATAGTGATGTCTTGTATGTGGTAGGCATAGTAGTACCTGTCCATGCAAGCATGATTTTAGAATGATAGCAGCTGATAGAATGTCCATGTATGAAAAAATTCTGTTGTAGCTGATATAGAGAACTGGGGTCTTGCTATGCAATATTATGAGCTGTATATTCCGATCGATGAGAATATTCTGTTATAGCTTTGTAGGTGATGTGTGAGATGGAATTAACCTCAATTTTACACTTAAATGATGTGGCGATAGTCTCTGTGGGAAGAGGTTTATCAAATTGTAGCTCTGTGGTCTCCTCAGATGAGGAGGATTCTCTTATTTGGTAATTTCATCCCTCTAGTATATTTACAATGTTTAACCTTTCTATGCTATTGTGAATGTTAGAGGTGTTACCCCAGGTTCATTTCTGCTTTTTGGAAGCTCTGTATTCCTCCAAGGTTACATGTTTTTATTGTGTTTGTTTTATCTCACAATAAACTACATAGAAGGGATAACTCGAGTAAAAGACAAAATGTGACAGATGCCCCTGTGATTTGTAACGAAAAAGAGTTGTGCATGTGCTTTTTTATCGTCTGATTGCGCAGCAAATTTAGTGTGGTGTTTCTGAACTTTATGCTATTGAAGTTGCTAGAAATTATGAGTCAATTGCAAGAAGGTGAATTAGTACTCAGACCAGAATGCAGTTTCAACGTGAGAGCTTGTTGCAGTTAATTTTGGTCTCTTCGGAAGTTGCGAAGAATAAGATTTGTTATCGGAATGCGAAGTGGTCTAGTTTGCAGGGGATTCTGGAGGAAAACTTCAGCTGGAGGCTGTCGTGCTCTTGCGCGGTGAGTTAGTACAGCTCAATTTAAATCTTATGCTTATTGAGAGGGAATTTAAATGTATATAGCTGAATCGAAATTGATTTGAAAAAATGTTACAGTAAACAAAACTTGGTAATGGTGATCCGTTCATCTCCCGTTTTTTACATGTGGGATTGTCTTAAAATTTTAGTAATATTTATATACCTGTACGGATGTTTCAGTCCTCATCATCCACTCTAAATTTAAAAATCCAAATTCACACAAAATGCTGCTCTCCTGCGGACAATTTCTAATTCTATCTGAGACAAGGTTTATGTGGGACAAGGTTGAGAGCTCAGCCGAGAGCTAATACGAAGTGAATAGCGTGGCATAAACATGACTACAGTGGTTCAACGTTCTAAAACAATCTAAATCTTTTGATCCATAGCAACACGCGGACAGTTTGGTATAAAGAGATAATGCAGCAGCATCACGTACGCATTGATAGGACGCACGCGCGCGGCGGCAGCAGCGACGCGCTTCAAACGAGAAACACGGCGAGAAGATGGGAAGGAATTTCGTGGCCAGTCCAGTCGTGCTCCTGCGCGTGCTGGCGAGAAAACGAGAAGAAAAAGACCCGAATCGAGCAAAGCAGCAGCTTGGATCGTACGTACGGCACCGGCACACCCACATGGGGCACTTAGGTGAACCTAGAGAACGGTGCCTTCGCTCCTATTCCTGCTCTACTCCCACGCAGCGTCGGGGCAATATAAAAATTCGCAATCCGGCGGCGATGGCGGCGGCGGCCGTAACCGTGTCGACAAGGACACGCGAGCGGCAACCACCTCGCCCGTTCCTTCTTCCACGTCTCCTCGTAGTAGTAGTAAACAAATCGAAAGGAAAAGGGGGCAGAGAGAGAGAGAGAGAGAGCGAGCGACGCGCGCGCCGACAGCGACCACGCAGCTGGCCGCCTACCAGGCTCGTGCACGCGCACCGTGCTGTAGAGCGCCGGCGGGTGCCACCTGTATATTTGGTCTTTTTCTTAAGAGTCCGGTGTGTTAGAGTTTGGTTTAGTTTATCTCCTGTTTAAATCTTGTAACCGGTTCAGTACAGATAAGAAGCTGAGTTTATTTTAGTTACATGTTGATCTTAATTCACACGGTTGTAATCAAATTATGTAACAGCTGCCGCGATTTGCTTTGGCCTCAATCTATAAATACAACACAGCTCCTATGGGATTAGATACGCTTTAATTTGTCTCCTATGGGATTAGATACGCTTTAATTTGTCGTTCTCTGAACGTTTTTATGGTATCAGAGCTGCCTCTTCCATAAACACATCTATGGCAAACTCATCTTCCATCCCAATGCCAAGCCTCAACCAACCAATTGCTGAAAAACTTACCCGAGAGAACTACGTTCTCTGGAAGCCATGATCCTTCTTGCTGTGTGTGGAGCACATCTTGCTGGTTATCTAGATGGATCTGCTATGGCACCTTTTCCAACTCTTGAAGCCGTCACCACAGAAGGGAAGACCGTGAGCTCGCCTAATCCTGCCTATGCGCAATGGGTGGCCCAACATCAGCAGGTGCTCAGCTACCTGCTCAACTCCTTCTCGAAGAAGTCTTGACGCAGGTGGCATCGATAACTAGCGCGGCCGAAGTATGGGCGACCGTTAAGGAGATGTTCTCATCTCAGTGTCGTGCTCGAGTGATCAACATCCGCATGACGATGGCAAATATGCAGAAGGGAAGCATGTCGGCTTCCGACTACTTCGCAAAGATGAAGGCTCTTGCGAACGAACTGGCATCTGCAGGGAAGCGCATTGACGATGATGATCTGGTGTCCTACTTGCTCGCGGGACTCAACATCGAGTACAACCTGCTTGTGTCCGCAGTCTTAGCACGGTCAGAGGAGATCACGCTGAGTAGCTTGCATGCTCAGCTCCTGAGCTTTGACACCCGCATAGAGATACTCCAAGGATCCGGCAATGCCGGAAATCAATTCCAATCCTCGGTGAATGTTGCTGCTCGAGGAGGTCGCAGTGGCTTCAACCCACGCGGCCGAGGTGGCCGTGGCCGTGGCAATGGTCGTGGCGGACGCGGCGGGAATGTCTACAACAGCAACGTGAAGCAAGGCAACGGGCGCGGCAACAACTTTGGAAGCCCTCGACCCACATGCCAGCTTTGCAATAAAGTTGGACATACGGTCCATAAGTGTTGGAACCATTTTGATCCTGATTTTGTCGTAGATGAAAGGGTGGCAGGCGCGGCAATGACTTCGTACGGCATTGACACAAATTGGTACACCGACACTAGTGCAACCGATCACATCACTGGGGAGCTCGACAAGCTAACAGTGCGTGATAGGTACAGTAGACACGACAAAGTTCACACCACAAGCGGAGTAGGTATGGAAATTAGCCACATTGGTCACACCATTGTTCCGACCCCTAGTTGTAATCTACATCTTAAAAACATTCTTCATGTCCCCAATGCCAAGAAAAACCTTGTCTCTGTTCACCGTCTTGCTTCTGACAATAATGCCTTTCTAGAGTTTCACCCCCAAATTCTTTTTGATCAAGGATCAGGCAACGAGAAAAACAATCCTTCACGGCAGATGTGAAGGAGGTCTCTATCCCCTTGCACCGCAGCCATCAAGTCCATCAAAACAAGCCTACGGTGTTACCAAGCCTTCTTCAATAAAGTGGCATCATCGCTTAGGTCATCCTTCGTTTTCAATCGTTCAGAAAATTTTTAGGAATAATGAGCTACCTTGCTCTAGTAAGTCAAATATTGAGTCAGTTTGTGATGCTTGTCAGAAAGCAAAAAGTCATCAATTACCATATCCCGTGTCTACTAGTGTATCACACTATCCTTTAGAACTTGTGTTCTCAAATGTTTGGGAAACAAGGGGGTTGGTAGGCATACATACTATGTAAGCTTCATTGATGACTATAGGAAGTTCACTTGGATTTATCTTCTCAAGAAAAGATCCGATGTGTTTTCAGTATTTCTGAATTTCCAAAACTTTGTTGAACGCCACATTGGTAGGAAAATTATGACTATGCAAACTGACTGGGGTGGCGAGTATGAAAAACTAAATTCTTTCTTCCAAAAGATTGGCATTGCACATCATGTTTCATGTCCTCATGCTCACCAACAAAATGGTTCCGTGGAACGCAAGCATAGACATATTGTTGAAGTAGGGCTAGCCTTGTTAGCACATGCATCTATGCCATTAAAATTCTGGGATGAAGCCTTCCTTGATCAATATTCTTCCTAGCAAAGTCATTGATTTTTCCACTCCTTTTGAACGTCTCTTTGACAAGAAACCAGATTATTCATCCCTTCGCATCTTTGGCTGTGCATGTTGGCTGTGTCTTAGGCCCTACAATTCTCGCAAGCTTGCATTCCGATCCATGAGATGTGCATTCCTTGGCTATAGTGCCAAACACAAAGGTTTCAAGTGCCTTGATATTTCCTCCGGTCGCGTTTATATTTCTCGTGATGTTGTCTTTGATGAGTCCATTTTTCCCTTTGAGCATCTTCATTCTAATGATAGTGCACTCCTTCGCCAACTCCTTCCACCTGAACTTCTCAATCCATCTTCCTTTGATCAAGGGGGTGAATTAATGTGTGCTGATCAATTGGCTAATAACTTTACTAATCATTCTGTTGGAGCTCCTGATATTGATCATACTTAGGAAATACATGCAGCCCCTGCAGAAGCAGAAAATGCTGAAGCAATTGGGGAAGCAAATGCACCTTCTGGCCACGTACCAGATCCAGAAAGTGCTGAAGAAGATGGTGGTGCTGTGCTAGACACCATGCAGTGCGTGGATCCTGGTGCTAATCTTCCCGCAGCGTGGCGTACCCGGTTTTAAGGCCGGATAAACCTCTGTGTTTTTTATACTAGTCCCATGATCAGTAGCCAGTACACACAAGAAGCTTGATAAAATTATCATACAATACCGAGTCTATCACACAAATATGCCATTATGGTCTTTATTGAACAACATAGCCGATTGGCTGAATAAAAGTCTGCAGCGAAAGATAGAAATACGTAGATAAGCCCATCAATGTGCCTACCCGACAGGCAACTGACTGGGATAACGCCCTAGCCCTCGAAGTCACTGTCGTCATCGTCGGAGTGGTACTCCTCTTCGCCTGGCCACATCAACAAGCCAGGTGAGTACATTGAATGTACTCGCAAGCAAGTCCCACAGGAGAGTAATACGGCTATATTTCATGCAGGGTTTGATTCAAAGGAGGCGGCTCTATTCTAGGTCACTATTGTGCGGAAAAGTAAGTTCACTACTACAAAAAAGGTCATCTGCTATACCGTATCACTGACGGGCAGAGAAAAGCCCGTCAAGCTTCTTACCTATCACTGACGGGCATCCGGATAACCGTCAGTGGTGACTATCAGATGTTCCATTTCGACTCATAACTGACGGGTAAAACAACGGCCCATCAGTAATGACTTCAGCAGAAACACAAGATTTCACAGAAAAGTCATCACTGACGGGCATGAAGTTAGACTGGTCAGAGATGTAACAATCACCTATGACGGTCATGTAAACGCACCCGTCAGAGTTGTGAGGCTACAGAAAGGTTTACCCCAGTCATTTCACCACTGATGGTCAGAGGAAAAACCCGTCAGCAGTGATGTACACAGCTCTGACGGGCCCTCTGCTAGCCCGTCTGTAGTGACTTGGCCCATAAAATTGACTTGGCTGGTCAAGTCACCGCTGACGGTTCCTTTTGTCCTGCCCATCAGTGAAGTCTAATTCCATCTGAACTCAAATTTCACTGACGGGCAGTTATGCACCGCCCGTCAGTGGCGACTCCTACATATATATATCCTGCCTAAGCTCAAAGCAGATCTGTGCCCGCGCGTCCCCAGGACCAGCTGCGTGCGCCGCCATCGCCACCTAAACTGCTGCGGCGCGCGCGCGGCCCTCTTCTCTCTCGAAGGCCCTCTTCTCTCCGGCCCTCTTGATCCTATCCCTCTCTCAAAGGCTTTTTAATTCCTCCTCTCACTCCCCCCTCTCAAAAGGCCCTTTTTTCTCCTCCTCCGGTCCCCCTCCCCCTCTCAAAGACCCCTGCCTCCTCGTCAATATCCCTTTCCCTGAAGGCCCACGATATCCGTCGCTCCTAGCTCCTCTTTGAACCTCTAACATGGTAATTACTTTATTTTCTTGGACGTGAGAGAAGAAATGGTTAATTTAATGTATTTATTTTATGAAATTATTTTTATGTTGTCATAGGATCGATCGATCAAATTGGATGTATGGTGATCGTGCCACGTAGAGTTTCGTCACCGCTTTGAACGAGTTTCTTCGAGTTGCTCAAGAGGATATGGCGATCAAGGGAAAAGCGAAGATGTGTTGTCCATGTCATAAATGTAGTAACACGCAAATGTTATCGACGACGGGGGAGTTGCAACTACATTTGCTGACGAAGGGTTTCATGGGAGGCTATACACGTTGGACATGTCACGGTGAAGAGAAAGAAGTTATAAACCCGATAGAAGCGGTGGAGTTCGTTGAGGATGAGCATGTAGCTATCGAGGAAGAAGCTAATTTAGAATCTTCGGATGAGGATAGCATGGGGAATTTGGATGACATGTTGTGTGATATGGAAGAGATGACTGTGAACCTGGAGAATGAAAGAGAGTTCGCAAAGTTTGTAAGATTATTGGAAGACACGAGAGTACTGTTGTTTGTTGGATGTAAACTCGAGCATACGCAGTTGTCTGTCTCGTTAGAACTTCTAAAGCTAAAGGCAGCCTACAACTGGCTGGACACAAGTTTCACAAAATTGTTAGAGCTCCTTTCCAATATTCTCCTGGAGGGGAACGTCTTGCCTACAAGCACATACAGGGCGAAGAAGGTTATATGCCCTCTCGGATTGGTCGTTGAAAAAATTCCATGCGTGTCCATTTGACGAGTTCAAAGCCAAGAGTGAGAAGAACAAGGAGCTGCGCATGAGGAATAAATTCAACCACAACGTTGGCAGCCGTGGGTACGCCGGGATAAAGGGTAAATGGGAAAGAGAAGATGCTGCACTACGAGCGACTGGGAAACCAGTTCCATTCGAGAAAATATTGGAGCCTCGCGCCAGAAACTGGGCGAGGGGTCACACGAAAGTGAACCTGACGACAGGGGATGTGACGTTCCCCAACAACGAGCTCCAGGCGGTGTCCAATCGATTGGTACTAACTCGACCTATCTTGTCAATCATCGTAACTAATTTGTTTCCTAAACGCTTGATAGTGAAATATGAAACGTCTCTATTGCAGATACAGTTGAGCCAACAGGAATCCTCTCAAGACTCTGTACATTCCGAGAGGTGGCAAACGCCTCTATCGGTTGCTCTGGGAAACCCGGAGAAAACTGGGCGTACACGAGGTGTTGGTGTAGCCTCTACATGGGATAGAACCTTTCCCAAATCACCTGATGCCGCTCGCCGAAGGAAGAGGAGCAGGCACGATGCTTTAATGGAAGCGTGATGGAGAAGGCGAGAGAGGCGGTGAGACAGGAGATCAGCGAGGATTTCCTGAGACGGTCGGAAGAGGCGGCACGAGAGGCGGCAAGACAGGAGTTCGCAAGGTTATTTGGGGATTTGCCACCCATGCATCGTGTGCCGAACGTTCCTGGATGGAGCAGTTGCGCCTCTACCAACGCGGCCACCTCCGATGGGGTAGCTACATCATATCTGTGCGACAACGTAAACATAAGTTCATGGTACTTAGTAGAATCTTTCATACACATACTATATTTTAAACACTACCCTAATGGCCGAGAACGAAGCTTTAACTGTTTCACAGATGCAGGTGCCCACGAAATACCGATTGGTTTATCCTGTGCCAGGTGCCAGTGTTACCATCGCACACGGCCTACTGATGCCAGCATTTTCAGGGGCCCTGACACACCATCAGTTTACATCGCCAGACATGGTGAAGGTACAGGTGGATAGGGTAGTTGCGGAGTTCAGTGCCATGACTGTCCCTGTACCTCCTGAAGAGGATGCCACCACGCTAGGACAATGCTTGATGACCTTCATCCAGTGGCCGAAGGCTCAAGTGATTGTAGAAGGGGCCTCGACTCGCACATCTCCGGCCAGCGCCTCTCTATCAACTTGGATATCTCCTTTGGCCTTGAGCCAAACACATTTGTCATTCGACCAGAGAGATGAAGACTTGATGCTAGCCCATGAGGACCCAGTGGCACATGACACCATTATGGAAGTTGAGCCGGCACTTGTCGACGCACCCGAGCCGTCGAGAAAAGAAAGGCGCTCCAAGCATAGGCAGGACCCGAAGAATGCCATACTGCCAGCGGAGCCCGTTAGTGCGCAAGGTGCCGCGAAGACTTTATCTCCAGGCACACTTCACGGAGCTATGAAGGAGGCATTTGCCGGCCCTACGCCTAAGGAAAACATAATATGTATGGAGAGTGATCCAAGTGCGGCCCAAAAAGCTCCAAAGAAAAGGAACACCAAACGGGACGGCGCAACAAAGAGGTTAACAAAACAAGATAGCGCTGCTAAGTCCCTGTCGTACGCATCAACTCCTGACGTACAACAGAAAGCAAGGGCAGACAGCTACATTCCCGGTCAGCCGCTCCTCCCAGACAATGAAATACAAACTTTGGGAGCCAAGGCAAAACTGCTGCATGACATGATTGTGCTACATTCAAGTCAACCGAATCGATTTGTATCCTTCATCAAACTCGAAGTGCCAGAAAGTTACTGAAAGGACCGAGGATGCCAACTAGAGGGGGGTGAATAGGAGGCTAACTATTTTTAATTGTTTTAACTTTGGTTATCAATTTAAGCCTTAACAGATTGCTAGGATAAGCTAGCTGTGTGACAGGTGAATGACACGGGCAATATGTGATATGCAGATTAACATTTAGCTGTCACACAGGTGTCTAACACAGGTAAGCTAAAATCTAGAACAGATAATCAAGTTAAGCAGCTGTGTAACAGGTAGCTGGCACAGGCAAGAGATATGCTATCCAGCAACTGAGACACAGCTATGCTAACACAGGTGTAAAGGTAATCAATCACAGATGAACAAGATATGAATTATCAACACAAACAGGCAAGTCTAATGAATATCTAAAAGCAATGTAGAAAGCACTCAGAGAGACAAGGTGTTTTTCATCGAAATTTCCTACTCTTTACAGAGAGGTACGTCTCCGTTGGAAAGGCTACTCCGAAGAGATCGTCAGCACTAAATCGTGCTTGTTCTCCAAGTACCTGAGTGATCAGGCCTCTTCCTTTGCTTGTGGAAGTCCTTTAGCCTTGCAGCAGGTAGACTTCAGATCACCTTCACAAACGTCTGGTTCAACCCACACAAGCTTGGATGATACCAGCGACTCCTACATCCGTCTAGGAGTAGACACTCCAAGAGTAACAGATTTAGCAGCAACAACTCTTGGAGGAACCAATGCTCTTTGCTCAGAGACTCTAACTCTCGTGAACTAACACTTAGAAAATTTGGCTTCTGTTCTAAGAGTAGGAGGCTTTGCAACGGTCGAATATGATTCACTGGATTGAGCAAGGTTGAGGTTGAAGACCTCTCCTGGTCCCCTATATATAGGGTTCACAGGCACCCGACAGTTACACTGTTGCCATGTAAGATTAAGTGAGTCACTGGTGACAGACATCGGTGACACAGCCAATCACACCGCCCAACTATAACCGACTCGAGCAGACCGACACCTGTGTCACCGGTAGCACACACAGGTGAACCCTTAGCTGACGTAGCCTAACTACTCAGCCCGATCTTGGCACACTACATGCCCTCAGCGCACAACTAACTCTGATCCCTAATAAGGAGAGAACCTCCGACAGTCTTCTGACTCGGCAGACAGACCATCACAGTGCAGATCTCTTAGTATTTACAAGCTCTCCCTGGTACAGAGGTGTACCTGAGTCACAGAGCGAAAGACCACCTGTGACACAGCTGTATCACACCGGTGGCTCTAACCTCTAGGCTTTTCTACTGCTAGCACTACAGAGGCACAAGCCAGTTTCACACTTGTGCAAAACTGTTGACACAGGGCCACTGACCTCAAAGCATCAGTGTCACTGTCCAACACTCCGAGCATTGAGCAAAAGAACTTCCACAGAACATTACTACTTCAACCCTCTTGATAGTACGGGTGTTTCCTATGGACTCAGAGAAACTAGCAAATCTAGACTTTACCTGCCACCAACTGTATTCACGGTCCTTGACGCATTAAGCCACCATCACCTTGCTTGCAACTCCTTACACAGTACCGGCTTCTTCATAGTTGTGACATAGCTGCCTAGCACAGCCATTCCCTTGTCCTGGAAACCACATTTGTACCTTTTGGGTGGTCATCTTTTCCTTGATGACCCTTCTTCCTGGAACCTATTAAACCTGCTTATACTTATTGTAAACATTAGATTCCAGTTTGAGTTGCCATTAACCATCAAAACCAATTAGGGGCCTAGATGCTCTTTTAGTTATCACTTTTATCGATGAGTTTGACAGTCCTACATTCAACGTCGCCTTTGAAGACGTCTGAAGCATGTATAAACCTGGAGAGACTAGACACCATGCTAATGAGGGTCTGGACACTCTGACAATCCAAAGAGACCAGGCTTAACAAAGCGAGCATTGGGTTCATTGATCTGTGCATCTTGCACGACCGCCAAATCAACGACTCATTTGAGTCGGTCGTTGATTTTATCTCCCAGGCATGGCTCGCGCAAAGGGACAGTCAAATGATAAACTTGCCCCTACAACCCTCTGTGAGTTCTTTACTAATTGTGTTAATTTTTTCTTCAAGCACTTAATTAAATAGCTGCGTGTGTTTACATGCATCTCATCTGGTCTATGCAGCGACCATTGAGTCCTTCTCGTGATAGTCGTACCTTGGAACAAGGTATTTTACCTTGATTTCTTAGGCATCGAGAAGGACTACCCCCTAGGGACTTCTCCAAGATTCAGCAGTGCGTTGATGAGGCGTACGCCAAATTTAGGGCAATGGGAGGGACGACGCGCTAGAAAAAGTCAAATCCTAGGCTCAGCCACATATTTGACTTCCCGTGCAGGCAGCAGCCGACGAATAGCGTGACATGTGGGTTTTATGTGTGCGCGCACATGGACGCGATGGTCCGTCACTACAACCCACTTTCTAGTGAAAAAGAATTCAAGGACTACCTGGCTCTCGACTACGACTACTTACGAGATCAATGCCGCATGAGAGATGTGTTTGCATACTTCTTGAACCAATATGTCGTCCGGCCAGGCGGTGAATTTTACGCCGGCGTAGAGCTACCCCCCACCTTCGAAAAATATTGATTTATTGATAACTTAGTTCATATTTGTAACTCTGTTCTCTTCAATGCAACGTTGCTATGGTGCTATCTATGCAGGATATATTTGAGGTTAATCGATCGACTACTCCGCAACAACATAGAAGCTCGACAACATATATATATGTGTGTGAATTTGAAAGTGATTGTGTCGTTGCAATATATGTGCATTTCGATTTGTGAATTTCATATATTTGTGAATGTGTTGTAATGTGGTTTGTGATTTTGTGATGCTTTGTGATGTTGTTATTTCAATTATTTATGATATATACTTTTTGCCTGTGCCTCGCAGCTGGGGCTGCTGAGAGGCTGTGTAGCTAGGGTTACACAGCTGGGACTTTTTTTCAGAGGGCATGGCTAGCAAATCCTGAGGCTAGCCAGCAAAATAGGTTTATGTAGGAACCAGGATAGGGTCATCACTGACGGGCGCTGGTGGTGCAACCGTCAGTGATGGAAGTGATCACTGACGGGCGTTATAAAGTGAGCCGTCAAAGGTAACTTTCAGTACTGATAGGTTTCTGTAGGTCGCCGGTCAGTGATAACTTCGATCACCCATCACAGGTAACTATCTTCACTGACGGGCGTCTTTTTTTACCCGTCAGTGATGACTTCCTTCGGTCCTTTCCAGCAGTCATCTGTGACGGGCCGTGACTAACAGCCGTCAAAGGTAGATGTCATGACTGACGATCGACTAGACCTCACCCGTCAGAGATGTCTGCTGTAGGGTCGATCATGCGGTCCTCTCCACAGTCATCCTTGACGGGTGCAGATTGCCCGCCCGTCAAAGATAATGTACTATCTCTGACGGGCTGTGAACCCGTCAGAGGTAACTTGTGTTATCACTGACGGTTGATTGCTGACGGGCTGTCCACCCATCACAGATGGGCAATATCTGGCCATCAGTAATCACCTTTTATGTACTAGTGGTTTTCAATTAAATATAAGGATAGTAGATTCTAAGTCACTTTTGAAATTAAAAG
Organism: Stipa capillata; assembly: GCA_019208055.1. Taxonomy (NCBI): domain Eukaryota; kingdom Viridiplantae; phylum Streptophyta; class Magnoliopsida; order Poales; family Poaceae; genus Stipa; species Stipa capillata. Next base: position 361,300 of record JAGXJF010003061.1, read on the forward strand.
TAATTCCAATGATTATATCATCGCATGAGGTAGTTTCCACTACCTCATTTTCTTGTCTCAGCCTGTTAGCTCCGCCTATTGCCATCTAAAGTTCGCGGTACCTATCCGTACTACCCCTTGTAGTATGACTAGGCCCTTCTTCTGCAATTCCTTGCTACCCGCCTTGTAGCATAAATTGCACTCTATGGACATGTCATGCCCACGTCCTTAGTCCCTTTCCCAGGTTTGTGCAAATAAAACTCAGTCTAACCAATGTGTGGCCTTACCATATCATGTCCATAACCGAAGACGTGGCTTTTCGAATAGATTTTAACACTCTGCAGAGGTTGTACGGCTTTACCCACAAGATGTAAGTCCCCCTTGTTGCCGAGCGCTATGAATACACTTCACAAGGTGTATCGGCAGGGTTATTATAGCGAGACCTTTCACCCATTTTCGTACTAGAGCTGGACCCGCTAGATAAGATCTACCCAGTCTCCGCTTGTGCTTGGTGACTCCCGACCCACAACCCGAAGTGGACTTACCTTTGTGTCGAATGACTCCCTACGTAGTCACGTGGAGGTCCTCTAGGGATGCCAATCTACCTAGCACACTCTTCCTACTGTCCACGGGTCCAGACTCTAATACTTGATGGGATAATAAGCCAAGTCCTTCCCACAAAGGCCATGTGGACGTATGGGGTGAATCTAGTTTAGCGGCACTTAGGTTCGGTCCTTAGTTGATTCGAGCAAGACTCCAGATTCAATCCCGACAACCATGCCACCACATGCTACATCAACATCCCCAAAACTGCCCTTAAAATTCTTACCTGAATCAAAATCATCTCCCCTTTTATTTTGGATTTTGGATAAACATATTTTCAACATCCGCACTGGGGACTCACGTCACCTCAAGGGTTTTGTTTTCCTGAACCAAAAGTAATTGCCAACCTCGTAAAAAAAAATTGGAGTTTTATTCTAGAGCAGGACTAAGCTTGGCTTACAGCCTATATGTCTAGTACCTCACCGGAACTATAATGTCCAGTGTCTAATACTAGGGCTACAAAATTATTTCAGGTCGGATCCTTGGCAATGCATATATAGGTCATAACTACTCTTAGTTAACATAGTATTGTTACAAACATAGCATGCAGGTTCGTAAGCAAAATACTTAAGTTTATCACATATAGGTTTCAACATGGTCAAGGTGAGAAATGCTTGCCTGGCAGTTCCTGGTTCTGTTCCTGACACGGGGGTGATTCCGGATCCTCCTGGCGCACGTACCTCACTCCGTCAACTACACGTCGAGAGAGAGTCGAATAAACAACCAAGCTAGAGAAACCCAAATAAGATTCAAATGTTATGACATGGTAAGAGAAGAGGATGCGGATACCATGAGGTACTAGGTGTTATGGAAAAGATTGCATGTGTATATATACCCTAATAAGGTAAATGGTTTAAAGCTCATCATGATTTCTGTTAACTTTACCTAAAGGAATCAGAGTTTTAAAGTGTCACTGAGCCCATCATGCTAGATTTTTTTGTGTGTGAACATTTTAGGTAGAAGAATTGATTTGTCCAGGGCATACATATTTGAAATATTTTTCAAAATTGAAACTCCAAACCTTTCAAAAATTATTAAAGTTAGTTAATGGATAGTTTTGAAATTTATGAGATCATCGGAGAAAGAATTGATTCGATCAGAATTACAATGGAGAAGATATAGACTTTTGAGGTTTCTGCTAGGAGAGGAAACTAGCTGAGAGAGAAAAATGCAGCTCAAGTAGGGGTGAAGGAGAGGATAAGGAACAGGAGAGAGCTCGAGACGACTTGCTTCAACTTGGAGCTTGGGAGAAGAAAGCAGGTAGAGCTTAGCCTTGCAAAAACATGTACAGAGGGGAGCTAATTTTATGGGAAAGAAAGAGAGGCTAGTGGATGGAGTAGATAGAGAAGGTGAGCTCAGGCTGGTTGGGAATTGAGAGGGAGGGGAGTTGCTTGGTTTAAATAGAGGAGAAGTAGGCAGGGAAGTTAATTATCTTGCACGCGCTGTGAAGTTGCAAGAAAGTTGGGCACCGCTCACTATTGAGGGGAACAAGAAAATTTAGGCACCGCTCACTATTGGAGGTGAGGTTGCAGCAAAATTGCGCACTGTATATGGTACTGTAGATGGGTACTGTTTACAGGCACTGTTCATGGGTACTGGTCATGGGCACCGTTCATGGTACTGTTCATAGGCACCGTTCATGATACTGTTCATGGGTACTGCTCATGGGCACTGTTCACCATGAATCTCTCCAATCTTAGCCGTCGGATTCATGGGATCAATGGCTCAGATTGCTTGTCAAGTTTAGTTCAAACTTGGCACACTATATAGTAGTATAGACTTGTATTTTTGGGTATCTGAGGTTCTGGCCTATATGGGAGGCTACACGATTTTTTTAGGAATTTTTGGAGAGTTATTTTGGCTAGGTGTAGTTCAAAGGCTTATTTATCCCTGATTGGAAAAATAATGACAACTGAAAATTTTTATATTGTACCAAGCCATTTTATTTTATATCTGGGCTTTTTATATCAGTGGGTCTCTCTAAGAATTTTTGTGGACTTTTCTAAGATGTATTTCTAGCACTTCCTGTACAAGGGTCAAATCTGGCTTTGATGGAGAAGAATTAATAACTAGCTTTTCTTGTACAGTACTAATGTGAAAATTGCTAATGGTTGGTTGAGGAATCTTACCAAGAATCTTTAGGAGTTGTTCGGGAATTTATGGTGGTAGAAATCCACACGTAATATGAATTTTGCATTTATTGGTGCAGCAAAACAGCTACCTAGCAAATGGTGGTTTCTAGGGTTTTGCTAATTTTTCAAAAACAGTTCAAGACGGTATTTAAATTATTTTAATAATTTTGAATTGAAGGTCCTCATATTTTTGCATATTTGGTCTAGTTTATTTACAATTAATCTTGGAAAATTTGTTGGGATTTTTACGAATATTATTTCATGTGGGGTGCCATGCATGATTTAGATTTGGCCAGCTTAATGCAATGCCATGCTTTGCAGGATTTGAAAAACCGGAGTGTGACACGCAGGATGATCCTCTACAGCTGGCAGCTCTGCAGATCAAGCTTCATCAGGAGAGTATGCTGATTCAGGACCCTCTATGCAGCAGGGCATTGCACCTCCTTCAGCACCAACTCGACCAAGGACAAGGCTTCAACATGGTATAAGAAAAACTAAACAATTCACTGATGGAACTATTCGGTGGGGTTCTTTGTGTACTACAGGGGAACCAAAAGATTTGCATGAGGCGCTTAGTGATGAAAAATAGAGAAAAGCAATGGATGAAGAGTACTCGGCTCTAATGAAAAATAAGACGTGGCATTTGGTACCACCACAGCAAGGTAAAAACATAATTGACTGTAAATGGGTTTATAGGATTAAGAAAAAGTCAGATGGCACAATTGACAGGTATAAAGCATGATTAGTAGCAAAAGGTTTCAAACAACGATATGGCATTGATTATGAAGATACTTTTAGCCCTGTTGTTAAGGCTACTATTATTAGACTTGTCTTGGCAATTGTTGTTTCCAGGGGATGGTGCTTGAGGCAATTAGATGTGCAGAACGCATTTCTCCATGGTGTTCTGGAATAGGAGGTATATATGAGACAATCACCAGGTTATGAAGATGAAAAATCTCTGAATTATGTGTGCAAGCTAGACAAGGCTCTTTACGGTCTTAAACAAGCACCAAGAGCATGGCACTCACGGTTAAGCACAAAGCTACAATCTCTTGGGTTTGTTCCCTCTAAGTCTGATACTTCACTGTTCATTTTTAACAAGTCAGGCATTGCTATATTTGTTCTCATATATGTTGATGACATCATAGTGACTAGCTCATCAAGTAATGCAGTCGCAACACTATTGAAAGATTTGAGTAGTGAATTTGCTCTTAAAGATTTGAGTAACTTGCATTATTTTCTGGGAATTGAAGTTAAGAGAACAAATGAGTTTTTGGTATTATCTCAAGGGAAATATGCTTCTGAGTTGCTTGACCGGGTTGGGATGCATCAATGTAAACCATGTCCAACTCCTTTGTCAGCAAAAGAAAGGCTCTCGGCACATGAAGGGGATCCTCTAGATGCTAAAAATTCAACCAAATATAGAAGCATCGATGGAGCATTGCAATACTTGACTCTAACTAGACCTAATATTGCTTTTTCAGTAAACAAGGTATGCCAGTATCTTCATGCTCCCACAACAATGCATTGGATAGCCGTGAAAAGAATTCTTAGATACATCAAAGGTTCTATGGATCTTGGACTAACATTCAGAAAATCGAATTCCAGTTTGGTCAGTGCTTTTTCTGATGCAGATTGGACAGGGTGCTTAGATGATAGAAGATCAACTGGAGGCTTTGCAGTGTTTCTTGGGACAAATCTCATTTCCTGGAGTGCTAGGAAACAAGCTACAGTCTCAAAATCCAGTACAGAAGCTGAGTATAAAGCTCTAGCAAATGTCACGGCTGAGGTAATAAGGGTGCAGTCCATGCTTAAAGAGCTTGGAATAACTCAAGATAGAGTACCTTGTTTGTGGTGTGACAACTTAAGCGCCACATATCTATCTGCTAATCCCATATTCCATGCAAGGACAAAACACATAGAAATAGACTTTCACTTTGTAAGAGAAAGAGTGGCACAAAAGTTACTAGAGATTCGGTTCATTCCTTCAAAGGATCAAATTGCACATGGTTTCACTAAAGCTCTTCTAGTCCGATTGTTAGAAGATTTCAAGCACAATCTCAGCTTGTCAAAGTTGTGATTGAGGGGGGCTGTTAGAGTTTAGTTTAGTTTATCTCCTGTTTAAGCCTTGTAACCGGTTCAGTATAGATAAGAAGCTGAGTTTGTTTTGGTTACGTGTTGATCTTGATTCACACGGTTTGTAACCGAATCATGTAACACCTACCGCGATTTGCTTCGGCCTCAATCTATAAATACAAAGCGGCTTCTATAGGAGTAGATACACTTCAATCTATGGAGTAGATACACTTCAATCTATCGTTCTCTGAACGTTTTCACAGTGGGGAAGAAAAGAAGAACTTACCACCTTGTTCTTCACCGCGAACGCAGTAACAAGGAGGAGCTCATTTGGAAGGACAATTTTCTGTCGGATATGCTATCTTCAACCACCCTACGATATCTTACAACCCCTCTATGGTCTCTTTTGAAGCAGCGAAATGAAATCTGTTTTCAGAATGAGAAGTGGACTAATTTTGCAGGTAACCCTGGAGGAAAAACCTCGCATCACCTGAACTACAGCAGTTGTGTCCGGGTTCAAAATCTGCGGCAGTGGCGGGTGGAGCCCACGTGGCTCAAGTATTAAATCTGATGTACAATACGGTGTTTTATGAAATGAAAAATTCACTGCGAACTTTCGTCTCTTTTGCGGGGTTGTCTATTAATGCAAACACGGTGGAACGAAGCTAGCCTGTACGGGCTCGTGCCACTGCTATCATTCACGATTAGTATTGTAGCCGTTTTAATATCGATGTCATGCAATATAAGATTTATTAAAATTGTAACAAGAAAAAAGACGATACCAATATTTATTAACGAAGTTCAACCAAAACTTATATTTCCAGGATCCCTTCTCCAGACGTTCCACCCTATATATATTAATCATATATGTACATCTATGCCAGCCTCTGGGTGCCGTCGGTCAGACCGGTCCCCCTCTGACATTGATCTGTTGATCAACTGAGTAACCACAATGATTCTGAGGTATCCACTGATCTTTTTGGGGCTGACGATTAGACCGTCCTTAAATCGACCCTTAGACCGATCCTCCGTTGCACTCGGATTTGACTACAACGTGTGGTACCCTTTTCTTATATAGGAGATCCAGGATACAAGAGTCCGACTTCTACTCTACTGTACCCTATTTAGACACTCTATAGTAGCCTATTACAGTACCTGTCAGGGTTAGGGCCAGCCGACATAAGGGCTAGGGCTGGCCAACCTACTAGACGGGTGGTCGGCGCCTCGCCCCTTTCAGTGTCTGGCGACAGGTGATGGCGCTTCTGCGGATAAATTTTGGCGGTGGTTGATGGGTCCAGAATAGGTCCTCTGGACGGCGATATTCATCTTTTTTATATTTTAGCATTTTGCGGGAGAAATTATTTTATTTTCTGCAAAACAAGTTGATGCACCAAAACTTGTGAAAATAGGTTAATATAGACGTTAGTTTGTATAAAATGATCATATTACCTTGCTTTTTATGAGATTCTCGGGGTTTAAATATCGGAAATATTGTGCATCAATAGCTTGGTCACAACGTGTGGTGTCCTCTTTTTATATAGGAGGCCCAAGATATAAGAGTCCGATTCTTACTCTATCCATACCATATTCGGACACCTTATAGTACCCTATTACAATATTAGAACTTCTCTAAATCCAACCTGTAACCTACTCGGTTTTATTTGACACAAACTCAAAGCAGGGTTTTTACACTAAAAAGAAGGAAACATTGGCCATCAGAATTTAGTACGAGTACTACGTGTGCTGTTGAGGTAACGAAAATGAAAACTCGAGCAGCAACTTTAACTACCATGTATCTGTACGGCACCACCCACCGATATCTGACAGTGGGCTAACCATCGGCCGTCCAAATTTGGATGTAGTATGCCAAGTAATATTAAAATAGGGAAGACAAGGGACCAAACATCCGTGAAAATATTTTTTTATGAGATGGAAATATTTTTGATATGTGATTGAAACAAAAAAATTTAACCAATACAAAATGATATTGTCATGATAAATTTCGTGTGATGGAAATATTTTTCTTGTGCCAAAAAAATAATTTTCATATAATAAAATTTCGTCCGAGAAAATACAACTTAAAATCTAAATATGTAGCATTTTTCTGTTAAAATCCGCTAACTGCGCAGAGGACGACACGCAGGCGGCGGCGACCCTCACCCGGCTCGCGCAACGCAACTGTGCCGCGCCGTGCGGTTGCCCCACGCGGCCAGCTGCCACCATGCGGCGCACGCGGACGGGCACCGCCCAGCTGCATGTGCCCACACCTTTTGGTAACAGAACCCGCTGGAGAAAACAAAACGAAAAACAGAAAGAAAAGTTGTACAAGCACACAGAAATCATGAGCTATCTCTCTACGTGAGCGGGGCTCACCATGGAATCAAGAAGGTGCGGTGGCTTGCTGAGCGCACAGCGCAGCCGCGTTACACTACACGTGAGCCACGGGACACGTGGGACCCACCGAAGAAACCAAGGCCAAGAGCAAGCGCAAGCACGCGGCTTTGCCCACCAGAAGAACCCAACACGAAGCGCCGCCCAGCCGCTTGCCGCCCGGGCCCACCACCTACCTCACTCCTTCTTCCCCTAGTCAAAGTCAGACCTCCCACCTCCTCCTCCTCCTCTATATATTACTCCGCGCTCACGGCTCACCTCCCCCATCCTCTCACATAGACAAGCTCCAACAACTCGTGTAGCACCCACCGATCAAATCATCATCCATGGCCCCCAAGACCAGCAGCTCGTCTCCGGCTGACAGCAGCGGCAAGGGCGGCGGTTGCTGGGGAGAGGAGCCGAGGCTCCGCGGTGTGCGGAAGCGGCCGTGGGGCCGCTACGCGGCGGAGATCCGCGACCCGGTCCTTAAGGCCCGCGTCTGGCTCGGCACCTACGACACCGCCGAGCAGGCCGCCCGGGCCTACGACGCCGCCGCTCGCAGGCTCCGCGGGCCCGCCGCCAGGACCAACTTCCCTCCTCCCGCCGCCGCCGCCGCAGCGTTGCTGCCGGTGGTGCTTCCCAAGGCGGCTACGGCGGCGAGCGCGGGCAGCAGCACCGTGGAGTCGTCGTCGTCTTCGTCCGGCCGGGAGGACTCACCGGCGGGATTCACCACGGCGGCGCCGTTCGCGCCGACCACGTGCTTCTCGGACGAGCAGAGCTACACGGGATCGTCGTCGTCGTCGTCGGTGATGGACGCGTCGCCGCCGGCGGTGGGCCTGGGGTTCGACCTCAACCTGCCGCCGCCGGCCGAGATGGTCATGTAGTAGAGGATCGAGATTAATTAGCTGATCAGTTTAATTTGTTAATCAATCCATTATAACTGACTGGATTGGCTGTGTACTCAGTCCAGAGTGTAGTGTAAATAGCGGCCAGCTGTGCAGCTGTGAACTTGCAATGCAACAAAATTACAAGTTTGATCAAACTGAGCCAGCCTCCTGATTTGATTCTGTTCGACGAATAAGAATCTGTGCGGAGTACTAAGATGAGAACACGTGATCACGTCAGGTCGGCGCCGCCTACAGCACGCCGACCAACTGACCGAGCGCCACGTGTCCAGGTGGGCCCACTCCCGTGAAACCGTCGGCGTGGCCGCGTGCGCGCTCACCGAAGAAGCCGCCGAGCACGCACCGGCTAGAAAGAACGGTGGGGCCACACACCACCACGTCGCTGCTGAACTCGCGGGATTTCTTTTTTCTTTTTTCTGACAGGAGACCGCGTGGGATTTCCTTTTTCCTTTTTTTTTGACAGGAGAGCGCGTGGGATTTCCCTTTTTCTTTTTCTTTTTGACCGGATAGCGCGTGCAATTTCTTTTTTTTATAAAGAAAACACTGCAAAAGGTCATTTTTATATCTGATATTGATTAAGGAAACAGTAGCCCGGGACACCTGTTCCAACATTTCTAAATAAACAAAGAAAAAACAAACTCCTAAAGAGAAGTATTTGGAGCCCCGGCCACGCTGACAACGCCGGAGTAAACTCTCCGAAGAACGTGTCGAGGGTCCGGGGCCGCATCCGCAACTTCACAGATGCATTAAAAGGTTGACGAAGAAGCGCTGCAACGGTAGGGCGGCGCAAGAGCCGGCGCTTGGCCACGGCTATGTCTTAAAGGGCAGGCGATGCTTCTCGAACTGCATCAGCTGGTGAGCCAGTCATAGCGGACTGGCCCCGGTCCTCAAGCTCCACCAGCAAGCGACCCGGGATGACTGCAGCGCCTCGCAGCACTGCCAACACGGCCGGATACACCTCAGAGCTTCCAAAACAAACCCACCATACGCCAGATCCGAGGAGGGAACAGCGGACGTGGACCTCCACACGCTCGCCGTCAGTGCTGAAGAAAGCACTGCCGGAGCGGAGACGGAGCGGGAAAGACAAAAACTCTAATCGAAGACGGCGCCTCCGCCTCGCCGCCATCGGACGGGGACCTACACCTACAAACCGAGGACTAAAGCATCCTGCCCGCCGGCGAGGAGCCTCCGTCCGCCACACCTCCAAAGGCCTAAAAGATCCCCGGAGTTGGGGTGGGCCGGAGAGCTTGCCAGTGAGAGGGCACCCCTCGAAATCGCCTCTCGACTCGCCTCTAGGCACTGTAGCAAGGGGAAAGGGAATCTTTTCCTTCACCTTTTTTCGCTAAGAAGATGATGATAGCGCGTGCAATTTCGGTGACACGAGGAAAGCTAAAAAACGCTGTGCCGCCGTTCCCTGCTTTCCCGACGGGCCGCAGCCGTGAACCGTACGATCCCAGCATCCGATGGTCGGGTCTTCAACTACGCTCTCTCCTCCCTCCCGTCCGTGTCTCCTGTTCCGGCGATGGTAGGGAGTGGGTGGTGGTGCCCCGGCGACGGTTCGCCGCCGAGGACGTGACGGCGAGACGGCCGGCCACACTGAATGTTAGCTGTCTCTCCATGTTATCGTAGTTCCCGTACCTCCCACCTGCATGATCAACATCTACTCGTACTATAAATGCAGGTTTTTAGATTTGTTGTTAAAGATTTTTTTCTTTCTCTTCTTCGAAATCACCCGGTACAACTCGTAGATGCGCATACACTTATGCCATCCCTGTTTTGCACCAAGTCGCACCCGGCGTGACGGGAAACAATGCAGGAACACGACGGTGACAGTGCCCCACTGCGTCCTCATCTTCCTAACAACTGGTAAGAATCTCTGCGCCGTCCCCGGTGATCAACACCGCGTGCTCGAACTGCGCGTTGAGGCTGCCGTCCACCGTGACGGCGGTCCAGCCGTCGTCCACTCGTCCCACAGGACGCACCGCGTGCTCCCCATGGACAGGGTAGGCTCTGCACGCAGGTGATATCATAAACCAAAACCGTCAGTCCGTTACAGACTTAAAACACACGCTCCATCTATCAGAAAGCGCACAGAGATCAGATCTTCAGGTGGCAGTAAATTTCCAGGATATTCAGCTGCAGCTGCAATTCTGCATCAGTTTCATATCATCTGACAAAGTCATGGCCGGTTCATCTAAGGTTTTGCGGACTGATGGGAAGTTTCGGTTTGGATCATTTTGTTTCAGAGATCAGTCTACAGCATCTCATTTTGAGAAGACCATGGAGAGGAAGAGGCGTACCGATTGTGAATGTCTGGCCTGCAACCATGAACCCTGGCTCATAATCATCTGGTTACGAACGCGCACGTGTTTAGTAGCTGTGTGTGAAGATCAGAGCCTTGCAGAAAATTGCTTGTTTGTGCCTATCATTTGAGTCCATGACCACCATCAGTGAAAACAGCTGAGGTTACTTACAGGTATGCCATATGACATGTTCTGAATGGAAGAACGTCCCAACTCCATGACCAACAAAGGGATCGATGCCGTAACCGTTGCCGTACTTGCTGGCATGCTCACTGAAACCGATGGAAGCAGAAAAATCACTGAGAATACAATTACAGGACTAATAATTCAGCTGTAAACTCTCTGTTTTTTTTTACTTCTGTGAGTAACAAAGCATCAGGAAAATCACGCCGTAATATTTCGTAAATACTAGATGCAAACATTCTGCGAGGATGCATACGTTTATGAATATTTTGGTTTCGACTTATGTGAGTAACAGAGCATCAAGAAATAATATGACCATATTTGGTAATTGCAAAATTCAAACGTTTCTGAGGATGCATATGTTTGCGGAGCGAAATTTCTCATGAAAAACATGGAGAAAATGTTTTGCTACTGAAAAAGAAAATAGTTCTGAAAATTTGTTTTCAGATCCTGACATACAGTAAAGTATTCACTGGCCTAAGTTAAAGTAAAAGAAAAAAGCAACTGATTTATCTTGAATTTACCAAGGCATCACAAAATCCATACAATTATCTATGGTCCAAGAGATCAACACCTTATTCTCTCTCCAATTGCCTTAAAACTAGCACCATGTTTGCAGGCTGCTATGCCCCTTATCATGCACTCTTCAGTGACCTGTGTCAGATCAGACAAGTTCTTCAGGTACAGGTTGAAACCTGCAGAGTTCGCAGCCGGAGTCGCCAATCGCGGGAAGATGGTGGAGATAAGACGAGGACACGTGGAGGGAGCGTATTGGCTGGTGGACTCCCTTTAAAATCTTGCTTCACGCCGCCGCTGCCGCAGCGGCCGCCATGGAGAGGGAGACACCGGAGGACGCGCCGCCGCCGACCTTTCTCCGCGGGGAGGAGTCGTCGTCGGCGCGCGCGCGGTTCGAGCGCGTGATCCGGCGGGTGCAGACGGAGGTGTGCGCGGCGCTCGAGGCGGTCGAGGAGGGCAGCGGCGGTGGCGGGGTGTTCCGGGAGGACGCGTGGACGCGTCCGGGCGGCGGGCGGCGGCATCAGCCGCGTGCTGCAGGGCGGCCGCGTGTTCGAGAAGGCCGCCGTGAACGTGTCCATCGTGTACGGCGTCATGCCGCCCGACGCGTACCGCGCGGCGAGGCCCGAGGCGGCGGCGGTCGCGGAGAAGGCCGGGCCCGTGCCCTTCTTCGCCGCCGGCGTTAGCTCGGTGAGCGCCTCCTGTTCGCGCCGAATTGCAAATTTGCAACGGCATGTCCAAAGTTTGCATCTTTCGGCAATTTGTTAGTCTCATCCACCATGTCTGTGTACAAACTACAAAAATCATCCAATCCGAGCAATTTCTTGTGTTATAAGTATGTAATGCTCAGGTGTCTCCATGGTATGTTAAGGTTCTTGTTTTGCTTCTGAATCCCAGGTTATCCATCCAAAGAACCCATTTGCTCCAACATTGCATTTCAATTACCAGTATTTCGAGACCGAGGCACTGAAAGGTACTTACTACTTGCCGTGACAAGTGAATGAACTGAACTTTTGTGTTTGTTTAACTTAAGACAATTTCAAAGATCATGTCCTATTTTGCTGCAGATGCTCCTGGGGCACCCAGGCAGTGGTGGTTTGGAGGTGGTACTGACTTGACGCCATCGTACATCATCAAAGAGGACATCAAGCATTTTCATTCTGTATGTAACATATTCCTGTTATGCTTTGGCTAAAAGCAGATAATCCAAGGCAATTCACCATTTCGTCGTTGCTGTCTACTATATTTGTTGGAAAACTTGTTTAGGTTGTCTTGTGCACTTTAGGTTCAGAAACAAGCATGTGATAAGTTTGATCCAAGCTTTTACCCAAGATTCAAAAAATGGTGCGATGATTATTTTCATATCAAGGTTAGTTTGGTCAGATGTTCATTTAGTGCACTGTTTTTTCTTTATCGGTATAGTGCAAAACTGGCTGACATGATCCAGACATCCGAAAAGTGCCACTAGGCTTCTAGGGGAACGGGAGGGGAAACAATCCCTACCTAATTTTAGTAAAAGTAGAACCTGAGCAGCCAGAAAAACATCAATTAACCGGGTACATAAGAAGGTGGAGGAAGAGGTGGTGTATGCATCATCGTGCACAGAAGCAAGAGAAATAATTAGAAGAAAAAGAAAATTAAGAAAGAGAAGGGAATAGGGAAGCCGATTCAATGTTAGAAGACTATAGTGTTGGAGCCTAAGGTATGCAACCAAGCTAAAATGCTATTTTTGTGCTCATCCTTTCTGGTTCTTTTGAGCCGTAGGTGTAGCATGTCTTGAAGTTTAATGATGCACGTTGAGGAGTGCCACTAGGCTTGTTAGTCTTGTTGTTCAGTATTGGGCAATGGGTAGTTTGTCCTGCACTATCTTGTGGCCCGAGCAAGTCACAGAGATGATCATTTTTCTGTCACTGCAGCATCGTGGCGAACGACGTGGGGTGGGTGGTATATTCTTCGATGATCTTAGTGATTATGATCAAGAAACGCTTCTTGACTTCGCTACAGGTATTATTGGATGAAACTTTGAATTTTAACTTCGCTAGCATTTCTTTTTTTCTCTTAAATCCACAATTAGGATTTCTGTGGCTGGCAGTCTGCACTTCCAACTGCTGATCAATGTTACGCCTAAGACACATTTTTTCTTCTCTGCAGAGTGCGCAGACTCGGTTATTCCTGCATACATCCCCATCATAGAACGCCGGAAAGATGCTCCATTTACAGAAGAGCACAGGGCATGGCAGCAGCTACGTAGAGGTCGCTATGTGGAGTTCAACCTTGTAAGTGCTTTGACATTAACATGACCATAATTCTTGTCAATGTTAGTATTGAGTTGCATGTACCAAACAGTTCATCCAAATGCTTAAGCTAATGGTGAAAGATGGACTATAAATTCATACTTCAACAGTTAGATTTATTATGGCTCTACTATTTTTGCTCCTTGCCAAGGTCTATGATCGTGGCACAACGTTTGGCCTCAAGACTGGAGGAAGGATTGAGAGTATCCTCGTTTCTCTCCCTCTGACGGCACGGTGGGAGTATGATCATGTAAGGCGCTAAAGTATTTAGAAATTCTCAACTCTAAATAGCTGGAATGATACATTTGAAATGGTTAGCGTTATAGTGATAGTGTATTATGATGCATCGTTTGAAAGTGGCAAGTTGCTTCTGTTGCAGAATTAGAATTCGAGGGTTTTAAATTTTGGCAAGTTTGCTAACATGCCATTTGTTTGCAGAAACCAGAAGTAGGGACTGAAGAATATAAACTTCTTGACGCGTGCATAAATCCAAAGGAGTGGATCTGATTGGTTGGAAGTGCTCGCTCTTCAAATATTGTTGCTAATACATCACTTTATTTTCAGGTGTTCATTCCATGTGTAGATTTCGTGCATCTTTATGGTTTGATTTCTTCTAGTGAGCTTATCAAGTTTGGGGAAAATCTGTGTCTGCTTAATTTGCATAATGACAAAAATAAGCAGGATTGTTTCGGAAAATACAAACCTATCCATTCAACTGAGATCTTTACTGTTGCAACACAATAAATCCTGACAAGATCAGATGGAGAGAACCATTGAAATATTGAACTTAATATATCTTCTGTCGGGTCTCCTACAACGTCGTCTCGTTATGTCACGTTGCAAATTCGATGGCAGGTAGGAATAACTAAATTAAGAACCTTGTAGAATGCCAATTTCAACTATAATTGAGGTGCACAACTGGATAGTAGCTTATGTAGTCTTTACTCTCCATATCTGGTTCCATAACTAATTGCTGCAGTTCTTGTACAAGTACGGTTGTACATTTCGTTGGTGTTTCATTGTCGTAGCTACAAGATTCCCTCCTTTTATGATTTTTGTTGCTGCGGTTCTTGTACAAGTGCAGTGTACATTTCGCTGGTGTTTTAGTTCCTTACCTACAAGATTACCTCCTTTATGATTTTTCTTAATCTGACGAGGAGGTTAGCGTGCGTGGTAACAGTGCGACAGACAGACACTTGAATATGTTTAAAAGTAAATCAGATGTTCTTCAATTTAAATGCCAATGCACTTTCCAACAGCTGCTTAAAAGAAATATGTTATGACCAACATTACAGAGTAGCTTTAACTGGTATTGCAATATTTTGTAACTATATTTATTAATCACTGCTTCTAATTATTTGCTCTCTATGTGTCGCGTTCTGCTGATGCTATCCAATATTCATTGTGGCTCATATTGATTCTGTCTCTGCTCCTCTCTCCTTTTTCTGACTAAGGGCAAACGATTGCTCTTATATGCATTAAGAGACAAAAAGAATGCTCTTCCCACTTCCCTCTTATTGTATTGTTTGATAGCTTTCTATCAAAGTGATCTTCTCGAGAGAAAAACCCGTGGCTTGCAAACAGATGGTGTGGGATAACACTCAGATTTTAGAAATTATTTGTTTTGTTCTCCTCCCATATCTCAGTAATCACATATATGACTCTGAAATTAAACATAAAAAGGACCTTGGGTACAATGCCTCCGACATACAATCCTATCGAGCGGTTGATGGTTCTAAAAATCTCGCTTTTTATCTCCTCCAGTAACTCAACATTGCTGTGGATACAGAAGAAATATATCCTCACATTGATAGGAGACGAGCCTTTTCATTCTGAAGGAAGCGATTTGTGATACCAGATTTCTATGATTAGAAAGATTTGATTCCCATGAAACTATCTCAAATCTGAACATAAGGTGCATGCACACAAACAAGCATCAACCTCATCCAGTCATTCTCTCACCACGTAAACTACTACCAGCATCAATCCGGGCGTTGCAGCTTTGGTCAGCTAGCGGGGAGCCGCGCGACACGCAGTCGAGTTCCTAGCGTGCATGGCGGGGGACGTGGCAGTCGCGTGCAGAGGAGGCAGAGGGAGGGAGCGCGGAATGGCGCCATGGCTCGACCTGGGTCAGGAAGGTCCACGGTCGTCACCTACCGAGATCGCTCCATCCGCAGCCGCGTGAGGACGGCGGATTCCGGCGAGAACGGCGGCTCAGGATGGACAGGAGAGCTGCGGTCCGGCTAGGAGCTCCACAGCCACAGACGAGGAGAGACGAGGGCTAATGGACGCAGCCGCGGGATGACGGAACAGAGAAGTGAAGAAGATGACACGTGTGCTCCTGCTGATTAGGATGCCACTGTGGTTTGGTCAACACGGCAGGTCAGCGGTTGACATTTTATGAGTAGAGGATTAAATTAAGCGCACAAGTTAAAGAACTTGAGTTTGTTTTGAATATATATAATTACAAATTGGATTTAGAAAAATTATAGTATTATAATATAATATTACAAGGAGTCTAAATCAAGTACGTATAAAATATGAGTCGGACTCTCGTATCTTAGGTCTCCTATATAAGAAAGGGGACATCGTATGTTATACCAAGCGAAATCAAAATATCGTGAAAGGTCGGTCTAAGAGCGGCCAGACTGTCAACTCTGAAAAGATTGCCGGATACTTAGGAATCGCAATGGGGGGAGAGGGCGCGGTCCATAACCGGTTTGACTGACGGCACCCGGAGGCTAGCAATGATGTAGATATACGATTAATATATGAGAGGTGAACCCCGTAGTCGGCTCTCAAAGATGTAAGCTTCGGCTGAATCTCGTTAATAAATATCAATATTATCTTATGTTTACAAGTGACTTTGATAGCTCTTTCTATGCACTATCTCAATATCGTAACTAGTGACCTTAAATGTTAACAGTGTTATAATACTATAGAGACTAATTTTATAATAAAGGGTATCAGAAGAGAATTGATCCAGAGGAAGCAGAGCGGAAGAAATCGCCGAACAAATCGCGTCAGCGAGGAAAGTGTCTCGGTTTTTTCTCTTCATGGAAAGACAATAGCAGATCGGATTGGGCTCGTTGCGTCGGTAGAGGCCGGCGACAGGAGTCGCTAGCCATTGCAATCGGAGCCGTGCAGGACCCAAGTTGGGAGCGAGGTCGATTCCGGCGGGATCTAGAAGCGCTGCAGACGCTCTCAAAGGCAATGTCGGGAGCAGAAAACCGCGGGAATTCAATCGGCACGGCAGTGAAGCGATAAGTCCTGCAGTGATTCGTTGCAACGAGTAGCAGCGGCGCAGATGCTCTCGGCAAAAGGATGTGAGCGAGACCAGAAAAGTGATCGGTACAAGAATCGAGGAGGATAAGCGTGACCAGGCGAGAATCTGGTTTTGAATCAGCATTTTGATCTTCATTGCTACTGCACGCTACTAGGAAAATCAAGTTTTGCTAGAAGGAATCGGGAACATCCGTTTTCTCTACGTGCACCTGAGAGTTGTACCAGGACAGGAAGTTTTGGCGCGATCAAGTGGCTTGGGGTGTGAAGCAATCGGCAACAGTGCAATCGGCAACAGTTATTTTTCAGGAGTCGTCAACAAGAAGAAAAAGCAGGAACGCAGCCAAGGGAGTCCACAAAGTTTTGATGAGAGAAGTTGTCAGCGAGCATAAAGTGATGGGGAGCCATATGTACCGCATGTGTTGTTCGATAGAGCAGTCAAGGGGTTTGGTAGCGGAGGTGCAGGTCAGCGGGAGTTTGAGCTATTGGCTAGAGATGAGAGGTGCTTGACGGTGTGCGTATAAAGCCCGGTTAAGAGGCTTGGAGTGCGTGAGGCGAGGAGGACGGCGTGCACATAAAGCTCGGAGGAGTCTAGAGTGTGTCATACAAGATCATGCATCTATAAGGCGTCAAATAATTCATGGTAATGTGCAGGACGGACATGGCACAAGTTGGAGCATGGCCGGGGTCGGAAGAACCGGGCAGTTGGCCCGAGCAGTCCACCCTATCGACGCAGGTCTAGGGGTGCAGTGTTTGCATAGGAGGGTGCTTGCAGTGTCCAATATAGCGAGAGCGTGGATTGATCGAGTTTATGTGCGTGCACGGATCAAGAGGCCAAACCGAAGGGCGCAGAGATGGCGGGGATAACCACTAGGAGTCGTGTTGGAGGTAGAGTTGGAGTTCGCCGAGGGATTCTACTCTGGATCGGGAAGGACCATAATCTCGGGTTGGTCCGGAGTCAGTTTCAGTTCAAGCGATTGAATTGGAGGAGAGGACTTCGAGGGTGTCTAATGACACAGGTTGAGGGAGAGTGTAAAAGCTTGGAGAAGAGCCTCGTTTGGCCAAGACGAGAAGAGCGGGATCCAGAGTAGAAGAGCGCTTGGTGGTTCGGAGGTGAGGCGTGGGACCCGACATCAATTGTGAACAAATGGGTGGAGAAGGTGTGTGCTAGCTACTCAGGCTCGACTAGGGATGTGGAGGCTTGATAGGCGTTGTGGCGAGGTGTGTAGCTGAGGTGCACAAGCAGTCTGACCGACTAGAGGGATGGTCTGATTGGCCTAGTATAACGGTCTAACCGGCCCTCAGGGGCAATTTGACCGGGGTCGACGAGACGACGTCAATGCTTTCCAGATTCGAGGTGGCGACAAATTAATGATCCAAGGAGTTTGAGCTTTGGAAGACAAGGGTCAGAGTTGTGAAGACTTTGAGGGATGTCTAAGCCGGATAAGCGGGAATCTAAGATTGGAAGGACTGAAAGTCAAGGCAGTCTAGACCATACGACCATGCCTATCAGGATTAGTGAGAACCATGTGATGGACATGAGTTTGCCAGACGGAATTTGCAAAAGGTTGAAAAGTCGGTACACGTCAAAGACTTCTAGGAGCACACGAATATCTTTAATCAAGGGATAACTAAGTCTAGGGGCAACTAGAAGTGAGGTTGATCGTGAAGATAATGTCGTTTATTTTGTTGTGTCAAAGAACAGGAGACCGAAGTGTTATAACTGAGGATGAGGCAAAAGGATGAGGAGGACTACAAAGAAAAGGATGAGGCAACTACGAATTTAACTCGAGAAGATGACCCAGGAAATGGATGTAAAGTTCTTTCAATTTCAGATAGGCGGTCAACATGAGTGAGGATATTGGGGTTCAGGTAACTCTTGTATGTGACACCTAACAGTGAGTTGCTCACTTTCGTACAGGTTTGGTAAGAGGCAACCGAAGTAATGACACGATCCATAGTGTTTCCAGATATAATGATTTCAAGATTGGTGTTGAGAGGATACTTCGAAAAGTTTGGCACATACGCGGGATGTAGGAGGAATCTAATTTTACTGGATCTTTGACTGTGATAAAAGGAAGAAGAAAATACAGTTGCAAGTAGAGTCATAGAGAAATCAAGAAGTAACGTTAGAAACTCATGAAGGCAACAAGTCTGAGGCCAGTTCAGGTTTATTGGGTGGTTCAGGCTATTGAGCTGCAAAGGTGAATCTCCGGTCCTAGGTACACGAAGGTTTGAACAAGATATATTCAAGGTGGTGAAGGACATATTCGTTAAGGTGGAGTTTGTTGAGTTTATGTTGAATGTGTGTATGAGTAGGTTACAAGTTGGACTTATAAATTTTTTAGCATTGTAATGATACTAAAAGGTGTCTGGATATGGTACATATAGAATAGAAGTCAGACTCTTATATTGTAAGCCTCCTATATAAAGAGGGGGTTACCATATATTGTAATTAAGCCAAATCTGAGTACGTTGGAGGGTCAGTCTAAGGACAGTTAGACTGTTAGCCCAGAAAGATCGCCGGATACCTTGGAATTACTATGGATACTCGGTGGATCGGTGAGTTAATGTCAGGGAAGGGTCGGTCTAACTGATCCATAACATGTCTGACCAATGGCACTTGGAGATTGACGGTGATGTATATATATGATTAATATATGAGGAGAGGAGCGCCCGTAGCCAGTTTCTAGAGATATAGACTTTGATTGAACCTCATCAACAAATATTGGTATCATCTTTTTCTTATATGTAATCTTGATAGATCCTATACTGCACAACTTTGGTATTACGACTAGTAATTAAACGACTAAAATATTAATTATGGATGTTCGCGATGAGTTTTGCTCATTTTTCACACATACTGTCAATTTTAATCATTTTTCTTTATCTGACAAGGCAGTTAGCATGCGCGGTAATAGCGCCGCAGCGTCAGACACAGGATGGGTAAAAGTACTAACATGTTCTCCAATTCAAATGCCAATGCAATTTCCACACGCTTCTCAAAAGAAACATATTATGACCAGCATCACAGGGTAACTTTGACTGATATTACAATCTTTTCCAGCTATATTTGTTAATCATTGCTTATAACAAAACGAAATTATTCATACGCTGATGCTATCCCATATATGCTGTGGCTAATATTTATTTTGTTTATGCTCTTATCTCTCTCTTTTTTCTGACTACGGGCAAAAAATTACTCTTTTGAACCACCAAGAGATAGAAAGAATGTACTTATTGTATTTCGTGTTTCTGTTCTTCCCACTTCCCTCACTTCTCTTGTTTGATCGCTTGCTGTGAAAGTGAGCTCCTCGAGACAGAAACCCGTGGCTCGGCTAACGCTCAAATTTTAGAAATTCTTGGTTTTTGTCTCCTCCCATATCTCAGTATTACTTTGGATTCAAGAGAAATGTTATGCTCTGATTGATTAAAAAGAACTAGATTACCTAGGAGGAACTAGCAATTTTTCATAGATTTGAAATAGGCACTCAAATTCAAGTTGAAGAGGATCGAACGGTGAGGTTGTACACCCACACCTCCCACCAACTGAGCTAGACTCAGTTCCTTGAAACACTGGTTGATAAAAGAACCTGTTCTTATTCTGAAAGATGCGACCTGCAACAACGGATTGCTATTTAAGGTCAGCTTCTGTCTGGTCTCACACACACGGGACCTAGACTCTCACACATGAAATTCTTCAATCACATCTTTTTGTCTGTGATAGTACTTGTAACAACTGAAAGTACTCCTTTTGCATGATGGATGCCTTGTGATATGGCTAGTGCCAGGTGCCAAAAAAATTTTTTTGAAGGGCCTGGCAGGAGCGCTGCCTTTTCTCATAGATTAGAAGTTAACGAAAAATAACAGCGTTATTTACAATGAAGGATGAAAGGAAGAGCAATATCATCAATATATACATGCACTAGGACGACTAGGATGATAGAAGGAGCAGAGGGTCTCCTGTATCATTAGAAGCTTCGCTAAACGCCATTTTCCTCGCCGTTATATCCTCTTGAGCTTTGAGCGCTACTTTGTGAACATCAGTAAGGACATTGTGGAAAATGCGGGCATTTCTTTCCTTCCATATATTCCAAAGCGCGTAGATAATGATGCCATAGATCCTGTGCTTCTCTTTCTTCGTTCTTCCCTCTCCGCAGGATTGCCACCATTCTGGGAGCGTTTGTTGATCGCGGCGGAGGAAGGTTCCCTGAGCCTGCCCATTCATTGTGGCGACCTTGCGAAGGACCTGCTTAGCGAAAGCACATTCCGTGGAGATGTGGATGGATGTTTCTGTGTGGCTGCCGCATAGAGCGCAGATAGAGCCATTCGGCCATCCCCTTTTTTCGAGCTTATCAGCTGTTAGAATTTTGTGTTGGAGGAGCAGCCAAACGTGAATCTTACATTTTTGTTCGGCGTCTGCGGTCCAAATTGTTGAGGTATCAAATCTGGCGTATGATCCAACGAATTGGAATGCATATGCTGATCTAGCCGAGTACTGTGCATTTGCTTCCCATCGCCATGAAATGGAATCTGTCGTGTGGCTAAGAGGTTGGGCATCCTGGATGAGGTTCCACAGACTGATAAATTGATGCGCCTGGGTCGTCGTCTGAATGTTTGTTAGCGGCCTAATCCACCTGTTGTTTTCTAGCTCCTGGGCGACCGATCTGTTTTTCCTTCTAACCAGCCTGAAGAGGTCAGGGGCGATGTCGCAGGGTGCTTTTGACTGAAGCCATCTGGATGTCCAGAACTTAGCTGTCTGGCCATCGCCAACCTGGATCATTGTGGAGGCCGCGAAGCAGGCTATGTCGCTTTTGTTACAAGGCGTCTGTTGTCCAGCCCAAGGTTTCTTCTCGGAGCTCCATTCGCCCCAAAGCCATCGGAGTCTAAGGGCTGTGCTGAATTTTCCAATATCCTTGATGCCTAGTCCACCCAGGGATTTGGGTCTGCACACCTGTTTCCAATTCACTAGGCAATGGCCTCCTGCGCAAGCTTCCTCCCCTTTCCAGAAGAATGATCTCATAATCTTGTTAATCCGCTTAATGGCCCACTTATCCAGAATGAAGGCGGAGAGGAAGTAGACCAAGCAAGGTGAAAGGATTGAGTTGATGAGCGTCAGACGCCCTGCTCTAGAGAGCAGCTTGCCTTTCCACCCTGCCAGCCTGGAGGAAAGCTTGTCAAAGATTGGTTGGATGTCTGATCTTCGAAGCTTGGATGTGTGGAGAGGTAGCCCAAGGTAAGTGCAAGGGAATTGCGCTAGCTGTGCATTGAAGTCTTGGATGATGTCCTGTGTGTGTTCCTCTGAGCATCTGATAGGGTAGATGAAGCTCTTCTGGGTGTTATTCTCTAATCCTGTTGCTCCTCCAAAGAGTTGTAGACAGGCCTGTATGGTTTGTATTTCTGTTCTCTCTGGGTTAGCAAAAATCGCCGCGTCGTCAGCATATAAAGATACTCTTAGCTCATTTGGGATGACTGGGATTGGTTTGATCAATTTGGCCTGTATTGCCGTAAGCAGTAACTTCTGTAGAGGGTCTATTGCCAATATGAAGAGGAGGGGGGATAAGGGATCCCCTTGTCTGAGCCCCCTCCGGTGTCTTATGCTCTGTGTACGCTCGCCATTTACTAGAATACAGCTTGATGAGGAAGCGAGGATTCCTGCTGTCCAGTCTCTCCACCTTGGGCCGAATCCCAGGTGTTCCAATAGCTCAATGAGGTACTCCCAGCTAACCGAGTCGAACGCTTTCTGGATATCTAATTTGAGAAAGAGCCCTGGCGTTTTTTTCCTGTGCATCGTTTTGATGGTGTTTTGAGTGAAGACAAAGTTGTCCTGGATCCCTCGCTTCTTGATGTATGCACTCTGTGATGTGGAGATGATTTTGTCCAGTTCGGGTCCTAATCTGTTAGCCAATACTTTTGTTATCAGCTTGCCGAACGCATGAATTAAACTGATTGGGCGGTAGTCCTTAATCATTGTTGCCTGCGTTTTCTTTGCAATGAGCACTATTTCTGCACTGTTTAGGAGGTATAATCTGTTGATCCGAAGTTGGCAGAATTGATTCACTGCTCGGATTAAGTCAAAACGTATGATCCCCCAGAATGTCTTGTAGAACCTGTTCGTGAATCCGTCTGGTCCCGGAGCTTTGTCATTTTGCATTGATCTGATTGCGTTTAGTATCTCCTCTTCTGTGAAGTCATGCTCCAAGTGAGCTAAGTTGTGCCGCTGTACACCTAATAGGTCCCAGTCGAGAGTGTGGTCTCTTTGCTTCCTTGCTCCCAAAACCGAGCCAAAGTGATGGGTTATAAAATCTTTCTTAGCGCTCTGGTTGTACACATCCTGCCCTTCAATCTGGATGGAGGCAATATGATTCTTTCTTTTGCGCGAGTTTATCTTGAGATGAAAAAATCTGGTGTTGGCGTCCCCTTGTTTTATCCATTTAGTTCTTGCCCTCTGTTTAAATCTCGCTTTCTGTATTACTGCTAGCCCAAGCAGTCTCGTTTTTAGGCTCTTTCTGAGGCCACTTTCTAGGTCCGATAGGTTTCTTGCTTCCTGGGCTTTATCTAACTGTAATATGATCTCTGCGGCAATTGCAAATTGCAGCTGTGTGTTTCCGATGAGGTTGGAGCTCCATTTCTTCAGCGTCTTTGCTAGCCTGGTGAGCTTGATGTGTAGGCGAGTGATCTCATCTGTAGTTGTCACCTGTCTGTGCCAGCAATCATGAACTACCTGGTGAATCCCGGGGATAGAGCACCACCAGTTTTCAAATTTGAAGGCTTTGGCTGTTGCAGCTCTCATCGATCCTAGAAGCATCAAAGGGCAATGGTCTGAAATCATCGTGGATAGTGCCTGTAAGTGAGAGTCGCTAAACTCGATATCCCACTCCGGGGTGCAGATCATCTTGTCGATGTTGGTGTGGGTTGGAACTCCCTGGCCATTCGACCAGGTATATGCTCGGCCATGAAGATATATCTGTCGAAGCTGCATAGAGTCGATGGCTGTTCGGAAAGCTGTAAGGAGCCTTGTGTTAATCTGGTTGTTACTTTTATCTGCAGCTCTTAATATGAGGTTGAAGTCACCTACAACGAGCCATCTAGGCAATGTCCTGTGTTTAATATTTTTTAGCTCCTGGATGAATTGTAACTTGTCTTGTTCTGTTTGCGGACCATAAACCCCGGTGCAGGTCCAGCTTAGTTGACTTTCAGAATGTGCTATATCAGCTGTGATAGAGTGGGCTTCTAGGGAGATGTTGCTCAACGTGAAGTGCCTACTTGAGCAGGCGAGGATAATCCCTCCTTTGGTTCCACTTGCTGGCAGCACGCAATAATTATCAACGAACGATGGTCCGAGGGTTTGTCGGATAATGGTGTCATCGACCACGTTTAGCTTTGTTTCCTGTAAGCATATCATGGTAGCCCTGTTTTGTTTGATTGCCTCGCAAATAGTATCTCTTCTTGCGGCGTTGTTAAGTCCTCTAACATTCCAGGACAAGAGGCGAAGGTGTTTGTGTGTCATTTTGGGAAAATCTGGTCTGCATCTCTACCATACAACCTGTTGCTGTACGCATTGATGCTGTACGCGATGAGGTGAAGTAGAGCTCTGGGAATGAATGCACACATATACCATACTGGGTCGTCGTTCTGGGGTAGCACTAGTACCAAGACCTGCGATAACATATAATCCATTGAGGCGAGGTGATGGGGCAGCGTCCTTTGTCGCACCGACAAGCCGGCTGTCGACAAAATATTACAGAACCTGGGCTTGAGGATAACGCAACAATGCGCTGTAGAGGTAGCAGCAAAAGCATCTGAACTAAGACCTGCAACTAATCTTCTGACGGTGCTAAAAGTTCTTTGGATGATAAACATAAGAGGAAACGAAACAACAACAGGGGCTGGATCAGCACCCTCTCAAGCTGCAGCCTTGAGCACAGCCGAGACATCTAGCTTCCCGAGCACTCCTGCAAGGGTGGCGAAGGCTACAACAGTGGATTCATTGAGGGGATCTTTGAATAGCTCTCTGTATCGCTCGAAGTCCATCGCTCCTGGGTCCGTATTGGCTGCCAGGATGCCCAATTTCTTCATGAGAATGAGGCGGGCCTTTTCCATTGCGGTGACGGAACTCTTGGAGGTGGATGAGCTGCTTGCATTGGCCGCTTCCGCCCTCCTGGTTTTGCTTCTGGTAGTCGGCGCCAGTGGGAGCGCCGGGATCAGCGGCTGCGGGATCTGGCGGGTGATGTGCTTGCGAAAATCCGCGAGTGTCATGCTGTCCTCTACCTCGGATCCGCCCGTGTCCGTGTCCGGCTGAGGAGCTTCAATGGGATCATCAGCATGGACGAATGCTTCTGCAAGGGGCTGCTGGGGCTGCAGATTTGCCTCCTCATTCATCGGATCGAGCGCATAGCTGCTGGCAAGAGCTAGCGCTCGGACCTGGGAAGTGATCTGGAGCAGCGGGTCTTCATTCTCACGTGTCGGTGTGCTGAACGGAAAGCGCTCTGGGGAGCGAGAGCGTTCCCGCACACCTTCTTTGTCTATGTTGGTCCTCTGTTTTCCAGATTGTGCTTCGCCCCCATCTTTGTTCTCTAGAGCAGCATCATAAAGGAGCTCTCTTTGGCGGTATCCTCCTCCCCTTCTGGTGCTGCTACTACTGCTCCTGTTGCCTTTATGGCTATGCGCTCTGTTGTGCCGTGCGCCCCGCGGTGGCGGCACGTCCCAACCGGAGTGGCGTGTCCTGGTCGGGCTACGGCTTCGCTCGCGCTCATCATCACTGTCGTCCGATGGGGGCGTGATCCTGTCATGCACGGAGCGACGTGGCGGCCGAAGCGGACCATCTTTAACGCCGAGCTCCCATTGGAAGGAAGTGTGGCGCGGGCCGTCATCTGAGGAGATGGGCGAGATCTCCCCGCTGATGGGACTTGCCGGGTCCTGGGCGCGGTACGCTGGGCTGCGCTCCGGGGGCGCGTAGTCGATGATCTGATCGACGTGGATGAGAACCGGGTGCGACATGAACCGCAGCGGTGGTCCCTGTGGGCGGCCTTGCCCGGCGAAGCGCCGGGGCCCGAGACCGTCGTCGTCATCTGACGCCGGGGGGCTCCTCACAACCTGGTCTGTGGTGTAGACTCCTGAGCGAGGCACCGCGCGCGAGTTCTGCGTGGAAATCCACACTCGCATGCAGGCCGTTTCCTTGTCAGCGAGTGGTTCATCGAAGCCTCCTTCTTGAAGCCCTGTGTGCGCCAGGATGGACGCCACTGCCTCCGGCCCCCATTCTGAGCGGGGAACGCCCTCAATACAGAGACGCATTCGGAACCTCGCTTGGTGCACATTCCCAGAGGCAAGTCTTGACCATGGGCGGAACCGGAGGCGAAGTTCTTCGATGTTGAGGCTTGGTTCCTGCAGCACCAAGTCCCGGACTTCTGGGTCACTGAATACAGCAAGGTATTCTTTGGCGCCCATCATCGAGACCTGTACTTCCTCGCGCCTAATCTCAAAGTAGTCCGCCAGGATCCGGCAGATCTGCCTGTTAGAGCTCTGTAGGTGCTGGTTGAGAAGCAGCACGATCACTCCTGTGGATGCAAGGTCCCGCTCTGACCGCGCCATTTTGGTTGTAAGCCTGTTGAAACAGCGAATGTTGTCGGGCCTGTCCTCCCAGGCGTTAGCTGGTGCTGCCATCTTGGGGAGCAAGGGAGGGAAGCTGCGGAGGTCAGGTGCTCTTGTGGTCCTGTTCAGCTGGGGGCGGGTGAGCTGAGCGCGGCACCTCCTCGCTTTATGCCCAGATCTGTTACAGAGCAAGCACCTCAGCGGCTCTCTGCACTCTGCGATGTAATGCTTTGGGCTCAGGCATCGGAAGCAACATCTCATAGCCCTTTTCCTGAACAACGCACTGAAGCTGGGAGCATTAACGATGGCAGGTGGGGCATGCTCCTGGAAGCTGCCGTTCATCCCTCCTTCACTTCTGCGTACGAGAGGTTGGTTGCCTCTGCTCTGAATGCGCACCAACCGGTCCTGCCGACGACTAGAGACTTTAATCCATGGATTCTTGTTATCGTCTTCAATGCTCGGAGCTGTGGACGAGTGAACCTGCGCAGGTTGTTGAGCTGCAGTTCCCGAGGGCTCCTGGTGGGGCGACAGGGTGCTACCATTGATGCCGCTGAGGGGACAAGGGGTGGGGAACTCCTGTTGCGCCGAGTGAGCAGAGGACCCCATTGGTGCCTTGCCGCGTGCGCCACTGGGGACATGCTTTGCACTGGGGGGGAACTCCTGTGACGCCTGGGTCTCCGGGACGAAGCTCGATTCAAAAGCTGGGGACAGATCTGGATCTGGGCGCTGGGTGAGAGCAGCAGGCGGGGGAACGGTTTCTGAGGCTAGCTTGGGGGGGTAGCGCGCTTGGCTAAGGGGTGCGGCAGCGGAGGGGGCGGTGGGGGTAGGGCCGGCGGCGGGGGCGGAGGGAGCGGCGGCGCGTGCGCGGGGGGCCTGGGCGGCGGGGAGCGGGAGCGAGAGGGAGCCATCTATTCTACCCATTTGAAATCGACAATACATGCGCAGATCTAACCATTTTCATTCTAATTTTCCTACTTCTGAAAATTGCCACTTGTCTCCATGAAATCGTAAGAGCTGACTGAAATATTTCATTTGGTATTACCAATATATATTAAGTATCAATATGAGTCGATAATCATGTGATCTCTTTTGGGTTCAGCAAAAACTTATACACTTCCATTTTCTTTTCCTTTTTTTTTGAAAAGAGGGAGATATAACTTAAGAATGAATGTTTGTACAATCAAGCATGCTCAATTCTGACACGCAGGAAGGAACCGCACCATGCAAAATCCCACCACTGCACACAGCTCCCTCCAAGCTGGTTGAGCCAAATTATGTGCAACATCATTACTCTGGCGCCTGATTTTAGAAAACTTCACAGCCGGAAGCAACGCCATGGACGCAGGATTCAATTAGCGCTCCTCGCACCTGAGACCAATCATTAGCAGTGGAACGTAGCGATTGGATCACCGAAAGGCAGTCAGTTTCGATAATCACTGGATGGTTAATCAAAGAAGAACCAGTGTACATGAAGTATCTTATTAGTTGACAAGTAGTCATTTGATCCACAATTACCAGAAATGGCCTTATCACAATTTTTTTTATATCACCTGTACTTCTGGATACTTGCATCACATTTTGTTGAAAGTGATTGCAAATTTTTGCATGGCATAATCTAGCTTGTAAAAACAATGAGCCTCATCAATAAACATATGTTCCAAGCATTAGAAGTAAATGAAATACATTTTCAACTCCCAACATCAACTGTGAAAGCCGTTGGATTTGAGATTATCGGAAACAACAATGGTTAGAGCCGGTTCCAAGATTCTCTAGTTCACTCTATACATTGTAATCTCTGTTGCGATTGTAGAAGTGGAAGAAAGAAATAGTTTCCTAGTGTAGAATTTGCTTAACTCAGACCGGGTTTTATGTCTGCTTATGGATGATTTTTGAGGACTCGTCTATTTGTCTTTTATGAAAGCTGAGAAAATCAATTGTTTAACTTCATAGCAGTCTATGGACCAGACATAATTCATTGTTTGTGAATATATTTCTTTCTTATCAGAGGTTTTCCCGGAGCTGAGTGATCTGTGCTGCAAAGCCGTGTTTCATTTTCTTTATCGTCTGCTGCAGAAGTCGAACCAATCTATCATTGCAACTATTCTACTATTTGCCCTATCAGCGGGAGAACATGACTGCTGCATTTGGTGCAGCGCATAAGACATATTAAGGCCAATATACTTGTTGAAATAATTAGCAATTTTCGAATTAATCTAATGCAGAAACATATCATGACATAGCCATAAATAGAATGAGCCAACTCAGGCGCACTAGACACGCTACTCAGAGGTAAACAGGAGGCTAAAATCCCTATCTCATTTGCATCAAAAGCAAAGCTGAAACTCAGGAAAACGTACGTCGGGATAGCCGCGGCGTACGATGCAGTGTTGGCGTCAGAAGCCATGGTGATGAAGCCCTCGTAGTCGAAGTAGTCGTCCGACGACGAGGAAGTAGTCGAAGCAGCCGTGCGGTCGTCGAGGAAGCAAACCGGTCGAGGTAGCCGTGCGGTCGCCGACGAAGATGAGGAAGCAGATCGTGAGCAGTCGCACCGAGACGCTCCCCAAAAACCTTATCGCCCCTCACCCGGTACAGGTTCTCGAGAGGCGGGGTTCCGGAGGCCTGCTCTCCCGCACGGCCGTGTACGCGGACGTCGGGATGGGATCGTCGGAAAACAGCGGCAGCGAAAAGGAACAAAAATAGAGGACGGCGCGAGGAAGCAGATGCAATCTAAGTCTCCTCGCTAGGGCTGCCCTCCTCGTTCTTATATAGTCGCTCGGGTAGGACGTGGGGCTTAACGACTCCACGTTTTAGCCCGGCTCGGCTCGGCTCGATCACGAAACACGACGCGCGCGCGCGACGTGGCGTGGCGAGGCGGGCGGAGGAGGAGCGTGCGGGAACTAGTCCTCTTCCCAAGCTCTTAGTGGAGGGTAGAAAACCAACCCTTATATGTTGGTCTAACTCCCTTTCCACTAGCAATATGGAACTAAGTTCCACCACTTGCTATGCAACTATATGAGCCTTTGAGATTTTTCAGGAATTAATTGAAACATGGGCCTAGAGCCCATTAATTCCAACAATACTATCATTATGAGTACGGCATACTTTGCAGGGCTAGAAGTGAAACATTGAAAACACACATTCTTCTATTGCTAGAAAAGAAGTTATTCCTCTTCACAGTTAAAGTGTCCATAGAAGAAAAGGAGAAATAAGAAAATTTACATCACATTCTGAAATTAAACATAAACAGACCATGGGTACAATGCCTCCGGCGTACAACGCCCTCGGCGTTAAAATCTTGCTTTTATTCTCCTAGAGTAACTCAATATTGGTGTGGATACAAAGGAAAAACATCCTCACGTGATAGGAGACGGGTTTTTTTCAGTCCGAAAGAAGCGATTTGTGATACCGGATTTCTATTATTAAAGGGCAGCTTTTGGTCTCTCTGTGAGTCACATGATAAAAGGGCCGCTGGCTCACACATGAATTACTTGAACTCATTTTGCGTGATAGTACTTCTAGCAAAACTTTCTTTGCATGATGGCTAGTGCTAGTGCAAAAACAAATAATATTTATTTAAAATTGAAGCAAATCAAAATGTTTTTATTTTGGTCTTCTTCTTTTAAAAATGGCCATGTTTTTTTTTGGGGTTTAAAGGAGGTCCTTTTTTGTGTGATAGTAATTCTAGCAAAAGCATGTTTGCATGATGGCTAGTGCTAGTGCAAAACCAAATAATATTTATTTAAAATTGAAGCAGATCAAAATGTTTTCATTTTTGTCTTCTTTTTCAAGATGGCCATGTTTTTTTGCGGGGTTTAAAGGAGGTCCATTTGTCTCCACGCAGTCGCCAAAAACACACAACTAAATTAATTCCAATAATTTCCATTTTTCTCCTGCTCTATGCACAACTATACGGCAAATCAGCTACCAAAGTTGTAAATGAAAACTTAGATATCATCGGCCAAAATAAAAATTAGACATGATTTAGTTCAAAAATGTGAGACCCATAACCACCTGATCAACTAGTACCTGAAATGGAAGTTTCACATTTTGTTTCTATATCAATATCAATTCGAAATTGTCATCTTAACCACATCCACGACTACACAAATGGTCATCCAGGACCCTAAACTTTGACACACCGGACACAAATGATCATCCAAGACCTTAAGCTTTGACACACCGGATCTGGACATCTGGACAGGGCGAGGGCTGCGGCGGCCATGGTGAGCGATAGCAAAGTCGAAGATGGTGCTGCAGGAGCAGCCGGTGCAGGATCTCAGCCACAAGTGCACTGCCACGCACGGCCGACAATGATGAGGATTTGGCCTTTGGCATGGATTCCGGTGCTGGGCCTCTCGACGAAGGGGGTTAATGTTGGAGGAAAGGTGTGATTGTCAGAGAGAATAAAGGGAGAGGCGAGGGTGTGGCTGACATGTGGGTCAAAGATATTTTGATTTCTACATATGTTGTTTTATGTGTAAATATTTGGCCTCAGATATAGTAGGAGCTAATTAAAATAAACAGATTTTAAGGGTGAAATAAAGAAACAACTCAAGCCACTTTGCATTTGAATATAAATTTTGTGAAAGGACTTGAGCTAATGTGTGTTACTTCTTCTACGAGGCTACCACTGTACATGTCCTTGGTTTCTCTAGTTTTTCTGCCTTGATTCTCCCTTTATATATAACACCTATCAACATGCAAAAGCACTCTTGCTTTTAACAAAAATGAACCTCGTCAAAGAGCAGTACCAAACAAATACAGCAGCAACACAATCAACATAATTTCGATGATATTATACCACCATAAGCCCGACAGTTCGCTGTTGTGAGTAATGCTGAACATATTCAAAATGGTAAAGTTCTTTTTCTTTCGAGAAACCAATGCTGGTTAAGTACAAGCAACTCCATGAGTACAACATTGCCTACGTGAAGCTTGCGTCACTTCCGTCGGGAACTAGTGGAATGGAAAGAAATTGTACAACGTTTTCGTGTCATGGCTTCTGAAGGCTCTCGAACGGCATCTTGGCGAAGCTGACCAACGTTTGTGGGCAAGCTGACCTCCGTTGTAGCAGGTAGGTTCGGGCGGCAGGAACCCCTTCGATGCCATGGAAGGAGGCATAGCTCCGAGAGGAGCCGACGGGCCCCCTCCACAGGAGGCAGCAACCTGAATAAACCGGAGAAAGACCATGGAGATCTCTTGCCGCATTAGAAACTAGGAACGTTGAAGGAAATCGTCACCAAATCCTTCACCAGCTTAAAGTGGTTGAGTATGAAAACACAGCCAATGCAATACATTCTGAGGAACAACGTCCCAACAGATTTTACAACAGAAATAACAAAACCAAACCATAAAATTCGCTCTAAGCATTGTTGACGCTTTGCCGGCAAAGCAAAGCTTCATTCTGTGTTTCCCACTCAGGGTGTTCCTACCAATAATAACTGGACCTGCCGAACTACGAACATCTCGAACGTAGTAAGCTTTTCTTTTGTTCTTCTCTCATATCTCAGTATTGTTGTGAATGCAGAAGAAATGCGTCGGGCTTTTTCATTCTGAAATGTGCGATTTCGATTGCTATTTTGAAGGGCAGCTTATGTTTGTGCTTTATCTTAAGCACACGATAAAAGGGCCACTGGCTCACACATAAAATCCATCCTGGAACTATTTCTGTGTGATAGTACTCCTATCAAAACGGTCTTTGCATGATGGGCACCTTAGGTATGGCTAATGGTGGGACTCGGGCCGTGCCGTGCCGGCACGGCACGAGTCCGGCGTGCTTCGTGCCGCCGCTTGACCATGCCGGCACGGCCCGCCGTGGCCACCGTGCCGGCACGCGCAGCCGCAGCGACAGCCCAAACACGGCACGGTGGCCCGCCGTGCCGCCTCCGGGCCGTGCCGGCACGGGCACGCCACGGGCGGGGAGGAGGAGCTGCGCCGGCGCGGGAGGAGGAGGGGGGCGGGCGGCGGGAGAGGGCGCGTGCGAGGAGGGGGCGGGCGCCGGCGCCGGCGGGAGACGGCGCGAGGGAGGAGGGCGGTGGAGGCGGAGCGCGCGAGGAGGGGGCGGCGCCGGCGGGAGACCGGGCGAGGAGGGGGCGGCGCCGGCGGGAGACCGGACGAGGAGGGGGCGGCGCCGGCGGGAGACAGAGAAAGGGAGGAGCTGCGATGGAGGCAGCGCACGCGAGGAGGACGGGCGGCGGGAGACGGCGCGAGGAGGGGACGGGCGGCGGCGCCGGCGAGAAACGGCGCGGGAGGAGGGGCAATGGAGGCCGGGCGTGTCGGGCCGAGCGGGGTGGGGATTTGGGGTGTGGGGAATCAGGGTGGGTGGGGAATCGGGGTAGGCTGGATTTGGGGTGAGGAGGCGGGACGGGCCGGGCCGGCCCGAACACGACTCGCTGCATCGTGCCGGGCCGTGCAGCCCATCAGGCGCCGTTTCCAGGCACGGCCCGGTCCGAGGTGTCGTGCCGTGCCAGCCCGACCCGTTTACCAGGCGTGTCGGGCCAGGTCCGTGCGCCGGGCCGTGCCGGTCGGGCCTCGGGCAAGCCCGGAATAACCCGGCCCGAGTCCCACCTTTAGGTATGGCTGGTGCAAAACCAAAGCATATTTACTTCAAAATTGAAGCAGATCTGAATGTTCTCATTTTGGTATACCTCTCTTAAAATAAATATGGCAACTTGTCTAGGATGATATAAAAATTCCCTATCTGATGAACTAGCCGTCTGAGTTGTAAATCATAGAACTTCCCTACCGCATTCTGTTATCCCATACAATTTCCCTACAACATTCTGTCCATATGAATATCCTTTTCTTTTTAAGTTATCTCATATCAATATAAATTCAGAAGCATAAAAATAGTCCTCGCCAAAGAGCAGCTTTCCAGTATTAGTAGAGTAATACACCAGCAACACAATCAGGCGTAATTTCAATATTATGCCATTTGTTTTTTTCTAGAGGAGTTATGCCATCAGTTGGAACAGTTAGGTGTACTATAGCACTAGGTCTTTAGTTCATCATTTAAAAAATTATGAGATTTTTTAATTAACTTGACTACGTTCACACAACATGCATCTACCATGCTATAAAATTTCAAGTCAAAATTTGACCCATATGTCAAGAAACAAAAAAAAGAAAAAAAAGATCAACTATTTACATCTAAATTTTTCTTCGTTTTTTGATGTAGGGATCAAATTTATATCTTGATTTTCATGCCATGGTAGATGCATGTTTCTGAATGTTATAAAAAAATTCATGACCTTTTAAATACTGAACTGGAGGTCTAATATATCAGTACACCTAAAACCCGTAGTGTACCCAAGTCGTGCCCAATTAGTTTGGCAGCCGTGAGCAATGCTGACCATTTTGGAAACAGTAAAGTAACTGACCAAACAAATGATTTAACGAAATACAACTCAGTTACAGGGCAATCCAATAATCCAGCTCTTCATAGGAATTCACAGTTCAAAGCTGTGATCAGAGCACCTCAAAACGTATTGATAATACAGTACACCCCGATCGATCACAGAAAATGACTCGAAGATAACAAAAGCAAATCATACAATGCGCTCAAGCTCCCTTGCGTAGCCAAGTGTTTGGTTAATGACCGGCGCCGCTGGTATCTCCTTGCAGGGCTGGGACTCCTTCGCCTTTTGGAAGAAAACTGAGCCGTTTTTGACATCCCAATCAGGGTGTTCCTGTCAATAAAATGATACTTAGAATCTACGGTGAATACCACGTAATTCAGCAGGAACATGAAAATGGAAGGAAAGAATTTACCTCTGTTATGTACTGTTCCAGTTCTTGGTCAGAGCTGAACATAAACATTTGTTTTGCATCACTTATTGACAAGTAATCATATCCCTTCTCGCTGCATCCAGCTATTTCATCTCTGCATGCAGAACAAAAATCACAGTAAGGAACTGCAGAAAGTGTACATCAGTAGATCAAACAGGAAGCGGCAGTGATAGAAACCCACTTACCTAACTGTTTTGGCGAGAAGGTCCATGAAGTATACATAAGTTTCGTGTGGGACTGCCTGTCGAGCACTCAACACTCGGTTGTAGGCGCCCTCCATAAAGGACTGCTCAAGCTCAACAGCATGCTTGATGCAAGGATTCTCTAGTGCTTTGGCGGGCAGAAGCTCCAGCTCAGTGTGGAACTCCGCAATTCTATTCTGGACCAACAGCCTCAGAAGATTAAGCCCCAAAATTGGGTACTCCTCTGGTGATGGAGGAATTATGCCACTGCACGCATCAGCATGATTTAGTATGATATAACATGAGATATGCAAAACAACAATTCCAGCATCCCCCTGGATAAAATATTTGTGGACATGTCCACATGAAATTTATAACTAGCTATGAACATGTTCTGGAACCTGATAAAGCAACATCTAACAGCAAGCAAATAAGATGTGAGAACAACTCTGCTAAGACAGTAGAAACACAAAATATTTACCAGTCTGGCAAGGATATCACAGCTCACCAGTAGGCCGGCAATGGAGAGTTTGATACAAACCCAATCTACACATAACTTAACTGTGAGTTAAAAAATAATTCTCAACCCAGCCCCTGTTTCATATTCTACTACCCAACTGAACCCAGCAAACATAACACTATATAACTCAGACAAGGCTAACAATAAACTACTTTGGTTTAATTCATTAGCAACTTACACCCAGACGAAAACCAATAATGCTTCTTTGGTTTGGCCTTACTGCATAATAACCCAATGGAAGACGAAAGAAACAGGGAACAATGCATGCACTGAAATGACACAATGCAGACAGCAAAAGGAACTGACAAAGTGGTAAAAAGGAACTAACCAGGTGTCCATGTAATAAGGCTTGAGCTGGCAGAAGTCCCTTTCAAATGCATCTTGGTCTTCCATTTTCACACTCAAAACAACTGCATGCTCATAAATGTCCCCTGAAAGGTTTCAGGTTGATTTTAGTACTTGCTCTGTTAAGGATAACTGAAAGGTTTCAGGTTGATTTTAGTACTTGCTCTGTTAAGGATAACTGAAAAGTTTCAGGTCGATTTTAGTACTTGCTCTGTTAAGCATTTGCTGCCAAAATACTCGCGAAAGGTTGGTTGCCAAATAGCTGGACCATAACAATCTAGACACACATCTTCCTCAAAAAACAGGGCATAGGTTACATCAATTAGCAGAATCGTTCATGCATGGCTACAATATATGAACAAACATGTCGTTGATGAATCATAACATGACTATTTTATCTAAATGACCATCAAAAACAAACATCCAATGCAGCATCCAAGGTCACGTGCAAAAGGAGCAATATTATCCCAGTGTTCACATTATGAACCACCAATGAGCATACATATTTGTGCACACACTAGAGGATTGCTAGGACAATAATGTATCTGAAAAAAAAGCCATCTTACTCGCAATTTTGAGCTCCTCCACAGCGTTTGGCGTCTGCTGAAACGACGGCGGAAGGCTAGGAAACTTGGTGAGGAGGACCTACAAAAGGAGGGCGTTTCACATGTCAATATATAAAAAGTCTACCTCTCTATTGCGGAATCATAGAGGCAGTCCAATTATGCTCTCCGACCTAGTAAAAATCGAGTCTTTTTGCCACAAACCGAACTAAAACCTGAAGAGAGGTTACTGAGCAGATCTACCCGCTAAAGATGATAAAAACTAGATTAAAATCCAGCCTTTGGCCAGCCAACCGATGTAAATCACTCATACACCAGCTCCCTCCACCAAACAAACCCTAGAATCGAACGGAAAGCGATTCAAACCCCGCTGCACCATCAGGCCGGCGTCTCCAGAAGGCGAAGACTATCGACAAGAATTACCCATCGACACCAACCAGCACCCCCTAAAATCGCATCTTTCACGCCGGGAGGCCTCAAATCCCACCCCAGATCGAGCTGACGAAGGACGACATATATCTCGCCTTGAGTTTGATCTGGTATCGTGAAGCAAAGGGAGACACACACGAGTGTATTGCTAAGGTTCGTCCGATCGTGCGTACTGGGTAATCGGCACGAAAAGAGTTCCCGAATCCAAACTTTCTGCCGCAAGCAAAGGTCGCCGGACCAACCCTAAAACCTCGAAACCACCTCCCGACGAAGAATCACCGACGTAAATCCAAATCCCAGGACGGAAACATCAGGGGAGGGAGAAGAAGAGGCGGGCGAGATCCATCCATCGGCCCAGGGGCAGGCGGGAGGGGGCACGCACCTTGAGCTGCGAGAGGAGGTTGGCGCAGACGTCGAGGTCGCTCCGGGCGTAGGCCGCCTTGAAGCGGGCGAACAGCTGCGTCACCTCCACCAGCTTCGGATCCATCGGTGACTTCGGCGGCGGCGGCGGCGGCGGCGGCAGGGGGGGTCGCTCGAGAGCCCTCTCTGTTCTGCTCGTCCGGCTTCTCTGTATCGGCGGGTTGGACCGGAGTTTCTCGTGAGGAGGCTTTGCTTCGCGTGTTGGGTTTGGTTATATCGGAGCCTTTTCGTAGGGCGATCCGGATCCGGCGTTGGGCCGGATGAAAGCGGAGGTGGTATCCGACCCGACCCGTACGCTGACACGTTGGCTCTTCGAGTCAGCCTCTCGCAACCCCTAAAATATTTCCTTTTTCTAGACTACCCTTGTTGAACCTATTAATTCCCAAGATTTTTTAAAAAATTTCTACCCTCCCTTTGAGTGCTTGTGATAGGTTAGAGCATCCCGTCCCTGCGTGCTAAGAAGCGGGGTTAGATGGAGATGAATTATCTAGATCACTGCCAAGAGCTTTGAGATAGAAACTAAGATCAAATAGCTTAGCGGTTAAGCTTTTTTTCTTAATGTGTATGGTTTTTATTCTAAATTAAACCATTTAGCAACATCTTAGGATTTATAAGTGGTGCTAACATAAGTGATAAAAATAGTTAAAACGTTAGGAGAAGAGAGAAAATTGATGTGTTCAGCATCAATTTTAGGTGATAAAAGTGCGGATGCTCTTGGTGAATACCACTATTGAGCATCCCGTTCACATTTGACAGAATAAGATTATATAGGTAAAAGAAAATGAGTTAAAATCGTATTCTAACAGACAGAAAAATAAGAAAGACACATTCAATTATGTGTTAAGTAAAGTATTTTTATTTTAATATACTATACTTAATTAAATTATAATTTGTTTTGTCAAGTAAGGCACTAGTTTTTTTATGGTTACTTGTGCACGGAACTTACATAATAAGGTTGGAAAATACTAGAGTTCAGCATCTCCACACTAGCCCCACAAAATGCTCAGATTTGAGTAGTGACTCCGACTTGCCATGAAAATTTCTAAAAATTGATGATATAGTGTATGGAGTTATCACTGTTTAAATTTCAACTTCAAATCAAATATGTTATAAGAAAAACGGATAAGTCTGTTGTGAATAGCAATATTTCTTTCGTTTCCCTTTTGATTACCATTTGTTAGTATTTCTAATCTTCATTATTCTATAAGATAGAATGAGTTTGAACTTAAATTTAAACACATATAGTGTAAATTAAGAAATACATAGAGAATCTTTTCAGAAATTTTATTTTGATTTAGTGCCCCCAACCACCTGTACACGACGAAGACGGATTGCACGTGACATGTTACCCCTTCTCTAGCCTATAACATGTCAACTTTTTTGCTTAAAACATGTCAAATAATATGAACAACAAACTTTCCCTACACTCCTACCTCATGGAACATTTCGGAAATGAAAAAAAGTAAAAATAAAGCATCTGTTCAAGTCAGGATATGATTTAGCAACAGTCGCTACCAAATTTGCAAATTCACATACCATTTCAGAGATGCATACGGTCACTCCGAAACTAACCAGCAACCACGGACTAAACTAGATCATGTTCATGAACCATCTGTGACCAGCATAAGATCCCGGCTAAATGGACTTCCGTTAAAATACAATGAGATATCAAATAGACCAGATAACCCAAAGGAAGCATCTAAATCATCTAATATCGCCGAGTAGTTACTGCTGTTTGTCACTTGTTAGTAATCCACCTAATATCGCCCAATGGTCTAACAACACAATTCAGATGCAACCAACAGACAACAAAGAGCAATAACTCGAATGGTTCAGCGTCAATCAGCACACAATTGCTGTCGAAATGATGAAGAGAATTTTAGCAGTAATGGAGCTCTCTAATGCCAAAGATTGTAGCACGGGACCCTGGACTGAGTAGGCTTCTCCTT
The DNA here is from genome assembly GCA_019208055.1 of Stipa capillata. Lineage (NCBI taxonomy): Eukaryota > Viridiplantae > Streptophyta > Magnoliopsida > Poales > Poaceae > Stipa > Stipa capillata. Next base: position 399,727 of record JAGXJF010003061.1, read on the forward strand.
GCTGCAGACGACATCCATGAATGTGTCCATCAGTTGCGCGACCAGGCTAGCTGGTTCGCTGATGAGAGCATCAACAAAGGCACTCACGATGCGCCTATCCTTTGTCGATGCCTTCAGGCTGAACCAAGTGAGGAACTTTACACGGAACTCCTTGTCCATGTGTCCTCCGTGCTCCAGCCATCTGACCACCTTCACACAGTATTCGTATTGCTGCTCCAAATAGTTTTTGCAGGCAGAATCAGGGGTGCTGCTAAGCCAGTCAGGTTTGCTGGGAGCTTCTGAAGGAGAGGAGTTGGAGCTAGTGAATGGTAAAACTTCCGATGTTGGGGGCAACTGGCTTTCATCATTGTCACTTACACCATCCAACCTTGCAATCTTTGCCCGCTTGTAATACCTGTCAGGGGACTCATTGTTCTCACTTGAGTTTGTAGAACCCTTGGGCGAATCATATTGAATGGCCCTTTCTTGCTTCTGCAAGTCCAACTCCTTTTTCTGATTCTGCACCGCATCCTCTTTGATGCACATGCTCTCAGAATTTTGAGTTGAGCATTGGCTGCTGCCACGGTGAAGGCTTCGTGTAGAGCATTTGCCTTCCCATTCACCAAACCCCCGTGTGCTGCTAAAAGGCAAAACCTTGAAGAAATATTCAGTTGAAGGGCTTAAACCTGAAACAAGGCTCTTAGTATTTGGCCTCAGTATGTGGCATGTGGGCTCTGTTGGATACTTGCACACCTTGGCACTTCGGTGCCAAACTCTGCAGCCATCAATGTGCTCCTTATCATATTATCCTGATATTTCAATACAATAACCAATGAAAATGGAGTGATCTCCTCGAAAAGGATCTGGGGTTGGGGACCTGCAAAAGTAAATACCATCTGTTAATACATAGTTTGTAGTCTGCAACATTTGTAAGGAAACTTTCAAAATGCAGTTTTCAGATACATGCAACTAAGTCTAGTTTTACAAGGACGATTTCTCAGAGTGCAGCTGCTGTTCAAGTAAGTCAACAACCATACAAACTTACCTAGGAGTTCCACATTATTGTTTGTCTCAAGCACCAAGGTGCTATCCAATGTAGAGTCTACTATTTCTAATGCACAGAAACAGAGTTTCTGAACATCAGCACCACACTAAGTCGGTTCACGATGCCCCGCCCCATGATTGCAGACACTTGATCCAATGCACCACCAACTTCTTTCGCGAGTATTTTTACAGCTGAGCTGATTATGTTCGACAGTTCCCTGTAACGTTCAGACCCTTTCATCATTTTATCGCTCAACGATAGACGCTCACATAGCACATCAACTCTTCTAGCTTCCCTTGCAATTGCTAGTTGTTTCCGCAGATTCCTGCAAGGTTAATATGTGAAAAACAACACTTATTATTTCCACAGGGAAGAGATACAAATGACGATAATAATTGCAACTTGATTGACTATTGATAATGTTTCAAACTATCAATCTTAAGCCCTTTTCATCATTTTTTTTCTTTACAGAAGTTTGTCAACAGAAGGATGGAAAACATACAAACTATTTCATCATAGCAAAAAGAAAAAGTAATAGCCTACCACAATTCTATAATCCATTGTTTAATTTATCACCGAAATTTTAACCGTCAGATTTTTGTTTCCAAACGTAACTGTAAGAACGAGTATGAGTAGATTGAGACAATTTTGGCTCAAATTTTCCAGGTGAAGCGTAGCCTTCAAATTACTTGGCACAAAAAAAGTACGGATATCACAGTTGACTACAACTGGTCAAGTACCAGTACCACACTGTGGCTACTGATAGAATGCAGGATATTATTTTAGATAATTTTGTTTTCATATAAATAACCTTTTCCTTCTGGCATGTTTAAAGAAAAACAGTCAAGAGGCTACCTCATTAGCCAGTTGATCTTCCCGCAGCAAACGCAGTAGAAACTACCGTCTAACTTGTTGCATGCATTCTTGAGAATGCCAGCTTTTTTATTCTTTAGAGCACACCTTAAATGACATGACAATCCACATGAAAAACCACTATATGGATTATCAGAGCTGCAAACCAACCATAAGCTAGGATCCTTGTTTTCATCATATTTATGGCAAATGCAGCAAGAGCAACGCTTGCAATGTGCATCTCCTTCATTTAGGGTGGCTTGACATGCAACATTACTGCATATCAATGAACTACCAGCTCGGGCCTCTCTGCATATTGATAAATCAGAGTTTACACTTTTAGTGAAATGCTGTGGTTGTTCCCCATTTGCTTTCTTTTGCATCTCGTCTTCGTTACTCTGCCCCAATAATAAAGCATTTGAATTATCATCCTTCAGCTGGCTGTTCCTTCGTGAAACTAATTTTAACAGATAGGCAATCATCTTAGATTTTGGAACATTGGTGTACTTCCTCTCCTTGCCCAGCTCGGCACAAATAAGCTCGAGAAGATCCCTACGAGTCCAGCATTGAAGAATCTCAGCGGCACCTTGTGGAAATCTTGAAACTTCATACACTAACTCTCTCTTGTCTTTCAGACTCATCTCATTGCGTTTTTCTGGATTCATCACAAATCCTGGATGAAAGAATAATGAGCTATAGCGACTAGTAGTGATTCAATTGAGATAAAAAAATACAGAAACAAATGTGCTGTAAAAGGACAGAATGAAGACACACATAGAAATATAAAAACAGAAAAAGACATATTAATATAGTATAATATAATGATGCTAACTAATTGTATATTGACACCGCTGTATAGAGAGATTGATAGCCTATGTTTGCACATATTTCTAACACCAGAACAGGGGTGTGGAGGGAACCTTATCTGGTTTTATTAGTTCAAACTATTTGACACACTTTGGAAAGAACTCACAAAAAGAAAGGACAGCAACACAGTCAAAAAACACTCCCCCACTGCATTCAGCTAATTTTAGATTTGGCCACATAATGAAACTCAGCCTACATTATCTTTCTCACATGCTGGAAAAGCAAAAGAACCCAAACATCAAGTCAAATTTAGACTCTCTAATTTCTCTATGCAGTACATCAGTACAATCTAGACAGTAGACAGTTAATCTACAAAATCTGCAATCCCACAAAGGGGCACTAGTTCCATTTATCATTTCTACATATTCACCACGAGCTCAGTTACTGCAAGTTCAACACTGTAAAGGAGCTTCACAGGGGAAGACTTCATTTCACTGACATAATTGGACATACATTCACATCCTACAAATCCACCATCACACATAACACGAAACACAATAGAATTACCTAAATTGGGCAGCGACTATTATTGCCAATTCACAAATCAACCAAAATTCAATTAACTCAACCAATCTTGTTGGGTATTTCATAAAATTCCACGACTAGCACTACAGCTTAAAAAACAAAAACAAAAAAACAAATTGCAACATACCATCATCCGGGTTTTCAAGGAAATTTTGAAGCTAAGGATCCGATTGCCCAACAGATCCAAGATTTCAAACATTACGAATCCAATGTAAGTAGCATAACATAGAAGAAAACAAACAAAGAGGGTGTTATATGTTGGATTTTCTAAGCGGAGGCGATACGGAAGAATTAGATCAGGCGGGTGAGGATTGTGGCGTGAGGCCAGGGAGGAAGAGAGAGGGACGGCTAGGGCAGGAAGGCCCTAGTCGCACAGCTAGGAGAATTAGACTTCTTCTAATTCTGGCTCTCCCTATTTGCTAGGGATGAAGCCCCTTTTATAACAGACTTGGCTTGGACTCCAAGCCACCAATTCTACCCGTATACAAACTTGTATACTAAACAGTTTGGACTCTAATTAAAAGGAAAGTAACAGACTCATATTCTAATTAAAAAGGACTAAGGAACAGCATGGGATTCGGACTCCTCCCTGCCACGGCTTCCTCCTTGGACATGACTTGGGCTCCACGGTGGCGACGGCGCACGTACGGCTGGCCGTACATAACATCTCTTCCCTCCTCGAGAAACAGCTCATCCTCGAGCTAGAATGCTGGATATTGCTGCTTGAAGTCGTTGAGCGGCACCCAAGTAGCTTCGGCCGGTGGCAACCCCACCCATTGAACAAGGACTTGGCGTGTGCCGCGGGCGAGGCAACCCCGCTGCACTGAGTGGGGTGATGGCAAGACGCGTCCGTCAGCCATTGCCGGTAGAGTGGGTGCTGTCAATGGAGGCTCGCCATGGAATTTCTTGAGGACGCCGACGTGGAAGACGTCGTGTATGCGGGCGCCTACCGGCAATGCGAGGCGATATGCAGCCTCGTCGATGCGCTCCAGCACTTTGAAGGGTCCGTAGAATTTGGGAGACAGCTTGCCGCTAAAAGAGCCGGGTAAGGAGGCTGTAGCCCTGTGAAGCAGCCGAAGCCAGACCCAATCGCCAAGCTGGTAGGAGACGTCGCGATGATGAATGTCGTAGTAGAACTTAGCATATTCTTGGGCTTGGTGCAGGCGCTCCCTGACATCATGGAGGAACTGGTCGCGGTCAAGCAAAGCGCTTTCAACTGCCGGCAACCGTGCATCACCCTTCTCATAGGAGCGCATAGACGGAGGAGGACGGCTGTACACCACCTGGAACGGAGTGTTCCGGAGTGACGTCTGGCAGGCTGTGTTGAAGCAGTACTCCGCCCAAGGAAGCCAATGAAGCTACTGCCATGGCCGGTCCCCGGTGAGATAGCGGAGGTACATCATGATCACCTTGTTAGCTGCTTCTGACTAGCCATCGGTTTGTGGGTGAAAGGCGGAGCTGAGGCGGAGTTGTGTGCCAGAGAGACGAAACAACTCTTGCCAGAAATTACTTGTGAAGACCGGGTCCCGATCGCTCACAATGGAGCTAGGAATCCCATGCAAGCGAACCACCTCCTGAAAAAATGCGCGCACCACTGAAGTTGCCGTGTATGGATAGCCGAGAGGAATGAAGTGGGCGAATTTGGAAAGCCTGTCGACGACCGTCAGAATTACAGACTTGCCACTAACTTTGGGAAGACCCTCAACGAAGTCCATGGCGATGTCCTCCCACACACGCTCTGGAACTGGTAATGGTTGAAGAAGGCCAGCCGGATGTAGGTGGGCTGCCTTGTTCTTTTGACATGTGGCGCAGTCGCGTATGTAATCCTGGACCACTTGCTGCGCCCGTGGAACGTGAAAGTCAGCCCTGAGCCGGTGTAGAGTACGTTGGACGCCCTCGTGGCCAGTCGAGTAGGCTGCAGCAAGCACCTCGGGCAGTGTCGGAGAAGTGGCAGAGACGTAAACCCGCTTGTCGTGGAGGATCAGGTCGTCCACCACGGACCATGTTGTCGGCTTGTTCCCTGCGCGAATGTCATCTCGCAGGGCAGAGAGCGCGATGTCCTCGGCAATCTCGCGCCAAAGGTCATCGAAGATGGTGAGGCGGGGCGATGAGATGGTGCACACGATGACCTCATCCTCCTGGCGTCGTGATAGGGCATCGGCCACCACATTGGTGCGCCCAGGCTTGTACTCCACCGTGAAATCGAAGCCGATCAACTTGCTGACCCAACGATGCTGAGGAATAGTGGAGAGCCGTTGGTCCAACAAAAACTTGAGGCTACAATGATCGGTCCGAACCACGAACAGGCACCCCCACAGGTACGGCGTCCACTGCCGCACGGCCTGAGCGAGCCCGATCAGCTCGCGCTCGTACGCCGCGAGTCCGGCGTGCCGTGGTGCCAGTGGCCTACTGAAGAAGGCCAGGGCGCCATTCCCTTGATGAAGAACTGCACCAATGCCAGTGCCGGACGCGTCGCACTCGACGAAGAACACGCGTTGAAAATCTGGAAGCTGTAGGATGGGGGCGCTGGAGAGGGCCTGCTTCAAGGTGTCAAAGGCGGTGGCGGCAGCCGGTGTCCAGGCAAACCCTTCCTTCTTGAGCAGCGCCATGAGCGGGGCGGCGATTACCCCGTAGTCTTTGATGAACTTGCGGTAGTACCCCGCCAAGCCCAAGAAGCTCCTGACGGCACGGACGAGACGCCGAACGAGCACTTAGCTTGTTTGAGCACCAGGCTATGCTCACGCAAGGTCTCAAAAACCGTCCGTACATGTCGCAGATGATCAGCCCAGGTGGCACTGTAGATCAAAATATCGTCAAAAAACACAAGTACAAAACGACGAAGGAAGGCACCAAGGACGTCATTCATCAAAGCCTGGAAGGTGGCGGGGGCGTTGGTGAGGCCGAACGGCATCACCAGGAACTCAAAGTGGCCGAGATGCGTGCGGAATGCCGTCTTGTGAACATCGTCGGAGTGCATCCGAACTTGATGGTACCCCGAGCGGAGGTCGAGCTTGGGGAAGTAGCAGGGCGCCACGCAGTTCGTCAAGGAGCTCGTCGACGACCGGAATAGGGAACTTGTCCTTGATGGTGATGGAGTTGAGCTCGCGGTAGTTGACGCAGAAACGCCATGCCCCATCATGTTTCTTGACTAGCAACATTGGTGATGAGAACGCGGATGTGCTGATGAGTATGATCCCTTGGGCCAACATATCTTTGCATTGCCGCTCTAGCTCATCCTTCTGGAGTTCGGCGTACCGGTAGGGCCGAACTGCCACGGGTGCGCTGCCATGGACCAAGTGGATGCGATGGTCATGGGCGCGCGCCGAAGGGAGCCCACGTGCTGCCTCGTGATGGATAAGTCTCATGTGCTGGTCCTTGTGGGGCTGGCTGTAGGACAGCACTTTAGCATCTTAGACTAGCATCTTAGACTAGCATAGGACAACACTTTAGCACCTTAGACTAGAGGACAGCACTTTAGCATCTTAGACTAGAGGACAGCACTTTAGCATCTTAGACTAGCATCTTGGCATATGCTTGGCTGGCTAGCAGCCTATAAATATGTATCCCCAACCTCTCAGGTTGGCATGGCATTGAGAAATAAACCAGAAAATTGTCCCAACTCCTAGTGTCATCCTCTCTCGATGAGTGTGAGAGTTCTGCTCCTACCAAGAGTGAGAATTCAGCGACTAACAACTGGTATCAGAGCCATACTATCCTGTAGCCTGAGCATCTCCTGCTCATCTTCTCTCCCAACCATACAACAGCCCCAGCTGCGAGCAGCAGCTCCGGCCGCTCCTGCTCACTCCTCCCCCGCGCAGACGAGCAGCAGCTCGTCTGAAGCAGCCCTCTCCCCACGCAACAGCCCCCCGGTAGCGCGTCATGTCCGCAGGGCAGTCTCAGCGCTCGGTCGCCTCGAGCACGCGGCGTCGGCGGGAGGCCGAACTTGCCGCGGCAGAGGAACGCGAACGAGCGGCGGCAGAGACCGCTGCTGCGGCGGCAAGGGCGTCGAGGCTGGCAGCGGCGGAGCTGGCAGCAGCCAGAGCGGAGGCGGAAGCAGCGGCGACGGCGGACGCAGCACGTGCGGCGGCAGCGGAGGTCGAGGCTCTGCGCGGCAGCATCGGCAGCTCCATCTCCGCTGACGACACCGCCGACGCGGACCTCGAGCTGCTAGAGAGGGACGCAGCACGAGCGCGGTCGGCGCAGTGGGCAGCCGCGCACGCCCACGAGCGTGGCGGCAGCCCAGACAGGCGCGGACGCGCTGGCGGCGCTCCTGGAAGGGGCGCGCACGGCGGTGGCGCTCCTGGGGCAGCCGCGCACGCCCACGAGCGCGGCGGCAGCCCAGACAGGCGCGGACGCGCTGGCGGCGCTCCTGGAGGAGGCGCGCACGGCAATGGTGGCGGATGGGTCGATGGAGAGCGCAACCTTCACAGGCAGCGTGGCTCTCTCTCTCCCCGGATCGGTACCATGGTTACCACGGTTTCCAGGCTGTTGTCAGGGACGTCGGCCCCGGCGGTGGGTGGCCTACCCTCACCAAGACCAACTACGTCGAGTGGGCTGCGGTGATGAGGGTAAAGCTCCAGGTGCGGCACATGTGGGAGGCAGTCCGGTACGGCGACGTCGACTACGACCAGGATCGACGGGCGCTGGATGCTCTCATCGCTGCAGTCCCGTCCGAGATGCAGTTCTCGCTTACCAACAAGCGGACTGCCAAGGAGGCTTGGGACGCCATCGCTGCGGCACGCATCGGCAGCGACCGCGCCCGCAAGTCCACACTGCAGGCACTTCGCAAGGAGTGGGAGAACCTGGCCTTCAAGCCAGGTGAGGACGTTGACGACTTTGCTCTCCGTCTCAACACTCTGTTGCAGAAGATGGTGCAGTTCGGCGACGACACCTACGGTGAGGAGAGAGCTGTCGAAAAGCTCTTCCGCTGCGTCCCCGAGAAGTACAAGCAGATGGCTCGCTCGATCGAGTCTCTGCTGGATCTCTCCACGATGTCGATCGAGGAGGCGATAGGTCACCTCAAGGTCGTCGACAGCGATGAGCCACAGCCTCTCTCGGGGCCCATCACCACTGGCGGGAAGCTCCTTCTCACTCGGGAGCAGTGGGATGCCCGCCAAGGTGACCGGAAAAAGGGGGAGCCTTCTTCCGCGATAGGCGGCCGCAAGCGTGGCAAGCCGCGCAAGGCGCGCAGAGACGCCCAGGCCGGGGCGCGAGGACGTGCCGAGGGCGATGCCCGCGGAGGCGCCCAGGGCGGCGCCGCCGGCAAGCACAAGCCGGCACGAGACGACACCTGCCACAACTGCGGCCAAGGACTGTCGACAGCCACGACGCGGCCAGGCCCACGTCGCACAGGCGGAGGAGGAGGAGCCGGCTCTGTTCATGGCACATGCAAGCATCGAGCTACCTCCAGCGGCACCGGCCGCAGCGGCTCTCCTCCACCTTGACGAGACAAAAGCACACGCCCTCCTCGGCGACGGCTCCGGCAATGACAAGACCGACGGGTGGTGTCTCGACACCGGCGCCACCCATCACATGACCGGTCGACGGGAGTTCTTCACCAAGCTTGACTCTAGCGTCCGAGGCTCCGTCAAGTTTGGGGATGCCTCTGGCGTGGAGATCAAGGGCGTCGGCTCCGTCATCTTCACCGCCGTGTCTGGTGAGCACAGACTGCTCACCGAAGTCTACTACATCCCCGCGTTGAGGAACTCTATCATCAGCTTGGGACGGCTGGATGAGAACGGTTCGCGCGTGGTGATTGAGGATGGAGTCATGAGGATTTGGGATCGCCGTCGTCGCCTTCTTGCAATGGTAACCAGAAGCGCAAATCGACTCTACGTCCTCAACGTGCAGGTGGCACAACCCCTCTGTCTCGCTGCTCGTCGGGACGACGAGGCGTGGCAGTGGCACGAGCGCTTCGGGCACCTTCACTTCGAGGCCCTGAAGCGGCTCAGTGCCACGGAGATGGTGCGAGGCCTGCCGTGCCTCGACCACGTGGAGCAGTTCTGCGACGTCTGCGTGTTGACGAAGCAGAGGCGACTCCCCTTTCCCCAGCGGGCGAGCTTTCGAGCCAAGGAGAGGCTCGAGCTTGTGCACGGGGACTTGTGTGGCCCGGTGACACCGGCCACACCGGGAGGACGACGCTACTTCCTGCTGCTCGTCGACGGCCTCTCCCGCTACATGTGGGTGATGGTCCTCGGCAGCAAGGGAGAGGCTGCGGACGCCATCAGGCGCGCGCAGGCTGCTGCGGAGGCGGAGTGCGGCCGCAAGTTGCGCGTGCTGCGCACCGACAACGGCGGCGAATTCACGGCGGCTGAATTCGCGTCGTACTGCGCTGATAAGGGCATTCAGCGCCACTACTCCGCGCCGTACAGCCCGCAGCAGAACGGCGTCGTCGAGCGGCGCAACCAGACGGTTGTGGGGATGGCTCGGGCCCTTCTCAAGCAGAGGGGGATGCCGGCTGTCTTCTGGGGAGAGGCGGTGGTGTCGGCCATCTACATCCTCAACCGCTCGCCTACCAAGGCACTCGACGGCAAGACACCGTACGAGGCTTGGCATGGGCGCAAGCCGGCGGTCTCCCACTTGCGGGTCTTCGGCTGCCTCGCGTTCGCCAAGGGGCTTGGCCACATCAGCAAGCTCGACGACAGGAGCACTCCGGGAGTGTTCATCGGCTACGCGGAGGGCTCGAAGGCCTACCGCATCCTCGACCCGAAGACACAGCGTGTGCGCACGGCGCGCGACGTTGTGTTCAACGAAGGGCGAGGATGGACGTGGGACAAGGTGGTGGACGACGGCTCGGCTCCGACGTACGACGACTTCACTGTCGAGTACGTCCACTTCGAGGGAGCTGGGGGAGTAGGCAGCTCTTCTTCGACGAGCGCGTCTACCCCAGTCCCCGAGCCTCCACCCACCCCGGCGCCTGCTACTCCGACAGCACCACGCTCTCCAGCCAGGACCTCGGCTGCGATGAGTTCTTCGCCGGCTCCACCACAGCTGGCAACGCCATGCACTCCAGCTCCGACAGGCACCTCTCCGGGCACGTCTACTCCACCACCAGCTCGTGTCGAGCGCAGCCCGGTTGAGCTCGCTACTCCGCTCTCTCACGACGAGGAGCGCATCGACGCGTACCACGACGGCGAGTCGTTGCGGTACCGTACGATGGAAAATCTTCTCGGCGACCAGCCGGTGCCGGGACCGGTGCCTCACGACCTGGAGGCGCAGTTGCACCTTGCGTGTGACGACGGCGAGCCTCGGTCGTTTGCAGAGGCCGAGAAACACGCGGCATGGCGCGCCGCGATGCAGTTGGAGATGGATGCGGTTGAGAAGAATCGCACCTGGGAGCTTGCTGACCTTCCTCGTGGTCACCGCGCGATCACCCTTAAGTGGGTGTACAAGCTGAAGAGGGATGAAGCCGGCGCCATCGTCAAGCACAAGGCTCGCCTGGTGGCACGAGGTTTCGTACAGCAGGAGGGGGTCGACTTCGACGACGCCTTCGCTCCCGTGGCACGGATGGAGTCCGTGCGACTCCTCCTTGCGCTAGCTGCCCAGGAGGGCTGGCGTGTTCATCACATGGATGTCAAGTCGGCGTTCCTTAACGGCGACTTGAAGGAGGAGGTCTACGTGCACCAGTCGCCGGGATTTGCGATCCCCGGCAAGGAGGGCAAGGTGCTCCGCCTGCGCAAGGCCCTCTATGGCTTGCGACAGGCACCGAGGGCGTGGAATGCCAAGTTGGATTCCACGCTAAAGGGTATGGGCTTCGAGCAAAGCCCGCACGAGGCGGCCATCTACCGACGGGGCAGTGGAGGAAATGCTCTGCTGGTGGGTGTCTACGTCGACGACTTGGTGATCACCGGCACCAAGGATGCGGAGGTGGCGGCATTCAAGGAAGAGATGAAGGCCACCTTCCAGATGAGTGACCTGGGGCCTCTCTCCTTCTACCTGGGAATCGAGGTGCACCAGGATGACTCCGGGATCACGCTTCGACAGACCGCCTACGCCAAGCGCGTCGTTGAGCTAGCTGGGCTCACCGACTGCAACCCAGCTCTCACTCCGATGGAGGAGAGGCTGAAGCTGAGCCGCGACAGCACGACGGAGGAGGTGGACGCTACGCAGTACCGGCGTCTTGTGGGGAGCCTTCGCTACCTCGCCCACACACGGCCGGACCTGGCATTCTCCGTCGGCTACGTTAGTCGGTTCATGCAGCGACCGACGACGGAGCACCAGCAGGCTGTGAAGAGGATCATCCGCTACGTTGCGGGGACTCTCGACCACGGCCTCTACTACCCTAGGTGCCCTGGGGCGGCACACTTCGTCGGGTACAGCGACAGCGACCACGCCGGCGACATCGACACCAGCAAGAGCACGAGCGGGATCCTCTTCTTCCTCGGCAAGTGCCTCGTTAGCTGGCAGTCGGTCAAGCAGCAGGTGGTGGCCCTGTCCAGCTGCGAGGCCGAGTACATAGCAGCCTCCACTGCTTCGACTCAGGCGCTCTGGCTTGCTCGACTGCTTGGTGATCTCCTCGGCAGAGACACTAGAGCGGTGGAGCTCAGAGTGGACAGCAAGTCCGCTCTGGCCCTGGCAAAGAACCCCGTTTTCCATGAACGGAGTAAGCACATCCGGGTGAGGTACCACTTCATCCGAGGCTGCTTGGAGGAAGGGAGCATCAAGGCGAGCTACATCAACACCAAGGACCAGCTTGCGGACCTGCTTACCAAGCCCCTTGGGAGGATCAAGTTTCTTGAGCTCTGCTCCAGGACCGGGATGGTTCAACTTTCCCACAAGACGGCGCACAAGACTTAGGGGGAGAATGATGGATAAGTCTCATGTGCTGGTCCTTGTGGGGCTGGCTGTAGGACAGCACTTTAGCATCTTAGACTAGCATCTTAGACTAGCATAGGACAGCACTTTAGCACCTTAGACTAGAGGACAGCACTTTAGCATCTTAGACTAGAGGACAGCACTTTAGCATCTTAGACTAGCATCTTGGCATATGCTTGGCTGGCTAGCAGCCTATAAATATATATCCCCAACCTCTCAGGTTGGTATGGCATTGAGAAATAAACCAGAAAATTGTCCCAACTCCTAGTGTCATCCTCTCTCGATGAGTGTGAGAGTTCTGCTCCTACCAAGAGTGAGAATTCAGCGACTAACAGCTTGGACAGCCATGCCGGCCAGCTTGACTCCCTCAAGACACGATTGGAGCGCCACGATCAGCGGCTCCACCGCGTGGAAGGTGACCCCCAGGACGAGCCGACCAGCAATGGCGGTCCCAACGGACGACAAAAAACTTTGGGGCTGCACGGCACTGCTACCAGTGTAGGCCACGGATATGACGTGCCTCGGGCCATTCCACTACATGATGACGCAGACACCTGGGGAGCCCCTCGCTTCCACAAACTCACGTTCCCGATATTCGACAGGACGGAAGACCCCCTCCTTTGGATCGACACATGCGAGCAATTTTTTGAAGGGCAACGCACACCAGAAGGTGAGAAGGTTTGGCTCGCCTCGTTCCATCTCACGGGCGGTGTTAAACAGTGGTACATGCGGCTGCATAACATGCAGGGCCGCCCAGCATGGGGGCACTTCGCGAACCTCATCAACCGACGATTTGGGGCCCATGGCCGCCACAACCCGCTTGGCGAGATCAAGCTCTTGCAACGCACCGGGACGGTGGAAGAATACACCAAGCAATTTCTCACGCTCTTGTCCCGCTGCGGTCGCCTCGATGAGGAACAACAGGTGATGTTGTTTACGGCCGGCTTACAAGAACCCCTCCAGACAGACGTCGAACTCCAGAAACCGCCGGATTTGGAGGAGGCCATCAGCATGGCTCGCGCCTACGAGCGCCGCCACACGCTCACCACGCCAGGGTCGTCCAAGCCAGCCACCCGGAGCGTGCCCCCTGGCCGAGTCCCAGCACCTGTGCTCACCGCACCAAAACCAGCACCAAGCGTGGCATCCACCGGGGGTCGAGTTTTTAAGAAGTTGACCCCGGACGAGTTAGCAGAGCGTCATCACCAAGGGCTCTGCTTCAATTGCAACGAAAAGTTTGTGCGGGGGCACAAGTGTGCACAACTCTTCGCCATCGAGATTGTCTGCGATGATCCAAGCTCCTGAGAGGCAACAGACTCTATCGACAACACCGATGACCCGCAGGTGTCCTTGTACGCCCTGGTGGGTATCCGCGCCACCAATACTATGCAGCTAGCAGTGAAGGTCCACGGGGCAACACTGGTGGCCCTCGTCGACACCGGCTCCACGCACAACTTCATCCACGACAACATCGCCCGCCACCTTGGGTTGGCGCTCCGACCACGCCAGGGCGGTATGCGCGTGACCGTCGCCAATGGCGATCGTGTGCTGAGCACTGGCGAATGCAAAGGGCTGGGCATCAACGTGGATGGCATTGACTTTTGCCTGGACTGCCATGCCCTTGCACTGGGCGGGTTCGACATCATTCTCGGCACACAGTGGCTGTGGACGCTGGGTCCAATCCTATGGGATTTCCAGAAACTCACGATGGGCCTCGAGATCGACGGTCGCCAGGTCACGTGGCGTGGCCAGGCCGCCGCATGTGACACCCTGTGTAGCATCACCGACAGCGGCAGCAACATGATGGATTCCCTGTTGGCAGGCTTCACTGACTTGTTCGGGGTGTTAGTCGCTGAATTCTCACTCTTGGTAGGAGCAGAACTCTCACACTCATCGAGAGAGGATGACACTAGGAGTTGGGACAATTTTCTGGTTTATTTCTCAATGCCATACCAACCTGAGAGGTTGGGGATATATATTTATAGGCTGCTAGCCAGCCAAGCATATGCCAAGATGCTAGTCTAAGATGCTAAAGTGCTGTCCTCTAGTCTAAGATGCTAAAGTGCTGTCCTCTAGTCTAAGGTGCTAAAGTGCTGTCCTATGCTAGTCTAAGATGCTAGTCTAAGATGCTAAAGTGCTGTCCTACAGCCAGCCCCACAAGGACCAGCACATGAGACTTATCCATCATTCTCCCCCTAAGTCTTGTGCGCCGTCTTGTGGGAAAGTTGAACCATCCCGGTCCTGGAGCAGAGCTCAAGAAACTTGATCCTCCCAAGGGGCTTGGTAAGCAGGTCCGCAAGCTGGTCCTTGGTGTTGATGTAGCTCGCCTTGATGCTCCCTTCCTCCAAGCAGCCTCGGATGAAGTGGTACCTCACCCGGATGTGCTTACTCCGTTCATGGAAAACGGGGTTCTTTGCCAGGGCCAGAGCGGACTTGCTGTCCACTCTGAGCTCCACCGCTCTAGTGTCTCTGCCGAGGAGATCACCAAGCAGTCGAGCAAGCCAGAGCGCCTGAGTCGAAGCAGTGGAGGCTGCTATGTACTCGGCCTCGCAGCTGGACAGGGCCACCACCTGCTGCTTGACCGACTGCCAGCTAACGAGGCACTTGCCGAGGAAGAAGAGGATCCCGCTCGTGCTCTTGCTGGTGTCGATGTCGCCGGCGTGGTCGCTGTCGCTGTACCCGACGAAGTGTGCCGCCCCAGGGCACCTAGGGTAGTAGAGGCCGTGGTCGAGAGTCCCCGCAACGTAGCGGATGATCCTCTTCACAGCCTGCTGGTGCTCCGTCGTCGGTCGCTGCATGAACCGACTAACGTAGCCGACGGAGAATGCCAGGTCCGGCCGTGTGTGGGCGAGGTAGCGAAGGCTCCCCACAAGACGCCGGTACTGCGTAGCGTCCACCTCCTCCGTCGTGCTGTCGCGGCTCAGCTTCAGCCTCTCCTCCATCGGAGTGAGAGCTGGGTTGCAGTCGGTGAGCCCAGCTAGCTCAACGACGCGCTTGGCGTAGGCGGTCTGTCGAAGCGTGATCCCGGAGTCATCCTGGTGCACCTCGATTCCCAGGTAGAAGGAGAGAGGCCCCAGGTCACTCATCTGGAAGGTGGCCTTCATCTCTTCCTTGAATGCCGCCACCTCCGCATCCTTGGTGCCGGTGATCACCAAGTCGTCGACGTAGACACCCACCAGCAGAGCATTTCCTCCACTGCCCCGTCGGTAGATGGCCGCCTCGTGCGGGCTTTGCTCGAAGCCCATACCCTTTAGCGTGGAATCCAACTTGGCATTCCACGCCCTCGGTGCCTGTCGCAAGCCATAGAGGGCCTTGCGCAGGCGGAGCACCTTGCCCTCCTTGCCGGGGATCGCAAATCCCGGCGACTGGTGCACGTAGACCTCCTCCTTCAAGTCGCCGTTAAGGAACGCCGACTTGACATCCATGTGATGAACACGCCAGCCCTCCTGGGCAGCTAGCGCAAGGAGGAGTCGCACGGACTCCATCCGTGCCACGGGAGCGAAGGCGTCGTCGAAGTCGACCCCCTCCTGCTGTACGAAACCTCGTGCCACCAGGCGAGCCTTGTGCTTGACGATGGCGCCGGCTTCATCCCTCTTCAGCTTGTACACCCACTTAAGGGTGATCGCGCGGTGACCACGAGGAAGGTCAGCAAGCTCCCAGGTGCGATTCTTCTCAACCGCATCCATCTCCAACTGCATCGCGGCGCGCCATGCCGCGTGTTTCTCGGCCTCTGCAAACGACCGAGGCTCGCCGTCGTCACACGCAAGGTGCAACTGCGCCTCCAGGTCGTGAGGCACCGGTCCCGGCACCGGCTGGTCGCCGAGAAGATTTTCCATCGTACGGTACCGCAACGACTCGCCGTCGTGGTACGCGTCGATGCGCTCCTCGTCGTGAGAGAGCGGAGTAGCGAGCTCAACCGGGCTGCGCTCGACACGAGCTGGTGGTGGAGTAGACGTGCCCGGAGAGGTGCCTGTCGGAGCTGGAGTGCATGGCGTTGCCAGCTGTGGTGGAGCCGGCGAAGAACTCATCGCAGCCGAGGTCCTGGCTGGAGAGCGTGGTGCTGTCGGAGTAGCAGGCGCCGGGGTGGGTGGAGGCTCGGGGACTGGGGTAGACGCGCTCGTCGAAGAAGAGCTGCCTACTCCCCCAGCTCCCTCGAAGTGGACGTACTCGACAGTGAAGTCGTCGTACGTCGGAGCCGAGCCGTCGTCCACCACCTTGTCCCACGTCCATCCTCGCCCTTCGTTGAACACAACGTCGCGCGCCGTGCGCACACGCTGTGTCTTCGGGTCGAGGATGCGGTAGGCCTTCGAGCCCTCCGCGTAGCCGATGAACACTCCCGGAGTGCTCCTGTCGTCGAGCTTGCTGATGTGGCCAAGCCCCTTGGCGAACGCGAGGCAGCCGAAGACCCGCAAGTGGGAGACCGCCGGCTTGCGCCCATGCCAAGCCTCGTACGGTGTCTTGCCGTCGAGTGCCTTGGTAGGCGAGCGGTTGAGGATGTAGATGGCCGACACCACCGCCTCTCCCCAGAAGACAGCCGGCATCCCCCTCTGCTTGAGAAGGGCCCGAGCCATCCCCACAACCGTCTGGTTGCGCCGCTCGACGACGCCGTTCTGCTGCGGGCTGTACGGCGCGGAGTAGTGGCGCTGAATGCCCTTATCAGCGCAGTACGACGCGAATTCAGCCGCCGTGAATTCGCCGCCGTTGTCGGTGCGCAGCACGCGCAACTTGCGGCCGCACTCCGCCTCCGCAGCAGCCTGCGCGCGCCTGATGGCGTCCGCAGCCTCTCCCTTGCTGCCGAGGACCATCACCCACATGTAGCGGGAGAGGCCGTCGACGAGCAGCAGGAAGTAGCGTCGTCCTCCCGGTGTGGCCGGTGTCACCGGGCCACACAAGTCCCCGTGCACAAGCTCGAGCCTCTCCTTGGCTCGAAAGCTCGCCCGCTGGGGAAAGGGGAGTCGCCTCTGCTTCGTCAACACGCAGACGTCGCAGAACTGCTCCACGTGGTCGAGGCACGGCAGGCCTCGCACCATCTCCGTGGCACTGAGCCGCTTCAGGGCCTCGAAGTGAAGGTGCCCGAAGCGCTCGTGCCACTGCCACGCCTCGTCGTCCCGACGAGCAGCGAGACAGAGGGGTTGTGCCACCTGCACGTTGAGGACGTAGAGTCGATTTGCGCTTCTGGTTACCATTGCAAGAAGGCGACGACGGCGATCCCAAATCCTCATGACTCCATCCTCAATCACCACGCGCGAACCGTTCTCATCCAGCCGTCCCAAGCTGATGATAGAGTTCCTCAACGCGGGGATGTAGTAGACTTCGGTGAGCAGTCTGTGCTCACCAGACACGGCGGTGAAGATGACGGAGCCGACGCCCTTGATCTCCACGCCAGAGGCATCCCCAAACTTGACGGAGCCTCGGACGCTAGAGTCAAGCTTGGTGAAGAACTCCCGTCGACCGGTCATGTGATGGGTGGCGCCGGTGTCGAGACACCACCCGTCGGTCTTGTCATTGCCGGAGCCGTCGCCGAGGAGGGCGTGTGCTTTTGTCTCGTCAAGGTGGAGGAGAGCCGCTGCGGCCGGTGCCGCTGGAGGTAGCTCGATGCTTGCATGTGCCATGAACAGAGCCGGCTCCTCCTCCTCCGCCTGTGCGACGTGGGCCTGGCTGCGTCGTGGCTGTCGACAGTCCTTGGCCCAATGGCCAAGCTGGCCGCAGTTGTGGCAGGTGTCGTCTCGTGCCGGCTTGTGCTTGCCGGCGGCGCCGCCCTGGGCGCCTCCGCGGGCATCGCCCTCGGCACGTCCTCGCGCCCCGGCCTGGGCGTCTCTGCGTGCCTTGCGCGGCTTGCCACGCTTGCGGCCGCCTATCGCGGAAGAAGGCTCCCCCTTTTTCCGGTCACCTTGGCGGGCATCCCACTGCTCCCGAGTGAGAAGGAGCTTCCCGCCAGTGGTGATGGGCCCCGAGAGAGGCTGTGGCTCATCGCTGTCGACGACCTTGAGGCGACCTATCGCCTCCTCGATCGACATCGTGGAGAGATCCAGCAGAGACTCGATCGAGCGAGCCATCTGCTTGTACTTCTCGGGGACGCAGCGGAAGAGCTTTTCGACAGCTCTCTCCTCGCCGTAGGTGTCGTCGCCGAACTGCACCATCTTCTGCAACAAAGTGTTGAGACGGAGAGCAAAGTCGTCAACGTCCTCACCTGGCTTGAAGGCCAGGTTCTCCCACTCCTTGCGAAGTGCCTGCAGTGTGGACTTGCGGGCGCGGTCGCTGCCGATGCGTGCCGCAGCGATGGCGTCCCAATCCTCCTTAGCAGTCCGCTTGTTGGTAAGCGAGAATTGCATCTCGGACGGGACTGCAGCGATGAGAGCATCCAGCGCCCGTCGATCCTGGTCGTAGTCGACGTCGCCGTACCGGACTGCCTCCCACATGTGCCGCACCTGGAGCTTTACCCTCATCACCGCAGCCCACTCGACGTAGTTGGTCTTGGTGAGGGTAGGCCACCCACCGCCGGGGCTGACGTCCCTAACAACAGCCTGGAAACCGTGGTAACCATGGTACCGATCCGGGGAGAGAGAGCCACGCTGCCTGTGAAGGTCGCGCTCTCCATCGACCCGTCCGCCACCGTTGCCGTGCGCGCCTCCTCCAGGAGCGCCGCCAGCGCGTCCGCGCCTGTCTGGGCTGCCGCCGCGCTCGTGGGCGTGCGCGGCTGCCCCAGGAGCGCCACCGCCGTGCGCGCCCCCTCCAGGAGCGCCGCCAGCGCGTCCGCGCCTGTCTGGGCTGCCGCCACGCTCGTGGGCGTGCGCGGCTGCCCACTGCGCCGACCGCGCTCGTGCTGCGTCCCTCTCTAGCAGCTCGAGGTCCGCGTCGGCGGTGTCGTCAGCGGAGATGGAGCTGCCGATGCTGCCGCGCAGAGCCTCGACCTCCGCTGCCGCCGCACGTGCTGCGTTCGCCGCCGCCGCTGCTTCCGCCTCCGCTCTGGCTGCTGCCAGCTCCGCCGCTGCCAGCCTCGACGCCCTTGCCGCCGCAGCAGCGGTCTCTGCCGCCGCTCGCTCGCGTTCCTCTGCCGCGGCAAGTTCGGCCTCCTGCCGACGCCGCGTGCTCGAGGCGACCGAGCGCTGAGACTGCCCTGCGGACATGACGCGCTACCGGGGGGCTGCTGCGTGGGGAGAGGGCTGCTTCAGACGAGCTGCTGCTCGTCTGCGCGGGGGAGGAGTGAGCAGGAGCGGCCGGAGCTGCTGCTTGCAGCTGGGGCTGTTGTGTGGTTGGGAGAGGAGATGAGCAGGAGATGCTCAGGCTACAGGATAACCTGGCTCTAATACCAGTTGTTAGTCGCTGAATTCTCACTCTTGGTAGGAGCAGAACTCTCACACTCATCGAGAGAGGATGACACTAGGAGTTGGGACAATTTTCTGGTTTATTTCTCAATGCCATGCCAACCTGAGGGGTTGGGGATACATATTTCTAGGCTGCTAGCCAGCCAAGCATATGCCAAGATGCTAGTCTAAGATGCTAAAGTGCTGTCCTCTAGTCTAAGGTGCTAAAGTGCTGTCCTATGCTAGTCTAAGATGCTAGTCTAAGATGCTAAAGTGCTGTCCTACAGCCAGCCCCACAAGGACCAGCACATGAGACTTATCCATCACAAGCGACTGGAGATGTCGATGAGCTGTGGCTACAGGGCAGCAAGCAGCTTATCCAAGGCTGCCTGGTGCGCGGCTTGTGAGGCGGCGTGTGCGGCTTCCGAAGCTTGTTGGGCCGTTGCCATGGACAGCTTCATCTCCGCGAGGGACTTGAGCAGATCGTCACCACCGTTGGTTCCCATGGTGGAAGCAACAGCAGCACGCTCTGATACCAAATTGTTATATGTTGGATTTTCTGAGCGGAGGTAGTACGGAACAATTAGATCAGGCGGGTGAGGATTGTGGCGTGAGGCTAGGGAGGAAGAGAGAGGGACGGCTAGGGCAGGGAGGCCCTAGTCGCACAGCTAGGAGAATTAGATTTCTTCTAATTCTAGCTCTCCCTATTTGCTAGGGGTGAAGCCCCTTTTATAACAGACTTGGCTTGGACTCCAAGCCACCAATTCTACCCGTATACAAACTTGTATACTAAACAGTTTGGACTCTAATTAAAAGGAAAGTAACAGACTCATATTCTAATTAAAAAGGACTAAGGAACAGCATGGGATTCGGACTCCTCCCTTGCCACGGCTTCCTCCTTGGACATGACTTGGGCTCCACGGCGGCGACAGCGCACGTACGGCTGGCCGTACATAACAGAGGGGGAAAGCAGTATGAGGAATTAGAGATCCTCATCACCTTGGCCACCTTTTAGGGGTTAGGTATTTACATCACCTCAACCACCTTTGGATTCAGCGAAAGTCATGAATGTCGAGAGCTACTTCTTGGAGAAGTTCTTTCAGGAAAGCAACTCTTATTGCTTCAGTGGCCAAACAACATATTTGACACGATACATAACGGCCCTACCTTTTAGGGCAAAATCCGTATTTGCCCTTCATATGTGTTAATGACATGTTGGTCCGGACCCACATGTCATAGACATAGGCCGGTTTTCACATTGTAGGGGCATATGAGGATTTAACCCTTTTTTACAAGGAGAAAGAAAAAGAGAGAGAAAAGGAGGCCCACTGTCCAACTATAGCCCATTACCCATTACATAACCTACATCAGTAGGGTTACATGCTCCCTCCTACTATTCTGCACAAGTGTGCCGCCTCTCACCTTCCTTCTCTTCGCGCCGCCAAAACTTCTAAACACACAGCGCCACGCTGCCCCTCTCCAATCTCTACTATGCCGCCCTTCTCCAACCACTCTTAGACCGCTGCCTCTCTTGTACCACCACCTTCTCGGGCCGGGAGCTAGAGGGCTATGGATCCCAGGAAGGAGAAGGTAGCAAATGAAAGAGGACATGGATTTGTCATTGACACCCCTCAAATCAAGCGGTGGGAGCTTGATTCTGCGGCAAAGGACCTCACAAGCCACCTAGCCTACCTTCCAAGCCCAAATCGCTACGACTGGCTCCCACTGAGCGCCTAGGCGCCACCTAGTTCAAATTTTCTTATGCTTCATCCAAGGTATCGTCTCAAATTTTCCCTATTGAAAGTGTATCAGGCACGTATGGGGATTTTTTAATAGAAAATAACTAATATGATAAGCTATGATATCTTTCAACTCCATATCAGTATCCAATGAGTATGATGGTACCTATATGGTAGCCAGATGGCTTATTAGGTAACCCAGAGTCCAGCATACCTTTTGATTACGAACATTCTTGTAGCGCTATAGGACATACTCGCTTCACAATATATTTCAAGTTCCAATGATGAATATGCAATGTAGTTACTGTACCTTTTCCATCTTCTTTTTGACTGAAGTACGACGGGCCTTGGGCCAGCCTGAACCAATCAATTACTGAAAAAGGGATGTACATGAGTTCTAAGAGTTCCAGGGGGTGGGGAGGGGACAGCGAGGAAGACATACAAATAGATCACCAAAGCAGTACTCGGGGAGGCCAGGTGATAAGAAGCTCACTTTTTCCATGTTTACCCGTTATTACAAATATATGAGGGAGAAGATTAGGTGGTTGAGCATTCCATTCACTAGGGGTAACCCTAAGGTTATTATATTAACTATTTTCTCACTTTGTTCTCCTTGTTCTATGGTTCTATGTGCATGAAGTTGCTGGACAATTACTGCAACATGGAGGGAGAGCTAATACGGGAACAGATCTGATTGAAATGTCCCTGTGATAACTTCAATCTTAGTTGTTGGATCAGATTTTGATGGTGCAGATCAAGGCAGATAGATTGCTCATGCCACGAGAAGGTGGAAATGTCTGAGATTAAATACAGAATAATTCAAGCGATCTTTTGAAAGATGTTGAGTACTTTTATCATTTGATCTTAGCCAACTGAATCTGACCCAGTGGCATCGTTAGTGCCAATTCTCCTATTTAAGGATATTCTAGTTCTATATTTTCCATACAATTAAAGGGAGTTCTACAATCTAAACACTACAACAAGGAAATCTAGAGGACTGAAAAGAGTGAGCAGAATAAATCAAAATTTCCAGAGACATGGGAAATGTAGCATATATCCACACAATATTGCAAAGTTATACCTGAGAAGATGGACTCCATGATTACATCCGCCTGTGCAAACTCATATGTCTCGACGAAATCCGAACTATCAGAATACAGAACCTTTCTGCCGTATGACAAACATAAGTGAACTCATCAATACCTTACCTTTTACTAATAGGCATGGTTAGGCAGTAATGCAAACAGATGACAAGAAGATGTAGGAATAAGTGAGAAGTTAATAGCATTCCCATCCACAGAAACAAATTTACCAGGAAAGCGGACGCTACGAAACCAACCAATGGTGTCACCTTCTGCTGAATTTGGGTCTCTACATGAACAGAGTTCACCAATTTAAGTGTTTGGACACATGCTAACATATTTCATATTATTAGATAACGACAGCAATTAACAAATCAATAACATTCCCAGAAAAGCATGACCCTACCATGTGAAACAGATTCGACTGTGTTCTTCAGGAAATCCAGTCAACTTTGCTTGCCCCAAGTTTCTACAGAGAACAAAAAGCACATCACCCTATGTTCTTGGACGACGCAGGAAACGGTGCAGGAACATTCAGATACCAGAAGGATGCAAGAAGGCAGCATCATTGGCTATACAATGCGCAATCATGTAAAACGAAGACGGAATCTCACAAAATCTCTATAACCAAAGGGAAAAAATATCCAAGAAAGGTCATTTGGGAGAAAAACAGTGGAGGTAGAAGAAATAGAACAAATCCAGCAAAAATTACGGGAAATCGGCATGTTTCCCCCAAAAAATCAGACACATCGAGGTGAAACAAAATAGCATCTTTAAAATGCAACAGAATCAAGTGCGCTTCCTTCCAAAATCAAAACCCTGTAAACGCTAGAACCAGAACAATAGATCAAGTCGTATAAATCAAAGAACAACAAAAATTACCAAAAAACAACAGCAATGCCTAGGGATAATCCACAAGAAACAGAACAACCCTAAGAAATCAACGGCATTGCTCTCCAAAGCCAACAATAACCTAGATGGGAAGGGAACACGACCTAGATGGGGGCAACAAACACACCCAGACACTCCCCACCAGCATTGCACTCTCTCCATCCAACCCAACCCGAGGATCAAGAACCCAAGACGAGGATGAGAATCCTACCTTCAAAGCACACACAGGAGCCCCAAGAAACGCCCAGGGTTCAACAGAAATCTCGAAGAAAGAAAAATTGGGGGTGAATAAATGGTGAGGAGGGAGGCAGGGAGGAGCGAAGCTATGGCCGCAGCGCCCCCTGCTGCTGCTGCTGCTGCTCCTGCCGCTGCAGCTGATGCATTGGTGGTGGGGCTAGAGAGAGGGTGTCAGGCGCAAAAGCTGGTGGGGGTGTCAGGCCGCAGTGGGGACTGCTGCGGAAGGGGTGTATCGCTCAAAGTGGCATAGGGAAAAGGGAAAGGACTAGTAGAGTCATGGACTCATGGGTGATGTTTCTGAAGTGGGCTGGAATGTACGTGGCCCGGCAACCCAGTATATGGACATGGGCTGAGATGGTGTGTGACGGTGTAGGCCCATGTAGGATGCGAATCCGCTTCCGTTTGGAGTTTGTGTTTTCCAACACCGCCGGACACTGCTGGCGTTGTCCGGCCGGCGAGTTTGGTCCGATGATCACTAATAAATAAATATAAGATGAACTAGCACATACATAAATAAATATAATAAATAGATGTGATACAAGAAAGTAGGAACACAGATCTCTTTGGTATCTTTATTTAAAAACATCTTCTCATCAAATACTTACAAGTGGTAAAAGAGCCTCTATTTATAGGCGAGATGTGGATTTAGATAATGCCCTAATTAGTTAAAGTGGAGAGAGTCATCCCTTCTAAAAGGGTGCACCTTCTTATGGACTTTGATAGTTTCCCAACACTCCTCTTTGGACATTTATCTTGAGATGCTAATGCCTCACTAAAACTCCCAAAAACCGAGTAGCAAAAATTAGAGAATGAGTGCATCGCATATGCAGCTCATATTGCATTAATTGCCTCATTAAAAATCTTACAAACGAAAAACTTTATGAAAAATTCATTGAAGGGAGAAAAAGTACAACTAGAGTCAATTAATCTGCTATTGATTTATTGTGAATGATGCTTCTCGTAATGTGCTGCATTACTATGTATCACTCTAGTTATATTTCAATTCAGGGATTTGTTCCCCCTGAATACTGCAAAATATATAGCTGAATTCATTTTCAAGCTAACTGCTTCGAGAGTTGATATTTCAGTCCATATTATTTCAAGAACGGGAGTAAAAAGAATTTGAACACTATAATTATCAACATTTGATAATTCGGAGTGAATCAATTCTGTGAACTTGCATGGTTCAAAGCATGATAATTAATATTCATACGTATTTGCTCTCCCTCAAATAGCCTTCGTTGGAACTTTCATGTTTTAAATTTTATGTTTCAGAAGAAACACTGTGGGCAATATTGTGTGAGTAACATTCTGACTAGACACAACATCGAACTTTCTTAGTGCCATTCACAATTATTTCTATAAATTGTGCTAGTTATATCTTGGTGTTTTGATATATCCATCTCACTTCATTAAACTCACTTCCTTAAATTCATTTAGGAATAATATGAGTGGTATATCATTGAGCAATCATATCAACAATGTGCAATTACAACCATACTTAGTTGTGCAACATGAGCTTCATTATCTGCTTGGATAATTCTAGGGATTAAGATAGATGAGTGTGCCAGAAGCTTCATGCTCTTACCTAAGCCAATCAACTACCCACGAATCATAGATTTCCTAAAAGGCCCAATATGATTTGAGATCCTATCTGACCAATCATTTAGACATAAATGCAATATCTCCATGTGATACATGTCTTATGACCAAACTTGCAGTTTTTCATGAACTATATGGCTTGCATTCAGTTTGCCAAGCATAAAGCTTGGTCATGATGCATCGTAGTGCATTTCTACGAAACATGTGAAATAGTCATGGGATATACTACTGCCATGGAACATTTCTCATCAATGGATATCATTTGACTTCTCTTCAAATTGGGTTAAGCGCTTTTCAACATTCTTGTTGACTCATGTTGGGTCTAAATCCACTTTTGAGACTGTGTATCCGTTGGGTCCATATATTCTTGGACCTCTACTTACATGCTAGGTATAAATAGACCATGTATATGCTTCAAATTTCGCTATATTGCTACGAGTAATTCTTTAACCATATGTCTGAAACCCGAAGGTACTCCATTTCGAGACAATGGCTAGTGCTTGCGTTATCCATGTCCGCACTACTAGTGCCACATCTCCATGTGTGTGGATAATATAGGGATGTTCCACTACAATGTCACTACATGTGTTGCTAAGCTTACTTCTGCACGGAAGATAATTCTGCAATGATTCTAGCTTATAATAGGCTTCATAAAGTTCTCCGTCCCTCTTTTTCAATACTTTAAGATTTCGAATACCTTGCATCCAATTATCTGTATCTCATAACGGAGTCACAAAATTTTATTCATTATTTTTATTTAATTACTACAATCATTTCTCTGCAAAAAATATTCACTTAGGGATAGGTGCCTCCTTACAAAGACATTATGCTATTTTTAGCTACTTATCCCATAATTCTACTTTCATACTTCTTCATGTATATAGGGAGTGTTGATGTCCATATTGCCCTCAAATATGACCCAATTAGATACGTCAGTCTGGCAATAGACAAAATGCTATCGATGATGTCAGTATACTTATGTATTTTCCTCTATAGTGATGCTTATATTTTTTTCACTCCTCTCATATTTCCGATTTAGAGATGAATAGAGTTCTCTAGTGCCTTAGCAGAAAGAGTTATGTGGTGCATCATTTCTTTGGTTTATGCTATATTTCAAAGCATTCTAATTTTTGATTGGATTTTTTAATTGCAGATATGCAAAGTTTTCTTATCCTGACATTGCTTTTCCCTAGACTTCTCTACGTATTAGGCAACTTAGGTACCCGAGGTTTTTCCCCAGACGTCCCTTGGTATATGACAATAATTTTGATGCATTACAGTGCATACTTTGTATATCTTTGCTATGCTTCATGTTTGGTAGCATGTTTTCAGTTTTCTAATGTTAACCAAGCATGTGTGTTTAGTTTGCCTAAACCAACACGGTTTCCTCATGTAGTTGCTTGCCTTTCATTGATACTCATATTTCGCGCCATTATTCTGAATAACATTATTTCACAAAAGGTGTGCAATCTCCCTCTGATGTTGTTAGTTATATACCTGCATGGAAGGGATATTTGCATACAAAGCTGCTTAGCCCGAGTTATATATGGAGCAATATAACTTCCTAAAAATTTATCCATTCCATAGTCTGTGTACAATTGTGGAAAACTACGTGATTACCAAATGAGATGATGTTAGATATGAACTATTCTAAGTTGTGTATTCAAATTCTATAAGGGTTCTACTCAGAGTTACACATGCTATTTCGAATAGCGAAGACAACTATATCAACATTTATGTTGGAGATAGCACCATAGCTAATGGAATAAGGGCTTGTCTCCCCCCTTCGGGTGCCTGCTTACCCTCATGGCTTTCAAGCCAAGAGAGCGGGCAAATGTGCATTAGATTGGTCTACAAATAAGTTACGGACTTTATGTATTGTAATTTCGTGTAGTCCAAAACCTTTTCAGAGCGTGATAAAGCGGTATCATATACAACTCATGGATATACTCTCTTCATTCACTTTGAGAGTTTACATCATATTTAACTTGTGTATGATTTATGTTGATGGGAGAGAGAAAAAATCACTACATAAGTTGCCGAGGAATCTTGTTTTTCATATTTCTTACCTTTCTCTTCATACTCCTCCCCCTTGCAAGCCATTGCAAAATTTTGCTTGCTTCTAGCATAAGTATTACTATTATATGTTGCTAGCATACAATTTTCTTTTGACATGCAGGGTTAGATACTTAGTAAATCTCTACTTGGAGAAATTCTTGTATATTTGATGGAATATCAAAAGTAATAGTCTAAGGTAATCTTTTTCAAGGATCAGCATACTCAATTTTAGGTTTTAGTGGATATCAAGAGCATGTACACAAGGATTTTACTTCAGGCAAGAGTTGCTTGCAGACAACATGTTCTATCATTACCTATCATATTTTTCTTATTTGGCAAGAAGAAAGATACGAAAGATGAGGCTTTAGATAGAACAATTGATAACTTGCTACTAAAATAAACACTGGATACAATTCATAAGTTCGTGGGACGTTCATTGTCATAAGAGTTTAATTTTCTCTCCTAGAGCTTACAACCATTAATTATACAAAATTCAAATCGTGGATGCACACTAGAAACCAAGGGGGTGCCTCATTCTTTATCAGGGCACCATCAGTGATGTCTAGAAGAGAGGTTCCTTCTTTTTCGATAGGTAACTGGGCGAGCGTCATTCTTCCAAGCTTTCTTCACATGCCTAGTAAACCTGTTGTGCTTCTGGTCCTTTTTTCATTGGGTTTATGCCATAGATTTGGTAGAGGTCTATGTGGTGTTGAGAGGTCCTGTGGTACCCACAAACCACACTTGTTGCAATTCTGCTGTTGATTCACATAGGGATGTCCTGAGTTTTCTCTCAATATCACGATTTCTTGCACTTAGCATTATCCTTGAGAAAATTGAGCATTCATATATCTGAATATAGCTCTTTAGAGCTAGATAAATATTTAGATTGCATGGCCGATCTCTTCATATCATCTATTAGAAGTAGAGATGCACAAAGTCAAGAAACTTTGTGTACTTTCTGGCACGCAGGTTTCTTGTCATTTCAATACTTTCCACATACAAAGTGGCAATGATCTTTCCAATCATCTCTTCATGTGT
The DNA here is from genome assembly GCA_019208055.1 of Stipa capillata. Lineage (NCBI taxonomy): Eukaryota > Viridiplantae > Streptophyta > Magnoliopsida > Poales > Poaceae > Stipa > Stipa capillata. The sequence continues at coordinate 427,757 of JAGXJF010003061.1, forward strand.
GACTTCATAGTCATATTCTTTCAAGTTTGAGATGAGACTATCCATAAAAATATTATATTAAGCAACATATGTAAAGTCTTGGAAGCGAAGGTTATTCCACTGATTCAACAATATATATATGGGCCATACCAATTCATGGTGGTGATAACTTATTCTGAGCATGTCCCATAGAACCTTCGGGTCTCTCTATCATGTACTTATTCTTTAGATCCTCAGAAATACAGTTCCCTAGCATTGCTAGCACTGTTCTTGACAACTACAGTTTCACCTTCAGGTGATGGCATATTAAAAACATGAGAGAGATCCTTGCTTTCTAGCAGTGCTTCCACATAAAGAGGCCAAATAGCATAAATGTCCCATCAGGCAATGAGTACTCCAACCTTCTAGTCTAGCATAACCAGACATCCTATATCATTTATGCAATAAATTTAGAAATTCACTATGAGTAAACATGCATGAATATATTGCCCTTTTTTAAATTTTCTTTCTTTTCACCTTTGGCCCGTGTGCTACATGGGCTGGTGGGCTCATAGCTCGTCTGGACTTTGTGGACTACCCACATCCCATGCACGGAATAGGGCCGTTGGTGGTTGTGTAGGTCGCTCCGGCCTTGTGCGGTATGACGTTGGATGGTTTGCGGGGGTCACCAGGCTTCATGCCAGAGGATGTACCAGTGCGAAAGGGCCGACGTGGCCGTGGCAGCATGTGTGGGTGCGGAGGTCAGCATTGCGCGCGGGCTGCAGCTCGTGTGGAAGCAGCGTAGCACGGTTCGACATGAGTGGGTGGTGCATTGTGCAATGTGCGTGCACTGGGTGGCTAGAGAACGGCAGTGTGCACTCACGGCGACGGGCGATGCACTCGGCCATTGTAGCGAGTGCATATAGCCATTGAGTGCCGTGCGAGGCAGCACGGTCGGTGCAGTGGCTGGCTCGCCCCGTGCTCATGTAGGTGTGGAGGCGAGACGACGCGTGGCCAATATAGCTCGCATTGGGGTTTGGCGTCCGGTGGCGGAGCTTGACAAAGGCGTGCGGAAACCGCCGACAACGTGTGCGGCAGTCGTCTCGCGCTAGCGGAGTGTGGCCGTGCGATGCGGTCGGTGCATGTGGCAAGGCAACCTCGTGCGGGAGGTGCGATGTCTCATGCCAGTAGGGCAGCCGAGGCCCAAGCGAGTAACGGCGAGGTAGCCGCGCATGCACGTGCTGCATGCGTGGAGGCGGACGGGCTCACCGAGGCCAATGCCATAAGCGTTCAGTTATGTTCTCGAGATTTGATTTGCTTTCAATCTGATCCGTTCACATATACTCCCTCTGATTCATAATATAAGTAGTTTTAGGTTTAGACACAAGAATTAAGGAAGGATTAGTTAATGTACCAAATGACACTATTATCCTTTTCTCTCATGCAATAAATAATCTAGGATATGCAAATATGAGAAAAGAGTTCATTAACCATAACAATTAAAAAGAGGTAGACTAGAAAAAAACTGACATAAATGTACATTGGAGTCCTAAAACTATTTATATTTTGATAAATCTCTTGAACCCTAAAACTACTTATATTATGGCCCCGTTTGGGACAGCTCCAGCTCCACGAAAAAGTGAAGCTGGGTCATAGCTTCACTTTTTCGTGGAGCTGAAGCTGGAGGTACATTGAAGATGGTTAGAAGTCATATTTTATTGACATTGTATACTAAAAATAGATATATAAACCATTTTATTTTAGCTTTTAATCTTCAAATCTGACATGAAGCTGGGAGCTGGGGCTGTCCCAAACGGGGCCTATGAATCAGAGGGAGTACATATATATGCATGGGGCTGTGATTGATCTGACCGCCTATCAAATATGCACAGCCGATGTGAGGCATCTTGCCCGATGCGTTCGTGGCCGGCGCGTGTGGCCGCGGTGCCGTGGTCGTGCGGCGCCCATGCTTGTGCGGGCGCACATGCGTGTGTATGCGGGCATGAATTTTCATGACTGCAATCATTAATTCCCCATTGCATTTATTAGCACATCTGATCGACATTATGTCGGCGACTTTAGTCGGCAATGGTGACTTAGGATTTTGCATCACAAAATATACTTCATACAAATACCAAAATTGAATTTAGAATGCGAGATCATACGGGAAAAGCAATCTAGATTAAATATGAGAATCAATCTATTGGCTAATTACCTTCAAATTCCGTGTAAAGAGATCCTATAAGTCAGGTTGGAGAGTTCTTGTGCTGATAACGTGTTTCAGAACCACCACAAGCGAGTCCCATCCGATGATCACTGATGAACAAGATGAACTAGCAGGCACATATACAAGTACAATAAATAAATGTGACAGAAGGGAGTAGAGGCATGATCTCTTTCTTCTCTTTATTCATCTTCTCATCAAGTGCTTACAAGTTGTAAAAGAGCCCCTATTTTTAGACTAGAGGGTTTAGATAAAGACCTAACTAGTCAAAGTGGTGGGAGTCATCCCTCCTAAAAGGGTGCCACCTCCTTGTGGACTTTCACAGTTTCTCAGTAGTTTGGACTTAACCCATGTTACGCATTACACTCGAAAACTTAGGCGACAGGAAACCATTGGGCATGGAGAAGTTGCAGGAGACGTTGACCGGCACGTCCAAGACAAAGAGGTTGGCATCGTCGGGTGGTGCCATGCAGTAGAGCAGTGCCTCAACCTCCATTCCATTCAGGCAGTGTCCTCGGTGACGCATTAGAGGCGGGCTATCAGCTGGAGGTAGAGGTTTGAGGTACCATGGGCTGGAGGTTTCACTACATGGACATTTAGCATCCATGTAGAGGTGATCGGGAGAGTGGTGGCTTGTGCTCTCCCCATATCAGGTTTGACTTCTCTCTCCTAGTGGCATTGGCAGGGCCAGCAATGTGGTGCTAAAGCTCCAAATGGTGGTACGAGGTTCTACGGCGTACCCGATTTTATGGCCGGATAAACCCGTATATTTTTTGTACTGATCCCATGATCAGTAGCAGTACACACATGTTAGCTTGAATATCATTGTCATAAATGCACAAATAGATATTTAAAGATAAACCGACCATGATGGTTGGTTCCATATACCTGAAGTCCAGTGGCCAAGAGTCTGTAGTGAAAAAACAAGCGATGATATGGCCCATCGATATGCCTTACCTGACAGGCAACCAACTGGGATTATATCTTAACTTTCGTTGTACGTTGTCATCATCTTTGGAGTATAACCTCTCTTGTCTAGCCATGTCAACAATATACTCGTAAGCATTTTCGCAGAGAATAGTATAACGACTATATCCATGCTAGGCTTTATTTCAAGGAAGGCATTTTAGCCTGGGTTACATATTGTACGAAAAATAAATTCTCATAAATAATACAATAATAGGTTGGAAAAACATTTTGAGCAAAACGAATTGAATGATAACCCTAATATGACGATAACAATTAGCTATCGCTTTCCATAGCTCACACACTCAGCTATCTCCGACGACCTCGTATCACTGCCGTGGAGGACGAGCCCTGAGGAGGGGCTTGAGGTATGCATGGTTGGGTAGCCTAGTGCCGCCGTTGTGGCCTCCCACTCGTTCAGCAGGGGCCTCGAGGAGGGTTTGAGGTGCGCATGGCTAGGCGAGAGGCAGACGCACTACAGGTGCTAGACCTGCCAGTGCGACACATGTGCGTGAGCCAAATCTAGGATCACAGCTAGCGTTGCCTGGAAGCCACACATTGTCCTTGGATGTTGACGCCACCTTAGTCGTCTTTCGCTTCGACCACGGCAAGGATGTCAAATCCAACAACAACCGCCTCTTCACCGCCACCTAGAGAGCCGCCAAGGCCGTGATGTGCAAGCTCAGGTACTAGGCTCTCCGAGGCCAAGGAGCTTGAGGTGGGCTGCAGGCGCACGTGCGCGATGGCATCGGGCTACGGGAAGGTGAGTGTAATGTCGGAGTTGCAGGAGGTGTTGCCCAACTATATTTTTTAATGGGAAAAACTATCATAGACGTTTCAAATGTCCAACCTTTTGTGATGTTTGCCTATCATAGACGGTTTAAAAAGCCGTTTGTGATTTGGCCTCCACATTACATACCCTCTTTGACATGGTTTCTAAAACGTTTGTATTGGGATATAATTATTGATATATGGGCTGACAAAAAAATCCTATCTGTTCTCCTATGTGGCGTAAGACCAAGTCAACAAGATCATTAACAAAGTCAAAGCACGGTCAAAGAGGAGCTTAAGAAAAGAAAAGTGTATTATGGGGTGTATATGAGAGCTAGTCCACCATAGACTCATACATCAGCCCCTCTTTCCTAGTCCACCATGGACTCATGGATCATTTTAACTAAACTACCGCTCTCTTACTCCAATCTGAGGAGCATCATGGTCATTTGTCATGAGCCTCTTATCTATATAAATCCTCCATGAGGAATTTAAAATCCATTTCATAAATGAGATAACCTCATAAGGGAGGTGTAGAGCTTAAGTCACGGACGGGGAGCTAAGTCGTGTACGGGGCTCCTTCCTTGATATAGGACTAGGCCATGCTCTATGAAATAACCGAATCTATTCAAAAAATATTGATGTGTTTCATTTTGTCGGATGTACGACGACCTTCTCGTAAGACCGTCGTACATGGTGCGTTACTATTGTAACCTAACCATCGACACTCCTTCTTTAGTGTTATTTTTACAACAATAATAGTCTGTGATTTGCTTTTTTGTGGCAGTGGTAATTATACTGCCGGTTGTTCCAATATGTACACGAACAATGTGTTCGTTTCAATTTGAGTCAGTTAATTACCCAAAGTCAAGCTGCTAACTAGCTCATTACCTTCAACAATGTGCAACTTCTTGTTCCGGGCATCTTTGTATTTGTTGCACGAATAATCAAGCATGTAGAGAGGACACTGGCTGTCATGTGGGGGAACCTAAAAGGTATCAATAGCCAAGTAGTGAAGAAACTAATGATAACAATGATAGTGGCTCCAGTACTGAAGAAAATGAGACTAACCTTGCAGAACTAGATCAGGATGCTGGGTGTTCTAGAATCATTTGTTTTGCTTTGGATGTAGCGCCAACGGTTCGACATCTATTTACTGGACATTTGCTCCCCGGGATAGATGACATAGAAGACGAGCTCGATGTTGAACGCAAGTTCAACCTTTCAGGAGACCAATCAAGGGGATGCATGGGAGTTGTGGGAAAAGGCATATCTTTACTCTTTATGCTTTACTCTCCTCCTGGCAAGAACAGCACCAAAGCACGATAGCCCAGAACGAGAAGAAAAGCATCAAAGGCGATATGCCCAGAAACATCACTTTGTTTACTCATCTGCTCCTATAAGAAACCAGTAGGCTTAGTTAGGCACAGGACCACAAGAAGCTAGTAAAAAAAATCTCTCATTTCTCTTATACAATTGAAGCATCCGTCCATTCTGAGGTAATTAATCTGTGTTACCCATTTCTGCACTCCTAAAATTCGTATATATCCTCCATGTAATGGATCTCATACTGATTTGTTCGAACCGATCGAGACATCGGAGTTCTCGCCGGCGATCTGGTCGTAACAAATTCTGCAACCGGCGAACGAGCAGCATCTTCCTCCTCCGGTTCCTTCCTGGCTTCTCCAAGCCCAGCATCGGCAACCGCATTTTCCTCTTATTTCTTTGATCGCCACCGTACCTTATCCACGCCGTACCTTGATGGCGGCATGCAGCGTCCAGGCAACGATGCCTCGCTTCATCTTCACTACCACAATACCCATACATTATTACTGATTAAAGAAAATATACTATATATTTTAAAAGATTATACTACTGTTTATGTTATATTAGATTATTTATACTCGCTTTTATTTTAACCGTTTCTATCGGATCTAAATGGTGATCTGTCCGAATGTGAATAGACTGTCGCCACCAATTGATATCTTTATAAGAGTAAATATTAATCATAATAGTGGAAGACTCTACAAAATGAACCTTCGTCGACACCATGTTGATAAATTTTTTGTTGCCCGCTATGCATGCATGATATGTTGCTGGCCAGCATATAATAATTTGGACGAATGATTTACCATGTTGTAAAGATACCGTGCAAAAAAATAAACAGTAACAATTGCAAGTTCATGGCGCAACATGCGTGCTTTTCTACATCATTGCTGGGTAGATACAAAAGGATGTCCAAGTTTATAACAAAAGAATTATGACAGTTGAATATCCAAGAAAATTTAACAACTATTGGCTCTTGCTCATCTTGCAAGAAACGGATAAAGGATCACATACATTTCTAGAAAGAACATTTATTTTCTGGTGTGGTCTAGCTATTTCTAAGTATGTTGAGGGAGCAACAAACTTCATAGACCACCACAAGTTTGAAACATCTAACCTCTCGACCGGGTGGCTCTCTGGAAGTAATCCAAGCACATCCATCTAAGGATATGTAGATATAGAAGTGCAAACTCTCAACACGCACAACTCACTATTCTGAAACAAGGCAAGCTTACCGTTCCGAAGTGAATTAAGGTATGGTATTTCAGGAAATAATAATTGTGTGCCGAAGCTTGTTCCATGTGATATAACATCCAATTTTCGTGATACTTCTGCTATTTCAGCCCGGGCATAAAAACTGTAAAACCGAAATCGAAACCGAAAAACCGAATTGTCACTAATTTAGGTTAACCGAAATTAATTCGGCTTGGACTTTGTGAAAACCGAAATTAATTCGGTTTAATCGGTTCTAAGGGACGGTTAACCGTTTTAACCGAATAGAACTTAGCCCAGCGGGCAGCGGCCCAGCCCGTTAGAACTTAGCCCCAAATAATCCCTCATCTCACACTCATCCTGGTCATCCACAGCTCCATGCCACGCGCCCACACAGCTGCACGCCCGCACGGCCGCACCCAACCCTAGCCCTAGCGGCCGCCTCCACCTAGGCAACCCGGCGAGGCGGCGACCGGCGAGGCAGCAACCGGGCAAAGCGGCGGGGGCTCGAGGCGGCGGCGTGGCGACCCGGCAGCGGCAGCGTCAGGCGGGCGTGCGGGCGTGCGGGCGTGCGGCAGCGCGGCAGCGGCAGCGTCAGGTGGCGGCGGCAGCGGCAGTGTCAGGCGGCAAGGCAGCAGCAGCAATAGCAGGAAGGTGGCAAGGCAGCGGTAGCCGGTAGGCTGACAGCAGCAGCAAGTCAGCAACGACGGCGACGACGGAACAATCTTGCAACGTAAGTGTTTCTCGTTGAATCATTTTTCAACCTTTTCTTCAGTCCTGACTCTTGAGATATGAGATGTTCAAATTGCTAGATGCTATGCTATTGGCCTATTGCTATCAATTGCTATGTGCCTAACGCCTATGTCAGATTGCAATATGTAATATTTGTCAAGTTATTTTTCCAAGCATATGTGCAGTTTTGCAATGAAGAATTGTGCGGTTATATATACCATTGTTTAGATTGTGTATCTTTTAGCAATACCATTGTTCAGATTGTGGATTTTTTAACAATACCATTGTTTATGTAATGATCTTAGTGGATCTTTATATAATTATATATGTGATCTTTATATGAATGGATTGATGATCTTGCTTGAATCCTTTTTTGTAGATGTCAGAACCTGACGATAACCGAAGTGGCAGTGCAAGCGCAACTCAAGCTATTGAGCTGCTCGATGCAAAAAAGGAGGAGAAACAGAAGTCAGGGAAGGAGGAGGATAATAAAAGAAAAGAGATGGCACCAAGATCTGAAGTGTGGGATCACTTTGAGAAGGTCAAGATTGGTGGCATTCTAAAGAAGGGCAAGTGCAAGTATTGCAGCCGTGAGATCAAGGCCGAATCAACTGTTAATGGTACGTCTGCCTTACGCAACCATTTCAAAATATGCAAGTGTAATCCTCACAAGAATAATGATTCAAAGCAAGGTACTTTGCAAGTAAATCAGGGAGATAGTATTACCACTTGGAAGTTTGATCCTGAAGCCCTTAGGAATGCTTTTGCCAAAATGGTTATAGAAGATGAGCTTCCTTTTGCTTTTTCTGAAAAGAGTGGTTTTAAAAAATTCATGTCTAGAGCTTGCCCGCGTTTCTTTGTACCATCTAGAAGAACAACGACTAGGGACATTGTTCGTACATACTTTCAAGAGAGAGCAAAGCTTAAAAAATTTCTTAAGGATTCATGTGAAAGAGTTTGCCTCACAACTGATTGTTGGACTTCTCAACAATAAGATAGCTACATGACTGTCACGGCACATTTTATTGATAATGATTGGAAGCTACACAAAAAGGTCATTAGCTTTTTCTTGATAAAGGGCCACAAGGGGGATGATATTGGGAAAACCTTACAAAGATGCTTGATGGAATGGGGTTTAGAGAAAGTTATGACAATAACCGTTGACAATGCTAGCTCTAATGATGGTGGTATCAATTACTTGAGGAAGCATATGAATAATTCAAATACTTGCATTGCTAAAGGAAAGTATCTTCACATGAAATGTGCTACCCACATTATTAACTTGATTGTCTCCGATGGGCTAAAAGAAGTAGACATTTCTGTCAAGCGTGTTCGTGGTGCTGTTAGGTTTATCAAGAATGGTACTTCTAGGCTTGTAAAATTTAAGAAGATGGCTGAGTTAGAGAAGGTGGATAGCAATGCATTTTTGAGCCTAGATATCTGCACTAGATGGAACTCAACATATCTTATGTTGAGAGCTGCAATAAAATATGAGAAGGTCTTTGCAAGGTATGAGGAAGAAGACCCATACTACACACTTGATTTATGTGGTGAAAAAGGGCATGGAGTCCCCGAAGACATAGATTGGGAGAATGCAAAGAAGATGGCTGATTTTCTTGGTCATTTTTATTATCTCACTCTCAATGTTTCCTCCACATTGTATGTGACAGCTAACAATTTCTTCCATGAGATTAGAGAAGTCCATATCTTGCTATGAGAATGGTGTGATAGTGATGATCCTATCCGCATAGCAATGGGCAAGAGAATGAAAGACAAGTATGAGAAGTATTGGGGGACTTGGCATGAGAAGGAGAATGAGAACGAGAATGAGAAGGGGAAGGGAAAGGTAAAGGAGAAAGAGAACTTAAATTTGCTCATCTTTATTGCTGCAGTTCTTGATCCAAGATACAAGCTCTCTGATTACACAAAGTTAGCCATTGGGAAAATGTTTGGTGAGGACAAAGGGCAAAAAGTTTGGGATGCCGTTAATACTTGTTTCCGTGAGTTGTTTGAAGAATATAGAGTCATCTATGCTCCAAGTGAATTAGTTGTGAAGACCAATGATTCTCAACAAGCTGAAGAAAGGGGAGGACGTTTGATGAAATCTCTCATTGCTAAGAAGATGATGATGACCTGTGGAACAATTAGCTCCAACAAAACTGAACTTGAGAAATACCTTAGTGAAGACAATGAAGATGACAACAAGAATTTTGATATTCTAGCATGGTGGAAGGTGAATTCTTCTAGATTCCCAATGTTGGCGAGAATGGCTCGTGATGTGTTAGCAATTCCTATATCGACGGTTGCATCGGAGTCGGCGTTCAGCACGGGTGGACGTGTGCTAGATGATTTTAGGAGCTCGCTTACGCCATTCATGGTCCAAGCTCTTGTTTGTACACAAGATTGGTTGCGGCGAGGTACTCCTATCAATATTGAAGAGGACACGGAAGAGCTAGCTAAGATGGAAGAAGATAGCTAATAGTTAGTACTTTTCTTTAATGACATGTTCCTTGTTCTCTAATTATATTTTTTTACTCCATTTTAGAATTAATTTAAGAGTTTGGAGGTGCCTATTATTCCAAGTCAATGTCTAGTTCCCAAGCTACCATGCCAAGGTCCATTCTAGTCCCTTTATTTCCTATATCCTTATTAATTTGTTGAGTATGAGAGCACGTGGACAGTGGACTGATATCTTTTGTTAATTTGTTATATGTGCTAGCAGCTAAAGGTGCTGAAGAATATATTTAGAGAATTGGAGTGGACCTTGTTGCTAAAGGTTAGCTGAGCTAAAGGTGCTAAGGAATATGTTTGAAATTGTCAGCTTCAAATGTTCTCTTCCCATTTGTTCGGTTTTCCAAATTAGTAGTCACTTAATTGCATCTATCATATATTCATATATCAAAATATACTTCTCTTATTCCAATGATATATCATATATTCATATATTCATATATACTTCTCTTATTCCAATGATATATCATATATGCTCCTGTGATACTTTTTCTTTCTACACATAGTGACCTGATTTTTCTTTCTCTTTTCCAGTGAATTTGTCTTCTGCAGCTAGTTCCAATGGATTTGCTCTAGAGCTCTACTACACTGCACCTGAACTGCACCAAGCCTCCAACACGGCAATGGGTTCTCTGAAAGTCTGAACTCTGAAGTCTGAAGATGCAGCCTGCAAGTGTGTTTCCCAAATTATTTTGGTTGTTTGCTTGTTTTTGTGCTACAAATCTGCAACTTGGCAATAAGGACATTGGACCGAAATTATATGTGCTAATATATGTGCTAATGTGCTACTGAAATTATTAGTGCAGTTGTTATATCTTATATGTCTGATATATGTGCATTTTCTGAAATATCTTACAAGTCAACATCTTGTAGTTGATGAGTGGAAACCAATTCGAATGATATCACCCTTGTTGGAATGGTTCAATCTTGCTCACTTAAAATCTGATCATCTGAATGAGTTATGCTTGCTGGAAAAAGTTGACATTATGCCCATATATGCTATTGATCGAGGATTACAACAAATGAGTTTTTTGTTTCCAAGAAGGGGACGTTCTATGTGTTTTACTTATATTTGCAAGTTAAGTTGTAAACTAAATATTGAGAGTTATTCTACCATGTGCTTTACTTATAATTGCAAGTCGAGTTGCAACATTCTAAGAAAAGATGCCTTGCCAAACTCGGGTTTGCTCATTTGCTTGTCTTCAGCTTTTAAGAGTGCTTTTAAACCAACTTCCTACTTTGGTCATTGCCATATAAAAATACATCAGTTGGTATCTACTTGGTATTATATCCTTCATTGTTGCCGTATAACTTGTATATGAAACCAACAGAACAATAAAACCTAGGATGTCTACATATATGCTGCGTACACGTTGGTCGTTTTGTTTCTTGCCTCTCTAGCTTCCCAAAAGCCGAGGACGGCTTTTCTTGAAGAAAGGGAGAATGATATGGGAAAGACAATGAATAATAGTAGCCTTCATGCATACGACAAACCGAGGACGGTTTGTTTTGAAGAAAGGGAGGATGGTGCGGGCATCCATAGCTCATATTCATCTTCACCCGCACCCGCCGCTATGATGATGCCAATGAGGAGATACACATAGAGCTACCATAAGGTCCAATAATTAGCGCTAAAATAAAGCTACTTAATGAACAGGTGAATTCACTCCTTAATGCACATGCTAATATTATTGATGAGAGCTTTATACTACCTAAATCCAATTGTTTAATGATACTCCGATATTCAGCTCAAGAGTTAGAAGGAGACGTTGATGCGGTTCACAAGTGTTTGCTGATTCAAGAACATGTGGAGTTCCAGCGGGAGGGGAGGGTAGAAAATATGCCACTTGAGGAGAAATGACAACAGGAGATCGAGTCTACTTTCCAAGGAATCAAACGGTGCATGATTTGGAGCTCTCTAGAGAAAGTTATGACCTTAAAAGTGAAGGCTGCACAAGCTAGTTCAGACAACGGAAATAAAACGCTATACTTGAAGAGTCCGGGACTTGTGCGTCAAGTATTGGTGGGATCCAATTCCTACATGACCATCCAAAGGTTCCCAATAACTTCCTTAGATGACTCCACACGGATTTGGGGCGAAAAGGGCAAGGAAATAGAAGATGGAAAGGGTTGGGCTCCGTTTGGATTCGGTTCAGACAGCCAGGAGGTTCGAAATTAAAACGGCCGTGGTTTCCTCATACTTACTCCAAATTAGGCAAATAAGTACTTGTTAGGAATTTAACTCCGAGTACTTTCCAACGGGTATATGTGCATCCACAGATTCCTTCTGGTCTGTCCGCAATCATCAAAACAAGTCGGAGATTGTATTTATTCTTTTCCAAATAGAGTTATATAAATGAGGGAAGTTAGAGTTAGGTTGGATTTCGATCCTAACACTAGGGTGGACGTCCTAGAGTCTATATATACTGTTGTACACGTGGCTTTTTGGCCTCAGACCACTTTATGCATAAGGATTGAAACATAGCTATTGCTTGTTCTTTCAAACCAGCGTTCATGCGAGGATAGCTGAGAGAGAATTAGGCGATCGTGTTTGTTCTGCAATTTAAGGTCAAGCCGTCGTTCCGTTGGGAATTGAGGACTTGGCGATCGTTGCTTGTGGTCTCGCGACGATCATCTACTGGTGTGTTTGGGCGTTTTTCGAAGAGTTGAGAGTTCGTGCATTGGCGTGAGTGTTCAGCTAGCGAGATCATCTATTCATACCATTTATCCACGGTTCCTCACCGAGAAGATCGGGCCACCCTGTATCATTAAGCCTCCCGGCCTCTGCGCCTCCCTATACATGTGAATGACATCATTAGTAGATCGAAACTTCTTCCCTATTTGTATGAATGAATACAATCTTCAGCAAATGGAAACTTGCATCCGACATATAGAAATAAACTCGTGTTCATTAATTCCGGCGCTATAATATTTGAATTCTAATGTGCATATTTTAGTTTTACTCTGGAATCTAGAAGTGTCCAACAAACTTTGAATCATTCATGTTCAACTTGGTTCTAGTGTTATGCATCTACTATAAATAAACTTTTGCAGTATTGTAACTTTTACATATTTTGTTTGTATTTTGACAATTTTCATCTTTCAATTTTGAATTACATAGTGCTTCAAAATTTTCACTCGCTACAATTTAACCTAAAATATTGATGAAAACATCCAAAAATAATTTCAGTTTTGGACATTTTGAATTGTAATGTTGGGTATAAGAGGTTACGTTTAATTATCAGTTCAAATGTTTCTGGATGATCAGTTCGAATTTGTAAAAAGCGTATTTATTTTAGGGGAAAAGCCTATGTACATATACACTTAAGGGTGAGTGCACGCATCAATCATGAATACAACCTTGAGATATGTGCATAAATGTAGGGTGAAAAAATTGTGCAGATCTCAAGATTGTATTCATGGTTTGGATAGCATGTGCACTCACCTTTGAGTGTACAAAATCAACTCTCTTTATTTCATTGTGTTCTAAAACTGTGGTACTTCATTCTTCACCCAATATAACGATGCACTTCATAAATATGACTTGTTAATTAAACACATAAATTTATTTCGCAGCAAACGAATGTTTAAGTATCTATTTTTGTGCTAATAATAACATGGTAATGTTCTTATTTACTATAAGTGAAGAATAACTTTACTATTTTACAAGAGCCACACTAATGTATATGTTTTATTACAACCACCAGGGATTCATCAAGGCAGAAAACAAATTAGCAATGGCAAGATTCGTGCAGCTATTCAGTGAGTGGGAAATCCGGCTACTAGTCCTGCTTAGCTTCATGTTACAGATTTCCCTCTTCTTTACTAATGGCCTCAGACAACGTACCACCAACAAGTATCTTAGGCTTTTAATTGGATATGTTATTTGGGAGCAGACTTGGTGGCTGCTTACGCCATAGGTTGCCTCTCTCGACGGTATGTCACCACGGCATCGATGAGAACTCATCAACTAGCTTTCTTTTGGGCACCCTTCTTCCTTGTACATCTAGGTGGACAGGACACCATCACTGCTTTCTCCATTGAGGAGAACAACTTATGGCTAAGGCATTTGTTGAATCTGGTAGTCCAATTCACCCTTGCCATGTATGTCTTCTAGAAATCAACTAGTGGCCTCGGTCTCCAGCTTATTATTTCCGTTGTCTTAGTGTTCATCTCAGGCACAATCAAGTATGGGGAGAGGGTATGGGCGCTGTCGCGTGGGAGACTAAAAGGTCTCGCGAGATGCACTGTCGCAGTCTACGTTAAGCAATTGGCAGTACCGATTAATAGTGGTGGTGCCTGCCATTCTGATGTAGTATCTCTTGGGGTTATGTTCAATGCATGGCGTCCGCGATGTCTTTGGTGACACTACAGTGTACCACCGAAGTCTTGATCAAAGGAGAGGAGTACTTCAAGTACATCCGGATCTGTTGCCCAAGTTATTGGAGATTGAACTTGGCCTGATGTACAATGATATCTACACAAAGGCCATGGTGCTTCGGACGAGGGGTGGTATCATACTTCGGTGTATCTCACTGATATCCTTTCTAGTTGCTTTTCTGCTCTTCCCCGTAAGCAACAAACAAAGGTTCGATTATGTTGATAGTGCAATCACCTATGCACTATTTATCGGTGCCTTTTCGCTTGAAGTTGTGCGATATTTATCGCAATGATGTCACCTTGGACTTGGGCGTGGATGAAGGCTCGACGGTGCCATGGGTTGTGCGGCTTCCATGTCTCCATTAATATTGGGTGGCAGAGAAATAAGATGTTTTGGTCAACTCCATGGGTCAGTACAACTTGCTCAACTATTTGGGACAGTATGACCAATAATCATGTTTGTGGAAACGAAGAATGATGTATGTGGTCAGAATAGTGGTGAATGTAGTTTGCAGTGGAAATCAGAAGATCTGGATCAGACCAAGTTCGTCGGGGTGGATGAGATCATGAGGTGCATCGTCTAGAGGGTTGTTCAGTACCATTCAAATGGATCAAATATGGCCCAGCAATTCCCAAATGTTTGTCCGCTACTGCAAAAGTTGTTCTCGAGTCCTGGCGCGAGTTTTGATTGCACCGTTGTCTTCTTTCATATATACAGATGTTCAGTTGAGCAGGTACTCTCTCACTGGCGTGGACGACGAGTCCACCGGTGCTTTGGTCCGTGTATGTCGGAAGATATCCAACTACATGATATACCTTCTGGCTACGCACACTGAGATGTTGCCAGTCAAGAAAGACTCGGAAGAATACTGCGTTGATAAACTGCAGCCGCGGAGAACATCGGCAGCGGTAATGATAGGAGCGATGTCATCCTGCGCCAAGCAACTCTCATGCTGATAGAGATGGGTTTACCGGAGCCCCCACCATACTGCACTGAAGCGCAACTGTTGGAGATCCAAGATGCGTGGACACGGCTCCTTATCTACACCGCCGGCAAGTCGCGGCCGATGATGCACGTGGTGCAGCTGGCCAGAGGAGGGGAGCTCCTCACCTTGACCTGCTCATGGTCTACCATCTGCTCAGGGATGTCGGCCACAGGATCAACATTGCTGATATCTTCAACATGGAGGAAGCCAGGATCTGTGCCAGTGCTAGTTGAATGCTTTATGAAGAGAAAATATTCAGTTAATCATGCTCCCTGTATGTCTAATTATTTCTTGCTCACCGTAGCTGCTTTTTGTATGCCTAGTTATTTCTTGTTAATTTTCTGTGGTTATCGAGTGAGTATATTGTGTTTGATTGGTGGATTACGTTTGGTTGTGTTTGTTGTATCAAAAAATCCTAACTCAGCGAAGCTGGGCGAGCAGCACAAGTCATGCTCACGTGGTGGTTCGTGGTGGGGCTGGTTCCTTCCGTACCCACAAAAAATCTTTTCATCTCCTTTCCTATTTCACCCCGTCTCCTCAGCTCAGTCGGCCGCCGCTTGAATTCGCGCTCTTCCCCGCTGCCACTGACCACACCACGATCCACGCCGGTGACCACGCTTCGTCCCCCGCTGCCACTGTTGGTACCTCGACAAGGGGCGCCATCACTCCACCAATAACATACATATAGTCCCTGCGTTGCGGATGCCATCCTACCTACTCTGGTGTGCGCCTTCAAAGCTAGTGTCACTGGCGAAGAGGAAGACGAGGTAGGGGAGGCTCATGGCCAGATTTGTGTCACTCCGTGTGCGCCTTTAAAAAAAATATTTTATCTATTTTTTTCTTAGTTAAAACCTAGTATTTACCAGTTGAAAACATATGGTTGTGAAGTTAAAAGTTAGATCTCGGGTTGGGAACTCAATCAGGGTGAGTTGAAAGTTGGATCTCGGGTTGGGAACTCAAGCAGGGTGAGTTGAAAGTTGAGATTGTGGAGTTGAAAGTAAGCATTGGTATGGTTGAAAGTTTGGATTTGATTAGTTGAAAATTTAAACCTGAGTGAGTTATATGTTCTTAAATGTGATGTTTAAAGCTGGTCTTCACCCGGTTGAAAGTTATTATTCATCCAGTTGGATGTAAAATTTAGTTGAAAATTGGATTCGTGTTAGTTGGAAGATTTCACAAAACTAAATTGAAATTGCTTTTTATTCTTTTTTTGGTGACTGTGGCACTAGGCTTACGGACGATGCCGTCGTCAATGGAGAAGGGGAGGAGGTCTGAAGTGGGACGAAGGGGAGCAGCTCAGATGTGAGGATAGAACGCAAAGCGGCACCGCACGGAGCTGTCTGCTTCTGACAGGAGGCGGTCTCTACTTGCCCCTAAACGTTCGTAAATTAGCTTTTCCCTTGATTTGTGGAAACTTTCATAAACATGACAATTAAATCTCATTAGTATTTGTAGAGACTTTTCTGAATATTTATTTGTGAATTACTTGAATTTTTTTTTATTTCAGGCACTTTTTAAGTATTTGATTAGCATCTAATCATTTATATCCCCAACTCATATCATATATAATATATAAATTAAAAATTACATTAATTTTTTTAAAGTTACGAAAATTTTAAAAAACTGAGAATTAGAAAATCTGTTTTTTTAGAAATGTTCGTAGAGACCTTGTTCAGCTACATATAGAGGAAATATAGCCTCCCAATTTGTACACCAGAAATTTATTAGCGACTCGAGGGTGACCAGTCGCCTAATAGGCCCTACGTCCGCACCTCTGCCTCCTCTCTTCTGCCACCATCATCTCCGCCTTCCACATTTGCCATTATCATGTTTGTCTCCCACCTTTGCCACCGCTGCCTTCCTCCTCCTCCTCTCTCACCACCACGCCATCAGATCTGGCGGCCGCCTCCACCGGCGGCATGTTAGGGCGCTAGCGTCCTGATCAGACGCTCCCTCTAAGCCCAAGGGCCCGAGTATTACCCGTCAAGCATTCAATTAGTCCTCGTTATGTCTGTCGTCGCTCGTCGTCGTCGTTGTTGCCATTGCTGGTGAGCCTCTCCTCCTCCTTCCTCCTCTCTTTCTTCCTCCTCCCCCATCTTCTTCTTCTTCCTCCACCGGCGCATTGGACAGTCACTGAGACTAGTGCGTGACTGGTCTACAGATAGATTTTTTGATTTATCATTAAAGAGATAAACAGTCCCTAGGTTACTTATATATGTCTCTTATTATCCGAGTTCTTGCTATAATCCATACTAAAACTAAAACACATTATAAGCACGATTTGGCCACACCTTCGGGCTGAAGTTCGGTATATCCGAGCCTATCATGCATTCATCGGTCGGTAAGAGTACAAGAACCATAACCTGTAAAGAAGAAACTTATTAAGATCATGTAGAACAACAATGGTCCTCACCATCCGTTATTCTAAGTTTCTAGCTCCTACGCTAGTAGAGAACTATGATACTGATTCCAATTTTAGTGGAACTGAGGAAAGGTGAAGGTCCAAAAGGAGGAGGACTGGAGGAGGATGAGGGAGAGAACATGATGAGTAAAGCCATACTTTTGCTGAGATCACCATCTCTCATATGCTACGATGTGACTGATCCCAGCAACAAAAGTTAGTGATCCAAGGACGAGGAGCGATGGGGGGTGCGTCAACTTGGGCAAAAGTAAGCCAGTAAAATCAATAGTTCACCAATGATAATTCCCGACGTGGGTTGCTCCACGCATTTTACTGCCACGTGTTTTTCTCCCAAGCAGGCCCACCAAAACAACTTTCCCTTAGTCCTTTCTTTTTTTCCTTCGCATTCCTGTCCGCACGCATGGCTCGTATCCACCCAATCCCTCCTCTCTCTCTCCTCTCCATGTGCTGTTGCTATTCGTCACTACCGGCGCGCCGTCGCAGTCCACCATTCGTCCTTCCCTCTCCTTCTCTTAGTGGAGGATGTCACAGTTGGGTGGGCCACCACAACCTTCCACCTCCACCGGTGGCACCTTCGCCGCCAGCACCTCCACCCCACCGATGCTGACCGGCGCCATAGGAGGTGGGTAGGCCCTAGATCTTGGAGTTTTGGGACTTCTTTTTTATGTTTTTGATTTTTTGTGAAAATTGCTATTTTGGGAGCTTGGAAGCTTGATTTTGTGGGTTGGGAGCTCAATCTCGTATGTTGGAAGCTTGATTTCGTAGGTGAAAAGCTTGATTGCTTTGAGTTAAAAGAAAGTGTTCATGGTGGTTGGAAGCTGATGTGCGGGTGAGTTGGAAGATGATTTTTCTATGGTTGAAAGTATATGTTCATGGTGGTTGAAAGCTGATGTGCAGGATGTTGGAATTTGATTTTTCTGGGTCGAAAGTAGCTATTCATGGTGGTTGGAAGCTAGTCTGTAGGGAATTAGAAGCTGATGTCCATGGAGTTCAAAGTTGATATTTCTTGGTTGAAAGTAGCAGTTCATGGTGGTTGGAAGCTGGTGTACAGGAAGATTGTTGGATCAGTGGCTTCCGACAGAGGGGTGAGTGAATGTCGATTTTAAAATTTTCTTCTCAAGAAAAGAACACAATGCAATGTATCCAAATTAGAGAATGCAGCGAAAAACCATCGACAAAAGCAATCAAAATCAGTAGAGCCAAAACCAGACATATCGGAAGTTTCGGAGTAAAAATATCGGAAGTTTTGACATTACCAGAAGTTCCGAAGTGACCCCACTTTTGAATTCTCTGGAAAAATCGAAACTTCCGATGTGGATTGGAACTTCTGGAGTAAGAAAATCGGAACTTCCAAAATTGGCAAAAATAGCAGGCTGTTGCTTGGAAAAACGTTCGTAGATTTTGATCTACCTAGCAAAATTGAATGAAATTATGCATAGTGGTAGGAAAGAGAAATATGAAGCTATTTCAATTGGAATCATATCAAAAGCTTGTTTGTGCTAAGAGAAAACTATGATTTACTATCAGCTGTTGCAAAAGCAATCAAGAAGCAATTTTTGGGAAAAAGGGTGCTCGTGAGAAATCTTGATGTGAGATCAATATCAGAGCATCTCACCTTTCATAGTAACCTATTACAAGCCCCAAAAACAAGTTTAAATTCTCTCAAGACCGAAAATTGAAAACCCCAAACTTGGCCTTTTTTCCAACACAAATTTGAATTTAGAGATGGGGATGAGAGATTCTTGGGTATGCTAGGGTGGGATTAGTTTGTAGATGATTTCTCCATCACTTACTTACCATACCCAAGAGGAATCAAGAGAGAGGAAAAGAAAACGAAAAGCAAAGGAACTTGAGAAAGGGGAAAACTCAAGAACACCTAGTGATTTGGGGAAATCTTTTTGTATTAGGTTTTTTTGGGTTTACAAGTCTTTCATGATTAGGCCAAAGCTCTCTTGAGTAACTCTCACAAAAGATTATCAAAAAGGGTTAGGGTTTAAACAACCCACCATCTCCTATTTATAGTAGGAGGGACATACCCCTCTCCACTTGGGCCTTAAAGCCCACTTAAGGGCATATGACACTTAGCACGCATCCCGAAGCATCTAAGCCTCCTATCCACCCTCAATCATTCCTTCCACCACAAGCCTAACACTAAACCGCATCCTTGGTCACCGCCGTGATTTCTTCGATTTTGCTTAGGTGGTTTTCACATTTTTACCAAAGTGCCCTCGCACCAACTTGGTCATCACGTCTTGTCTCCACCTTTGTCTCGTCTGCTAAGCAATCATCTTGGTTCGCCCTATGTTGTCGCCACCACCTTGATCGCATCTCCACCTTCCAAGCACCATGCCGATCCTCGTGACCGGACCACTGTCGTACTCATCGACTCTGCACACTAGTATACAAGCAAACTGATTGCGAGCACAAGTTTTCCACTTAACCCAAGTTAGTCGAGAAAAATGACTCCATCAATTTTCATGAGACAAATTGACCAAACTCTAATTCATCAGAAAACACGTAGTCAAAACTTTTCACTATCGGAACATCTGATTCCTGGATCAGAACCTCCGGTTCTCACAACCCTCGGAGCTTCCAGCCAACTCTCAGAGTTTCCGAAAATGAAAGTCGGAGCCTCCAACTTCAAACTCGGAACTTCCGAAGCACATCGGAAGTTCCGATCATTGAAGCGGAACCTCCGGTTTTTCCATAGTGCTAAAAACACAGTCGACTTCGGATCTTCTGAAACACATCGGAAGTTCCGATCAGAATACCAGAACATCCGATATACAAATTTCAACAAATGAACATTGAATTCCTGCAACCTAAAATTCAACTCCAACAACACACTCTATGGCAAAATATTCATCAACTGAAACCTAGTGAAGCAGTACAAATTCCTTTAGGTTCTACTGAGTTGGAAGCTGATGTTCATGGTGATGGGAAGCTAATGCTGATGTGCATTAGGATTGGGGTTTAATTTTTTTTGTTGAAAGCTGGTGCTGATTTTGGTTGAAGGTTCAATGTTATGGAGGTTGAAAGTTGGCATATTTTTTCAGTTCCCTACCTTCTTCTACGGTTCCGACACTATCGTTGGCCGGTGACGAGCAGGACGTGGGAAGGAGAAAAGGAAGGGAAGCAGACCGGATGCTTGTGTCTTGTGGGGGATTGCTTGAAGACAACATGCGGGGGTGGGGGGAGGGGGTAGCACTCGGACCACTGTTGGGATCGACTGTGTGGCACCCCCCACATAGTCAGTCGTAAATTTGAGCCCCTCGTAAACCAAGGGGAGGAGGAGGAACAATGTCAGCTGCACTCATGGAAGCTGCGGTGGATGGTAGATCTCGCACGGGCCGTGGAGGGGGGACTTGAGCAATGTTGGGAACAATGACAATGCATATTGGGGTTAACGTTGTTGCATGGTGGGGCTGCCTGATTTGATTGAGGGCGATTTTATGGTTGTGGGCCGATTCAGGCCGGTAGGAAGATTATCGATTATTAGTACTAACAGTTCATAAATCTTATCTGATTTTGTTCCGACGAACTATGATGATATCGAGATGCTAGTCCGATGTAATAATGGAATCATCAATATTCTTCTTTTTGCAATCATGATCGTCGACCATCGAGAGGATGTCCGAAAGTCTCTGACCAAGAAGCAAAATAAGTCTAGCTCATTCGTCGACTTCAGGACTTGGTTGTAAAAATATTGTTCATCTAGAATCGTCAATGTAAAACTAAGTCTATGTGTCTTCTTATCTTTTAGTTTTTTAAATCAAAGGGTCTTTCTAGAAAAAATTACATCAACAAAATTGTGAGGATGTAAAAGATAAAGATAAGTTTCCTCTCCTTTTTTGCAAGAAAGGATTGTTAGGAGCGGACCCGAGTTCTCTCTCCCTCTTTCTCAACTATGCCACCGCCATCGCTCTCACGCTGTTAAAGGATCTTAGATGTCTCCTAGGGGGGTGGGGTTAATAGGTGTTTTAAAAATAATTATGATCTAGGCCAATTCTAAGTGCAAAATTTAACTAATTGGATTTTCGTAAGATCAAATCTTAAAGGTCTATGCTCAACTAAGTGCACCAAGAAGTCTAAGTGCAGATGACAGAGAAAACTCAGAGGTTCTGACTTCAAACTTGGAGGTTCTAGGATTCAAAAGTCGGAGGGTCCAGAACACCAAGTTTTTCCATGCTTATAAATCTAATAGAGAATTATGGATAATTGCTAGAAATTCATATTCCATGTTGCCTATCGGTATTAGTCTAGCCTTGTTGGTTATGTCATTATCTTCTTGCCAAAGATACCTCGTTCGTTCTACATGGATGCTCATTCTACTTATGTATCATTGTTTTTTCTCTCTTTATTTTTTCCCTATTTGAGAAAGACCTGCATTGTTGACAAAGACCAACCATTACTCAGACCAAAATGTCAGAAGGACGGTTCGTTGCATGTCTAGTGGCAGTATGTCATCCTCACCCATCCAGCATTCCCTCTTAGAAGGATGAATGGAAGCCACAAAATCACAAACTGGAACAAACTTGCGAATTAAACTCCGCATCGCCATGAAATCCATATTTTTTTTCAAAAGTCAAGTAAAGAACTAATCTTATATATAATTGTTGTAGGATCATCAAGAAACTTGTGTTGAAAGATAGCCTCATTGTGAGTCTTCCAGATAGTCCATAAAATCGCAGCCATGCCAACTGATACTTGCTTTTTTAGTTTACTACGATAGAGATGCATCCATGGTCCAACTAGTTTATGGATATCTACTGGAACCCAACTAAAGTGAAAAGCAACTCGTACAACCTTCCAAACATATTTTGCTAAAAGGCATACAAAAACAAATGATTTATGCTTTCATTGGATGCACAAAAAACACATTTTGATCCCATTTCCCCCTGTGAGTAAGAGTGTCTTTGGTTAAAATGATATTCCTAAGCACCAGGCAAATGAAAATCTTCACTTTCAAAGCAATATTAGTCTTCCACAAGTATTTATGTGGGAAGGATACTTGTTGAAGCGAAGGGCCTTATAAAATGATCTAACACTAACTTGGCCATGAGATTCTAGAGATCATATTAGTTTATCAGGCTTCTCATAAAGAGAAACACCCTCCAATTTAGCTTTCATATCATTTCATTGTATCCTATTGGCACCAATTAAAGTCCTTGTAAACCTAAGACACTTCCAGCCTTTAGTAAACACCTTGTAAACTAGGATGTTCTAACTAAGAGAAATAAAGTACAATCTAGCAAACTATAAGGCAAGAGGTCTACCAACTATCCTCCCAAAATGTCATTTTCTTACCACCCCCTACCTTTCTCTGACAGAAACTTAGAAACATATCCTTAATCCTCATCAATGAAGACCAAAACAAGAAACGTAGAAACATATCCTTAATCCTCATCAACGAAGACCAGAACAAAGAATCACTAGACTTAAATCTAGATTGAGACAGGGTCAACTTCCTAAAGTATTTATTAACCAATATATCCTGCCAATTCCCTACTTCACTATCAAGCTTTCAAAGCCACTTTCCTAGTATACAAATATTCATATTTTCTAAGTCTATAATGCCCAAACCTCCCGGGTCTTTAGGAAGACATATCACCAACCATCTGACGAGATGGTACTTCCTGCGATCAGCATTCTCATTCCACAACATTCTGGATCAAAAGAAATCTTTTTTTCCTAACACCTTTAGGAAGGGGATAGAAATTCATCATGAATATGGGCATTGAACTTAGAGAGGAGTTAATCAAGGTAACTCTGCCCCTGCTGGAAAAGAATTTACCTTGCCAACATCCCATCCTAGATTCAACCCTATCCTCTATAGTCTTCCAGTCCCTATTTCTAAGCCTTGTCTCATCAAGAGGAATGCCCAGGTATCTGAGTGGCAGTGCCCCTTGCTTGCAAGTGATAATCTCCTCAAACATCTCAGAATGCTCCCGAGCCCCCCCTCCCCCCAAAAAGAAACAATTTTAAGAAAATTAATCTTAGGACCTGGTAGTTGTTCAAATAAACAAAGAAAAAACTTCAAATTCCTAGCAGAAATGGATCACCTTGCAGGAGGAAGATTATATTATCTGCATATTGCCGAATGGTACACCCTCGTGGAAGAATATGCTCAGTCAGAACTCGAATTAAACCTAACTCTTGAGCCTTTTTTTTATCATGACAGTCAAAGCATCAACAGCTAAATTAAATAAAATAGGTGACAAGGGATCCCCTTACCTGACATCCTGATAAGTCTTGAAATAAGGCCCTATAAAATCATTTGCTTTAATCCCTACTCTACCACTACTCATGATACCTGTAACCCAGTCAATAAATTTTGAAGAGAAACCTTTTTGGTTCATTATTTTAAAAATAACAGACCAATTCAGCTTATCATAGGCTTTCTCAAAATCCACTTTAAAAATAATTCTAGGAAGTTTCTTACGTTGTAGTTCATTAAGGATCTCATCTAATACTAAAACACTATCCAAGATTTTATCAGTAACTATCAACATCCTATCATTTACCCCTTAAGTAAGAAACTTAAAACAAACATTTAGCAAGCAAATAGGTCTAAATTTTTGAAAAACATCAGCTTTTGGGGTTTTAGGAATTAAAATAATAGTGCCAAAGCTTAACCTAGAAATATTCAGTTTCCCTGCCCGAAAGTCATCAAACAATCTTTTCAAATAAAACTTAACTATGTTCCAAAAATGCTGATAGAATTCTATTGGGAATCCATCAGGGTCAGGTTCCTTGTTTTTCTACATTAAAAGAATCCCTTTAATTTCCTCTAGGAAAAAGGTTTAACCAAAGGAAAGTTTTCTTGCTGAGAAATCTGCTACTGAAAGCAACACTCAAAGCTGATATCTAAATAATCGACCCCAGCAAACAACTCTTTATAAAACTTGGTAACATAAGTAATCAGTTGTTGGTCCCCTTCAATCACATCATCCCCAGCTTTAAGTTGAAAAATCCTTCTCCTTCTCCTTAGCCCGTCTACTACTGGCTTTTGCCATGAAGTAGGATGTATTGTTGTCTCCCAACAACAAATCCTTCTCCTTAGCCCTTTGCCACTATCTAATGTCTTCCTCCTGTAAAATATGTCTAAGTTGCTGCTCCAAAAGAAATCTCTACTCTCTCTTAATTGCAGTAAGTCCTAAAGTTTCACTCTCTGGTGATGGGATTCGTAGCATAGAAAACAAAAATTTTCCTACGAGATGCAAACGAAAACCTAGATCCAATCTAGAAAACCAAGATCCAATCTAGAAGAAGCTTGCAACGAGAGACAGATCATATCTACATACCCTCGACGAACACGTCAACGCAGCGGAGAATTTGACCGTTGTCGATGAAGCCCGCAGCCTCCCGCAGCTAGGTTATACCTCCCAGCCGCGAGAGGGATCTTCTCCTGTTCCAATCCGATCAAGCACCGCAACGAGCGGCGCCTCCGAGATGTGCACACGTACGGCTCGAAGACGTCACCTCCTTCTTGATCCAGCAAGGCGGGAGATGAGGTAGATGAGATCAACTCCGGTAGCACGACGGCATGGTGGTGGAGGTGGTGGGGTTTCTCCGCGGACAGGGCTTCGCCAAGTGCTGCGCACGAGAGAGAGGAGATGGGAGAGAGGGAGGCGGCGGCTGGGATGGATCTATCCGGAGGGCTGCCCCTCCCCTCCTTTATATAAAGGAGGAAACTTGGAGGAGGAGGAATAGTACCCGTAAACAGTACAGCGTGAACAGTACGCGCGTGAACAGTACCCTCCCCCAAGTAAAGCCTCCCCTTTCGATCTTATCTCCTATTTTTAAGGGATTTGATCTTATCCCTTGGGGGGTTACTGTTCACGACGCGACACTATTCACGTGTGTACTGTTCATGCAGTACCCTTGGTCCATGTGGACCCCTCCGGGATAAGTGGGCCCCACCCGGGGACCCCCGGAACCTTCTAAAACCTTCCCGGTACGATACCGGAAAAATCCCGAACTTTTCCGGAACCCTAAAAATACTTTCCCATATATGAATCTTTATCTCCGGACCATTCCGGAGCTCCTCGTGACGTCCTGGATCCCATCCGAGACTCCGAACAAAATTTCGGTCTCACCATATTAATATCTCATTTTATACCCTAGCGTCAACGAACCTTAAGTGTGTGACCCTACGGGTTCGGGAATATGTGGACATGATCGAGACACCTCTCCGATCAATAATCAATAGCGGGACCTGGATGTCCATAATGACTCCCACGTATTCAACGAAGATCTTTATCGGTTTGAACCACGATGTCGAATATTCCATTCCCTTTGTCTCGCGATATTTTACTTGCCCGAGATTCGATCGTCGGTATCACCATACCTAGTTCAATCTCGTTACCGGCAAGTACTCTTTACTCGTTCCGTAATGCCACATCCTCTGTGACCAACTCTTTAGTCACGTGCTTGCAAGCGATACAGAATGTGCTTTACCGAGTGGGCCCAGAGTATATCTCTCTGTCACATGGATGGACAAATCCCACTCTCGATACATGCAACCCAACAAGTACTTTCCGAAATACCTGAAAGACACCTTTATGATCACCCTGTTACGGCGTGACGGTTGATGCCCCAAAAGCATTCTTCCGGTACCAGGGAGTGGCATTATCTCATGGTCTAAGGATCGGAACATTTAACAATGGAAAGCTATGCAATATGAACTTTGTGACGTGATCGAATTGCCTAACTTAATTTGGGTCTGTCCATCATGTCATTCTCCTAATGACATGACCCCGTTATTAACCGACATCACATGTCCATGATTAGGAAACCTTAACCATCATTTAATCAACGAGCTAGCCAGATAGAGGCATTGCTAGGGACACGGTGTTTTTATAAAACCACACATGTATTATGTTTCCGGTTAATACAATTATAGCATGGAGTATAAACATTTATCATGAACAAGAAATATGATAATAATAATTTATTATTGCCTCTAGGGCATATTTCCAACATCTGGATCAATAGCATTCATTTGATCCAGAATCACCCTCTTACATTTCCTATGAGCACTATCCATGTTTCTCTATTCCATCCTCAAAGTTTTCTTCTGAAAGTACTTAATCTAAAATTCCATTCATCAATAGCACTCAGATTAACAGGAATAGTCTAGACATCTAAGCCAATATGATGAGGACATGACCCCCATGGATGCACCCACTGCCACCTCTACTTCTACTACTTCAACTACGTCCGCTGCTCAAGCTATAAAGAATAAAAGGAGGTCTGTCAAGATCATCAAGAACAAGCGAGGATTCAAGTTCAAACTTTCGGGAGGAGGAGCAAATGAAGTTCTTGTGACCATGAAGATGTCTCACATGGAGTTGTGCTGTACAAGGAGTTCTCCCACGTCACTTTTGGTCCAAGAAGAGTTAGAGATCAAGTCGAACAAGTTCTGGACTCTGATTCAGATTCCTGAGACAGCCCTGACTTTAAACTTCTATATCTGGAGCATACGAACTCCAATTTAGATGATCTTGGACTCTTTGAAAAGCTTATCTCATGCTCTTTCCAACCTGTCTTGTCACCTATGTCAAGCATCAAAGTTGTATGATTAGACATGCCCCTTTTTAAAGCTCTAATAGTCACTAAAGGAAATCTAGAAGACTACTCATGATTCATCAAAAATATATCTAACTTCTAAAACAGGGGGTCCTCATGGTCATTAGACCATCTATATAACCTGTTAGACAAAATAATCTCTTGTAGCTCAAGACTTTCAGTATTTGCATTAAAAATAAAAGACCATCTATGCACCACACATGGTTTATTTATCTCCTCTACTCTCTTGATAATGTTAAAATCACCCCCAATTAGCGTAGGCACATTGCTTTTGTGACCAAAAAGAGTACATTCCTTTCGAAAGTCCTCTTGGTGATCATAGTTGGCAGCCCCATAAAATACCATAAGATTCTAGGTAAAATTGTCCCTCTTATATTTAATGAGTAATCACATCATAAATCTACCAACCTCTACATAGAACAGAGGAAAAAAATACATTTAACTCCTACCAGATCTACCATGAGAGGGGGCCCAATTCCAAACAAATCTATTATCAGTACTCATAGATCTAATCATTTGGTAAAAAATGCCTTGTTTCATGGTTTCCAGTATACCTATAAAATATAGCTTCTGATCCAAGATGGTTTCCTTAAGGAATTCTCTTTTTGCAGGAGCGCCTAATCCTCTACTATTCCAAATGAGCCCAATCATAACTAAGACTTTTTCTTAGGACCACTTATCCTACCTAACACTTGAGGCTTCACCTCGATTAAATCAGTAGATCCACCCTTCTTAAATTTCCTAGTATTAGGAGTAAGGTGAACTTGGTAAACAAAATCTGGATCTACATCATCCTGGTCATCTACATCTACACCCAAAATCTCTCGAAGAAAATTATAATCAAGCTTTTCCTTATTAGATACCTCTTCAATGGAAATAGGATGCATCTAAATGTTGTCCTTTTCTAATAGCAGGTTTAACCTAGATTGCTCCAAAGATTTAATAACATCTAAGTTTTCATGAATCTAGACGATCTGTTGTAAATGCTTATTAGGTGTAGAAATAGCAGAAATGCTAGATGCCATATTATCTTTCTCCACATCCAGATATCTAATTTTCCTTAGCTCTCTAGACCTATCTTCCACTCTAATATCTTCCACTTGCGCCTGGATATCCTAAGATTTCTCCTAAGGCCATTCTCACCCTCTTACTACACCTCCCCACATCCTGCTACCACCCCATGCACAACTTCTTGTTTCTCAGTCACTTCCTCAGCCTCATTGCGCTTCATTTAAGTTAAGACCACACTAACCTTCTCAGCAAAACTGACTAAATTATGAGAGCTGCTTTGTTCAAAATATATATTAGGAGAATGGGATCCTTTCAGGGGGTGGGGACCTAGGGTAAACAATTTCATCCTCCTTTTTAGCCTTGACAGTCTCTCGCTCTTCCTGCTTTTTGTTTTGACATCTACAAGAATGGTAAAAGGACCGAAGGTGCCGACTAGAAGGGGGTGAATAGGAGGCTAATTAAAATTACTTCTTTTAACTTTGTTGAACAGATTAAGCCTTAGTCAGAAGCAGAGTGAGCTAACTGTGTAACAGATGAGCAGCACAGGCAAGGTATTAAGTATGATTTAACACGTGGCTGTCACACAGGTGGCTAACACAGGTGAGCTAAGGACTTAGAAATAATGTGCAACCTAGCTGGCTGTGTAACAGGTAGCTGACACAGGTGAGAGATATGATCAATAGCAACTGTGACACAGCTAAGATAGCACAGGTAAAAAGCAGATCTACAATAAATGAACAGAATAAGTCTAAGATCACACAAGCATGCAAGAATAGCAAGTACTCTAAGAAATGCAGTAAGTACTCAGAGACAAGGTGTTTTTCACCGAAGTTCCCTGCTCTTCTCAGAGAGGTACGTCTCCGTTGGAGAGACTACTCCGAAGAGATAGCCAGCACTGAATCGTGCTTGTTCTCCGAGTACCTGACGATCAGGCCCCTTGCTTTGCTTGTGGAAGTCCTTTTGCCTTGCAGCAGGTAGACTTCAGATCACCTTCACAGACTACTGGTTCAGCCCACACAAGCTTGGGTGATACCAGCAACTCCTACGCCCGTCTAGGAGTAGACACTCCAAGAGTAATAGATTCAGCAGCAACGAATCTTGGAGGAACCAAATGCTCTTTTGCTCAAGGACTCTAACTCTCTTAGGAAGGTTTGCTTTTGTTCCGAGTGAAAGAGGCTTGCAACGGTAGGATGTGCTTTACTGGTTTGGTTGCGTTGTTGTTGGTTGAGGTCGAAGACCTCCCCTGGTCCCCTATATATAGGGTTCGCAGGAACCCGACCGTTACACTGTTGCCACGTAGGATTAAGTGAGCCACCGGTGACAGGCACCGGTGACACAGCTACACACTACGCCCAACCTATAACCGGCTCGGGCAGACCGACACCTGTGTCACCGGAGGCTGACACAGGTGAACCCTTAACTGACGTAGCAGCACTACTCAGCCCGGTCTTGGCACATGACATGCCCTCAGCATACAACTACTCTGATCCCTAATAAGGAGAGAACCTCCGACAGTCTTCTGACTCAGCAGACAAACCATCGCAGTGCAGGTCCCTTAGCATTTACAAGCTCTCCCCTGGTACAGAGATGTACCTGAGTCATAGAGCGCTAGACCACCTGTGACACAGCTGTGTCACACCGGTGACTCTAACCCCTAGGGTTTTCTACTGCTAGCACTGCAGAGTGCTAACAAAAACCAGTTTCACACTTGTGCAAAACTGTTGACACAGGGCCACTGACCTCAAAGCATCAGTGCCACTGTCCAACACCCTGAGCATTGAGCAAAAGATCCTCCACAGATTATTACTACTTCATCCCTCTTGATAGTACGGGTGTTTCCTATGGACTCAAAGAAACTAGCAAATCTAGGCTTTACCTGCCACCTACTGTATTCACGGCCCTTGACGCATCAAGCCACCATCACCTTGCTTGCAACTCCTTGCACAGCACCGGCTTCCTCACAGCTGTGACACAGCTGCCTAGCACAGCCATTCCTTTGTCCTGGAAACCACCTTTGAACTTTTTGGGTGGTCATCATTCCCTTGATGACCCTTCTTCCTGGAACCTATTTAACCTGCTTACACTCATTGTAAACGTTAGATCCCAGATTGAGTTGCCATTAACCATCAAAACCACTTAGGGGCCTAGATGCTCTTTCAATCTCCCCCTTTTTGGTGGTTAGTGGCAACCCATTCATCAAATTCACATAAAGATTGAATGAGAGATACATGTGCAGGTTGTTAGAAAATACTCCCCCTGAAGCTGTGCATAATAGATTTGCTTCTATCAGACTAGTGCACAGATTTTAATTTTGGATATGAGCAGTATGTTCTTACAACTTACACTTTTATCAGTTCAGAGAATGTGTATCAGAGCATATGTCATTTCAGAGTGTATGTATCAGAGCATATGACATAAAGGATATATCTGAACTGATATATTTTTCTTCTGATGCAGTTATAATAACTGGAGTATATGAGTTTTAATCAGAGCATTCCAGTTATGATAATAGAGCATATAGATGTGTATCAGAGCACAAATGGAGCACAAATTTAGTGTAGACATGAGAATCAGAGTAAATTTATGTGCAAAGCATCAGAGCAAAAACTTACTGCATCAGATCAAAAGATTACTGCAGTTTAAATTGATTGTAATCAAGACAGAAGAATCAGAAATTAAAACACAAGTCTTGATACAGCAAAATATTTACTCCCCCTATATCCAAAATACTCTCTCTTATATTTATCTCTCCCTTTAGCACTTCTCCCCCTTGCACTATTACTACCATTTTCTCTCCCCCTTTGACACTAAAACACCAGAAAGGGGATGAGGAGAAGAAACATTCAGGGGAACTTGGTCTTCAGCAGCTGGAGAACTTCTGACAGTTGAGCCTGCAGCTGATCGACTTTGGAGTCCAGACTGTCAACTTTGGTTCTGAGCTGAAGATTTTCTCTGCGCAGAGCTGCAAACTGAGTTGGCATGACTTTGTTCTGATAGGCTCTGGCTGCTGCTTGAGACATGAGAGAGGAGGACAGAGTGCCATCTTCAGCTACCTGTGTCACAGACACTAACTCAGCTGGGTCAGCTACAGGGGACTCAGCTGTGACACCGGTAGGCACTTGGACTTCAGGCGCTGGCACCGAGAGGGACAGGCACTTGAGGAGCTGTGGGAGCAGCTGTGTCACCGGGGGTAGACACAGCTGGATCAGGAGAATCACCAAACAGAGCTGGCACAGCAACCTC
Source organism: Stipa capillata (assembly GCA_019208055.1). Classification (NCBI taxonomy): domain Eukaryota; kingdom Viridiplantae; phylum Streptophyta; class Magnoliopsida; order Poales; family Poaceae; genus Stipa; species Stipa capillata. The sequence continues at coordinate 459,090 of JAGXJF010003061.1, forward strand.
ATCAGGATGGTCATCAGCCTGAGGCCTGAGCTGGGTCTTGATGGTCTTCACAGTCATATCGAAGTTGGAATCCAGAAGACCTGTGCGTTGAAGGATCATGTACATGATGTACGATCCATACCTCAGCTTTGCTTTCTTATCTTTCTGAACCGCATCTATCTCATGAAAGATATATCTGGCTACATCAAAATGCTGGTTCTTTGCAATGTGCACCAAGATCTGCCAAACTGGATTATACACAGCATCTGTGTTGCCTCCCTTGGGCTGAAGAGTAACATTGATGATTTTCACAAGATGCTTGGCTGTGATGGTGATGCCCTTGAAATAGACATGTTCAGGAGGGGCTTTGGCAGGAAAAGTGAAGTTCCTAGGGTAGAACTTCCTTCTATCAGCATTGGAGACTGGCTCTAGCTTGAAAAGATTGGGCATTCCAGACTCCACTGGTGCATGTAGCAAACTGTTAAACTCTGGGGCTGTTATTGACAGAAGCTGACCTCTAGTCTTCCAGAGCATAACATCTTGATTGCTTTGTTCAACCCAGACTGTGGCATAAAATTCTCTGAGAATCTCTGGGTCATAATCCTGTTGAAGACTGCAAATGAACTCCAGGCCTGAGGCTTGAATCAAAGATGGAAGGGTTCTCAGCCTGGGATCATTCAGGGCAGACCAGTCTATGGCCTTGCAGTCAACAAATCCTTTCGAAGACAAGATTTCATGATATACACCCCGTTGATGATCATTGTGAAATCTGGGGTCTGAGCAAGATGGTTCCTTGAACTCTTGATCTTCAGAGAAGTATGGGCAAATTGACCTCATTTTGATGAATGTACTGGTGCTCATTGAGGCAACTTTGCTCTTGGACTTCTTTGGATCACTCTTAGGAAGCTTTTTGGCTGCAGCTCTTGAGATGAAAGCCATTTGGTTAACCTCAGTCCTCAGAGCATGTGAAAATATGTAGTGATACTTGGATTCCAAGTCATCATCTGCAGCTGAGAGACTGGGTGAGCTGTCTTCATGTTCTTCCTCTTCTTTCTCTTCTGATTCTGTGGCTGATTCTGCGCTGGGGGATGAGCTTTCTGCTTGGTAGTCTTTATCAGAATCAGACCTAGGTTCTCTGGCCCTTGGTGGAGTCACTGATACTCCTCTTCCATCATCTGATTCGCTTTCTGAGCTTTCTTCTTGGCCAGCTGCTTCAGGTGCCTGTGCCACAGGAGAGGACACAGGTGCTTGAGAAATGGGGACTGGGACAGCTGCCTGAGGCACAGGTGATGGAGTCCGGTGAGATACTTGGGCTTGAACCTCTTCTGCCTGAGACACAGCTGGCTGAGACAGCTGTGGACTTGGTGATTTGGCAGGTTCAGTAGGCTTCACAGATCCAGCCTCTACTGATGATGAAGGCACATGGGCCTCTTTTGGTGCTTGTTCTTCAGCCTCAGACACAAGAAACTGAGATGGAGACATCTGCTTCTGCACATCCAGAGAGGAGAGGGATTCTACACTTGTTGAGCTCACTGTTGATCTGCTCCTCCTCTGGTAAGTCTGTAGATTTGACTTGGCTGGGCTGGCCACCTGTGACACAGGTGGTGGCATCTCCTTCTTAATATCTTGGAGAGCTTCCTTCTGCTGTTCCAGCTGATCTTTCATTGAAGGCTTGGAACTCTGAGAGATTTCTGAGATGATTTCAACCTCTGGTTCTTGCTGCTTCTTTGCTGGGGGCTCTTCACTGATAACAACTGTATCAGATCTCTTTCTCTTGATGCTTGGAGCAGATGGAGCTGCAGAGACTGGTTTGGTGGCACCAGAGAGCATGCCTTGTTTGATTTTGAGTTCAGCACGCAGGACATTTTTCTCAGCTCCTGGTGGCAAGTTCTTCATCTTGCCCAATAGCTCATTGATCTCTTGAAGAATGATTCTTTCTCTGTCATCACGGCTGAGCCCTGGTTGCTGTGTGCTTTTAGCTGGACCTGAAACTGCAGGTTTTCTGAAATCTGCAGAGAGTTGACCTCTCTTAATCCTGATCTCAGCATGCACAGAGTCTCTCTCAAGACCTTTTGGCAATTTTTGTGCTTTCTTGATCAGCTCATCTATCTGATAAATGAGATGCCTATCTCTGGCATCAGTGTGACTCAGCGCTGCAGGTTTGTGAGTTGGGGCTGCTAGAGAGCTGTTGGATAAGAGCTTCTGTTTCTCAAGAATTTGCTTTCTTAGCTCAACTTCCATATTATAGGAAGTAGCTGACTTCAGCTTCTTGTGCAACTCTTCAATTTCATTTAATAAGGCTCTATCTTGATCAGATGGCACTGGAATGGCCATAGACACTGGTATTGACAAATCTGAAAGCTCTAGGCTTTTGGCAGTGTAAATTGTTGTCAACTGTTTCTTGATGGTTTCATCAGTGGCTTCACTGATCTGCTCTGCCAATCTGTCTAAATCATCCAAAATGAGTTTGTCATATGCAAGGGCTTCTTGAAACTCTTTTGACTCTTGGACAGGTTCTCTGATGGTAAGTGTCCCCCTTGGCAACACTACATTGGCAGTTGATGGTTTGGAAACTTTCTTGACTGCAATCTTTTGCTTCTTGGCAGCCTCTTTTCCCAAAGAAGTATGCTCAACAGCTGATGAGGATCTTGTCCTCTTGGCAGGAACTCTTTTTGCAGAGCTGGATTGACCAGCTTTCTTGGCAGCTGCTTTCCTCTCCCTGATAGCTCTTAGGCTTGCCTTTTTCTTCTCAGTCGCTGCTGCTTTCTGTCTCAGCCTTTCTCTTTCTTGATCTGAATCTGAAATTGTGATCTCAAAGCTTGACTGTTCTGGGTCAGACCAATTCATCCCACTGTCAGCTTTCTCAGACCCTGAAGACATCTGAAGAAACAAGATAGGTGAGAAGAAGTAGGTAAGAGGTGCTCCTAAGATGCAAAAGGTAGTAGCTGTGTGAGACACCTGTGTGAGGATGAGGAGACACAGGTGAGGACTTAGCAACAACCGAGGTCTCTGCCTGTTGAATAGGCTTACCTGTGTGACAGGTGAGACCCTAGCGGTGACACAGCTACGTGCTGAGGCGGAAGGCAGATTATAGGAAACTAGGGTTTTACAGATTTTAGCTGATCAAATTTGAGCAAGATATGTTCTGGAGGATGATCAAGAGCTAAACCAACCTTAAACACTTACAATGCACTGTTGGATTAGATTTTAGAGCAAGTTCACGTGCTTGATGAAGAAAAGAAGCAAAGTAGGGCTTGCGGAAGCTTACTTTGATCAAAGAATAGATAATGCGCGGATGAGATGAAGCTTGCGCACGACGGAAAGCCTTTTCCGAAGAGTTGAAGAGATTGCTTGGGGCGGAAACCGCGAATTCGTCGAAAACTTGAGTTTTGGCGCACGGCGGAAGTTGGGGTTTTGAGTTGAACGTGGATACTGTGGGAAACGTATCGACGTCTTATATAGGCCGAAGGGGTATATGGTGGCTGTGTCACAGCTGAGAGGTGAACCTGTGACACAGGTGAGTAAGAAAGATACCCTAAGACCTACGGATTTCAAAAGCATTCACCTGAGACACAGATGGATGACTCAGGTGACAAGTATTTCAACTATAGAGCACCAAGACAGAGAGACTTAGATAAGAGAGAAAGCATTAGACCACTATCTGAATGTCCTTATAGAATCTTCTCAATATCAGCTTGCCAGAAATACAATCAAGCAAAACAAAGCTGACAAGAGTTGATTTGAAACACTTTGCACACAGAAGTGTGAACTCATATAGCTCAAGAGATATTTTTTACTTCTAAGAGTAGCACATACCTGTGACACCGGTGAGCAACACAGGTGTTCATGTAAGAAGCATAAACAGCAAAAACATATGAGCTAGACACCAAGCCAAACCCTTTATTGCAAGTTAGAGACATCAATGATATTCAATTCACTCCTCAGAGCACAGAACCTAGTCTCATCTAAAGGCTTGGTGAATATATCAGCTAATTGTCTTTCAGTCCTTACATGGCACAGCTGTATATCTCCCTTCTCAACATGATCTCTCAGGAAGTGGTGCCTCACTTCTATGTGTTTGGATCTTTGGTGGTGTACTGGGTTGTTGGCTAACTTGATTGCACTTTCATTATCACAGAAGAGGGGCACTTGATTAAAAGATACGTTGAAATCTTTCAAGGTCTGCCTCATCCACAATAATTGAGCACAACAACTACCAGCAGCTATATACTCAGCTTCTGCAGTGGATAGGGCTACTGAGTTTTGTTTCTTGGATGACCAGGACACTAAGGAGTGCCCTAGGAATTGACAAGTACCAGAGGTGCTTTTTCGGTCAACCTTACACCCTGCATAGTCACTATCAGAATAGCCAACTAGCTCAAAATTTGCACCTTTAGGATACCATAAACCAAAGCCTGAGGTTTGAATCAAATATCTCAGTATCCTGCGTACTGCCACTCTGTGACAGTCCTTAGGGTTAGCTTGGAATCTAGCACACATGCATACACTCAACATAATATCAGGCCTAGATGCACATAAGTATAGCAAGGAACCTATCATGGATCTAAACTCTTTCTGATCAGCAGATTTACCTTCAGTGTTTAAGTCCAAATGACCATTTGTTTGCATGGGAGTATGAATAGGCTTTGCATCCTTCATGCCAAACTTGGTGATGATGTCCTTGGTGAATTTTTCTTGAGAGATGAAAGTACCTTCCTTGAGTTGTTTGATCTGAAGTCCTAGGAAGTACTTGAGTTCTCCATCCAAAGACATCTCAAACCTTTTGGTCATCATCTGGCTAAACTCATCACTCATGGAGCGGTTAGTACTGCCAAATATTATGTCATCGACATATATTTGGCACACAAATAAATCCTTTCCATTTTTCTTAGTGAATAGAGTTGTATCTACTAAGCCCATTTTAAATCCATTGTTGATCAGAAATTCTTTCAATGTGTCATACCATGCTCTAGGTGCTTGCTTTAGGCCATAAAGTGCTTTGTGCAGTTTATAAACATGATCAGGTTTCTTAGCATCTTCAAAACCTGGTGGCTGTTCTACATATACAAGTTCAGAAAGTTTACCATTGAGGAAGGCAGACTTCACATCCATTTGGTAAAGCTTGATGTTATGATGAACAGCATATCCAAGGAGGATCCTGATGGCTTCAAGTCTTGCCACTGGAGCAAATGTTTCTCCAAAGTCCAGGCCCTCCACTTGTGTGAAACCTTGAGCCACAAGCCTGGCTTTGTTCCTTACCACTTGCCCATTGGTATCTTGTTTGTTCCTGAAGACCCACTTTGTTCCAATCACATTATGATCTTTGGGTCTTTCCACCAGGGACCAAACTTGGTTTCTCTCGAATTGATTGAGCTCTTCATGCATTGCATTTATCCAATCAGCATCCATGAGAGCTTCCTTGATGTTCCTGGGTTCAACACTAGAAACAAAGGAGTAATGTTCACAGAAATTAGCAATTCGAGAACGAGTAGTCACTCCCCTATTAATGGCACCAATGATTTGATCAACAGGGTGATCCTTCTGCAGCCTGCTGATCACAAGGGGTTCGGGGTTAACCGCCTGTGTCACAGCTGATGGAGTTGCCTGTGACACAGTTGGTTCTTCCTGTGACACAGCTGGCTGAGTCAGGTCCTCTGCATCCAGTTGATCATTGGCTGGGTTGTACTCGAACTCAATGTCCTGATCTCCAATGTCTTCACCCAGTGATGGAGAGAGTGGTTCTTGATCGATTGGTGAGGCAGCCTCCTCCTTGATGGTGGGTCTGATCTCACCAATGGATTTCTTCTGAATGTCCACATTCCCTACATCATTAACAACCTGCTCTCCTTGGGAGCCATAAGACTCATCAAAATCCACATCCATAGATTCTTCAACAACCTTTGTGGAGGTGTTAAAGACCCTATAGGCATGGGAGTTAGTAGAATAACCAAGGAATATACCAACATCAGATTTAGCTTCAAACTTAGTAAGGCGTTTGCCCTTTCTAAGAATGTAGCACTTACAACCGAATACTCTGAAGTATGAGATATTTGGCTTGGAGTTGGTGAGCAGCTCGTAAGGAGTCTTCTTGAGTAGTGGATGTAGATATATCCTGTTGATGGAGTGGCAAGCAGTGTTGACAGCTTCAGCCCAAAATCTTGGTGAAGTCTTGTATTCATCTAGCAATGTCCTTGCCATCTCTATCAAGGTTCTGTTCTTCCTTTCCACTACTCCATTTTGCTGTGGAGCATATGGACTTGAAAGTTCATGCTTGATTCCATGCTTGTCCAGGAATGCTTCCACCTTTGAGTTCTTGAACTCAGTCCCATTGTCACTCCTGACCTTGACCAGGTTTACCTTCCACTCATTTTGAACTCTAACAATGAGATGCTTGAATTTCTTGTAAACCTGTGTCTTCTCCTTCAAAAAGAACACCCAAGTATAGCGAGAAAAATCATCTACTATGACAAAGCCATACTTGTTACCTCCCAAGCTCTCATATGTTGTAGGACCAAACAGGTCAATGTGTATGAGCTCAAACGGAGAGGTGGTGGTCATGATAGTTTTGGGACGATGGGCAGCTCCAACTTGTTTGCCGGCTTGACACGAGCTGCAGGGCTTGTCCTTCTCAAACTTCACCTTTTCTAAGCCTATGACATAGTCATGCTTGCTGAGTTTGTTGAGAAGCTTCATCCCTGCATGTCCTAGCCGCCTGTGCCACAGCCAGCCAGCACCGGTCTTGGCCATGAGGCACCATGGAGCTGCTGCAGGCTGTTCATTGAAGTTGACAATGTATAGTTTTCCAGACCTGCATCCTTTGAATACTTGAGAATCATCAGATAGCTTAGAGGCTATAACCTTATCAGGATAGAAAGTAACTTTCATACCTGTGTCACACAGCTGTGACACAGACATCAGACTATAGCCTATCTGATCCACAAGCATAACATTGGATAAAGAGTGTTTTTCAGATATGGCAACTTTACCAATGCCATTTACCTTTCCCTTTGAGTTATCTGCATAGATCACATATTTGCTTGGAAGATTTTCACTTGTGATCTCTACAAATTCCTCTCTGCCTCCTGTCATATGTTGTGTACATCCACTGTCCACAACCCAGTCAGTTCCACTGGAGGCAGTATCCTGCAAGATTAGTTATGGGATTTAGGGACCCAAACATGTTTGGCTCCCTTAGCAGTTTTACCATATGCAGAAACAGCAGTTAAAGGGTTAGCATATCTATTTCTGACATTAACAGCCTTAGCAACAGATGATATAACATGAATCCTCTTTGGCTGTCTATCACCTGCAACCTTAGACAAAGGGGTTAGCTGGCTGTGTGAGTTGCCGGTGACACCGGTGGATACACAGCTGTGTAGAATACCTGTGACACAGGCAACTGTTACCTTTGGAACCCAGATAGCTGGTAACCACTTTGTCAGGTGCTTGCGACCAACATATTTGGCCACAATTTTTCCCTTTTCTATCCTTCTGCAGGACATAGGATGGGTTAGATGGAATGTTTACTGCATTCCTATTTCTCTGCATGTGACCAACAAATTTGTTGTCACTTGTACCTGCCTGTCTCACAAATTTAGCTGCAAGATAAGAGTTAGTGACAGCAGGCAGTTTATCTTTATTTGCAGAGGAATCATAACCCAGGCCTTTTCGGCCATCATTCTTTCTCAGCATCTCAGCTCTAATCAGCTGATAATTTTGCATGCCAATGTTGGCAGTGCATAGGCCTTTTCTCATAAGCCTCTTAAGCTCTTCAAGCTCCTCCTTGAGCTTGTTATGTTCAGCTGCATCCACAGAGTTAGTAGCAGTAGAGGTTGAAGCCTCTTTAGAGTTATCAATAGCACAACCTGTGGATGTTAGAACATTTATACGACTAGCACAGTTTAAGCATGTTTCAATGATAGCAGGAGTAGGCAAAGGTGCATCAGTACATATAGAAGGAATATCAGTGCACATGGAATGCTTTGCCTTAAGCTCCTCATGCTCCTTAATGAGAAGCTCATGAGCTGCCTTGAGCTTTTCATGAGCTATTTCCAGGTTTTCCTGGTCCAGCCTGAGATTTTCCCTGTCATCTGTAACCTCATCATATGATTCACTCAGCTCCCTGAGTTTATCCCTTAAGGATATGTTCTCCTTCCTCTCCTTGCCATAGGCCTTATCTGTTCTTTCAAGAATGCCCATTAGTTCAGCATAATCAGGAAAGTCATCTTCAGTAAGTACCTTTGATCCTTTGGCCATGAGACACAAAGGGGCAGAAGTGGATGGCAGTTGATCGGTTTCAGCATTGATCTCACAGCTGTGTGACCTGGCTGTGTCACAGCTGGGTATATCAGCCATGCTGATGGCAATCCCAGCGACTTGCTCTTCATCTTCAGACTCTTCTTCTGAGCCTGAATCCTCAGACACCCAAGCTTGACCAACATAAGCTCTGGCAGTGGCTTTGTTCTTGGAGTAAGTTGGATGCTTGCTGTTGAAGGTCTTCTTCTTTCCATGGAAGTCCTTCTTCTTCTTCCTGTACTGACTATTGTCCTTTTTCTTGCTTGGACAATCAGCAGCAAAGTGGCCTTCCTTGCCACACTCGAAGCACTTGTTGTCTTTGGACAGCCTCTTCCCTTTGAATCTGTCACTGGACTCGAACTGCTTCTTCTTCTTGTAGAACTTTCTGAAATTTCTTGTGAGGAGGATGAGTTCACTCTCTTCTCCACTGGTCATCTCCTCATTGAGTTCCTCACTGCTGTCACTCTCAGGTTGTGACGTTGAAGCAGTGGTCTTCAAGGCAATATTCTTCTTAGCTGCTGGGGAAGAGCTTTGTTTGCCTTCTTGCTTGAGTTCCATCTCATGTGTTAGGATCCTTCCTAACACTTCTGTGGGCTTCATCTTGTCGAAACCATCTTTCTCCTTCAGCATGAGTACAAGAGTTCTGTAGGCTTTAGGAAGCACTGACAAGAACTTCTTCACAACATCTTCATCTTCTACCCGATTGGAGCCTAAGGCCTTCAACTGGTTGGTGATGATTGTGAGTCTTGAAAACAGGGAGTTGATGTCCTCACCATGCTCATACTCGAATCTCTCCAATGTTGATTCCAGAAGGCTTCTCTTTGACTTCTTTAGGGTGTCACTGCCCTCATAGATCTGTTCCAGGGTATCCCAGATATCCTTGGCAGAATCCATCGTGCTGACTCTGTTGAAGTCATGCTCCTGCAGACCCATGAAGATTGCTGTGGCAGCTCTAGCATTGTTCTGAATATTTCTCTTGTCGCTTATGGTAGGCATGATGTTGTCTTCTAACCTGTAGCCTGTACAGACAACTTCCCATACATCTGGGTCAATAGCAATAAGATGCATTTGCATCTTTCTCTTCCAGAAAGCATAATTAGTCCCATTAAAGATAGGTATTTTACCCTCATAGCCCGACATCCTTTAACTCTGGCTGTTAGGCCAAATCAAAGAGCAACCTGCTCTGATACCAATTGAAAGGACCGAAGGTGCCGACTAGAGGGGGGTGAATAGGAGGCTAATTAAAATTACTTCTTTTAACTTTGTTGAACAGATTAGGCCTTAGTCAGAAGCAGAGTGAGCTAACTGTGTAACAGATGAGCAGCACAGGCAAGGTATTAAGTATGATTTAACACGTGGCTGTCACACAGGTGGCTAACACAGGTGAGCTAAGGACTTAGAAATAATGTGCAACCTAGCTGGCTGTGTAACAGGTAGCTGACACAGGTGAGAGATATGATCAATAGCAACTGTGACACAGCTAAGATAGCACAGGTAAAAAGCAGATCTACAATAAATGAATAGAATAAGTCTAAGATCACACAAGCATGCAAGAATAGCAAGTACTCTAAGAAATGCAGTAAGTACTCAGAGACAAGGTGTTTTTCACCGAAGTTCCCTGCTCTTCTCAGAGAGGTACGTCTCCGTTGGAGAGACTACTCCGAAGAGATAGCCAGCACTGAATCGTGCTTGTTCTCCGAGTACCTGACGATCAGGCCCCTTGCTTTGCTTGTGGAAGTCCTTTTGCCTTGCAGCAGGTAGACTTCAGATCACCTTCACAGACTACTGGTTCAGCCCACACAAGCTTGGGTGATACCAGCAACTCCTACGCCCGTCTAGGAGTAGACACTCCAAGAGTAATAGATTCAGCAGCAACGAATCTTGGAGGAACCAAATGCTCTTTTGCTCAAGGACTCTAACTCTCTTAGGAAGGTTTGCTTTTGTTCCGAGTGAAAGAGGCTTGCAACGGTAGGATGTGCTTTACTGGTTGGTTGTTGTTGGTTGAGGTCGAAGACCTCCCCTGGTCCCCTATATATAGGGTTCGCAGGAACCCGACCGTTACACTGTTGCCACGTAGGATTAAGTGAGCCACCGGTGACAGGCACGGTGACACAGCTACACACTACGCCCAACCTATAACCGGCTCGGGCAGACCGACACCTGTGTCACCGGAGGCTGACACAGGTGAACCCTTAACTGACGTAGCAGCACTACTCAGCCCGGTCTTGGCACATGACATGCCCTCAGCATACAACTACTCTGATCCCTAATAAGGAGAGAACCTCCGACAGTCTTCTGACTCAGCAGACAAACCATCGCAGTGCAGGTCCCTTAGCATTTACAAGCTCTCCCCTGGTACAGAGATGTACCTGAGTCATAGAGCGCTAGACCACCTGTGACACAGCTGTGTCACACCGGTGACTCTAACCCCTAGGGTTTTCTACTGCTAGCACTGCAGAGTGCTAACAAAAACCAGTTTCACACTTGTGCAAAACTGTTGACACAGGGCCACTGACCTCAAAGCATCAGTGCCACTGTCCAACACCCTGAGCATTGAGCAAAAGATCCTCCACAGATTATTACTACTTCATCCCTCTTGATAGTACGGGTGTTTCCTATGGACTCAAAGAAACTAGCAAATCTAGGCTTTACCTGCCACCTACTGTATTCACGGCCCTTGACGCATCAAGCCACCATCACCTTGCTTGCAACTCCTTGCACAGCACCGGCTTCCTCACAGCTGTGACACAGCTGCCTAGCACAGCCATTCCTTTGTCCTGGAAACCACCTTTGAACTTTTTGGGTGGTCATCATTCCCTTGATGACCCTTCTTCCTGGAACCTATTTAACCTGCTTACACTCATTGTAAACGTTAGATCCCAGATTGAGTTGCCATTAACCATCAAAACCACTTAGGGCCTAGATGCTCTTTCAATGATATGAGAACCCTCATTTTGAATAGGATGATGCAGAACCCTCTGAGCTTTCTCATCTAATTTTTGTAACACTATAGCCAATTGCCTATCTTTCTCTATTTGCAGTTGCTTGTCCAACTCTAGCACATTAACTCCCCCATTATAGCTATAGATGGCCCCTTACTAGATTCAGGTACATCTTTATTCCTTGCCATTATAGCAAGCAGTTGATTACCAATCTGAGTCATTTTATGCATTAACTGATTCACACTGCCTTCATTAAGGACCAGACCATTGCCAAGTTTGCTGTCTTTGGATATTTTATTATCCCTGTTGTCCTTGTCCTTAGCATCCAGAGAAATTTGCTCCTCAATAACTCTTTTAGACAAGTTGCCATCAGGTAATCCATCCTCAGTTGCCAACAAACTTTCCACATCAAAGTAAATATCATATAGATAAGGCTCCACTCTGATCTCTGCAGAAGGAGGGATTCTTGCTACATCTTTCGCACCAACTTTGAACCTGATAATATCTATCCTAAATATCATCATGTTCACCTCCTAAATAGCCTGTAGCATTGATCCAACCTCACATATCCCTTGATAATGTTTGAGCTCATTCGGAACACCAGTAGCTCTGACCCACGCAGATAATAAGCTTCCTTTGGCCATGGCAGATGAAGACCATTTCTGCATATAAACAGCAGCCGCAATACCTTTAAGAGCTATATTGAGGTTGAAAGGAACCTAGCCCCTCAGTCACAAAACCAATCAACTTAGCCATCAACTTGGCTTGCGATGGCCAAACACAATGACTAGTAATATGAGAATCTTTGCAACAGACATCACAGAACACCTGTGTGCTACAATCCTTGCTAGTATGACCAATATCCCCACATTTCTGATAGGTGACTTTCTTACTTGATGCAGAAGAGTTCGCTAAAGGTTGCTTCACGCCTGCATCCCTATTGTTCTCCACCTTCTTCACTGGTGGATCAGGCCTGGTCGCACCTTGATGAGTCTTACCTAAAGTATTTCCACCCAACGGTCGAGGTAGCGGAGCCGCCAACCCAACTGAACCAACTGGATGCTGGAAGCTAGGATGGAAACTAGGAGGCGAGGGGATACTGCTGCTCTTGAAATGGCAGAAACATCCCTGAAGGAGGGAAGCCTTGGAACTGCTGCTGCCACCCTAGGCCACCGCCCCCAGTGCACTTCGGCCATCCCCAACCTCGGCCTCCACCGAAGCTTCCAGATCCACGTCCACCACCGCCACTGCCGCCATGACTAGCCACGAACCTACGCCCACCACGCGGATCCATCGAGATCCTGCACTGTGGAAAGAACGTCACCTTTGTTGATGGAGATCCGGGCGCCGCCACGACTCGAGAAAAAGTAGATAGGGTAGGAGTGGTCCCTGTTTGCTCTCACCACCCCCAATCCCACATTGTGGCCACTCCTGCACTAGATCCACCCTTTTTTGTACTACACATGGATACCACCACCAGCGTAACTCTATTTTCTCGTCGATTCCCACACCCACAAATGCTAGAAAAGGGGCGTCACATGTGCAAAAGGTGTAGATGCCTCTCCGAGGAAAAGGACTACCGCACCCACGCAGCATCGTCTTCACCCACCGCCAAACACTTGGGATGATGAGATCGGGAGAGAGAGAACATAGATGGACCAGTACACGTGAATCCCGATGAGACATCAGATGCGATCTGAGCAGCATGATTAGAGCAATTTTTTGTGATGGAAATTGTGGTGGATCTGGCACAGCGGCCGGAGGAGGGGAAGGAGAGGATTGGAGAGTCTTAAGGCAAACCATCCTCCTTCCTCTCCCTACCACCACAGAATCACGATACCACCATTCAATCGAGTCTCTGTTAAGTTTAAGCTATTTTGTGACTTGTTCGAGTTAGTTAGAGCATAGAGTCTGAGTCATTGTTGGTCGTGTGTGTTTCTAAGAACACGAGGGTCCCTGTGATCATAGAGAGCTATAAAGAAAATATTGCCCCAAAGTGTTTCATGCCTTGTGTACATGAGTTCTCAGCGAAACTTTTGATCATCCTTCTAGCATTAGCGTGTAGTGTTCAGAGGTCCAGAGGGCCTGATTTCCAATTGTTGGTATCAGAGCTTGGAGATTCCTTAGTAACAGGGGATCATCTCGAGAAACGAGTAGCAGCTCATGGCGGGAGAAGCGTCAGAGGTCAAGGAGACATTGACGCTGGTGATCTATTCGCAGCTTGCCATCTAAGGTAACTAAGATGAGCATCACGCTCGAACCCCAGTAGGTATGGGAAGCCATCGATCCTGGCAGTATTGTATGTGCGAAGGGAGGTGCCGAGTACCACAAGGACAGACAAGCTCTGACATTGATCTATCAAGCGGTACCAGACCACGTAATGCAGCAGCTCACCGGAAAGAAGTTGGTGAAAGAGGCATGGGATGCTATCAGAGTCCTAGTCCTGTAGCTAGGACATGCTCGTGTTCGGGAAGCAAATCTACAATCTCTGCAGAAGAGCTATGAGAGCTTGAAGATGGAGGATGGCAAGTCGGTTGACGACTTAGCCACAAGGATCACCAGTGTCGTAAGCAGTATCCAAGGTCTCGGCAAGACCGTGTCTAAAATCTACATCATCCAGCGATATCTACGGATTTGTGTCAGCTTCGGTGATCCAAAGGAGAGTGAACACCTAATACTCACGTGATCGCAGTGGGAGAATTTGACTACCAAAAGAAAGATGAATGGCAATGAGGGATGCAGAAGTGGCATCAAGAAGGATAGAGTTGTGGTAGTGGTCACGGACAAGGAAAAAAGAAGCAACCAAGGACAAAGTGAGCATGCAGCTGAACCAAAGCCAAAGTTTCATAAGAAGAAAATTAAATGCTTTAACTATAGCATATACGCACACCTCCAATCTGAGTGTTGCAAGCCGAAGAAAGAGAAGGCATATGTTGCCAAGAAAGGAGATGATGACCCAGCACTCTCGATGCTCAAGGTGTACGAGTTGATGGAGAACAAGGAACCTGTCACCGAGACACTGGTGCTCATGGAGGAGAATGTTTTCCTCCAACATGGAGGGAATGAGAAAGACAATGGCAATGTCTGGTACCTCAACACTGGGGCGAGCAACCATATGACCGGCAACAGGAAGCAGTTCATTGAGTTGAACACATGGTTGGTGGCACGGGAATTTTAGCGACGGCTCAACGGTCAACATGAGCGGGCATGGGACAGTGTTGTTCGAAGCTCAGAGCGGCAATCACAAGACTCTTAAAGATGTCTATTACATCCCCTGTTTGACCAGCAACATCATTAGCTTGGGTCAGTTGGAGGAATGGGGTTGCAAGATCATGCTAGAGGATGGGCGCCTGTGCATGTACGAACGCCAGTTACGACTCCTTGTGCTTGTAAAGAGGGCTCGAAACTCCAAACCTGGACCTTGCTAAGCCAGTATGCTTGATGGCATGCCTTGACGATGATGCATGGAAGTGGCACCCTCGATACGGGCACCTGAACTTCTAGGCGATATGCAAACTAATGTAGGAGGGATTAGTGAATGGACTTCCTATGTAAATCACGTGGAGCAGCTCTGTGACAGATGTCTTTTCGGGAAGCAGTGGAGCACCCTATTCCCACGAGAAGCTAAGTTTAGAGCAAGCAAAGTGCTAGAACTCACTCATGGTGATTTATGTGGACCGATCGCACCTCCTACTCCGGCTGATAACTAGTACTTTCTACTAGTCATTGACGACTACGGTAGATATATGTGGATTGTTCTTTTAACATCCAAGGATGAAGCATTAGGTGCCATCAAGAATATCAAAGTGGCTACTGAGGTAGAAGCGAAAGCAAAGTTGAAAGCTTTCCACATAGATCGGGGAGGTAAATTCGTGTCTAACGAGTTCATTTCCTACTGTGAGCAGCACGGAATCATAAGGTACTTGACTACCTGTAGTCGCCTTAGCAGAATGGGGTAGTCGAGCGGCGAAACCAGACGGTCATTGTGATGGCAAGAAGCATGTTGTAGAGCAAAAACATGGCAGGCAAGCTCTGGGGTGAAGCTGTCACTATTACAGTCTACCTGTTGAACCACATGCCGACCAAAAGTGAGGATGGCATGAAGCCATAAAAATCATGGCATGGACACGAACTGCATGTGCATCACTTGTGCACATTCAGCAGCTTGGTACATGTCAAGAAGGTGGGTGGCCACATCAGCAAGCTCACAAACCGTAGCACACCAATGCTTTTCATGAGTTATGAGGGCGGTTCGAAAGCATATCGCGCATATGATCCTACCATCAAGAGGGTGTGCGTCACGTGCGACATCCCTTTTGAAGAAGAGAAGGCTTGGGACTGGAGTGCTACATTGGAAGAAAAGCAAGACTCGTTTGGTGAGATGTTTAACGTTTATTATGAACACGTCGAACATGTAGGTCATGACAAAAGTTAATGTCAATGACCCCGACAAGCATCAAGCACCGGACACTCCACCTCCGGCACACGGTGATGTGCCGAGGATGGAGGTCGACGAAGGCGCAGTGTCTCCAGCAACCCCAGCATCTCTAGCGACGCCAAGTGACAGCTCTGCAGCACCGGAGTTGGTGCTCTTGCGCGTGTGTGAACTGCATGAGTTCTACGAGGCGACCGAGCCAATTCATCTGGAATATTCAGGTTTATCCCTGTTGGGTGCTGAGGAGCCGGCATCTTTCAACAATGCTAACAAGGAGGAGAGCTGGCACAATGCAATGTGTAAAGAGATTGACTCGATTTGTAATAACAAGACATGGAATCTAGTTGACCTTCCAGCTAGACATCGAGCTATAGGGCTCAAATGGGTCTTTAAAGTTAAAAAAGACTCTAACCGTGCGGTGGTGAAGCACAAGGCACGCCTAATTGCAAAGGGATATGTACAAAAGCAAGAAATCGACTTTGACAAAGTGTTCGCTCTAGTTGCAAGGATGGAAATAGCGAGAGTACTCATTGCTCTAGAAGCTCAAGAAGGATGGCAGCTACACCATATGGATGTCAAGTCGGCATTCCTTAATGGTGTATTAGAATAGGAAGTGTACGTATATCAACCTCCTGGTTTCATTAAGAAGGGAAGTGAGCACAAAGTATTAAAGTTGCACTAGATGTGAACCTAATGACAATTGACAAATCCTAGACCAAATCTCCGTGGTAATGGAAAGGAGCTGTTCCCAGTGTACGATTCCAACAGAGGGAAACCACAAGTACTGATATCTGAATGACATCTAAAAGCAATTCTATTCGATAAATCAGCCGGTTTGGTCTATACAAAACTGTAACGGCCAAGAAGCAGAATCTACCAATTATGTCCCTAGAAAGGTAACAATAGTTTTGGGGTTTACCTCAGTTCTTTAGAATATGCTCAGCCCACCCGCACCCACACACAAGGGTAACAAAGCAGAAACTTTCTGTTCGATCCATGGATACGAAAATCGCTAACCAACCGTAGGTGGATACAAGAACACAAAAAAGCGCAAACGAATTTCTTGTCACACGTTCAGATTTGAAGGGTTTCCCCAACGCACATGCAGGAGGCAGGATGCCGGAAGGCCCTCTTAGCTCAGAAATGGACGCACGGCGTCTCGAGATGGGAAGATACGAATGGGAACGGGAATGGGAATTTATGTCCCGCTCACCTTCGATCGATCCCCTTCGGCGCCGGCGCCGGCGCCGTTCGCGCAGTCCATCTGCGGCGCCGCACTTTTGGTTGCGTGGTTCGGAAACTAGGACGAGCTCACCGAGGGAGAAGGCCAGAGGAAGTTCAGTGCAATGGCTCTGTGCACACATCTATGCAGATGAAGAAGAAGAGGAGGCTCTGCTCACCTTCATGGATCTGGAGGCGTCGAGTTCATCAGTGAGGGCAGCGCATCCCAGGGGTGCGCCGCCGCCCTCGCCTCCTCGCCGCCGGTCCTCGGTCCCCGCCTCCGGTCCTCGGTCCCCGCCGCCGCCGGTCCTCCCTCGGCCCCCGCTTCTTTCCCGGCGCCGCCCTCCTCCTCTCCGGCTCCTCCCCTCCGGCTCCTCCTCCTCTCCGGCTCCTCCCCTCAGCAGATCCGGCGGGCTTGTGCCCGGAGCTCCTCCCCTCCGGCTCCTCCTCTTCGGCTCCTCCCCTCCGCCGTGCCCTCCTCCTCTCCGGCTCCTCCCCTCCGGCTTGCCCCGGTCGGATTCGGGTGGAGGCTTGGCCCGCAGTGGCTGGATCGGGTGGCGGGGGGCGGCGGAGGCGGCGGGAGGCAAGGGGAGGCGGCAGGGGAGGGGATGGACGGGAGGAGAGCAGTGGCCGCGGGGGTAGCGCGTGGAAAAGGTCGCGACCACTGCGGGAAGCTGCTCCCGGCCGGCTTCCCGCAATGGCCCCTTTCTCCACTTCAACGCCGAAGCCGCTAGTGCGCACAGCCGGGGAGAAGCTGGCCGTTTGGTTTAGCTTCGGCTGTTGGCAGGGCAAACGCACCGCTGAAGCTAAACCAAATAGGGCCTAAGCAGTGTGGAACAGACCACTCGATCGGGAGAAAGGAAAAGGTTACCATATATCTAGCTGCGACGTGGCACCGCAAGTCACCAAGAATTGCAAGAGATGCATATACATAGACCAGACCGTAGACGATCGAACACGTACATCTGGTAATTAATCTCACCCGTGGCTATCGAGAGTTAAGTGATGCGTCATCTAGCTTGTACATCTGGTAATTAATCTCATCCGTGGCTGTCGAGAGTTAAGTGATGCGTCATCTAGCTTGTTGATTGTTGATTAACTAAGCTAACGGAAGGATTCAATTAAGAAAATTTTGATAGGTTGAGAGCCCACATCAATGAAACAAGAGTACAGTGATTGAACAAAACAGATTATTTTCAGTTGCTTAAAGTGCAATTTTGCCCTTGAATTGAAGGACCAGCTTGGATCGAGAAGGAGGAACTTTCCTCATGCCTGTTTCCCACGAAATTCTATCTAAATTTCAACGTTCCATACAAACGCAGATGAAAGGAATAGGAACACAAAATGAACAGGAATAACATGTGGCTAGAGGATAGTTAAGGCCTCAACCTGCTCACGACTCCCTAGCTAATCTCTACCCTCGGCCGGCCACTACACGATGAGGCGCGCAGCATTACGTCAATAATCTGTCGGCAAATGCAACGTCCAGCGACAAACATCTGTCGGCGAAGGTTTTTCCGACCAAAAATAAGCTATCATATATACCGACAAGAGTCTTTGCCAGCAATTATATTTTTCTTGACTAGTGTTGAAGATTTGCCAACCAACCAAGCAACCAAAACGACGTAACTTTCCTACGAGCGAGAACGTCTAGCTAGCAGATGTGGTTCGATCGGATGACGGCCGCAGGCGCGAGTGAACGCTAACTGTACTTTTGGACGGCGGACGGCGACCCTGGCCGGCCAACATAGCGTCAACCTCACGCGCCCAAGCACCCGATCGATACGATGTCTGGTATGGTCAGCAACCTGTTATCTCCGGGGCGCCGCCTCTGCACTGGCTCAGCTGCGACCACGTATATATGCGCGTAGCTCGTAGCGGGTCGCCATTGACCGGACCATTAGCCATAGATGCTGTGCCATCAAGTTCTTTTCTCGCCTTTGCACTTGATGGTTGAATCTTCCTCCTCCCTTCTTCATACCTAGTGATAAAATTTTCATATCAGTCTGAAAAGTGGAGCCCTGAATGCACATTTTAGTCCCAGCACTTCAGCAGTACAGGTAAGGTGCTCACCATTAGCCACACGCACCTGCAGAGCAATAGGCAATGGTGTAGCCTAGCAGTGCAGTCTGTGTGCCGCCTGTTGATCAACAAAAGTATGGGAACTCCCAGAATCCACTAACAATAACATCACTTGATTGCCCACCAACGCTCGCAAGCAAATTATTTTAGGATGTGCTTCTCCAGACAGTGCATTCACAGACAGAAATGCTGTGGAATCATCAGAATCATCACCTCCTGAAATGGCATCTAACACTGCATCAGAAAGAACTTCATACTTGTCCTCTATTTCCAGTGCCTTCAACTGAGCAGGCTGCTTAGTGGCACACAGATGGTCTGGGTTGTACTTCTCTCCACAATTGTAACACAATCCATTGGCTCGGCGAAGTTCTTTCAACTGTCGGGCCTTCCATAGCTCACCTGTAGCAAATTGAGGTTTCTGAACAGTGTCAGGCTTTGCACCCCAGACTTACTATTGAGCACCCGATTGTATCGAGGGGCATTGAGTTTTGCTCGTTCGAGCATGGCCTCTTGCACCAACACAAAAGCAGTGGTCTCCTTCACGGTTTCGGAAATCTGTATTTCAACCGCGACTCAACTCATTTTTGAAACCCAACAAAAACCGACTGACTAAAAAGGTTTCACCAACTGTCCCTTCATACAAACGAACTTGATAGACAAGTTGATTAAACTGGTTGCAATACCTATCCACTATTTCTTTCTGTTAATCACCAACAACTCTCGCACATGATTCCTATGCACAGCCCTCTTACACCTTACAAAGAGAAATTCATGCAATAGAGAGTATTAAGTGGAGGAGAACAAAAGCACCCACTCTACCCCTAAGCCAGCGAGGGTGGCTATTTATAGCCCAACCTAAAAAAACTAGTCGTTATACACTTTCTGCATGAAAATCAAAGGTTCGGGAGCCAAACTAAGAGATTCTGAGATTCAACCCAACGGCTATATCAATGTGGTTAGCAGCAGATCTCAGGGACTCCGGCAAGAACTTAGAGACTCCGAATTTTCAAAACAATGGCTATATAGCGTGTCCAGCAACAGATCTCGAAGACTCCATCGCTATCTCCTCGCCGGTCCGTTCCAAGGGCCGCGAGTTGGGCAAGCACAAAAGTCGCTCGATCTACGGCGCTCCTGCAAGAAAGATCAAACAAGCGTGGAAACGAGAGAAGTTATCTCGTGGAACACTTCACGCCCAACGACAAAAGCATATACAAACACAACATCATCGATCATGCTAAAGGAAGAGAATATGGCTGTGCACGGATGTGTCAGCGAAGGACGAGCCTACGTCACTCAAGTCAACTTAGAGAAGCATGGCAAAAAGCGAGAAAAAGAGAGGGAACGCCCCCATATACAATGACAGGCATCTCCCACATTAGCTACCCTGGAGACGGTAGCTATCCACCCAGGAGCACATACATCAAGTCCATCTCATACATTGCAAATGAAGAAAGCTGTAACGAGTCTGCCCACTCTTACTCTACACAAGCACTCGTATCATACCACAGGAGAACGTAAAATATATATATATATATATATTCATACGCTATAACAATCCATTGTTCTAACGAAACAGTTGAAGAGAAAGAGAGACTTGCACGCACACATCTCGTACATTTCACATCGCCCGCGCGAGCAATCACAGGCATACAAAAATGCGAGGAAGGTCACCCTTAGAGACCGGAGGCGATGGCCGTGCGGGGATGGGGCGGCATGTGCATTGGCATCTCATACATCCCAGCAAGTAAAGGAACTGTTTACAGCGTAATTTGGCTTAAGGATTTATTTGGTTGGCCAAATTAGAATAATGGATTTACTCGCTATGAATTTAGCGTTAACTCTTGAAATACAGGTCCGAGTACTCGCATCCCGAGCAGTCCGTAGTTTCCCCGAGTACTCGTCACGAATACGAAGGTGCTCGCAGAAGTTCCCGAAGATCCGAGCAGTCGGAGGTGTCCCCGAGCGCTAAACGTCCCGAGCGCTACGTCATCAGGTCACGAGCAGTACCCCCGGGGCATTCAATAGTGGCGAGCCCGAGCACCATCGACCCCGAGCACCATCGACCCCGAGCAATAATGTGCCCAAGTACCGAGCACTCGTACTCGCGTCTCAGAGTACTGGCGTTTCCGAGTACTAGCGGACCCGAGTACTAGCGGTCCCGAGCGCTGGTAATTCCGAGTGCCAGCACGTCCGAGTACCGAGCACCCGGGCCCGTGTCCTCGAGTACTGGCGTTCCCGAGTACTGATGTTCCCGAGTACTGGTGCTCCCGAGTATTCAAAGTCCCCGAGAAGGCACAAGTCGGACAGAGCCGAATCTCAGCAGAACCAAGTCACGATGCAATCAGGTCGATCCGTGGACAAGTTGACATGACGAGTCCTCTATCACCAAGACTTATCCGGTACGGAGACTTAGGGAAAGAGTCTTAGAAAGGAAGGGATTGACTGCGAACTCGGAAAGGACTCTCGGTTCGTATAGAAAGATGTCTCATATCCGAGAAGGAGTCCTGAGCGATGGAAAGTCATATGTATAATAGATCAGGATCCTTTAAATAAGGAAAGATTATATATCTGTATTCAAGTAGGATCAGGAGTTCCGATCTCCTACGGAAAGACCAGCCGCCCTATAAATATGTAAAGGGTGACGACCGATTGGATAATCCAACAATCGACACAAATCAATCTACTACCTTTACCTTTACTTTTCTGTTCTAGTTTAGATCTTTATCGTTTTGCGCTGAAAAACGATCGGTTCTTCTGCACGTAAGCCAGGAGATCTTTGTTGCTTTGCTCGGAAAGCAATCGCTCGTCGTACGCGTAAGTACGATAGTTATCCTTTGTTGTTTTGCCTGAAAAACAACTGTTCATCGTACACGTAAGTGCGATTGGCGACTCCACATTACCTCGGTGTTTCACGGATCTAATTTCGTGCGAACACAATTGGCGACTCCGCTGGGGAAGAAGAGAAGATTACACAATGAATCCCGACTCCAAAGACGGAAGCATCGTCAACCCCGACAACATCATCGCTGTCATGCTCGATGATCTATCTGAAGATGAGTGGCGAGAGATTGAACGTCAACTCGATGAGGAGCAAGCGGAACGACTCCGGCAAAAGTTGGCTGGCTACCAGAAGACGAGGAACGGCATCATCAAGAAGGTAGTCGTGCCGAGTCCTTCTGCTGCGCTCAATACCGAGGTAAGTAAACCGACTTGTTCTGAAGAGATTGCTCATCTGATTGACGTGTCGGTAGCCAGCAAATATGGCTCTGAGATGGACAAATCGGCACAAGTATTCGCTCGAGTAATGACTAGCCGATTTGACGAGTTCAAGGAGCAACTCGCTAAAGACCTACAGAGTAGTCTGCGGGGCCAGGTTAGATCCACAGTCCTGCAGGTCAATGATGAACATCGGGATAAGCAGCCGATGTATTCCGACAAAAACAGAGTTGATCATCAGACAGGAGTCGCTCCCGTGATCACAACCTCTATTGTTCCGACTTCGGTTTCCCAGGGTTCTATCCACGACAACCGAAGCCTCAGCCTTAGCGCGAACATCCCACAACCATATTACCAAACAGTCGCGTACAACACACCGCCTGTTCCGCCTCTCGGTACCGGAGTCCCTCACGGGCCGGTTCCAGAATCATATTTTAACCCACAACAAGTCCAACCCGCATTGCCAGAGCCGACCTCGCGTACCCCGCTAGCCGATATGAGCTTTAAGGATCAACTCACCGGAGTGCTCAGAGAACTCGGCGTAATACCTAAGGATGGAACACGTGCTTATCTAAAGCCGTACCCCGAGTGCTTCGATACCACGCCGTACCCCCGCGGATTTAGAATTCCGGATTTTGTCAAGTTCACAGGGGAAGATAGTAGGTCGACTTTAGAACATGTAGGGCAATTCTTGGCACAGTGTAGTGAAGTCGGCACGTCAGATATCTACAGAGTAAAACTATTCCCATTGTCATTATCAGGTACAGCCTTCATGTGGTTCACCTCACTCGCTCCCAAATCTATTACGTCTTGGGCACAATTAGAACGGCAGTTCCACGAGTATTTTTATAGCGGTGAAACCAAACTTAGACTCTCAGATCTGACGATGGTTAAGCAGAAGTACAATGAACCGGTTTGTGATTACATTAGAAGATTCAGGGAGGTTAAGAACCGGTGCTTTAGCTTGAACATAACCGAAAAAGATCTAGCCGACCTCGCTTTTTCGGGTTTGCTCGCCCATATCAGAGATAGACTAGAGGGCCAAGAGTTCTTAAGTATTAGTCAAGTCGTGCAAAGGGCTGTAGCACAGGAAAACCGTGCTAAGGAAGTCAAGCAATATAGCCGGTTTGGGGATAATAAGGGCAAAACCAAAGAGAAGCCGGCGGTCAATGTTATAGCATACGAGAACGACTCGGACAGTGAGGACGATATTGACATATGTGTTGCCGAGTGGGTTCAAGCGCCCAAGTCGAAACCGTTTGTTTGTCCAGCCCTAAAACCTACACCTACCCGGAAAGAAGAGATTAGGTACACTTTTGACATCAGCAAGTGTGACAAGATTTTTGATATGCTCTTGCAGGGAAATCTGATTAGAGTAAGCGAAGGGCACGTATTCCCATCGGCGGACGACTTGGGCAAGAGAACATATTGTAAGTGGCATAACTCTTTTTCTCATGCTACTAATGACTGCAATGTGTTTCGTCGACAGGTGCAATCGGCCATTAATGACGGACGATTGACGTTTGCCCGGAGCACCCAGATGAAACTCGACAGTGATCCTTTTCCAATCAACGTGATCGACTTGGAGAAGAAGAAAGTGTTAATTCGGTCAGATCAGGCCGAGTCAACAAAAGGGAAGAACGTCGTCATTGAGGATAAAGCAGCTCCAAGGATGATCAAACCAAGTTCCTCCCCAGAGAAGGCCAACTCGAAACCCTCGCCGACTCCAAAGATGATTAAGCCAAAGAATCCAGAAGTCGGAGTCTGGAAGGTCAATCGGGGAAAGGGACAAGCTGGGAAGTCAAAGCCGACGGCGAAACAGTTGCTGGACAAGTACACGACCAACAATGTGTTCACTCGGCTTGGAGGGGCCAAGCGTCCTATGTCTCCTCCTCGACAAGGCTTCGGTGGTTCTGAGTGCTGGCAGGAAGGACCATACATTCAACCACCATACTTCGCGACGGGTCCAGCATACTGGGGAGGCGCGCACACTTTCTACCCACAGTGTCCTCCGTGGAGTTTCAACCCTTGGGCACCACACCCGGCTAGACCAATCGGCATGTTTCAGCTGAGTTGGATCCCGTCCAGGCCCGGGTTCAGGGAACAGCCCCATGGGAAAAGAACTCGGTTCGAGGCGGGAACTCGAGCATGGAACCGACTCGCCATTCGGCGCAAGGTACCCGACGTACCGAGTCGGCCGACATCCCCAGGGAAGGCTCGGGGAAGCAATTCGCCGACTAAGCAGGTTTGGGTACCAGTCAAGCGTGCCGAGTCCGAACCCGGCAACCACGCAACAACCCAACCCGAGCCAGACAAAACAGATACTATCCGAGTCCCAGAAGGAAGTCTACCACAACGGTCCGCCGTGTTGATAAGTTCGTAAGTTAACTCGGCGCAACCAGCGGGAACCCGGCACGTACGGTTTGGCACAATAGATGACTCGGATAGGCCAGAGTCCAGCAATGCAGCGGGACCCGGCGCTCGGAAAGCAACCATTGAACCTACGCTGAGTCAGCCGGCTAAGAAGATCAAGGCGGTCGAATCAGGAACAAAACCAAAACCGCAATGGTGCCCCACCGGACTTACACATTCTCAGAAGCGGAGGGTCCAGCGGCTGCGAGCGCTCGAGCTCAGGGAGGAGCTCATCGAGAAGAAGCGCGACGAATGGTTCAACCAAGCCAGACCAGTGAAACCCGCGAAGATGACTTGGAAGGAGAAGCGCATTGCAAAGGAAGAAGACGATGCTGCCATCAATGATATCGGGGAGATACCCGCCGACATGGACATCAATATGGTGTTCGAGCTGCCTATTGAGTTCCGTGCTCCCGAGTCGGAAGTCGCAGAGCTTCTATTCGGACCTAGTGCTGCTATATTTGAGAAGCCGGAGAGACACGGGCAGCATTTGAAGCCCCTATTCATCAAAGGCCATATCAATGGGAAACCTATCGGCCGCATGCTCGTTGACGGCGGCGCTGGAGTCAACATTATGCCACTTTCGGTGTTCTCCAAGTTAGACCGAAAGGAGTCCGAGTTGATGAAGACAAACATGGGACTCAGCGGGTTCTCCGGAGAGCTATCCGAGGCCAAAGGCATATTATCAGTAGAGCTCACAGTCGGAAGCAAAACTCTGCCGACTGCATTCTTCGTAGTCGACGTCAAAGGCCGATACAATGTGCTCTTGGGGCGAGATTGGATTTATGCCAACTGCTGCATCCCCTCTACCCTGCATCAATGCTTAATCCAGTGGGTGGACGAGGATGTCGAAGTCATCGAGGCAGACAACTCGGCCTGCATCGCGTTGGCACGGTCGATTGGCAACACGGCGACATGAGATGCCTGTCGGGTAGGGACTTGTCCGACTACGACTATGTCAGTATCGGCAAGGACGGTTTCGTACCAATACAGGCACAGCCGGCTTGTATGGCTCGGCTTAACGATTTGTCATTATAAATGGACAAAGAAGATAGTATTAAGTGGCTACAAAAGCGCACTGAAGAATATCGTTCAGACAGGAACGATATGCATGAGACCATCGAAGACTTTGACATGGAGAAGCTCGGACAAGGGTTCTCATCAGCCAACCCGCTTGAAGAAGTCGATATTGGCGATGGAGGCATACCTCGACCAACGTTTGTTAACGCCAATATGGAAGTCAGCCAGAAAGGCAAGGTATGTGCGCTACTCAAAGAATTCGTAGATTGCTTTGCTTGGAATTATACAGAGATGCCCGGGTTGAGTCAGAGCCTAGTCGAACATAAGCTGCCTATCAAGTCCGGCTTCAGACCCCACAAGCAACCACCTAGGCGTTTCAACCCTAACTTGTATGATCGCATCAAAGAAGAAGTTGATCGACTGGTGAAGGCAGGATTCCTTCGGCCATGCAGGTATGCCGAGTGGATTTCAAATATTGTGCCAGTCGAAAAGAAGAATACCAGGAAGATTAGGGTATGTATAGATTTCAGGGATTTGAATAAGGCTACGCCTAAGGATGAGTATTCTATGCCTATAGCCGACATGTTGATAAATGACGCCTCTGGACACAAAGTACTCAGTTTCTTAGATGGCAATGCCGGGTATAATCAAATCTTTATGGCCGAAGAGGACATGTTTAAAACTGCCTTTCGTTGCCCCGGTTTTGTCGGGTTATTTGAATGGGTTGTCATGACATTCGGTTTGAAGAATGCGGGCGCCACGTATCAGCGTGCTATGAACTTAATCTTTCATGATCTCTTAGGTATTGTGTTAGAAGTCTATATTGATGACATCGTCGTCAAGTCGGACGGCTGTAGTCACCATTTAGCCGACTTACGACTAGCCTTTGAAAGGATGCGTCGGTACGGATTGAAGATGAACCCGCTCAAATGTGCTTTTGGAGTGTCGGCTGGTAAGTTCTTAGGGTTCATAATTAATGAGCAGGGTATAGAGATCGACCCTAAGAAAATAGAGGTCATCTGGAGGTTAGAGGAGCCGACATGCAAGAAGGACGTGCAGAGTTTGTTAGGAAAGATAAATTACCTAAGACGATTTATATCCAACCTGGCAGGGAAGCTTGAATTGTTTGTTCCATTACTTCGGTTAAAACACGAAGCCGAGTTCACTTGGGGGGCAGAGCAGCGAGATGCTTTTAATAGTATCAAGAGATACTTGTCAAGCCCTCCAGTGCTTCGAGCACCCAAGTCGGGAGTTCCATTCCGAATATACATTGCCGCACAAGACAAAGTACTTGGCGCGGTATTAACTCAGGAAGTCGACAAGAAGGAGTACATCATCGCGTATGTAAGTCGCCGACTACTCGACACCAAAAGTCGGTACGTATTCATCGAGAAGCTATGCTTATTCCTATTTTACGCATGTGCCAAGTTTCGGCATTATCTACTTTCGAGTACCTGTATAGTGTCTTGCCAAGTCGACGTGATTAAGTATATGTTGCAACAACCGATTCTTAGCGGACGGATTGGAAAATGGGCCTATGCCTTGATAGAGTATGATTTAACATATGAGTCGTTGCGTGCTATGAAAGGTCAAGTCGTCGCCGACTTCATTGTTGATCATCAGGTTAAGGATGGAGAAGATATTAATTATGTTGGTATATGTCCATGGAAGCTTTATTTCAATGGATCGGTTTGCAGAAGTGGGCAAGGCATTGGTAATGTTTTGGTTTCACCACATAATGTTATCTATGAGTCATCGGTCCGGTTAGAATACCCGTGCACCAATAATCAGGCAGAATATGAGGCATTATTGTTTGGCTTGCAAAACTTAGTAGATATGGGCGTAAAAGATATAGATGCTTTTGGGGATTCATTGCTAGTAGTTCAGCAAGTCAACGGCGAGTTTCAATGCTTTGATGGTCTGCTGAATAGTTACTTAGACCGATGTTTAGACATAGTCAAGTTCTTAGATACTTTTAATATCAGCCATGTGCCTAGAGAGGAGAACTCTAGAGCCAACTATTTGGCACAGCAAGCATCCGGGTACCAAGTCGGAAGAGGAAAGTTTTCCATATCTAGAAAGCCGACGCTTGTTGCTGTCGAAGGCCAGGCCGACTTGCTGGAAGTCGAGGCCGACTCGTGTAGATCCAGTACCGACTCGGGGGGCAACAGTTTAACGCAAGCAGCCGAGTCGTTAAGCGGTTCGGAAGTCGATGATTGGAGGGCACCTTTAGTTAGTTATTTGAAAGATCCGGGTCGAACAAGAGATAGAAAAATTCGGCGGTAAGCTATAAAGTACACCTTGTTTAATGACGAGTTGTATCGCCGAACAATAGATGGAGTATTGTTGAAATGCTTAGATCCTGACCAGTCAAGGATGGCGATGGGGGAAGTACATGAAGGGATATGTGGAACACATCAGTCGGCTCCCAAGATGCAATGGCTATTGAAAAAGGCAGGATTCTACTGGCCGACTATGTTAGAAGATTGCTTTCAATATTATAGAGGATGTGAAGCATGTCAGAAATTCGGGAACATACAATTGGTACCCACGGCTAGGATGAACCCTATTATAAAGCCGTGGCCGTTTAGAGGGTGGGGTTTAGACTTCATTGGGCAAATACATCCTGCTTCGTCTAAAGGTCATCGCTTCGTCCTTGTAGCTACAGATTACTTTACCAAGTGGACTGAAGCAGTTCCTTTGAGAAATATGACTCATAAGGAAGTGATTAGCTTCGTTCTAGAGCATATCATTCATAGGTTTGGTATCCCTCAAACTCTGATAACTGATCAAGGTGTACTTTATGTCTCACCAATTCAGTGGGTTTGCTGAATCCTTTGGAGTCAAGTTGTTGAACGCGTCGCCCTATTATGCGCAAGCTAATGGACAGGCCGAGTCTAGCAATAAGACTTTGATCAAGTTAATAAAGAAGAAAATTGAGGAACATCCGAAAAGGTGGCATGAAGTCCTTTCGGAAGCACTATGGGCCCATCGAATATCTAAGCATGGGGCAACCCGAGTGACGCCATTCGAGTTAGTATACGGGCAGGAAGCAGTGTTACCCGTGGAAGTTAGATTGCAAGCTCTTAGAATAGCCAGGCAAAATGACTTGTCGACTGAAGATTATAGTCACTTGATGGTAGATAGGATAGACGACGTTTCGGAAGAAAGGTTGAAAGCCTTGCGAGAAATCGAAAAGGAGAAGTTGAGAGTTGCTAAGGCTTACAACAAAAGAGTAAAGGAAAAATCGTTTCAGATAGGAGATCTAGTATGGAAGATGATTTTACCTATTGGAACTCGGAACAATAAGTTCGGCAAGTGGTCACCGAGTTGGGAGGGTCCGTATAAGGTCGTCGAGATCGTCCCCGGAAACTCTTATTTTGTAGAATCCTTGCAAGGGGAAGGGTTACCTAAGGCTCTCAATGGGAAATATCTGAAAAGGTATTACCCGAGTATGTGGCAAGAAGCTTAACAAAACCTATGGCCGATATGTCCTTTATAAGTATCGCCCTAAGCAATGGTGGAGTTCACGGTGTTTTTGGTAAATGCAATTATACCAAAAAGCAGGGGGGCATGTGTTTACAGCGTAATTTGGCTTAAGGATTTATTTGGTTGGCCAAATTAGAATAATGGATTTACTCGCTATGAATTTAGCGTTAACTCTTGAAATACAGGTCCAGGTACTCGCATCCCGAGCAGTCCGTAGTTTCCCCGAGTACTCGTCACGAATACGAAGGTGCTCGCAGAAGTTCCCGAAGATCCGAGCAGTCGGAGGTGTCCCCGAGCGCTAAACGTCCCGAGCGCTACGTCATCAGGTCACGAGCAGTACCCCCGGGGCATTCAATAGTGGCGAGCCCGAGCACCATCGACCCCGAGCACCATCGACCCCGAGCAATAATGTGCCCAAGTACCGAGCACTCGTACTCGCGTCTCAGAGTACTGGCGTTTCTGAGTACTAGCGGACCCGAGTACTAGCGGTCCCGAGCGCTGGTAATTCCGAGTGCCAGCACGTCCGAGTACGGAGCACCCGGGCCCGTGTCCTCGAGTACTGGCGTTCCCGAGTACTAATGTTCCCGAGTACTAGTGCTCCCGAGTATTCAAAGTCCCCGAGAAGGCACAAGTCGGACAGAGCCGAATCCCAGCAGAACCAAGTCACGATGCAATCAGGTCGATCCGTGGACAAGTTGATATGACGAGTCCTCTATCACCAAGACTTATCCGGTACGGAGACTTAGGGAAAGAGTCTTAGAAAGGAAGGGATTGACTGCGAACTCGGAAAGGACTCTCGGTTCGTATAGAAAGATGTCTCATATCCGAGAAGGAGTCCTGAGCGATGGAAAGTCATATGTATAATAGATCAGGATCCTTTAAATAAGGAAAGATTGTATATCTGTATTCAAGTAGGATCAGGAGTCCCGATCTCCTACGGAAAGACCAGCCGCCCTATAAATATGTGAAGGGTGACGGCCGATTGGATAATCCAACAATCGACACAAATCAATCTACTACCTTTACCTTTACTTTTCTGTTCTAGTTTAGATCTTTATCGTTTTGCGCTGAAAAACGATCGGTTCTTCTGCACGTAAGCCAGGAGATCTTCGTTGCTTTGCTCGGAAAGCAATCGCTCGTCGTACGCGTAAGTACGATAGTTATCCTTTGTTGTTTTGCCTGAAAAACAACTGTTCATCGTACACGTAAGTGCGATTGGCGACTCCACATTACCTAGGTGTTTCACGGATCCAATTTCGTGCGAACAGGAACCACTATCCGAGTGTGCTGTGGATATAAAAAAATACGCATAGCATGCGGCGGAGGGTCACCCTTGAAGCGGAGTCCGTCGGCGGCAGTGCGGCGAGCACGGCGGCAATAGCTACGCAATAGGCACGGCAGCAGTAGCACAGCAGTCGTGGCTCTGGCCCGTGGAGCAACTTGAGGCCCGGAGGCGGCACAGCCAAGCTGCCAAAGGCGGTGGTGCTGCCCGAGGCCCGCGGCTCCGGCGTGGCCGGCGGAGCGAGCGGCTGGCGACCGGCAGGAAAGCAAGAGTGGCGGCGGCCTGAGACCAGAGCGTAGAGCGGCAGCAGCAGCGGCGCTGCCCAGGGCCCGCAGCTCCGGCGCTACCCAGGGTGCCGGCGGTGGCCCTAGGTGGCGACAACATTTCTAGGCGGCTGCTCCGGGGGCCGGGCGATGGCGGAGGCCATAGCTGGCGGCGGCATCGCGGCGAGCACGGCAGGACGGACCGGGGGGACGGCGCGACGGGCACAAGCGGTCGGCTGGTGCGTGAAGGGGGAGAGAGAGTGCTGCGAGGGAGAGAGACAGGGCGTGGCGGCGCAGGAGCGGGGGAAAGAGAAAGGTCAGGGCAGCGGTTAGGTTGGGCTCTTTATACGGGTGCCCTTCTCCAACCCTAGCCACAACCTAGGCTGCAGCCCACTTGGCCTAGAGAGCAAGCCACTGCATGGGTCGGCCCGGGCGCGGGAAGAAAAGAGACGGGAAGAAAAGAAGGAAAAGAGAAAAAAGAGAATAAAAAGGGAGAGGGGAAATTGAAGTGGATGTAAAAATTTTACCACGGGTTGGACCTGGGTGATTTTCACTAAGTCCCCGTTCTTACCACATGTTGGACCTGGGTGATTTTCAATAAGTCCTTGGTCTTGGCTCGAGATCTCTGGCATTCATATTTCGTGACCTGAGGAACATCGAAACAACCCAGAGCTCATCAGTCCGGTCAGTACGCCGACCCCACGAGAATCGGTGCGCCGGCCCGGACGGGCACTGAATTACCGCCCGCACCAGCGAGGGACTACTGTTGGGGGAGGGGTCCCCGCGCTACCCGGTTTCGACGCTTTTTCGTACTTAGGGGAGATCAGCGCACCTCAAAACTCGTCAACGCCAAGTCCGTGCCAACGCCGACTCCGCAACAACGCCAACTCCGTAACGACGCCAACTCCGCGACAACGCCAAGTCCGTAACAACGCTGACTCAATGAACCTCAAGACTCGTCAACACCAAGTCCGTGACGGCGCCAAGTTCGTGACAGCAGGATCGTGACGGCGCCAAGTTTGTGACGATCGGAAGCTCGATGCGACGGGAAGATCGTCGCCACGGGGGGATGCATGACGAGCGGGGCCCGTGGGATATTCCCAGAATATTCTAGAGGAAAAGACCGGCTCGTCCTCGAGGGCACTAGTACATCTAAGGGCAAGATTTTAAATAGCCTGAGGGTATTTTTGTAATCTTCTCCACTCTCTATTTTTCCTATAAATAGAAGAGCACCCCTTCCATTCAAGGGGGCTCCCAAATTCTGAAATAAAAGTTCACTTGCTCCTCCTCTTCTCAAGTTCATAGCTCGTAGTGGATTCGAGCGTTTTCGCGTCGGGCAACCGCGTGCGTGACTGTGGTGTCTCCACGACGTAGTTTCCCGTGCAACCCTCGTAGCTCCGCGAAGCCGTGCGGGGGTGCCACAAGTTCACTGTCTAGCTTCGTTGCTACGATACAATTCGGGTTAGGTTCACCATCCCAACGGGACTTACAATGGGTGTGGTGGTGCAGAAGTGGCTTTTGGTTTGTATTACAGTGGTATTGGATTTTTGTTTCAATAGTAGAGCATACAACTAGATTATTTGTTATTATATACACCTAGATGATTTGTTGTAACATTTGATTTTACTGTATAGTCCTTAGCATGTTGCATATGTATATTTCCTTGGATATGTTAATCATTTTCGTTGCACGTGCTGCAGTCGCTTTTCATAATTTGTTGTATAAAAAATGTTGCATATGTTGATAATTTTTATTGCAATCTTTTTTAATATTTTTGTTGCATTAAAGGTGATGTGTTAAACGTGTATAAACGTTTGTTGTATATGACTATTATGTCTTTTATATATTTTGTTTGCACCAGGAAGGAGATGTTGTATACAATAAGCGGAAAAAAATTATTGGGTGCACGGTTTCTACGCTGCAATGATCTGTTGTTGTACTAGGATGAATCGATGTTACATACGTACAAAACTTTGTTGCGCGCTCAAAATTTTTGTTGCAATGATCAGATCACTACTACAGAAGGCCTCATCCCAGACGTCTCATCTCAGATGGATCATTAAAACCGTCTACAATGACATACATCATAGACGGGTTTTTTCAAAATCAACATCGCAGACGGGTTTTCTGTACAACCGTTTGCGATAACCGGGTCATCCGAGACGGGTTTGATTTTTCAACCCGTCTGTGATGATAACCAAGTCATCCGAGACGGGTTTGATTTTTTCAACGTCTGTAATAATCCTGGCCCATAAAGCCCAAGAAACACTTCGTATATAAGTTGCCACAGCTAACCCTAGCTCCCATTGTCACGGACCCGGAATTACATATGAGTAGGGGAACGAGTGATCGCCAAGGACTGAGCAGCTTCCAAACCGGTGGCACGGTACCTGCGCCGTGGACATCCGGAATTGGATAGCCCGACACCTGACCAACGCATCATACGTTCACCGAATGTCGTATGCCTTCACCGTTGGTCAAGCCGGCAGGAAGCAATCAGACTTCCCAAAATCACATATAATTCCCAGATCACTACTGCAGAACAGGTCACTACTGACGGTCGCCAAACCCCCTCTACTGACGGACAGGGGGCCCGTCACCCTGGAAATGTCAGTGGAGGGGGTAACTCCACTGACGGTCATACGGTCCGTCAGTACTGTTAATTTCTACTGACGGTCACACAGGGACCGTCAGAGGAGATATGTATTCCTGCTAACCGACGGGCACCTGGTTGTATCAGTACTGACGGGCGCATAATAAATGCCCGTCAGTATAGGTATATCTTCACTGACGGGCTGTCCGTAAGTGACCGTCAGTAGAGGGTCACCGGTTTTAGCCTCCATCGTCACCCCACTGTTCTGATACGTGCTTTTCCTGTCTTGAGCCTCCGTATAGAATGTGTATCCATTGATATCGTATGCTTGATATGTCAGGACCATGCTCGCAGGTTCTTGTGACAGCATTTTGACCGTCTCTTCTTCGAAATTTGTCGGAGGCCTTTCATACCAGTAGTTCTTAAGCCATGTTGCGAACTTTCCATTGTGCTCTTTCGAGAGCCACGCTTCTCCCTTCTTCGGGTTTTCTTTTTTAAGCTTTACCATGTGCATCCAAAGATAGGGATGCACCACCGTCAGGTGTTGCAAGACCACGAGATGTGCTCTGTCATAGTCATCTGACCTACTGGGTACTGAATTGTAGACATGTAAAGGCCTTTGTCCGCGTGCATGGCCTTCACCATCGAGCCTTCCCGTGTGCCGTGAAACAGGAACACCTATGGACTTTTGATCAGCCAAGTAATCAGTGCAGAACTCGACACACTCTTCGGCAACATAGCCTTGGATGATGCTACCTTCTGGTTGTGACCTGTTACGAACGTAGCGCTTCACAACCCCATTGTACCTTTCCAACGGGTACATGTTGTGTAGGAACACGGGACCTAGATCCAGTATCTCCGGGACGATATGGATCATGAGATGTACCATGATATCGAAGAATGCTGGAGGGAAGTACATCTCAAGTTCGCACAGTATGACAATGATCTCCTCCTGCAGCTTGTGGCAACGCGTAACGGAGATCGACTTCTGAGATATCGTGTTGAAGAAGTTACACAGATTCAAGACTGTCTTGCGGACCTCCGGCTCCATGAGACCTCTGATTGCAACAGGAAGTATCTGCGTAATCATCACGTGGCAGTCATGAGACTTCATACCAATTACACGGTGACTCTTCATGTCAACTATTCTCCCGATGTTTGCCGAGTAACCGGAAGAAACTTTGACACCTTGGAGGCACTCCAAAAAGCTAACGATCTCTTTTTTGCTGAGAGTGTAACAAGCAGCGGGACAGTCCGTCTTGATTCTGACTGCACCCGTCCCCAACTTGGTCGTTCGCTTCGTAGCCCACAGCTTCTTTCTTATACCCAAGAATTCCATGTCAGCTCGTGCCTTCGGTCCATCTTTTGTCTTTTCTGAAATGTTGAGCAGGATACCAAGCAAGCTCTCGCACACGTTTTTTTCAACATGCATGACGTCTATGCTGTGACGTGTGCTTAGGAATCTCCAGTAAGGCAAATCCCAGAATACGGATTTCCTTTTCCAGACGCCGTCCTGCATGGGAACAGACGGTTGTGTCTTACCGGGCGTAACAGGGGGCATCGTGTTCACGATGTCATAGATTTCCACCCCGGTCTTCTCCCGAGGCGCCGAACGGACCTCAACAGTATTGTCAAACAATTCCTTCTCTTGCCTCCATGGGTCGTTCTGTTTCAGCCACCTTCGGTGGCCCATGAACACGATTTTTTTGGATCCCTTTAGGTGTAAACTTGTAGTAGACTCCAAACACTTCACACATCCTTTGTACCCATGAACACACTGGCAGGACTGATATCCGTACGCGGGGTAGTCTTGGACCGTCGTGAACAACAGCGCTTTCAGATTGAAGTACTCTTCTTCGTATGCGTCCCAGACCTGGGCCCCTGGTTCCCACAGTGTAGCTAGTTCTTCGAACAATAATTGTTGATACATGTTCAGATCGTTCCCAGGTTGCTTCGGCCCTTGTATGAGAATACAGAGGTGTATGTACTTTCGTTTCATGCACAGCCATGGAGGAAGGTTGTACATCCATAGAACCACGGGCCAAGTGCTGTGTCTGCTGCTCATGTTGCCGAATGGATTGATCCCGTCCGTACTCATACCGAACCTGATATTCCTCGGATCTTTTCCGAAATCATCGTATTGGGCGTCGATTGCCCTCCACTGCGAAGCATCGGCAGGGTGTCTCATCACTCCATCATCAGTTTTCCGCCCCTCGGCGTGCCAACGTAGCAGCTTTGCCTCCTTCTTGTTAGCGAATAAACGATTCAAACGGGGAAGGACCGGAAGATACCATACAACCTTTGCTGGAGCGCCACTCTTCACTGGGTCCTCATCATCGACTTGCTTTCTACCCCTCTTGAATCTGGACGTGTTGCACGTGGGACACTTGTACAGCTTCTCGTGCTCCTTGCGGTAAATAAAGCAGTCATTCGGACACGCATGGAACCTCTGCACCTCTAACCCAAGAGGGCAGACAACCTTCTTGGCTTCTTCGGTGCTCGTGGGCAGCAAGTTGTTTTTCGGAAAAACTTTTGCAAGAAAAGCCAGTGTCTCATCGAAGCCTTCGTCCGGACAGTTGTGGGCTGCCTTGATCCTTAGAAGTTCCAGCGTGACCGACAGACGCGTGTGCTCTGGATCGGAACCGGTATACAACGGGATTTGTGAGTCTTCAACTAGTCTCGAGAACTTAGCAGCCTCTCTTTCATCCTCGGGATCTATCACCACCTGCTCCACCATGTGAACGTCCTGCACCATATCGGCCAAATTGTTTCCCGTTTCTCCTTCGGCGTCCGGTTCGATGCTCCCCTCGTCTTCTTCGTCATCTCCGTGTTCGGCAGCTTGCTGTAACACCTGATCTTCCTCCTCCTCGCCGTGACATGTCCAACGTGTATAGCCTGACATGAAACCCTTAAGCGCCAGGTGTACCGTCACCCTCCCTCTCGTATCGAACATTACCAAATTTTTGCAATCGCGACATGGACAGCAAATCTTCGTGCCACCTTTTGCCCTCATATCTCGTTCGGCGACATCAAGAAACTCGTTCAAAGCCATAGCCCAACTCTCTGTCGCCCGGTTGTCATACATCCAACTGCGATCCATCGATCAACACCTACGACACGAAACTAATCAGTTCGATAACCGAAAACCACATCAAATACATATACGACATGAAAAGAACACTGGCGAGCATTATTACCGAGCGCTAGCGATCTTTTTGGTGAGAAATGAGAGATGTATGGAGAGAGTGAGAGTGAGAGGAGGAGGGAGAGATGAGAGAGAGCTAGAAATGAGAGATGTATGGAGAGAGTGAGAGTGAGAGGAGGAGGGAGAGATGTATGGAGAGAGTGAGAGTGAGAGGAGGAGTGAGAGATGAGGAGGAGGGAGAGAGGGAGAGTGAGAGGAGGAGGGAGAGAGTGAGAGGAGTGAGAGAGAGGGAGAGTGAGAGGAGGAGGGAGAGAGTGATCTAGATCTAGATCTAGTCTCTCTAGAGCTTGGGGAGGAGGGTTGGGGAGAGGGGAGAAGTGTTGGTGGGTTGGAGGGGGAAGGGGGGGCGGCGGCGACGGCGGCAGCAGCTGGGGCGACGGCGGCACTCGCTGCTGGCCAGTGGGCGCGCGAGCACTGGCCAGCAGCGAGGGCCCGCTCTGGTTATATAGGCGAGATCACCACTGACGGTCGCGTAAAAGGGGACCGTCAGTGAATCTTCAGCCAACCATGCAATAATCTCCACTGACGGACGAGGATCTATACCGTCAGTGAAGACAACGTCTCTACTGACGGGCAGGTTCCCAGGGCCCGTCAGTAAAATGCAACGTCATATGTTCCCATTTACACTGACGGGCTACATCTGAGCCCGTCAGTGGATCTGTAATCTCCACTGACGGGCACTTAAATTGAGACCGTCAGTGGAGTTCACGCGTCATCTATGCCACCTCACGTTCATCTCCACTGACGGGTCGATTTTCCGCCCGTCAGTGGTTCTCCTCACGTTTATCTTTGCTGCCTTCTCCGCTGACGGGCTCTTTGGTGTCCGTCGGCGGTGTTACCCTGCAGCGACGGACCTTTTTGTGCCCGTCAGTGGAGGGGGTTCAGGAGAAGGTCAATCTGCAGTAGTGGATCCTGTGAAGGTTTAGAGTTATTCCCAAATCCACTAAGCACCACAAGATTGGAGGAGCCCGGTGACGATACCCTCACCCTATCCTGACCCGGAGGTCAGTGGGTCACCGGAAGGCCCGGTACCATCACCCACTCCCTGCCTGACCGGCACTGCATCTCGATCAGCGGGTCACTCAACCATAACCTGTTGCGCTTAGTGAAAGAAAGAACGACTGTAACTCTTCACGGCTAGCTCATACACTTCAAAACCATACACGCACGGTGTATGAGCAGCCCATTGAACAACTTGTATATCACAACGAAACACTAAAGAGAGGAATTACCAGATAATTTTAACACATCCCATACTGGGGGCAGTACTTAGTTACATGTTACATTCAGCGACTCGAGGGTCGTAAAGATACAAAAAGGACGTAATGTTCGGCAGTGGAACACAAAATAAAACACCCGAGATGGTGGGGAAACCACCTCAAAACAGCCCATACGATTCCCAAGGAAGTCGAAGCCGAAAGTGGTAAACCGAAGCAGCGAAACGTCGCTCCATGAACCTACCTAGGATAAATCTAGGTGAGTACAACCGCCGTATTCGCAAGCCATTGCTTATCAACTAATTAAAACATGGTATTAATCCTATGTGACAAATGGTTAAGATTCTCTACTTTTATCAAGTTCAGGTTGCATACAAGAGATAAAGTGAACATAAACTACACCAGTTTAATTTCAAACGTGAGAAAACCTTAGCAACCACTTAATAACAGCAAAGAAACCATCTTAAACAAGATATAACAGTGGGTAAAATCTAAACTTAGATTATACCAGCAACATAGACATGGTAGCACATATACATCATGGATGACATGGAATTTAACTTTCAGACCAGATTTCATACAATTCAGTGTCCATCACAACAACAATTTTGAACAAATAATCTCTCGGACCGTTACCGGCAATACGATCACCCTGAGTATAGCGAGTGCATTATCCCTTGGAGGTTGCAAGGCTCCAAGGGCCTGAGACTTACCTCAACTATACCCCAGCCTCGATGCCGGTGACGTCCACGCGTGAAAAAGGGGAGTAACACGATGAAGTAACCTCAAGTTGGTATAGCGACAAAACTCTTCAAACATCGGGGGTCGCATTCATGGCATCAAATATACCAACCGTATTCATCATGCACACGCCCTTCGGCTCTCATATCTCACCTTAGCAAGTTTAAGTTAATGGGGGCAACAAATTTAATTCTCAGCCGTAGCTGCTGCATAACATCAAGACCTAACCATGCAAGTACGGTATCAAGTACCGATCAAACAAACATTCACACAAGCACCGAGTCAATTTAGTTAATTAACTCAAACAGAGATTAACACCCAATGTATTGATTAATTAACAAGCGATGGAGTTTGCCTTGAAGTAGAGTTCATCGAGGTGCCGGAACAATCGGTTGAATGCCAAAACACCCAAACTGGAAAAGCGAAGGGAAGAACAATGAATAACCGCAAGAGGGGCATGATGCATTGATGATAAAAACATGCTTATGCATTTCTAAACTATCCTCTGGATGTTAGGAAACTAACGCAACAAGAATTAATCAATTTTGATTTGTAGAACTTAAGTTATCGTCCTAACAATGCATGCATGGTTTCGAATATGCGACTAAGGAGAAAAGAATAACTTTTTAATTAGATATGAGGGTTCAATATATTTTATAGAGATGACATGTATGAGTAAGTAATTAGAATGCCGTAATTAACAACTTGGGTCTGAACCTCAGGCTACTATAACATGCATGCAACCTCTTTCATATAAGATTAATTATATCTCCATCTTGCCCCAAAACTGTTAAACAGAATTCCACGCCGGTTAAAACCGCTGGACAGGAATCTTGTTTTGACTATAACTTTCACACCCTTGATCATAAATACACATACGATATACCGTTGGAAAACTATGAACATAATCTAAATCTTATCTTTTTGGGGAAACTAAAAGTTCTGCACCGTTTAACACCAGATTTGAAAATACTAAATCTGCTCATTGATCTAATCATCAAAATCAATCTTTCACTGTTATTTATGTCAATTTAATCTGGTAAATCCAGATTAGGCAAATGAATACCCTATGGACATCTAAATCAAATTTCCAACAACTTTGTTACTCACCTCAGGATTCAATTTCATCGTTAAGGCCACTTAATTACACCTGACAACTCTAGCCCTCGAAAATCAGCATACCAGCAGCAGTATTTTACCCATAACTTTTGATGTATAGCTCTAATTGGGGCAAACTCAGTGGCATTGGAAAGCTTAGGATGAAACCCACAACTTCTTCCATTGGACCAACTCGGAATTTTGCACGGTTTGGTAGTAGTTTTCAAATTAAACTCACTGACCTAGTTCCAAACATGCAATTAATCCCCAATCTTCAAATCTCAAAATTTCTTCAAATCCACACTCATCTAGGGACTAACTGGGGTATACCTTTACAGCATGAACCTCAAATTTGAGATGAGCCCGACGAAAATCGTGAAATCCTCTCTCTTTTATTCTCTTCTCTAATCTCTTCTTCTTTCTTTCTTTCTCCTGGCTGCTCATGGCTTCTCATGGCTACTCCAAGCCTCTTGGCCCATGGCTCTCCTCTTGCTCCTCCTTCCCTTCTTTTTCTCTTCCTCCTGGCTGAGCTCCTTCTCTTTTTGATTGGCTGCCGCGGCAGCAACAACACAGCAGGGTGATGAGGAGGGGCTAGGGTTTGTGGGGAAGGAAAGAGAGGAGGGGCGGGGCCGGATGGCTTAAATAGGGTGGCCGATGGCCACGCCATGGAGGTAGTTGCCGTCCACCGGCGCCAACCGGCGGTGGCGACGTGGAGAACGAAGCCTGACAGGTCGGGCTGGGTCGGATGCGGCCTGCCAGGAGAATGACCCAGAAATCTCCCGGAATCCGGACATCCCGGAGGTTCATCCTGGAGATTCCGGACCGAACCTCCGGCCAGCACAGAAACATCACTCAAACTCTCTGGACAACCTTGGAAACAGCCCGGAATCAGCCCAAAATCCGCCCGGAGGTGCATCCCGGAGGTTCCAGACCGAACCTCCGGCACCAACAACACCATCACCCAACCTCTCTGGACAACCCTGGAAAATCATCAGAATCCGCCCGGAATCCACTTGGAATCAGCCCGGAGGTGCATCCCGGAGGTTCCGGACCGAACCTCCGGCAGCAACAGAACCACTTAACAAAAATTATTTGAGCATCCAAACCAGCTTGGAAAAATCTGAAATTTTTACACAACCTACAAAATGGCATATAGAGCCCACTGTAAAATTTTGGTATCATTTGGAAGTATTTTGACCTGTTTCTAAATTCAAATTCAAATCTGCCCCTAAAGAGGGTTTGAACTGTAGCTAGGCCATAAATGTTTCCAAAAATTCTGAAAATTTATATGTAGCTAGGGCACCCAAATCCATGGCCAAATATAAATTTTTAGAACTTTTCAACCAAAGAACCATTTCCTAAGAATTTACCTACAGTTCTGCCATTTTAGGAATTTGAATTCAAATACTCCATTTGAGCTGGTAAGGCCTAATATTTTGGATGCAATTTTCTAGATCCTATCTAGACATGGTATAGGGACTGGGGAGGCAAATAAACCAGGTTTGGATCATATTAGGGTCATGGTTCATAGAGTGAAAGGTTAGCTAGTCAATTTGCACCAATTTTTAGTTAAGCTATATATGTAAGTTTTCCACACTTCATTTTATGCAAACGTTGATGCAAGGATGATGACATGTATGCTGGATGAAATGCATGACTTAAATCACAAGATAAAAAGTGGGTATTACACACATAAAAATATCTAAGTCCCTACCTCCTCCCCCGATCCGGTGCGCCACGCCATCATCCCTTCCTCCCCGATCCGGCGCCCCACCCCCCATCCCTCCTCTCCTTCGCTAGCGGTCAGAACCCACGCCTCCCCCATCCCTCCTCTCCCTCACCGGCAGCTAGATCCGACGCCTCCCCCATCCCTCCTTTCCCTCACTAGTGGCCCTTGCGACACGGCGGTGGCTCAGATCTAGACGTGAGGCGACGGCCGGTGGCTCGAGACGGCCAGATCCGGCCACGCAGCGACGTGCGGGACCTCCGGATCCGGCGGCGCGGCGTCGGGCGGCTGGATTCGGCGGCGGTACTTCATCACCGAACAGGAGCAAGGGGCGACGCGGCGACGTGGAGGCCGGCGCTCGCAGGAGGTGCCAGGTCCGATGACGTGGAGGCTGGCGCTCGCGGGAGGCGCTGGATCCAGCGACCTCAAGGGCCTTCGGTGTCGCTGCCTGCTTTTTTTATTTTTTGTAATTGTTCATCACAGACGGTTCTCGTGGGACGTCTGGGACGAGTCGAAGTCATTGCAGACCATCAATTTCAGACGGGCCTCAAAACCGTCTAGGATGACGTTCTTTACCTGTCTGTAATGAGGAATTCTGTAGTAGTGGATGGTTGTAATGGTACTTAACAGGTTTGCATAGCATATAGAAGTGGGTCTTGTTCCAAAGGTTCTATTATAACTATCAAAATGGTTGAGATGGATCGTGATTTGGATACATGATTTAAAATAACTATCAAAAATATATTTCTAAAATAGGCGTTCACAGTGTTTTCCTGTATGGCGTCAAGCCATGCGCTTGATGTGAAGGTGAGACGTGCGAAGGGTAGATGTGCTGAGCGATCGAACAACGGGAGGCACGACGATCTACAGCAATTGGGCGGGTCGATTCTAGCCTAGTATTAGCCGTTTCACGTGGCATATTCTGAGAGGCAAGAGGTCTACAAACGCAATTAATTAATATCCGCTGGTAGTTCTCGATCTAGTGATATATACATTACATGAGATACATCATGCATCTCTTTCTTTCTTAACTAGTTAACTTCCCGTCTCTCAGCTTTTATCGAAAAAATGACATAAATAGCCTCCCAACTGCGGTTAACGGTAAATTAGCCCGGCGACGAACGCAAAGGCAAAAATATAAAATTAACCCGACGACGAACGCAAAGGCAAAAATGACCCCGCGATGGACTCGACAGGCGGCACGTGTCCGCTATCGCGTTTACGGGCCACGATGATCTCTTGTCACGTTGGGTCAACGCGACAGCCAGTGGGCTTCACGACTGAGCCACGTATCGCACACACGGACCGTGATAGGCCACGTATCACGCACAGAGACGGGCCCTATCGCGCCCGCGCGCCGCGACGCCAGGCAAGTGCCCGGCAGCGGCTGGATGCGAAGCGAATCCCAGCTCAGATACATCCGATCTTCCTCTTCTGTACCCGCTTCCATATATACGCTGATATGTGTGTGATACTGTGCCCAGGTGCAAGTACTACTCCTGCACCTGGGTACGTGGCCTCCACCTAAAGCCTGTCCTGCTCTCTCATCATTTCATAGATGCCTCGTTTTGGGCTCCCTCTCTCTCTCTCTCCATGGAGCTAATGGATGCATTGATGGACAGCAATAGCCTTGTTGATTACTCTTAGCTACTACAGCAGTAGGATTTCCAAATTCTATGTGGACATGCATGCGTGGTCCTCCACGGAGATCGCAACCTGAACTGCGGCAGAGCCTGGCGTCGCGGCGCGCGGGCGCGATAGGCCGTGTCGCGGCGCGATACGTGGCCTATCGCGGGGCCCGCGGCAGGAGATCATCGCGGTCGGTAAACGTGATAGTAGACATGTGTTCCGTCGTAGGATCATTTTTGCTTTTGTCTTCGTCACCGGCTAATTTTGCTTTATACCATTTTTCCGCTTTTATCTACATTGACAAGATGTATGCACACGGACGATTGGGACAGTCTTAAGGTCGCAAGTGTTTGGATGGATGCAGAATGTTGTAGGCCGGCAGGCTCCTAGAAATAGCCATGCATGTTTCACACTCCTTTTTTGCCAGAGTACACATGGCTCACACTCTGACACACCCACGCCACGCGAACCAGAAGCAGAACCTGGACGGAAAATCGATCCATAACCTTCTCGATCCTGTGGGGTCGGAGGTGGGTCCCTCCCCCGCCCACCTGTCAGCTACGTGCTCCTCCGCTATAAAACCCGGCCCACCGGCCCCGTTCGCCTCCCATCTTATCGTTCGCCGTCGCACCAGACACGAGCAAGTGGGAAAGAGAGAGCCGCCGCACCGCCCGAGTTCTTCTAGAAGCTTCCGGATCTCGACCACGCACGGGATGGCGCCCACGCCGGTGGCGGAGCAGGGGAACCAGCAGCAGCAGCACACGAGGACGGCGGTGGGGCTGGCGGCGCGCGACCCCTCCGGCCACCTCTCCCCGCTAACCATCACCCGGAGGTACGCACGCACGCACGCACGCGCGCTCACACGCACGCCCGTCCCTCTCGATCTCCGTCCGTACAGGGACGTTCTAGAATGTTCTGGCCTCCAGGACTTGGCACGAAGGGTGTAGCAATATATCACTCGCGCGCGCGCATCTAGGGGTTTTGCCGTCCACGCGTGCGAGACGAGGAGGCCGCCGTGCGTGCGTACGTGCGGCGCGCACGGTGGAGCGGAGACCGTGCGAGGGGGCGGCTTGGTTCCGGCCATCTAGGGTGTGGCGCGCCGATCTGGCCGGTGTGCGATAGTAATTTTCTCTCCCCTGATGCTAGGGCAGCGCACGTACCTCTGCATGCTTGTGGAGTAATTTATTCCGAAGAAATTGTCGTCTAAATTAGGAAGGACATCGACTAATCGGATCGGATTTCTAAGCGGGGTCATGCTTTTCTGGATAAGGTACATGGGAGATCAGACTGTTGCTGGAATCTATTGCCTCCCTTTTTTTTACAATTGAGGGCTGTAGTGTTGGAACCTACAAATTAATCGAGAATTTCGTTCTTAGAAACTTCTGTTTGGTGGAAGTACTGCAAATCCTCCAATTTGAACGTGCCATGCGGTTTAGTAAACTTCTTTTCATGAATTGGGTGGTTTACTAAATTGTGTGAGCAGAGTTGTAACGCTGCTTGGATCTTAATATCTTGTTCCTTTGTCCTGATGCAAATACTGCACGTACGATCTGTTTGGCATGCCGAAATTTTACTAGATTCCTATGGTTGTTGCACTGTTTCTGCCATGTTTGACAAGACGAAGGATATATCACTTCTGCTCATGCCAGTACGTTAGGGATTATTGCGTGGCCATTAGGCA
Organism: Stipa capillata; assembly: GCA_019208055.1. NCBI lineage: Eukaryota > Viridiplantae > Streptophyta > Magnoliopsida > Poales > Poaceae > Stipa > Stipa capillata. Next base: position 503,616 of record JAGXJF010003061.1, read on the forward strand.
CATTATAAGCAAACTGACTTCTAGCATATATCGTGTCACCCTCAACCCACCTATCAGCTGGTAGCCTGGTAGTAGTACTGTGTCAGTGTCTGTCGCTTTTGCTTTTTCTATATGTGGTATGCATCGAGTGGCTCATGTGGCCATATCTCAACGGCACATAGGTCTTTTTGGGAGTTGCACTGAAAGTGGAATTGACATGTTCCTAGTGGTTTTTCTCCTTCGTTCTGAACTGAAACTTCCTAACGAAAGGATTTTGGCTTCATCGGGTTTTGATTGTCTAAGTAGCCACATATGTTGTAAAATTGATGTACTTGCCAGTTGGAAAGCAGAGGCTCATATGTTTTGTAGATGGAATCCTTTGTAGATGGCGCTAGCAGTTCTCTGTCATTGTCACAGTCGACGTGCCAGTGTGCTACTGGCTACATAAGATGGCTCATGGATGCGTCTAGGATTTTCAGTCTTAGAATTTGTTTTCCAAATTAATTTGTAAAATCTCTATTTGCCGCAAGAGTTATTAACAAAGAAATGTAAACTTTAGTTTACTGAAGTATGCCATTTGTTCGTATTTGATTGGACGAGTAAAAACCATTGGTCTCAATGAATGAAAATCAGCAGAACATTTCGTTCATGAAATTCAGCAGGACAAAATTTGACCATTTGCATGCATGACAGGCTAGACCAATCGATCGACTGACACTGAATGAGTTTTTCTCATGAACCTAATTACCTAAACAGAGTGGCCACTGAATGAGTTGATGGATGAACATAATTATCAACATCATTAGTTTGGTTTGATCTTGGCCTATGTATGGTTTGGGTGTACTCTCACATATGAACGAGCTGAATTAGCTTTTCTTTTTCATGATGTTTCTGTTTCTCGATCGTAATTCTTCAGGAGCACTGGAGACGATGATGTTGCGATAAAGATTCTGTACTGCGGGATCTGCCACTCTGACCTGCACAGCATCAAGAACGAGTGGACCAATGCCATGTACCCAATGGTCCCTGGGCACGAGATCGCCGGCGAGGTCACGGAGGTGGGGAAGAACGTGACCAAGTTCAAGGCCGGGGACCGTGTCGGCGTCGGGTGCATGGTGACTCGTGCCAGTCCTGCGAAAGCTGCGACGGGGGCTTCGAGAACCATTGCCCGGGCATAATCTTCACCTACAACTCAGTCGACCATGACGGCACCGTCACCTACGGCGGCTACTCCAGCATGGTGGTGGTGCACGAGCGGTTCGTGGTCCGGTTCCCGGACGGCATGCCGCTCGACAAGGGCGCGCCGCTGCTGTGCGCCGGTATCACCGTGTACAGCCCCATGAAGTACCACGGGCTAAACGCGCCCGGGAAGCACCTCGGTGTGCTGGGGCTGGGAGGGCTCGGCCACGTCGCGGTGAAGTTCGGCAAGGCGTTCGGGATGAAGGTGACGGTGATCAGCTCGTCGCCCGGGAAGAAGCAGGAGGCCCTGGAGCGGCTCGGCGCCGATGCGTTCGTCGTCAGCAAGGACGCCGAGGAGATGAAGGTACGATGAAACGTTTGATTCGATGGTTCCGACTTCTGAGTATCAAACAAGATCACCGATTTCTCTGTAGTGGAGGAGAAGAATGGAATTCATGTTTGCTTTGTTGATGTCAATGCGCAGGCCGCGATGGGCACCATGGATGGCATCATAAACACGGTGTCTGCAAACACCCCCATGGCCCCTCTCCTGGGGCTGCTCAAGCCCAACGGCAAGATGATCATGGTCGGCCTCCCAGAAAAGCCCATCGAGGTCCCTGCCTTTCCCCTGGTTGCCAGTAAGTCCTCCGATCTCCTAAATCAGGCATTCTACTCTTGCGATTGGAAGAAATCATCGATCTACCAGAGGCATCAGTAGCATGATTCTGTAACTGATAAATCTTATTACAGCGAACAAGACCCTGGCCGGGAGCTGCTTCGGCGGCATGAGGGACACGCAGGAGATGCTGGACCTCGCGGCGAAGCACGGCGTGACGGCGGAGATCGAGGTGGTCGGGGCGGAGTACGTGAACACGGCCATGGAGCGCCTCGCCAAGGCCGACGTCAGGTACCGCTTCGTCATCGACATCGGCAACACCCTCGACAAGAACGCTGCCACCACCGAGTGACGCGCGCCGCGGCTACTAGCTAGTATCTACCTACTCAGAGCGAGCTGCTACTAGCTATCTACGTTCGTCTGGTCTCTGCTATGTAGTAAATAATCAATCTTAGTAGCAAAAATTCTTGTGAGCGATGTGTGGTGCTGTGTGGCTAGGTCAATTGGCGGTGAGTGATAACCTGAGCTGAAATCTATGCCGATGATGTAGGGTCGTCTTATGTTGTAGACATTGTTGTTTGTGAGCAGGATGAATGAATTGTTACGCTTCTTGCCGTGATAATGGCTTAGCTACTTAATTAGCTTCTTTCTACTGTTGCCTATTGTCTGCTCTGAGAAAGATTCTAAGGGGTGATAGCAGGGTTGTAGAGGAGTGGCGTCAGGAAGGCGGCCAAGTCCCAATCCATCCACTATTCAGCTGCTTTGCATTAGTAGCGTTTGTACGCGCTATTGTGGGCACCAGTAAGGCGCGAACGCTATTGGGTTACCTCATAGACAACGCTCAAGAATGACCAAAAATAGTAAAAGTAGTAGCAGAAGCAGTAGGGAGTTCTTTTTTTTTACAGAAAAGACCTGGATTCAATTCAAAGGATCAGATGTACAAGAACCTCAAAAGAAAAAAATTACAACGAAGTCCTTGGACACCGGTCGGCCGCTTCCGCCGCCAAAGCGAGCCGGAGTCGCGCCGCCGCGGCCACTCCCCAACCGGAGCCAGTCGAAACCTTGTTGATGACCTTGACACGAACAGGCGGGAAGACCCCGAACACGTGCCTCGAAGGACCAGCGCGCTAGAGCCGAAGCCACCGCCGACGAACTCTTGAACCGAAGCTCAGATCCAAACACAAGTCCTCGCCGGCTCTCACGCACGGCAAAGAGACCTAAATAGCAACCAGAAGCTCCACTCACCTCCCGACAGCGCGAAGCACCACCGGAGCGAGGCCAAGGCGGGGAGACATTGCAGACTTAACAAAGCACTGTAAAGTACGTTCGTCTCGCTTTGCATGACTTTTACTTTGTGGATCACAGGAATTTCACGAGAAAATCAACGCAGAAACACAGGGAGACCTTACACAAAGCTTACAGTTTTTCAGATTGTTGTCTAAGGCAAAACTTACAGGTAAGGTTCCTTCTCTTCACGCTCATCTTCTACGACGGGTGGCCTGTTCGGCATCGGGACACGGTTCACGCCGGCGGCGGCGCACTGCTCCCACTCCTTGGCTTCCTCATCCTCCCAGCTCTCTACTAGCTTCCCGGGGTTCTCATCATCGCCCCGTTCGTCTCCGGCAACTCGTGATTCCGGTTGGGGCCGTTGGGCATGGTCCAGATCCAGCCCCGCTCATGACGCGTTGTTCCCCACCTCTGTCGGCTTCAGTGCAGTGGCGAGCCCCGTCTGTGGTACTGCCAGCCGCCGCACCGTACCCGATTTTCCTTCCCGAGCCTTCCTTGCTGTCAGATCCCAGAAGTAAGTTCAGCTAAGAACACGAAATAGAGATCGATCTGACAACGAAATTGAGATCCAATATCGGATTCATTCAGACATCTATATTGTATATATGTTTTCTCTGCATTTTAGCAATTCTCAGCATAATCAAAGGAGGCTACAGCCCAGCCCTTTTATAGGTCAATACTGAATTGGGGATTAACAGTTACCAACTCACTTAACAGAGAGAACAAACGGCGACAAGTGCTAAACGAACTACAGGTAATACTCTGCCGTTGAGCGGCCGTTTAGTGACGGTAGCGAGACGGTACTTCCCGCAAGCGTACAGCGCTGACAATGCCTCCTCCCGAGAACGTCCTTGTCCTCAAGGACGCGTTGCATTAGCTGCCCAGGCCTGAACGGTAGACTTGAAGAAAGCAGGAAAAGTACTCTTAATGAAATCGGCATCTTCCCATGTCGCTTCCTCCGGAGAGAGATTTTCCCACTGGATAAGCACTGAACCACTGCTGCATTATGGCGGGGAATTTGGCGAACTTGAAGAACCAGGGCTGGAGCATTATGGATGGTGCCATCCGAATGAATGAGAGGGAGGTCAGGACTTGGAACAGCCTTGGAGCCCAGGTGTTTCTTCAGCTGACTGACGTGGAAAACAGGATGTATGTTGACCCCCTCGGGCAACAGGAGCTGGTAAGCCATCTTGCCAATGCGGTGAAGGATTTTGAAAGGCCCATAATACTTGCTATGGAGTTTCAGAGGACCACGAAACCCAAAAGCAGCCAAGCGATACGGTGCCATTTTCAAATAAACCATATCGCCTTCCTCGAATGTGCGCTCAGTACGCTGCAAATCAGCATATTTTTTCATGCGAGATTGGGCCAGAAGTAAGTTTTGTTTGAGTTGAGTGAGCATGGCTTGCTTGGCCTGAAGGAAAGCTGCAGCATCTAAATCGGAAGGCCCCGGTACAGAGAGCTCACTGATGAGGGGAGGAGGAAAACCATACAAAGCTTGAAAAGGAGTGAGTTTCAACGCAGTGTGAAAGGAGGTGTTATACCAGAATTCAGCTAGAGATAGCCATGAGGTCCATTTCTTCGGTGCGCTGAAAGTCATGCAACGCAGGTAATTCTCCAAGCATTGGTTGACCCGTTCGGTCTGGCCATCGGATTGAGGGTGGTAAGCTGAACTGTAGCGCAGTTGCACATTCATGGACTGAAAAATGTGCTTCCACATATTGCTAGTGAAGATTCTGTCGCGATCCGAAATAATGATGAGGGGAGGCCCATGGAGCTTGATGATATTGTCCAGGAAAGCATCAGCGACCGATTCCACAGTATAGGGGTGAGAAAGGGGAATGAAATGTGCGTATTTGGTGAAGCGATCCACGACCACGAGTATAACCTCCTTGCCTTGGGATTTAGGAAGACCTTCAATAAAGTCCATGGAAATATGGGTCCAAGCCATATCGGGGACAGGGAGTGGATCGAGCAGACCCGGATAGTGGCATTGCTCATGCTTGGAGCGCTGGCAGACCGGACAAGTCGCTACCCAATTTTCCACTGCTTTCTTGAGACCCGGCCAATAAAACAAGCGTTTGATCCGCTGATAAGAAGCGCGCATGCCCGAGTGACCACCCACTGCAGAGGTATGTAAAGCAGTGATGAGTTTGTCACGGAGAGCAGAATTGTTGCCCACAGCTATTCGGCCCTTGTACCGAATGACACCCGAATGGAATGAGTAGGGAGATGCAGGATCCGGAGGGGAAAGCAAGAATTGCTCATACAGTGGTTTGAAATGGTCATCAATGAGGTAACTGTCAGCGATGTCCTGGATCCACAGGGGCTTCACTTCAGATATTGCAAGCGAGTGACAAAATTGTCTAGAGAGAGCGTCTGCCACTGTGTTCTCCTTGCCTTTTTTGTACTCAATGGAAAAATCAAACTCCAATAACTTGAGCATGAGCTTATGTTGAATTCCTTCGACCAATTTCTGACCAGAGATGTACTTTAAACTCTGCTGGTCGGTTTTGATAATTAATCGATTGCCCAGGAAGTAATGGCGCCATCGCTTTAATGCTTCAATGATTGCTAGAGCTTCCTTTTCATAAGTAGACATAGCAGCGTTCTTAGGACAGAGGGCCGTGCTGAAATAAGCGAGGGGACGGCCCTTTTGCATGATCACAGCGCCCAAGCCAGTGCCAGATGCATCGGTTTCTAATTGAAAGGGTGCAGAAAAATCTGGGAGGGCTAAAATGGGAGCTGAAATGAGAGCTTGTTTAAGCGTCTGAAAAGCCTTTTCATGAAGAGGTGTCCAGTGGAAGTTTCCCGTCTTGAGTAAGTCATGCAATGGTCGGCAAATGATCCCAAAGTGCTTGATGAAACGCCGATAATAACCAGCGAGTCCGAGAAAGCTACGCAATTGGGTAACAGAAGTGGGTGATTTCCACTCAGCGATAGCACTGATTTTGGAGGGATCAGTGGCAACACCATGGCCTGAAATGATATGGCCCAAATACTCAATGTGTGTAACCCCGAAAATGCACTTGCTCATTTTAGCTACCAGCTGATGGGTGCGGAGAATGGAAAGAGTTGCATGGAGATGCTGCAAGTGAAGCTCAGGTGTTGTGCTGTAGACAAGTATATCATCGAAAAAGACCAGTATGAACTTGCGGAGATGAGGGGCAAAGATCTCATTCATCAAGGCTTGAAAGGTACCAGGCGCATTTGAGAGGCCAAAAGGCATTACTAAGTATTCAAAGTGTCCCTGATAAGTGCGGAAAGCAGTCTTATGGATATCGGACGGATGCATGCGAATTTGGTGATACCCCGAACGCAGATCCAGTTTGGAAAAAATTTGAGCTCCATACAATTCATCCAACAAATCCTCGATAACAGGTATGGGGAATTTGTTTTTGATGGTTTGGGAATTCAATCTGCGGTAATCAACACACAGCCTCCAAGAATTGTCCTTCTTCTTAACCAGGATAGTAGGGGAAGCATAAGGACTTTGGCTAGTGCGGATCACCTTAGCATCCAGGAGTTGTTTAATTTGCTTTTCCATTTCATCTTTTTGGTGATGAGGAACCCTGTAAGGCCGCACATGAGGAGGTTGGGAGTTTGGTAATAAGGGAATCCGATGGTCACACTGCCTGTGAGGAGGGAGCTCTGAAGGTTCAGAGAACACATCAGCAAACTGGTGAAGGAGCCGCTGGATCGGAGCAGAAGGAGAACCAGAGGGTGGAGCTGTCAGTTGCAAAGCATAGGCCTGAAAAATGAAACCGGGAGCACCTTGATCCAACAGACATGAAAGGGCCTTAGGGCGTATCAGTTTCAACTGGGCAGCGCCACTACAAGTGTGGAAAGTTACCGACAAACAACCATCCTTGGTAATGGAAAATTGGCCCAGTGTAAAATTGAAGGAAATAGGACTGTGGTGTGTCAACCAGTCGCAACCCAAAATAACAGCATGGTTGGGGAGGTGGAGCACTCGAAATGAATGTTGGAAAGAGTGTTTGGCAATCGAGAAAGAGCAGGCGGGAATGTAAGAATCAGACAGCAAAACACCACCACCAGCCACTGTGATCTGACGTGAGGGAGCTGGGTGAATAGTACAATTGGATTTGAGAGCAAAGGCCTGATCCATAAACGTACCAGTACTACCCGAATCGAGGAGAGCGACTGTAGGAAATCCACCCACTGAAATGAGGAGACAAGGCAATGTAGATATTGGAAAATCTTGCGTAGCTTGCATGGAGATGTGCATAAGTTGTTCAGAAGGATCCTGAGGTGTTTCCTGGATGTCGGGGGCCAAATCGTCAGGAAGCTCATGCTGAGGAGCTGAATCGGGTTGATCCCCTTGAATCATGTTAAGGAGGGGAACTTTGGTGCACTTGTGGCCTGGGATCCATTTATCCCCACAACGCCAGCACTCACCAGGTTTGCGTGGCCGAACGGATTGAGGAACGCCCGGGTCCAGTTGCTGTTTACCAGGTATTGATGGGGAAGGAGCGCGCCCGGAGGCCACAGCAGGTGGACTGAATTTCTGAAAACCTGGAACGAAAGTGGGGTATTGCTTTCGGGGCGGATGAGAATGCTCCAGGTCCCGCGCAAGCCAGTAGGCTTCAGTGAGAGAAGAGGGCCGCAAAGGACGCACTTGGTACTTAAGACCATCTCGTAAGCCATTAACAAAACAACGGACGAACCAGAGCTCGGACATGGCAGGATTTTCCTCGGCGACCGTAGCCATCAACATTTCAAACTGTTCAGCATAGTCCGTAACCGTCAAGGAATTCTGCTTAAGTGAATTGAATTGCTCCACCAATTGATACGCACTGTGGCCGGCAAAACGCTGGGTGAGCATGGCGCAGAAGTCAACCCAGCTGGGAGGATGTTGAAGAATTTTGGTGCGTCGCAACCACACATCAGCGCGGCCTGTGATGTACAAGAGTGCGATGGACAGTTTGTATTCATCCGGTGTGCCAGTCATCTGAAAACATTTCTCACTCTGACGGATCCATTCGAGTGGATTATCCCCATTGAAACGAGGAAAATCAAGACGCGGTCCTTTGGTAATGGATTTGAGAAATTGAGCGCGCATATCGTGTTCGTAGTCCTTAGAATATTGCGCCCAAGGATCGCTGAGACGGCCCGGAACAACAGAAGGAGGAGCACCAGTGGTTTTGGCGAAGTCCTGGTGAGGAAGAGTGGGCACCCGAGGAGGGAAACCAGGAGGGGCAGATCGGTGACCTGGGTGAGGTTGACTCTGCAGGTGAACACGGCGAGTGATTTCTTGCTCATAAGCTAACCGTCGACGAAGAGCTTCTAATTCAATTGTCTTGGTCTGGTCAGTCGATGTGCCCGGCATGTCCGGAAGAGGAGATGGTGGAGTATCCACACGGTCCTGAGCCGAGACGAACGTGCCTGGAAGATCGTCAGTGTGGTCAGGTTTCAGAGTGCGCAGGACGTCAGCAACGCCCAACATCTGCTGCCCCAAATCGCCCAAAGCTTTGTGAACACCTTCAAGAGACAGAGTGAAGTGCTCTTGTTTGCTGGTAATGTTTTGCAAATCGGAACGAATGGTGACAAGTTCTTGTTGAGTGTCGAAGACTTCTTGCTTGAGAAGTTGAAATTCGGCCATGTGGTCATCTCCATCCACCGAGTTTTTGGTGCCGCGACCCATAACTGTAATCGGAGCAACGGAGAGGGGATTTTACGACCGGAACACCGGCAACCAGGCTCCGAGGACCGATTCCGCCGCCGCCTTGCGCCCACGCCGCCGAAGGTGCACGGATCAGTGATAGATCTGGGATTTTACCACCAGTGAAATGTTCACCGGCAACCAATCCTCGCGACTGAACTGCACCCGAAGGAAACGCGCCGCCGCCGACTCGCCGCCAAAACGGAAGACACAGCCGCCGAGAGGAAGGGATTTGGGAGGGATTAGGGTGGGATTTTACCAGTTCCTCAAGAACCAACCACTCCAATCCAGATCCGCCGCCAAGGATTTGCTGCTCTGATACCACTTTGTCAGATCCCAGAAGTAAGTTCAGCTAAGAACACGAAATAGAGATCGATCTGACAACGAAATTGAGATCCAATATCGGATTCATTCAGACATCTATATTGTATATATGTTTTCTCTGCATTTTAGCAATTCTCAGCATAATCAAAGGAGGCTACAGCCCAGCCCTTTTATAGGTCAATACTGAATTGGGGATTAACAGTTACCAACTCACTTAACAGAGAACAAACGGCGACAAGTGCTAAACGAACTACAGGTAATACTCTGCCGTTGAGCGGCCGTTTAGTGACGGTAGCGAGACGGTACTTCCCGCAAGCGTACAGCGCTGACACTTGCTTTGATTCCATTCTTGCCTTGTGAGTAGTGGATGCATCGAATGCCTCTGCCCTCATCGTTTGCAAGCGGATTAACAATAATGCAGTGCTATTAACGTGTTCTGAAGAACTAAGTGTTTTTCCCCAAGAACTAGTGCCCCAAATTTTCCTCCGCCGCCCAACCATGTCCTCAACAACGTCCTCGAGACGGTGCTCCAGTTCCTCCCCACCCTGGATGACCGCCACGCCACCCCTCGTCGCCGTCCGCAACCTCCGACACCACAGTGCCGCGTGCCACATCTTCCTCAAGCTACCCTCTGGTCCTCACCATCCCCAAAATCCACCTCTCCTGCTGGCTCGCCTTCAACCACAACACCGTCGACCTACTCGGGTACTTAAATTCCATGTTCTCGACGCAGTGGACCTCGTCGTCGGCGTGTACCTCATCGTGAACCTCTCCGGCACCGGTGCTCTACCGTCGGAGACTGCGGCCGAGCGTGCGGACGGATTCTTCCCGTCAGGGAGAGAAAATGGGCGAGCAAATGAGTGAGAGAGAATCCTACAAAAAGATGAGGATATTTTTGCAAAAAGAAAGTAAGCTTCATTTGACGGGAGCCTCTGAAGCCAGCTCAACTACCATGCGTGTGTTTTGTCTTACGTGACTTGTTTTGTTGGCGTAATTGGACCAAACATGCACAACTTAGCCACATTTAAGGTGTTAAATTTACGTTTTTAAGTTAAAATAAACTGATCTCACCTACCAAATTTATGGACCACCAATGCAATTTATTCTCTGAAAAAACTCCCATAGCTTGGCTGTGTAGGAGTTCACTTGTAAATTTTTGTGCTGAACAACATTCTGAAACAAGCCAGCCTTACAAAACTGTTTCTTCATTGCCGTCAGATTACAAATGTGTGTCAATCATCTGTGAAGGTACAGGCTAAGGGGAAAACTTATTTGACCTACGCAAAGCTAAAATAATCTCAATAATCTAGAACAAGTTCATATATCCATATATCAGAAATACAACATCGGGTGTGCAGCTCACCACTCCGCAAGCCATTGTCCTTGTCTGTGCTACATCATGCAAAATATTATCAAGTAGGCTTATCATCGGAAATCACTGCTCATAAATTTGAATGCTTGGAATAGGTTAGTGCCTTGATTCAAATAGAAGTGCCATCAAAATAGTCATTAAACCCGATGTATCCAAGCACAGGCTGGTGCAATCAAATGTCTCATGAACGGGCTCTGCCAGCACGCGGCGCAGATCTCAGATCGGCAGCTGTCTATACAGGCGCTAGAACTGCACAAATATATGATTAGTTCAGACAAGTTGACAAAGAACCAAAGCATCAGGATTCAGGAAACCAAAATCAATTAAATACAACTGAATGGTCAAATTTTGAAGAAGATTAACTGTTGCTCCCTCTGTTTTACTATATTTGTCCTCAACCTCAGGATATCCATTTCTATACATTGAGGGAATCAAGAGTGTAGTTATTGTGTTGATTTCACTCTATGCCCATGTTAAATTGTTTTAGGAATGCTTAAATGGTTATATTATGTTATTTAATAGAGGTATGCATGGTCATTTCTTACTTATTTTATCTCAGAATTATTGTTTCCTCGTTTGTGCGCATGGTGGGCTGAGGACAGATATAGTGAAACAGAAGGCGTACCTTTTAGAACTTCTCTAGCTTTTCTACCAAAGCTGGTAACAGGCTGACAAAAATAGGGTACTTTAACAGAGTGAATGAAGAGTATATGAAATGTACTCACGATCTGACAATCTGTTCAAGAACTCCTCTTCTTAGCAACTCTAACTTGGAGCATGAGATGGACATCTCTCTTGAATATGGACCTCAACTCTTCATTTGCTTCAATACCGATTCTCCTGGAACATTTGTCCCAAATCAACTCATTAGTATCAAGCATGCATGAGAATAATTCTCGTAATATATTAGATTGGCGACATGAACGGAAAAGGCACTTCACCAACGAAATCACTGGTCATACTAATACATGGGAGCATGTTTCATTAGAGAATGTTACCCAATCTTAGAGCCATTTTTTCCAACAAGAATCTGACGTTGGCTTTGCTTTGGTGCAATGAAGTGCTGTTCCACCCTAAGAGAACCATCTTTTAGCTCCTTCCAATCCATCAGACGATGCTCAATTACATATGGGATTTCCTACAGAAGGTTATATTTAGCAAATAATTCAATGATATGAAGGAGTACAAAGTTCCACAGCAGAAATGTGTATAAGAATTACTTGGTGAATATGATCCAGCATCTTCTCTCGCACAACCTCCAATGATATGGTTTTCATGACTTCTTCAGTCATTTCGGTCGGTTCCTCATCCCAAGGTCTTCTCACCGCCTACAGAGAAGAGACATAGTTTGGGTATTGATTATAAGAAAGTTGATCTAATCACATGTTTCAATTTTGCTACTGAAAAACACCTAAAAGGAGCACGTAAAGGCTCATTGATGTTATTAGTTAGCAACCAACAGCGTTTCGAAAGGTCCTGGATTAAGTTTGAAGAAAAAATAACAAGTATCAACACACATAAATAAAGAAGTAACTTCGTTGAGCAAATGGGGACAGTGGACATTTTGTCAGATTGGCAGGACAAAAGAAATGCAGGCAGTTAAATATAATATCTGCTAAACTTCCAGAGAGAATTATAGCCAAGTTATTTATCCTAATCTCAAGTAGTTGCCTTGTTAGGATGAATAAACAGGAATGATAAGGCCATTTCGATCTGAAAAACTGTACACATCTAACTATTATTACACACACAAGAAGAACATCCAAGTTCATGAAGTTCTGAAGTCTTCTTGATTTTCATCACAAACACGGTACAATTTATAAGTACAGAGAATACAGCTATTTGACAAGGTAAAACGAATACTGGGCATAAATTTAGATACCTGGTCCATCAAGTACTGTACAAGGTCTTTCACTCCTTTGCCTTTTAGTCCAGATACCATGAAGTACCTAACATTCCAAGCAACTTTCAATCAGGCAAATGAAAATATAGGAAGGCAATTTAAGCCCCGATGCAGACTAAAGGTAACCTTTCAAATCCAGGAAGATCTTCAAATTCCTTTGCAACTTTAAGCAAGTCCTTTTTGTCTTCCACTAGGTCAACCTTATTCATGCACAATATGCGCTTCTGGTTTGGGTTTACCTCAGCACCCAATCGTTTGATTAACTTTATCACTCGTGAATCAGGCCTGCATAAATGAACACATGGTTTAGCAGTGTGCTTATCATGACCTCTAGTTAATGAGAACCTGAAAAATTGACTGGTGGTCCTGACAGGAAAATAAAGATGAAAAATAGATGTGAGACAAAAGACTTTACATTTTAAGATGCCTGTTGACATCAAACATGACTATTAGTAAATCATAGAGGTTAACTGAGCTCCAGGCACTCTCCACACGAACTGTGACATCCCTATGAGGAAATCCATGGTGCCCTAACATGAGCCCTGGGGTATCAAAAAAGCACTGCAGAGAATTTTATCAGCTGAAAACAACGCAAACTTAAAGACACTTGTTAACACGGTTCTGACAGGCATTTTTGTAGCAGGTCTTTAATTACGAGTTGCATCCATGGATATTATGATAGAAAACAGATAACATCCGCTTTACACCTATAAATTTCTTAATTTTCATAGAATAAAAATATATAATTGATTCATGGTCCTAATAATTTATATATAATTTTAAATGTGCTTGCACTAACTGACGTAATCAGATTTGTCAGTGCAAACAATAACTTGTGAAAATAAACTATAAGTACTCCATGACATGAGACATAACACACATCGTTATCCACAATCCAATTATTTGAAAACAATATTCAATCAAACAATGTCAAACAAGATTCTAAGAAGCAATAAATGGTAAGGTCAAAAGTTGAAATTGTGAATCCATATCCTACTAGCACAAGCAGATATTAGATGACAGAATAGAACATACTATCTGGGTTTTCCCTTTGGTCAGCACCCCCAAAATTTCATGAGTTGTAGTATTTGTCTTGCGGGAAACTGCAGCCACTTTTGTTCCAACCTGACAGTAAATATGAACAGGGAAACATAAGACATCACTATGGTCAGCTGGTAATTTTACTCTCACTATACTGAATTGACTATTACTACTAATTATAATTAGCTCATAGAAAAGGCATCATATCAGCAGCACTGCAACCATCACTTGAACCATCTATTATTAATAACATTCATACTTTTATAAATGATGTCGACATGAAAGCACCAAGGATCATGGGAAGTGAATCTGCACATGAACGAGCACAAATTCTGCCAAGAATTACCACCAATTCTTGTACCAAAAACTATTACTGCTGTAATCGGAATAGTGCAACTCTTCACATTTCAGCTATCCAATTCTCAGTTGCTGACTAGTTAACCAAGCACTACAGATGGTCCCTGCTCATCGGAAGCAGCAACACCTAACACTCTTAGCCTTGTGTTACTAATTACTAGCAGCTAAACTATCGTCACATCCAACACCATATCACAAGCTCTGTTATTGGCGAAACTCCTTTGGAACACAAGCTCTGTCAAATGTGAAGAACTTAGCGGCAATCACACATACCACGGTGTTGGTGAGCGACGACTTGCCGGCGTTGGGCGCGCCGACGATCCCGACGGAGAGCGACATCTGGTCCTCCTCCCTGACCTCCCCGGGCCCCTCTTCCTCGTCCTCGTCGGGCGGCTCCAGCGCGGCCTCGAGCAGCGCGAGCGCCACCTCCCGCGACCGCTCCTCCTCCACCGCGTCTTCCATCCCCATCCCCGCATTCTTCTCACCGAAGAGCGCCTCGTCGGCGCGCGCGCGGAGGGAGCGGTCGAAGCGTAGCTTCCGCAGCGTGGAGACAGGGTTGTGGGCGTGGGCTGGGGCCGGGTGCGAAGGTGGGAGGGAGAAGTCAGCGCTGTCGAAGTCGGCGGCGGGGGCGGCGGAGTCCGAGTCCGAGGAGGCGTCAGCGGCGGAGGAGGACGAGGACGAGGAGGAGGTGGCGAGGAGGCGGAGGACCGGGAGAGGAATAGGTGTGGCAGAGGAGGGTAGCGTTTGGAGAGGGCGGAGAGCTCGGATGATGCGGCGCATGGCGGCGGCTGGCGGCGGCCGGCGGCGGAGGCGGAGGGTTTAAGGGGTGTTTTTTGGGGGAGAGATGAGGAGGAAGGGGAGGAGAGGACTCAGGACTGGAGCTGTGGCGGGCTAAGTGGGCTTATGGGCTTTTTTATGTACGTGGAGTATGGAAATTATTCGGCCTTTAGACTTTCAGCCCGTGGATGGCGGGCTCAGTTTGCTATCTGGGCCCTTGGGGTTTGGGCCCATGGATGATGTGATTATTTCGCTGCTTTCGTCTGTTCAGTGGGACAGCGCGCGTCGTTGTTCCAGAGATCCTTCGAGTCACCCATAAGTTCATAGCATTTATAGGATACGTGAGGACATAGAGAAATTCTAATTCCCGCTCATTACGGGACCTAACTATTCCCCAAATATCCCTCATCCCCGTCTTAGGCCGGCCCGTTAAGCCATTCTTCTTTTTCATTTTTCCTTTGTTTTACCTTTTTTTATTTTTTATTCCTCTTTGTTCTTTTATTTTACTTTTTCTATTTTCTTTGTAGTTTTCTGTGTATCACCAATAGATATTTCATCGTTGTAGTTTTAAAAAGTGTTCGGCTAATAGTTTTTTTATTCGCTAGTACATATGATTTGTTCTAAGAGTAAGTTTTTTTTATTCTGACATAAAAAGAAATTTTAACCACAAATAACTTTATTATGTTCCTCTATGAAATATGAAACTTTTTTAACGAGTTGGATGATTTTTTTTGAAATACATTAACAGAATGGCTATTTATGAGTTTATGTAGATGAAGTTTCATATTCTTGGATGAGCGGAACATCTTTGAGACAAATCATCTCTACTCAAGTACATAGCTTCATCCAAACCATTGATCCATGAATTATTGACTCGCTCTAGAAAAGTGTCGTAGTTGGGAGCTCTGGATCGATGATTGATATGGTTTCCTAGGATGATAACTATGGTTTACTACTTGGCAATAAGAAAAAAACACAGGAGGGAGAAAGACGATGCACGGGAGATGGGATCCTCGTAGTAGGCTGGACCATAATCCAACCGAGAGAGGGCTTTGCTCTGAGCTCCCTTTTGTTGCCTTCTCGTTCACATCCTCGTTCAATTGAGACAAGCTTTCAATCAATATCTGCAGACACATTATATAATTCCTATATGAAAATTCATTTGCGGAAGACATGCATTCAAACATGAGAAAAGCTTCTCGAATTTCACTACAACCATGGGCAGAGGATCCAAGCTTTAGTAATCAATCAGGTTATACCAGGAATAGCCAGTACTTCAATGGGTTCAGTTGGTTGTAATACAACATATTTCATTTAGCCAAAAGGTAGGACTTGACATGAAATTCCACTCTCCTCTGTGTAGTGAATTGGTTTGGAGAGCATTCCGCCACTTTTTGGCGACTTTCACTTTCAACCGATTCATCGCCTACGTGCCCTTTATGCTTGATCATTCCAAAGAACACTTGCCCTCCCCACATGTCTTTTAACAGTAGGTCTCTTGTTTTGTGAGCCAACCGGCTTCACCTAAGGATGAAGGTTGTACAACAAAGAGGAGCTGAGAGGAATCAAGGTCCATCTCACTTAAGGCCAAACATTTAGTCTCATCCCGATAACAATAGGGAACATATGTTCTTGTTTGGTTTTTCTTTCAATATAGTGATGTCGCTTATCCTACAACAAAGATTAGGGCTAATGGAGGCTCCACTGGACGGAGTTCCTAATATATAACTATACCTGTTGTTGAGGGTTTCATCGGGGCCAGGGATCTTTTCACTAATGTGAGAGGCATCGGTATCCTCAACTATGGTTCAAGCACCAACTCACAACAGAGCTTGATCATACTTGGACCTACTTCATTTTTTACTCTTGTAGGTTAGGCTACCAATTTTCCTCCTTTGATGCAATGAGATTTAATTTCGTTTATGTCCGCATTGGCGAAACAACCTTGAGACCCAAGATTGGTAAAACATGGGTGCCCACTTTTATTTTCTATGCTACACCTTAGTGCCCTTATGCAGGCGGCAGGGAGTCCTTATCCTTTGAACCAAACTCTAGGGAACGCTCAATTGCATGACATCTCAACTGCAACAGTGAACTCAGTGACATACACTGAAATGGATTACATCTATTGTTCCAAACAAGGCTTATTAGACCAGATCTGTGAAATGTTTTGGTGATTCCCCTTTCTTTTGGAAGACTTCCTTGGTTAAGGTAATCTGAAGCTTTGGCCACCATAGCCACTTCAGACCATCAACATGGAAGCTCACTTAGTTCTTGGCATGCGGATAAGAGACTGAAGATGTTAAAAACTTATGAAAAAGGAATTGATGTCTCTCAATGTAATGACATTACTAATATCCCTCCCTCAACTAAAAAGAAAAAAGAATTTATGGGGTGGGTTGAACATATTATTTTTCTTCAAACATTGTCTTTAACAACACTCATCCACTTATTGACATTGGCACATATCGATCGACGTTTATCAAGGGTCGCTCACTCATAGAAACTTGGTTGTGATAGAACCAGTTATCTTTCGCCAGAAATAAAACATCCCTTTGTCAAATCTATATAGCTTACTTTCCTTATAAACCACTCTTGCTTCCTTTTCAAGAAAGCCTAAAAAAGTACCATTGTATGAGCCTCTATCCGCTATTTAGTCCCCTTCTGCCCTTCTTGCATTTGAGGGAATAATAAAGTGTAGCCAGGACAACTTGATTTTCTTGTGCCAACTCTAAGTTTGTCGGGGAACATATTACTGTTTCATGTAGAAATTTAATTTCCTATGTTTGCTAGATTGATAAGCCAGAGAGGTAGTTGGAGAATTGGTAGTCAGGGTCAAAAAACCATCTTCTTGTAAATTCATTGTGTAAAAAAAGTAGTACTCGCCCCCAAAATAGGAGCGATTGGATCTCTCTATGAATGGAAAAGGGTTGCTTCGGATCAGGAGTAACCACCCATACATGAAGGCCTTGGCCCCGTCCCCTATGGAGAATGCTCCCCTTACGGCATAGCTTAGTCTGTTATTTCTTTTGTCAGAGTGGATTTGGACCGCCACTTTTTTGAAAGCATGGTTTTTGCATCCCTCTCTTCTCCCTCCTTGAAGCTCTTCCATTCGTTGGGTGATCCCTTGCTCTCACGTTTGAGTGTTTGCTCATAGTTTAGGCTATTGAGTGACATTTCTGCTCATTGTAGTCGGTAGACCTTTTTTTTTCCACAAGCAGGAACTCAGTCATTGGTAAGACACAAGGGAGGAACGAAGATCTTCACTCATTCATTAAGTGCCTGTGGTGACACGCGACCCACAACAAATGAAGGGGGTGGAGGGAGACCGAAGAAGAAACAATTACCTTGAATGCTACACTAGGATCAGCAGCTTTGTCATGCAATTTTGCTTCACACAATGTATCCATGTTTCACTAGATGCTTAATCAACCTTGGAACACAAGAGAACCCTTCTGATCAAAGACAATTGCTTATTAAAGAGAGACTTGAATCACAAACTGAATGATCGGGCATAGATTGACTAGCAGACAACCAAAGGTTCAAGATGAGAGACAAGCTCTCTACATCTGCGGGCCGGTAGGCTAGTCCTTTTTAAATGAACAACTTCTTTCTCCACTTCAGGACGTGAGTAAAAATCAATAAATCCAAACATTAATTGATCATAACGATATCAAGGAAATGCTGCACGGGCAAATATATATATATATATATATATATATATATATATATATAACTCTATTAATGCTTTTCCAAATAAGTCTTTGACTTGACTTTGCTCAATGACTTAGTCAAGTCTACTCTTATGCAATGAAGGTCATAAAGCAAACCTACGGTGTTGGTAAGGTCGGGACCGTGGTCGTCCGTCTCTGCTTTTCTGGCTAATAAGATCCCTGAGATTAACGAGCCAACTAGGTAGGATTGGCTATTCCTTTCTATTGAAAAGTAGTCAGCTGTCTACGTGAGTCACCTTTCTTAGGCTCTGCAAATCCTTTTTTTGCTTGTTTCAGTGGAAGAGCAAGGGGCATTTCCCTTGAAATCCTTTAGTGGTACTCTCGGGATTGGCACCAACGAAGAGGGGTGGGGCTCTCTCCAATCATTTCGAAGAGCCAAGATCTTGTAGAGGAAAAATTAGCTAACTCAGTAGGTTTGGACCTAGGTGAATCAGTTCAGTGAAGGAAGGAGGCCTAAACTTAAGGCTTTTCCAAGCCTTGCTGATAGGCGCCTCATGGCTCGCTTAGTTTGCTCACAGAGTTCTTAGATCAGTAGATCTAGATAGAGTCTCGCTCATAAAGGAAGAGTAGAGCACTGGCGTGGGTCGCTTCGCTTTTCGCTGCGAAGTTCACTGCTGATGAAGCCTGCTTCAAAACTAGAGGTACCATATGCTTATCTTTCTTATCAATTCATAGCTAGCAGGTCACTCAACTAAGATAGTTACAATTGACGCACAAGAGACTAACACCAACTCTCTACTGTCACCCCCATACACTTCAAATCATACACGCACGATGTATGGCGTGACGTAGCAATAACTTGATAATTACAACACAAATGCTAAAGAGAGATTTACATAATTAGAAAACCATGTCCCTTACACATGGAAAACTTAAATAATTACAAACAAAAGACCCATAGGTCACATTTAACAATTAGATACATCAGACTCAGCAACGAAAACATAAACAAAATTGAAAGTCGATAGTCCATGGGACCATCATTCAAAACCAACAACAGAAACCCACACGGTCATAGCCAACTTGGTAAGCAAAGTAAGAGGTTAACACGACAACCATCTATACTAATTCACCTGTCCAAACTAAATGTGGAATGGAATTCCAACTGGGTAATTTTGTACTCGCAAGACTTAGTTGCGCTTGAATGACACAAATGTAACATAGCATAATAGCGTGGCAATTAACAAGATTTAAAAACAACTTAATCATCATCATCATGAAATAACATTTATCAACAGCATATGAACATCAACATTAACTTGTGAAAAAGAAATCATTCATATCCCAAACTTAACTTGACATAGTCATTATCATAAGAATATCCATCAAGAACATCATTTAAGTATCAATCCATTTAAATTTCAGATCTTATATTAACGCTTAGCTTACATCACACAAGGTCACTAATTGTTCGATAACACCACAGAATAGCCCGGGGAATCCCCAAGTGAGGGTTGCAAGGCCCCAAACGGGTAAAAACCACTCGGCTACATATCCTTGGTGCTCGCATGACCAGAACCTAATGGCTGCAGGTAGCACATCGAAGGGTCTTCATGGTGACCTCCAAAATTAATCCTGACGTAAGGTTCGATAACCCCAACAATGTCACTGCTCTCTCAATGACTGTGCTACCATGTCTCTTACTTAGATCGCGAGATTTAAGTTGATTAAAAGCATCGATTTAAAATCCTCACATGTGTGAACCAAACATAATAAGCAAACATAATCGTGGCACAATAACGAATGAACACGACATAAGATCTAAAAAGATGCATAGCAAAGCAAACAACTTTTTGCTTGCCTGATAGCTGGATGAAGATATACAATATTCCGGGTTCAGTTTTGAGAGATCCAAATAGTCAAAACACCAGCAAGAAGCAAAATAACCTCTAAAGGAGAAAGCAAGTCTAAGGAACTAGTTTACACAATATAAAATTATAAGAATGTGCACACATGAATGCAGATATGTTTTTGAATATGCAACTAAGGCATGAATGCAATAATTATATATTTAAGATGTAGGTTCATTTAGCTATCTCATTATAATAATTGTAATTTGGTTTAGTAGTAGCATGTATGAGATACGCAATGTTTTAAAAATGCAAGTTATGATCCTTTAGGTGTTAACAGGGTAAATAGTTATAAAAGGGGAATTTAAGATGCGATATGGTTCATACCGATGACATGCATGAGCTATGCACTTAAATGCCATGATTAAAAGCATGGTTTGGTTTCTCGGGTTGTACAATATGCATGCAATGATTTCATATAAGGTTCATGAGTTAATAGAGCCATTTCTGTTAGCTGAAATTGCATATTTTAATTAAAATCAAATCTGGACAGCAGGCTTGTTTTTGCCATGACTCGCAAATGACTTATCGGAATATGGCAAATAAGTAGCCTAAACGATGCTATTGACGATATCTACAATTTATATTTTAAGACCAAAGTTGAAAAGTGATGAAGGGTTTTTGAATATTGCCCGGACAGATTCAGCCATCTACTAACCTACAACATGCAGGTACTCGCAATCACCTAAATTGTCATGATCCTTCATATTACCACATTGGTACCACATCCATAGGTGTGAGGGTTTACCCTTGATGCGTGAATACGAGGAAAATCGATGATGATGTTGGTGGTTGTGGATCAGCTTCGAGCAGGGCACCATCTCCATCTTCAAGCCACCTTCTTCCTTGCTCTTCGTCCTAGGGCAGCGGCACGATTTTCTTTCCTTTTCCTTCACCTTCGCAGCCGATGCCATATTCTCCTTTTCTTCTTCCTCCATATTCCTCTTCCTTCTCTACCTGCTACTGCTCTCCTCTTTCTTCCTCGTGTCACCGCAACTAGCAGGACAGGGAGGGGAATAGCTCGAGGGAACGTCAGGAGGCATGCGATGGCGGCAGCAACGATGGTAGGCCACAGCCATGGCGTGGTGGCGCGCTCTGCACGGGAAGAAGCATGAGGCGACAGATGGGGCTGGTGGCTAGGTAGAGGCATGGTGGAGGAGTAGTGGCGTGCCGGCCTACTGCGCCGGCGTCTGGCGGTAGATGCCGCTTGCAGTAGTGGTAATGGTGACAGTGGGGAAAAGGGCACACACGGCCAGAAGGAGGAGGAGGAGCGGCACAGTGGCTGGTGTGCCATTGCCACGGTGGCCACAACGACACCTCGTGGTGCGGCAGTGGGAGGAATGGACCTGGCAACTGAGGGCAGAGGAGTAGGGTGGTGGCGGAGGTGGCCGGAGGCAGCACGGGAAGGCGGCATGCGTCAGGGGGAAAGGAGTGGAAGCGGTGTGGTGGAGGGTGGCTGGTCAGTCGGTGGTGGCTCACAGCCGATGGTTAGGGTGGCAGCCGCTACAGCCTCGGCTCGTCAGGCACAGGAGGTGCGCGGGGAACCGGCGGAGGAAGGGCAGCAGCACGGGGCAGGAGGAGCGACGCGACAGAGGAGAGGCAGGGGAGGGGGCCGATGGTTGGCCGGCAAACAAGCCCGGGGGATCCACCGAGGGCAGGCAATGGTCGTTTGGGGCTGGGGTGGCTAGCTCGATGCCCCCAACCCCTTATTGGTTGATTTTGTTTTTATTTTGTTTTGTTTACTATTTTTATTTTTATTTCTATTTTTATCCTTTAGTATCTAATCTCAGCCTTCGGTAAGATGAAACCCTAACTTGAGCATCCAGCCTCTAAATCGGACGAGCCAGTAGTCCAATTCAACTATCTCGACGACATAGACACAACTACAGGACCCGATCGTCCATACGAGCCTCGGATTTTTAAATGTAGTTTCTTTTATTTATAAATTCATATTTGAAATTTTTTTGGATTTAAAATTAGGTATTTGGATGTATAAAAATTTGCAGAGGCTATTCATAATATTTAGGGGGGATGAGAATTTTTCTAGGTCAACTAATTTGTAATTTGACTGTCAAATAGGTTTAGATTCATGTATGCCCCAAATTAGGGTTTGAACTATAGGTCGATGAATAGTGACTCCGTAAATCACAAAAATTCATGTATGAGTACATCCTAATATATAAGGATCACATATGAAATTTCATGACAACCCCTAAAGGAATTCACCACTGGAGGATTATTCTACAACTCGCCCATTTAAAGAAGTTTGAACCCTTGACACATAATTCAAATACCAGTCCTTATAATTTTCTTTGAAGTCATTTGACAAGTTATGTTTGGTCCTCTAATCAAGTTATTTAGAATGCATGTGGAGTTAAGTGATACTTGACTTTTACTAACTGTTGATGCTGCATGAGATTGGAAGGTTCACATGTTTTTAATTGTAGGAAAATTTTGGTGCGATGCATGAGATGATGAAGGCATGATCGAAGGTTTTATTTCAGTGCAATTTGTAACTGCCTTATTTTCACTATGTGGATGTGGGCTGTTATAAGTACTAACTATGCATAGCACTACAAAGGTGAAAAGCCGGGATGTATTCCGACAAAATGCCTTGCTAGGTGAGTTTTGGCAAGCTAGCTGATGATGACATGGCACCCGGGTATCATCAAGTAGGACGAATCCGGCCCTCTGGCCACAGGGTGGGTCGGGCCGACTACTCGGAGTCCGACTTCTACACGGGGGCGCCTCATCAACGTAGAGTACAAGACATGGACTAATACCTGCCCGGCATACCCGGAGTCTGTTGTAACTAGTTAGGAAATCAATCTGTTAGCCGATCCGGATTATTGTAACCCTATCCCGGCCGCCTATATAAGGCCCGGTAGGGGACCTCCGATCGGTAAGCTTTTAGTCATAGACAATCTCCATTGTTTCCTAGTTCAAGCAACCTTGAGATCGGTTCTCGAGGGCTTGCGGCACTCGGGATTCAAGCTATACTAGCCACCAAACACAGGACGTAGGGTATTACCTCTCCGTGAGGGCCTGAACCTGTCTAAATCCTGTCTCCCGTGTGCACCCATCCTAATTTGCTGTGCTCACGCCGCCCCATATTTAGTATTGCCGGAATAATACTCCAACAGTTGGCACGCCAGGTAGGGGCTGTGCGCGTAGATCCATCTAAACAGATCTAGACGGGTTTCTTCTTCAGCAACGACGACTTTGCTCCAGGTCGGGCCGTGAGTTTTGGCCCCCAGGACTCCGTCGCCGGTCCTGGACAGGTTTTCCGACTCGGAAAACTCGACTTCATCGTCGACAAGCTCGGCAAACTCCACCTCTGCGACTCGGCGCCCGGCCAATCGGCAAAGGCTTCATCACCTTTCTCACCCGAACTCTCGTTCGAGTCAGTGGCTTCGGCAAGCTTCACCTCTGCGACTCGGCTTCCAGCCAGTCAGCGGAGGCTTCACCACCTTCCCACTCGGACTCTCGTCGGAGTGGATGACTTCGGTGGCCATCTCCAAGGACGAGGTCACGCGAAAGATGGATCTACTGCTCAGGCATGGGTCTTCACCCATCGAGTAGGGATCCCGACTGGTCGGTACGATCGAGTCCCTTCTACTCGTCCTCGATTACGACTCGGACGGCTTCGAGAGTTCGAGAAGCCACCATCCTTCTCGGGAGGACTTCATGACGGACTCGGATGCGCCGTATGTTGCCGCCCGACTACGTCCGGGGGCTTACCGACTGAAGGATAAAGATGGCAACCTCATCGCCAATGCCTGAAACATTGAACAGCTAAGTCGCTTCTATGCTTAAGCTTTGTACTTTCATACTTTAAATGAGTAAATATTTCCTTGCTCCATCCGAGTGACTTTCTGGGTTTCTCGACTGACCTGCTATGCACGCTCACGGCCACGCATAGTGGACACTCGGGGGCTACACCACACTAGGTGCGCCTAAGCACACTCGGGCCCCTCTCTTTCAAACAATTATTTTAGTACTGTGTAAAACGCTCGGCGTTAACTCTTGGTCTTCGATCGCCGGTCTACGCCACAACCCTGCGCTACACGGGTAATCTCTACGCAATGGGGGCTACGACGGGTCAGCAAGAGCACACACAAAGGGCTAACTTACGCACGAATGAATTTTTATGAAAGAAGGGGTTAATAAACACCGAACAAGTTAACCAAAACATGCATAATCAAGTTACACACGGCCTTCTCGAGTACTTCACATGTATATGGAACGGTTCATGTCTTTTCTCCCTACTTTTTCAGGACAACGCTATCAGCACTGGTATCACCCGACTGGGCTTTCTCCATCAGCACGGGGGCCTCTTCATCGGCAATGTCGGCAGCAAAGTTACTCGGCAGGCTCCGATTGAGCAGACATGAGTCGGGGGCTTACCAGCGGCGGCGTCCTGAGTTCTCTTCAGAGAGGGTTCGGTGGCGGCTTTCTCCACTTCAAGCTGCCGAGCACTCGGCCTTGCGCTGGCCGAGTCGGTCAAAGGCGGGAAAATCATCAAGACCCTCCACTCGGTTCCTCGAACCAAGTAGAGGCTTGGGGGCTACACCCTCTGGGTGCACTGTTCGTGCCCCCAGAGTAAAATCTACGGAAAGGAAAGTAAACCAGCTATTCGGGAAGAGTCATTGAAGACCCTTCACTCGGTTCCTCGAACCGAGTAGAGGCTCGGGGCCTACACCCTCTGGGTGCACTGTTCGTGCCCCCAGAGTGAAATCTACAATGAAGCAAAGGAGCCTCCACCCGATTATTCTAGTCGGCCGAAGGCTCGGGGGCTACACCCTCTGGGTGCACTGTTCGTGCCCCCAGAGCGAATACTACAGAAGACAAAGGAGCTTCCGCCCGACTATCCTAGTCGGCCGAAGGCTCGGGGGCTACTGATGATGACATGGCACCCGGGTATCATCAAGGAGGACGAATCCGGCCCTCTGGCCACAGGGTGGGCCGAGCCGACTACTCGGAGTCCAACTTCTACACGGGGGTGCCTCATCAACGTGGAGTACAAGACATGGACTAATACCTGCCCGGCATACCCGAAGTCTGTTGTAACTAGTTAGGAAATCAATCTGTTAACCGATCCGGATTCTTGTAACCCTATCCCGGCCGCTTATATAAGGCCTGGTAGGGGACCTCCGATCGGTAAGCTTTTAGTCATAGACAATCTCCATTGTTTCCTAGTTCAAGCAACCTTGAGATCGGTTCTCGAGGGCTTGTGGCACTCGGGATTCAAGCTATACTAGCCACCAAACACAGGACGTAGGGTATTAACTCTCCGTGAGGGCCTGAACCTGTCTAAATCCTGTCTCCCGTGTACACCCATCCTGATTTGCTGTGCTCACGCCGCCCCATATTCAGTATTGCCGGAATAATACTCCGACACTAGCTATATTGGTGACGATGGCTTGCCCTAGTACTGTCTTCCTTCTTTTTTGAGGATCAAACACCACTTGTAGTATTTACAAATGAATGTCTGTCTTGACTGACCAAGCATAAAGAGAAAGAAAGAGAGTAATACTGAGGAAAAATCTTAGTACTAGCATTTTGCTTTCTTTAGTGGTGGATCATTTCAGTTTAAAAGTATCTACTTCTGTGGTTCGAGTTTTTATCAATCGGCTACATCCATATGTTCTGGGGACAGATGAGGTGTAGCGTAGTCTAGTCAGTGCATCTGTTTTAGGCATGTTCTGCTTCTTAGGGTGATGAAATTGTTCATACGAGATCATTCGTGGCAGCTGGTATAGATGATGAAAAAAGGTAGGCCGCTTGAACTGGGATCTATTCTCATAATAGGTAGCAAGCAAAGCTAAATAGGAAAGGGAGCGACTGATGACTGCCTTTTTCGCCCTCCTTGCTATTTTATTAAGGACATGTCTTACAGTTGCTGTAGGGGTGCTCCTACTTGACATAGATCTGAATTTTGTTCTATTGAGGAGACTCCCCACAAGGTAGAGATTGTGCCCGTCGTCCCCGGGGATGACCAAAATGTCCCACCTACTCAGGACGATCCCATTTCTTACTTTCTTGAGGGGGACAAGCTTGACCCAGCGCAAAAACTGAAATTCATAAATACTATGAATTCCTTATAGGCAAAATGCAAGATGAACCTACAAGATGTGAGAAAATGTTGGAATAAACAGTCTTGGCATGTAGTTTTGTCCAACCACAATGATAGGGATTGGAATGGAAAGTGTTTGTGCCCACCTCACCAACCATCTTGTCTCGATATATACCTTCCCCTAGCACCTATGGTTCGGAGGTCGAACCGCACCCCAACAATAATGGTGCGACTTAGGTCAACTAATACGAATAAGATATAGTTCACTCAATAATTGTCTTTGGGTCCTGAACTTTGTAAGGAAAGGAACGTTGTTGTTTGCGAGGTCTCAATCATTTACATGGACACACTTCTCATTCCATTTGTGGGAATTTGATGACTTATAAACCATGCCAAACGAGCAAAAGGTTCATGTTCAAACATGATGAATCATTTTGTGCCGACCTATTGCCCATAAACTTTCCTGCCTCATATGAGAATGGAAAACTATTATATCAGTGGTGAAGAATCACGAACATAAGAATTTCTGGTTTAGCATGTTCCCAGAAAGAAGATACTTTTTGCCATTCAAGAAACGAGGTTAGGGAGACATTCTCATACCCAATTAACTGATTTAGGAGTCTTCTTGGAGAAAAGGCACCGATCTTGACTTATGAAAAAGGCTAGAAAGAACTATGAGTAAAGATTTAGCTATTACTTTGTAAATAACATAGCCCTTTCTTGCCTATCCCGATCCACTTTGCTAACATCATATAAGTTTAGAAAAGGACTCTTCAAGACCAAAGATACTCGGCTTACTCTTCATCAAGTCATGAAATTCAACCCTTAGTTAGCAACACCAAAACTAGAGCAGGCCCAAGACAAGCAAGAACAGTCAATCAGCACCGATCTAGCAAGGAGTAGACAATAAGCTAAGAGTACTGGAAGAAGGTGGTCGCTCAGCCAAAACCCTAGTTCAAATACCTATGAGTTCAGAGTGACCAAGAGGATGACTAGGTTATTCTAGTGACCATAAAAATAAGCAAGACCAAAAAAACTTCCTTTGCTAACCGGTTGGCTTAGTGAATAATTCTGCCTTCATTGAACAAGAGACCTATTTCCACTTCCAAAGTCGATTCTATAAAAGCAAAAGCTAGGAGTTCCACTTGGCAACAACAAGCTCATCTTTATTTTTGTTTTTTCCCCCAAGATAAGCCCATTTTCTAGAGCCAAGCCTATTATAAGAGTTCAGCTGCCATATTCAGATGGAGTCCAAATGATTGCATGCTGGGCTAAAGAATGACCCAATTCCTTAACTGATTGACTGGATTCAAAATTCTCTGCTCGGCTTGGATGATTGGGACATCAAGGCCTTTGATTCACCTGGATGACTGAATCAATGAAGTTCAATTGGTGGCTTTGTCGGTCAATCACCCGTGGCTACTACTCTCTTCTCCTACCGATTATTCATTCAGGAGGTGGATTCAATCTTTCATGGTGGAAGCTAAAGAAAAGGTATACCATTCCCCCTCATTTAATTGAGTGAGAATAGGGCAATAGCGATAGATACAGAAATTGAAATAGACTAAAAGAGGATTCTCATAGAGGAGAGGGGAAACCCTCTAAGATAGGATGATAGCTCGGTTTTTCTTGAATATCCTTTCTAGTGCTTGTCTTGTATTGAGGTACACCGAAAATTGGTTCGGTTCATTAGAGGTATTAAAAAAACCTTCTTTTGGTCATTTCTTTCTTGCTGCCATTTTAACAAGTGCAGCTGCAAATGAGAATGTAAGTTTTAGAGTTTTTTCTTGATTCTTTTTTGTTTTCGACACCTTACCTTTCTTTTATTCCAATCCAGTAGAGTAGTAAGGTGAGGTGAGAAGCCGGGAAAATATATTGGATCAACTAGAAAATCATCTTAAAAATAATCTCATTTGTATGAGATATTGAATTTTAAGTGATTACTGACTAAGAATCTAGTCCCAAAGGGGGACTAGAGACAAAACCAATGAGGAGCCGAAGACAGTCTTGTAGCCCTAGGAGAGTCGGCCGGGTCTTTCCGTCTTGTTCTGTTTCCATCACGATAAAGACGCACGGAAGAACTATGGTATGCCCAGCTCTTGGAGGATCTTTTAAGAATGTTCCTTGTCTCGGTAGGGAACAATACCTATTTTCTTGAAAAGAAACGGTCAGTGCTACGGTCCCCTATTTTTTTATCCAATATTGATCGGTGCGGATCATGTTCTACTACCTCCAGTCCATGGTTCGACCTCTTGTAGTGGTCCTTGCTTTTCTTTTTGGAAGCTCCATGGGGCCAATTTTTCATACTTGCTCAGTGTGCCCCCCTTTTCTCGAACATCTTTATCTTTCGCATATCATAGTTTTCTCCTACAAACACAGGAATCATCGACATCATCATATTGGCGCCAACACCTAAAGCCATCGAATCAAGTGACTTCAAACTTCGTGAACAGGACTCGCCACTTCTTTATGCTTGACTCATTCCTGGGGCTCTGATATCTGTTGTTGGAGATAATGGAAGGAAGCAACAAAACAGAGAGAGGATAGCAGCAAGCGCTCATTGTTCTTGAAGCACTCGGTCTCTTGAGAGACTAGAAGAAATTAACAAAAAGTAGATATGTCACCTTCAAGCTTGCTTATTCATGGAAAGTATGTAATTGCAAAAAAAGAGGAATCCATTCGTATTGGACACATTCTTCCTCAAGGCTACCATTTTCAACATTGATCCAAACCTTCATCTATCGAGCTCTACCCTACCCGCATTTATTTGGAATGGGGCCAAAGAAATGTCTCCACTTGCTGCCAACAAGCTTTCTTCAGAATTCTACTAAATGGGTTGATTGTCCCCTCTGTTTGCTTTAGCAACTTATCATAAGGTCTCTTCGCAAAGAACTCCCTAGCAACGATAGAGGCACTAACCCGCTTGCAGCGGCAGGGTGACTTTTTTTGCAGATGGTTCTAGGTTGTACATGTTGCTTTATGTTGATGACATACTTATTGCTGGGAAGAGTCATTCTGCAGTTGATGAGGTTAAGGCCATGGTCAAGAGTGAGTTTGAGATGAAGGATTTGGGTGCGGCTAAGAGATTGTTGGGTATGATGATCTCTTTAACCTTTCTCCTTCTCTTCATCTTGCCCTATGAGCTGATGCAGTGAGTGTCGCGAGATGATTTAGTTCTAAGCGAGGGCATATAATTCTGCATCACTCTTGTTGGATCACCTCTCGTGTCCACCTCGTCGAAGAGATAGTCTTTGGACCCAATTTCCCGTTGTAGGGAGCACTCTTCTGATCCCCTTTTATTATTGGAATATCAATTAGTCCAGCATGGATTGAATATGAGCCAGTTCGACAGGAAGCTTTTTAAACACAGTGCACCTAGGTATATAAGGAACAAGATGAATACATAAGTTAAACGAGCATCCCACACCTGAACATGGTGAATTTGACATTCACATTATGGTCACGATCATCGTGAAAGACCGATGAACTCTTTCTCTTTTTTCAGAAACCTATTGATTCAATGCTTTATTTTTGAAGCAAGGGAAGAGTACCCAACTACAGTAAAGCTTATCCTTCCTATTTTGTATGTATTATAGTCATGTCAAGTCAATGATCTATCTGCCTCGTGACCTGTCTTAAATAGCTATGAATTGTTTGCTAAGCATACAGAGTGACCTCCTAGGAGGACAATAGACCACAAAATACCCTCACTACCAGGCACTAAATATGTCAATCAAAGGCCCTATGGATATTCTTATTTTTAGAAACTTTCCATTGAGAAAGTACCGAGTTAGGAGTCTCAGACCAATTAGTGGTCATGACACCATACCTCCTTCCACCATCGAGTGCTAATACCAATTATTAATTAAAGGTCAGCATCGTCTATATGCTCCTCCACACATCCATCCCACAAGCATCCTCACAATCAACTTTCCATCGCAACAGCTCAACCAATATCAACGAACTTGTTCGAAAACACATAGTAAACCCTGGCTTCTTTAGATTAGCATTTATGTGGCGCAAGCACCAAAGGTAAGCATGACCATCATCCAGAGAAAAAATACCCTGCTCACTCCTTATTCCTAGAAAATCAATCAGATATCATGCAAAACGCCTTAGCACCAAAGGTGAGCGAAGCACTCCCAATTCTTCCCATTTTCCCTATCACATATAGCAAAAGCTAGCCTAGTAAAGAGCTGAGAGCAAGTCAAGCTGCCAAATAACTAATTCATCCCCTTCTTTCAAAGTTTTGAGGTTTTCTTTTAGCAAGAGAGACAAAATGAAGAAAACTAGCAGCTATGTGCGGCAAGACTCGAAGCAATAAGTTCAGTCTATCTCCCATTTCAGGTTTCCTTCCACCAGCCGGAGTGTTGAATCAATGGCTCTTGCAATAGGAGGACCTAGGGCCAGAGCAAGCTGGGTTGGGGTATAGAGTCGTAAGCGTAGCGAGGATGACAGAAGATGTTCTCGCACGGTTCATAGTTGCGTATGATATTCTCCTGGATTGTTGGGAACATCCTCTATATTTGAAATATACCTTTCTAGGAGCATTACGATCTGCAGGTCCATTTGTCACATGTGAGGCACTTGTGAGTAATTATATCTACTTTGTGCAATACAAAATGTTTCACTTTCTTTTATGATCAAGTTAGTGTATTTTTTCTACACATTAGTGAAGCAAGCACATATAAAACACTTCAACTGACTAGTGAGATTTAGGGTTTGGTATTTCATACGATGCCGGTAGTATCTCGACTCTTGTCTACCAAAGCGTTATAAATTTAAGGCAACTTGCCCAGGGGAAAAGTGACATCCAGCACTGCTCCAATATTTTGATCGATATGCGCTGTGCTTTTTTCTTCAATTCTGGAAATCTTGGGAAAGAAATTCCATTCCCTAGGGCGGATCTTCCTCTCTCTACTAGGATTGACTCACTTAGAAGTTGAGGGGGTAGCATTTCCATTCCTTTGCCAAAGACTAATGACACTTGAACTACCTTTTTGTCTCATTGATCCAAAAAGAAAGGAAGAAGTCCCACATTGATTCACTTCTGTCATCCTCGCTTTCTCCTTGAAGGCATAAGGAGGAGCCTATGAATGTGCAGTTGATTCTCAGACGAAGCAAAGCGGTCAAATAGGAAATGCAATGAATATTGTTGATTCTTCAAAAAAGCACGGGTTGACTCGGAGACCTGAGACCTTGGCTTAGCTACCAATGAAGAGGAGAAATCTCTTCGAGCTTTCTCCGCCAGCATCTTGGTAGTGATTGTAATGAGTCAATTTTGTACTCATCTATTTCTTCAAGTTTGATCTTTATTCAATGCATTTTGAGTATCAATTCCTGCTTTCTGCTGCTAATGCCTAATTAATTGCTGGATTGTGTAAAACTCTCTTTTTGGACTATATGTGTGTAGGATCACTAGAAAATGGGGCACATATTGATATATTTAGAAACTACAGGTCAAGAGTGCCCACAAAGAAATAAGACCCCAAATGGAGCTACCAATGGGCCAGACAACCAACGGTACGACCTGGTCCACCTATACCGCACGGTTGTACCGAGATCGTACGACGCTGCCCACATCAAGACGACCAAGTTTCATTAAGGAGTCTCGAGAAAAATCGTGATGGTGATCTCAGAAAACCCTAAACAATGCCTTTGATCTATAAAAGGAGAAGAAGAGAGGAGAAGAGGGGGAGGCGATAAAAAAGGAGACGAAGAGAAGGGGCCATACCGACACAAGAACCACTCCATGATGCCTCCACCATAGCCATCTTAGTTTTTGTACTCACTCCGTTACTATTGCCAAGAAGCAAGGTTGTAAGATGGTTTAAGTATTTTAATCGAAGTAATTTTCCTTTTTATCTCCTTGTTGCAATTGTCTTCCTCGATTCAATCTTGGTGATTTCTATGGATCGTCAGTAGCCCTCATACGCTTTGGGAGGAGGATTAGTCTAGTATATTGAAGTTTATTTGTATTGAATCATGTTTATTTGTTATCTCGTATTTTTGATATTATGGCTTGTATGCTCATCTTTATAATAGGTGCCCAAAGTGAACATTGGGAATGACTCGTGCTACCTTCGAAGTAGAAATGACAGCTACGTGAGGTGTAGGGAACACGAGGAGCCTCTAGGGAGACGCGACACAGTCACAATGCTTTAAGCGTTGGTCCAGCTCATGCTTTAATAATTTTGGTGACATAGCGGATGCTGGCACCAGGGTTGGACAATAGATCCTATGAGTAGGCAGATTTTAGCATAGGTGAATTTGGATGTGTCAACCACTTGATTATTTATATCGATGCTATAACAATTGTGCTAGTGATTATTTATATTTTGATCTACAGGTGGAACTCACTCCTAAATCTATGCCTTATCATATTAGCAATCTTAGTTATTTCTTACATTTTTAATTCTAGTTTTGTTTAGTTCTAGCATAGTTTTTTCTCCACAGTTGGTCTCAGGAACCAGTCATCTTTAAATTGACGCACTAAGCATTCGCCGACACCCACAAAAATTCTCAAGAATGATCTTAACGTCGTGACCATTTCCACAACACCTCGCTTCTTTAGGTTTGATAAACCTCAGAATACTTCCAAGGAAAAGCTTACTCCAACCGACCTAGTCCTCTTGCTAGGTTGGCATCAGTTGGCCAACTAAAGCTCTCTAAGCTTCGCTTCCCCCTTATGACAAAAGTAGAGAGGTAGGTAAAAAACAAGGAAGCAAGCTAGGTACACATGGTAACAGAACCCACTGGAGATCATTCAATCGAACGTCTCCCACAAAGTAAAGCTAAAGTAAGTGGTGTAAGATAAGATAGATATACACTTTCATCAACCAATGTACCTTAAATTCCTATACGTAAAGTCGAGAGCTAGAGAGAGTAAATGAGGCGTTCAAAGGGTGAAGCTAACGCTTCCCTGGCTACTAGGGAGTCATTAAAGTCTTCTTTGACTTGTTTCTTTGAATATAACATAGTATTGACTGTGCACTTTGAAAGATGATGGTGTATTCTGAGGATCAGTCTATTTTTATTGAATTCACAAATTGATAAATCTGCTCTCTGATTTGATTCACTTTCTTTCCATCTCCTCTCATCGCTTTAGTAGGATAGGTGAGCGGCTTAATACTTCTCTGCTCATAGCCAAAGAGGCAAAATGCTAACCAAAATACTAAGGAAAGAAATTCCCCTGGAGCACATTTTCCTCTCTGGGGATCGCTCCTTCTTATCTACATTATTCTTTCTTTGTTACTCTCGTAATGACGTTCCGAAAGAAATCAAGGTTACCAGGTCACAGCTCTAATTCTTATTCCCTTATAGAACCTTCCTGCAAGAAATCAGTGGCAAACGTTGTCACTTTCTTTATTTTAAAAAAAGGGTCTATAACTACACTGATCTGATACCTTCTTCCATTTGTCTAGGTAAGTAGGTTATGTAGGCTACAACTGTTCATAGGTTGTTCAATCGCAAAAGGCCAAACAATCGATTACTAGTATGCCGGATATTGCCAGGAGGCCCTTCTCCCTATGTTTGACTCAACCTAGATTGGTTCACACCTGTCGATTTTGATCTTTACAAATCAAAATCATAGAGAAAGATGGTAGAAGTGCCAGGATACATTAAGGCACTAAACATATGGTCATAGAGAAAGAAAGGAGTGGATGGAGAGGAGTTATAGTTGCAGGTTTCTAAAGACGAAAGTCCACACACGATCTCTTAATAACTGCATTTTTTCCATCAAAGTCCAGGTGTGGGGTGTTTTCTCTAGCATGCCCCAAGGCCGGGGATAGGAGAACATAACTTCGATACGCGAGATGTGTAAGCAACACGAGGTGTGAAGCGATCTTTGTACTAAATGAATGGAACTTTCCAATGTTGAATGGTAGAAGATATCTAACCTAGAAGTCAAGATTCAAAAAATATTTTTATTTTATTTACTTTGACATAGGTAACACCCTAGTTCCTATTATCTCATCTCTTATCTAGCATGCTCAAATATGCCCTATGCCTGCATTAGAACATGGCATCTAGTTCTATGGCATCTATTTCTATCAAATGAATTACATCAGCAAGAGAAAGCTTTACTTTGCCTAGGCCAACAAGGAGGGACTTGACTCATCAAAGGAAGTTGTCGATTCTGGTAGGTAAACAATAAAGTAGACTCCATCAGCCAGGGTACTCCTAAACAATCACCCATCTATCTTAGTAAGGAAAATGGGAGTTATGCCATAGAGAATACTAACCTGTTGGATGCATTGATTAGGGACAAAGACCTGGTATTCAAGTCAAGCTTAGGCTAGGGTCCTTCTTTGAGGGAGGGTGGAGTCGTCAGGTATGGCCTAAATAGGATTTCTTTCTAGTCAAGCTAAAGCTCACGAGAAGGGAGATGTTTGGTCAAGTCCTATAATGAGCGTAACCCTCATTTTGTGTTGCTAAGACATGTGCCTAAGAAGAAGTTGCCACCGAAGTGAGCCGAGGAGTCAAGTGACATGCCAGCATTACTACTTGATTGAGTGCTAGCTGTGCTTTTAGCAAGAATTTCACCATTGAACCGCTGCCTTTCAAAGCACTTTCACATGTGGACCAAAGTCGTCTTGCCGAAGTCAAGACCCATAGAGACCTACCTATAACGAATAGAAGGTTTCTTCACTTTTACCCTGGATCCTCGGAGAAGGAGACCCTAAGGATGTGTTTGAGACATGGCTCAAGGTGAGAAGGTCCCCGTTCAGATGTTGTACGTGGAATCTCAATAAAGATGGGAATTTTGTTCTCATTCCGATTGAATGGACATTTGTTTTATTTCAAGAGGATCCCCAAGTGTTGCAAAGGACACAGTTTCGTCGATTCACCGGCACAAATAGATTTCCTATATTCCTAGCATGGAGTTCCAGACTCCTTGATCAAGATGACACATTCCTGGTACCACAAAAAAGGAAGCTAGCTTTTCTAGCATTGGCAGGTAAAGGTAACTAAGCTAAAACATGGCAGTCTAATGACTTGTCTGAAAGCTGAGTGCTTCAAAAGGATTGATTTGCTAGTCTCAGTTGGTTGAATCAAAAAGGAACAGGCCGAAGCTAACTTGAATAGAGCTAAGGTTAGGAAAGAATTGGTTGAAGCGAAGCTAGCTCTTAGACGAGCTAGAGGATACAAGTAGAAGCTATCAATTGGATTCCTCCATCCAATTGAAGGCAATCCAATAGATTAATCAGATACAAAGAAAAAGAGAAGAAAGGAATAAAAAGTTATTAGATAGGCATGGCTTATAAAAGGAAGGAAGAGTTTTCATACCGAAGGAAAGATGTAAACTTCATCCTTAGAAATTGCAATAGGAAACGGGGTAGCAGGTGAGGCCTTTAATTTTAGGTTGCACCTACCAAGCTAAGCTTTCATCAAAAAGGCGTCATTGCTTCCTTTTCGATGCCCACCCTTTTATTTAGATGTTGGGACAGGCAGTCCTATGTTTGGAAAGGTCAAAGTGAAGATGATGGTGCTTTAAAGCCAAGTGAGGCTCCTTACCGGGTTCATACACCAAGGGAAGTGCACAAAGGAAGGGCTACCGAGATAGGACAGTCGGCCAATACAACTTCTAGCTAAGTCTTTCCAGTAGATCGAATTGATATTGGATTGGACCCATGACCAATAGAGAGTTTGCCATTACAGCATGTATTCCCCTTGGTTTGCTTTGTCCTCCATAGTAGAAAGAGTAAGAAGCTTCTTGTTAGGGCAGGCTATCTTGATTCTTGAGCCTGAGAGGGAGTATCTTTGGACCCCGCGTGGGGGGGATTAACAATAACTAGTCTTCCATAATGCGTATTGGACTTATGTTTCCTCCTCCTCGAAGATGATGGATCTATCTGGTCCGTCACTCACTCCAAAGACATCAATACCATGCTAACTCCAAGAAGTTCCTTCTATGCTACATAAAGCATCAGCTGCCGGGAAAAAAAGCAAAAGCATTTATTTATAGCTAACAGTTAGCTTTCGCTTGATTCATTTCTTATCAAATTACATATTTTTATTGTAGATTGGGTTGGTGTAAATAAAGGGTGAGCTCTAAACTTTCCTTCTAGACTATAAAAGAATGTCTGCAGAGGGAATAGCCTACGTGGCGGTAGTCTTTCAATTCCTTTATCGGTTGGGAGAGTTTAGTACCAACTAAGCCAGTAGCTACTGCTTTAGTCACACTAGCTACATACAAATAGGAATACATAAACATAATCTAATGGATTGACTGATTCTATGGAATGCATTTTCATTTCTATTAAAAATCTATAAACTGAAGCATAAAGAAAAGGAAGAAGAGATCTTATTAGTTTAGTTAACCCTTTGGCCAGCCCTTAGCATCTCAGAATGCATCTTCCCAAGCGAATCAAAATAGGTGTTGGTTTGCGCAATGTGGTCAGCACCAATCGTGTTCGGGCAACGATGCTTACTCATTCACATTGATTCATCCTGCTATGTCCTGGGCCTTTTGCTCTTCTAACAATAATGGTGACTGGCCATTTGTCAAGGCCCTAGAATCTGCTAGACATCCTAGTGGAGGGATTGGATACCGCATCAGATCAAAGTTTTGGCAAGCAATAAGCACTTAAATAATATAATTCGATTGTACTAGATACTTTATCATTTCGAGGAAAAGTTTGGGGAGGAAAGGGAACAAAGGTATCAGAATCAAAAACTAGATGGGAATGACATAAAAGATCTTTTTCAAGACCTATATTAAGGATGTGACGACGATATACGAGAGGAATAAAAAAACTCATTCACTTCGATGGCTGGCGCTACGCTAGCTTTGCATGATCATAGATGGTGAAACATATTTCAAATTATTTTTTATACCAAACATTTTTATCTAGTGGGACATTTTTCACGTGTTGTATGAACATTTTATTTGATATACATGAGCATTTTTCATAAATGATGGAACATATTTCAAACAATTGTTTATACATAATATTTTTTAAAAATTAGAAATATTTTTTATATTCATATTTACAAATGATATTTTTTCTATTTTCTAAATTTATAAAATAAAAAATCAGAATAGAGTAGATAGGCCGCCTAGTGACCGGCCATTTAGTTGCCTTGTGTGCGACGGATCGCTCTCTCCCGCTTAAGGCGGGAGCTAGCTACACTGCGGATGTAAGTATAAGGAGTAAGTGTGTTTTTCACTCCTCAACTATGGGCTGAGTGCACATTACATCCTTGAACTCTAAACCAGACAAATATAACCCTCAACTTCCAAAACCGAGTAGAATACCCCCTAACACCATTCCAAAGAGATTTTGACCACTTCAAAGAGATTTTATATGACGTGTCATCCACATCACCTCCAAGCCATCCAAAGAGCTAGAAAACTGTCATATTATCTCTAAATTCAAACTTTACAAAAAAATACAGAATAAAGTATTAAAACAAAAAATTGATTTTTCTTTGATTCTACTTGTTTTCAAAAAATCAAAATTAGAAATCCAACAAAATTTCTTCAATTTTAAATTTTTGAGTAATTTTGAAAACATTCTCTCAACTCTTTTTACCCTTTTTTCAAAACTTCTCAAAATTTCCAAAATAGAAAAGGATAGGTTTTTTATTTTGAATTTTTTGAATTTTAAAAATTAGAAAAATAATAGTTGTCCTCAAATTTTCATGATATTTTTGATTTTTTTATATTTCATAACTTGATTGATGACTGCTTTGGAATGGTCGGAGGGGGTATTCTATCTGGTTTTGAGAATTGAGGGTTAGATTTGTCTGGTGTTAGAGTTCAAGGGTGTAATGTGCACTTAGACAATAGTCGAGGGGTGAACAATACATTTTTTTCAAAGCATAGTATGAGTTGTTATTCATACCACTTTAAGCAAAATGAACGGTTAATCTTGTCCAACCTCTATTTATCCCTGTGACGACAGAATGGAAGCCAAGTTGACTAAGTCTGTGCTAATGTAGTGACCGGCTTCCTCTCTACCACTGTACGTCTACATCCCCAAGACGGTGTAGGAGATTTTGGCAGCCAAGAAGATTAGGCAAGACATATGTAGTCGATTCATGATCTGCATGGATTCTGTACAACTCAAGACTAGACAAACACAGATAGGGATGAATCACACTTGGTTGGTCAGTATTTTAAGAGTGCATGGAGAACGGATACCACACATGCACATAGACGCGTGTATATACTTCGTCTATAGTGGGACAATTTTTTTTTAAGGAAAGAAGGTAGGAGTGCGGCCATTTCATTAAGCATAAGCGCAGCCGTTTATTCATGATTTGCATGGATTCCATACAACTCAAGACTAGACAAACACAAATAGGGTTGGATCCATTTAGTTGGTCAGTATTTTAAGAGTGCATGAAGAACTGATACCACACATGCACATAGACCCATGTATATACTTTTTCTATAGTGGGGATTTTTTTTTAAGGAAAGAAGGCAGGAGTGTAGCCGTTTCATTAAGCAAGATTTTGAAAACAAATGTGTAAGTGTCCATGTGTTGTTTACATGAAACAAGACAAAAAAATCGCATAGAGCATCTTCAACAAACTATTTTTTGGCTTATTACTATAAAGGGATAGAGAGCACAACTTCATCCTAAGTAATAAGCTCTTCAAAAGCTATTTCTTCACCTTATTATTAAGAACACCAAACTCTTCAATAGATATTAAGTGGATCTCACTTTGAGAAACAACTATAGCTTCTAACGCTAAAAATATTTGTTTCTAACTTCTAGATATTAGCAACAAGGTTATTTCTTGTTTGAAAATGACTTCCTTTTTATCTTTTCATTTCATTCTTTATATCACAAAAAGCTAATACGACATTCTCTAGAAAATAACTAAGGGTGCGTTTGATTGGAGGGATGGAGATAGATGGGATAGGGATATCCATCTTTTTGAGTATATCCCTGTGTTTGGTTGGAGGGATGAGGTGGATATGGGCAACCAACTAAAAGAAATATTCTACCAAGATGTTGGACAGAGAGAGCCGGCCAAAATGGCCGGATGAGGCTGCCGCCCTTCTCTAACCATGATCATTAGGAAATGATTAGTGATAATTATTAATTATTAGTGATAATTAACATATTTTATTATTAATTAGTATTTG
The DNA here is from genome assembly GCA_019208055.1 of Stipa capillata. Taxonomy (NCBI): domain Eukaryota; kingdom Viridiplantae; phylum Streptophyta; class Magnoliopsida; order Poales; family Poaceae; genus Stipa; species Stipa capillata. Next base: position 542,899 of record JAGXJF010003061.1, read on the forward strand.
TAAAGGTAAGATTAGCACTTAATGTATTGATTAATATATGATTAGCAGATTGATTAGCATATAATTAGTAATAATTAACATATTGTATTGTTAATTAGTAAGTATTATGGTTAGTTTAGTACTGATAGGTATTTAGTATGTTCATTAGTATATAATTAATTATTATTATTATAAATTAAGTAATATAATTAAGTTAAATTGGTTTATCCCATCCAACTTTCATCCCTCCAACCAAATAAAAGATTGGTTCATCCCATCTATCTAACCAAACAAAAAAATGGCTCATCCCAATCACAAAAAACTGGATAGCTTTATCCCATCCATCTTTGCTCTCCAACCAAATACACCCTAAGATGTATTATTGGTGAGGCTCTCACGCCAAGGGACCACTCAATGAAAGAATGGATATTGTCGCCGTCTGGGCGCAACGCAAGTTTGCTAAAGTCTATGTCGTCTAGCACCAGGAAAGCCACTTCCAGTGGTGCGAGGCTGTTCAGGTCCAAAATGCCTAGCCCTCAAAGATTCTTGGTTGATGGACGGTTTGCCAGTTAAGGTCAATCCTTGGATCGTACGAGTTTTGAAGAAATAAAATTCTATAGGGAGATTTTCTATGCATATAGAACTTTGGAGCAAAGGAATGACCCGTTGAAATCGTATGATATTCCTATGAGATACTCAATTCATAGGAGTTTTAGAAGAATTCTTATATAACCTCGTGAAAACTTTAGTTGTGTCTTACATGTATTTTCTTTCTCTTAAAGAATTCTATAAAACTTATGTAGAGCATCCAAAGAACAACTTTTGCAAAGTCCTGTGTTTTTATTTATACAGGGGATTCAACGACATCTAATGAGCCACTTTTGCTAAATTTTGTGCTTCTTCTTCGTATAGGATTTAGCCAATCTTACCTTTCTTTTTTCTGTTTCTACATTTTTAAGATCATGTGTTTCAAAGAGGCTTGAATGATTTTTAGAGAAATTTTATAAGACTCCAATCCATAGAAAATTTTCATATAGAGGCTCTCTAGATCAAAGGAACGAAAACACCAAAATTCCTATGAATTGTTTTCCTACACTCAATTTTTTAGAATTCCTAGAAAGAGCTTAGATTTCTTGAAAAAATTTCTTTGTATCTAACAACTATGGCATGCACTCAATCCTTAAGAAAGCTCCTATGCAAGTGTGTTGAGGAGCCCCAAATACTTGCAGGGAAGGGCATCTTCTTTGCCGAGAAATATTCTAAGGCCCCGTCTGGATCAATGTTTCCGCATCTCACCGTGTAAATCTCCGTTTTCCAAATTTTGTTTGAAGACTTTGTGCCTCGCCAAAGCAACGGCGGATCTCTTTAATGGCCAGCAGCTCCTCTTTATCCGGGTTTGCAAGTAGGGAATTGCCGGGCTATCCGTCTAGAGCTAGACTGAATTTCGCTGTCCTTGCTCTAACCGGCTTCAAAAATTCGTCGTTCCCTCGCTTTGTGAATAAGTTTTCGCAACGTATCTATAGCGATGATGAAGAGCATCGGGAGAACGGAACCCCTTGTCTTGAACCTCTCCCATGACGAAGAATTGGTTTGAATGGAACGTTGTTTGATTTGGGTGATCTGATATGCTGGTATGAATGATAAAGATATGGCATATCTTTACTCCCACGCCATCAATCAAAGATTTGCTTTAGTTATGCTCCACTGATTCCACGCTCTGGTCCGATACATACGTACGTACGTACGAAAGAACGAGAATAATCTCGTAAAATCAGCTGGAAGAACAAGGTGCGTACACAAATTCTTGCCAAAAAAAGGTAAATTAAAGAACGACGTATCCTGTTCTGTTGAACCATTGAATGGTGCAGCAAGGAGGCAGGCAGATCCAATTCGTTCTGATCTCAGCATGCATGGCCCAGTTCCTTTGAATATATTCTCTTTCAGTTAATTGCACTTCCATGGCATGCATGTCAACCGCTAAAGCTTATGTGGTTAAGCATTATACCTTTTTTTGATGAAGAATCAGATCAAGTCATTCTCTTTAACAGCTTAAACTATCAATGTCATGTTCTAGGAATAATATTCAGACATCAGGAAAGGTACGTACACAAGGGCGTATCTCTGAAACATGTTTTTCATTTTTCAGTGAACATGGCAATCTGGTAGAATATACAATATGATGAACTCGTTATGAAATGTTTGTGACAAGATTTACAATTCCAAATTAAATGTTAATTAATGTTAGGGAAATTGGCAGTTCAGATACATGTCCAATTGACACATCATTCTCTTGAATCAATAATTAGTTAACTACCTTTTACAAGAGAAAGAGGACCAAGCTGCGGTTTGATTGATTTCCTCAGGGAACAAATTTCAGATGTCCTTTCCTGTTAAAAGGAGGATAATCCTAGTAATAATCTGTACATTTGCCGTTCACTTCCAAAAGGAAGCCAACCTTTCTACAAAAGTTTCACCCACAAAGATCAGTTCAAGAACTACTGTCTCCACTACCACTTCTACTTCAGTCTTGTTCACCTCATTTGGTGAAGCAGTGTTTGGCAAAGACTTACTCAAAAGATTCAGACATGTCCTCAACTTCTCTAATTCTCTAGCTACGTCCTTAACTCTAAGTTTGGTCAGATCCAGGCCTTGTTTCCTCAACTCTGGTTGATGGAGATCCTAAAGAAGTTCAAGCCATACTGCGATGACGTAATGATCCCTTTCAGCGATGAACAAAGTTCAGGGTCTTTAGTACGGATGGTGCTCAGAAATTAAGCTCTCAGTTGATGTTATGCCCATTTGGCGAGCAGGGACATCAGCCCTGCACCGAGGAAGAGGGCGAGGTACGTTGCCAGTTGAAGCTTGGTATTCGTCTGTAGCTTTGGGTTGTTGAAATCTGCAGCTAGGAGATCAACCAGGGACATGTAGATCAGAATCCCTGCTGCAGCTGAATTGAAGACCCCCTCAACAACTAGCGCGGTCGAGTTGTGCTGGTGATAGCTGGATGTGATTGCGATCCCCAATGCAATGCCTATGGGAGCGGTGAAGGAGAACAAGGTCGCCATGAGCACAGTCTCTTTCGCCTTGAATTTTGCCTGCAGCAAGAAAATTATGACCAAAGTCAGTCAAATTGTTGCCACTGATACAAGCAACGTTTGAAACTTCCTCTCTTTTTTTTTCTCCTTTCAGTTCACTGATTAAACTCCATGTTATCCATGTGCTTCCAAATATCTTCTGAAAATAGTCATGAATCAATAATTGATGGCCCCTACTATACGCTTCAGATGTACAATGTGGCTAGTGATAAGTCCTATCATTTCAACTACAAATATCTACATCTGCCTGTCGTATTTTTCACCCTTTTCAGAGAACAGTTTTGCTTATTTGGACGTCCCCTTCAATACGGTCATGAATCTTATGTGCCTTTTAACTGAGTTTAACACCTAGATATTTTGCCACTCTTCACTGTAAATACTAAACAGACAAAAGCTACAACCAAGGTGTTCATCATGGATGTAAGTAACCTGTGTTCTACCTGAACAATGCAACCGCCGAGGCCAATGCCCTCGAAGAACTGATGGAAGCTGAGTGCTCCGACGAGAGGCCTGATAGTTGATGGCCTCAGCGATGCACCCAAGGACACCCCGATGATCACCGAGTGCACCAAGATTCCCAGCTCCAGAACCTGCACAGCCAAAACCCTTTGCCGGTTATTGTCTGTAAACAGTGCAAAGCTTGGCACATTCAGTCACTTCGAATGCCAAGTTGATTGTAGAATTTGCAAATGGTGTTCATTTCTCTAATTTGTGGGGGTGAAGAGAATGGCCTCATCTTCAAATGCATAGTGGCCGACACATCACATCGGAGCAAGGCATTGATCCTCTTGGCCGTATTTGGATTCTCTAGCTTTAGATGGTGACAAAATTGATGCCTATGAGTACCGTGAGAGGCTCTTAATTTCTCAATCGCTTGATGTTTATTAGCTCAAGAAGTGGGGCATTTGCGCTGATTGATGTCAAATTCAAGCATCTAAAAACTCTCATTCATCTTTGTAAATATCCAGTCTCGATAGAAAATTGGAATATTTGATTATTAGGATGCGCTGTTGTACCCAAAAATATCGGATTTTTTTTACTGTATTTTGTTTTCTGACATGCAAGAAGTTGATTGAGCTTTAACAGTTGGTAACTAAGGTGCTCACCTGAGAGACCACTCTGTGACGGATTGTTTCGGCGACCGAAGCATCCTCCGGCGAGCTGCCGGCGGTGGCCGGGCCGCCGTGGTCGTGCGAGTGCACGTGGCCATGCGCGTGGCCGTGCGTCGCGTGCGTGTGCACGTGGAGGTGACCCGCGTGCTCGGCGCGGCCCTCCTCGTCCCCGGAGGCAGCGCGGCCGTCGTGCTCGTCGGCGGCGTCCTCGTCCACGGGGCGCGGCTTCTTGAAGTGCGACCGGCGGTAGTACCCGGCGGCGACGGAGTCGACCATCATGGTGACCATGGCGGCGGACATGGCGACGAGGCCGGCGTACGGGAACCTGCCCCTGGCGCCGCCCCCGCCCCCGCCGCCGCAGGACGAGCCGAGCGCGTCGAACGCGGCCGGCAGGATGTGCACCATGCCGGTGGCGAGGATGACCCCGGCCGCGAACGCCTTGACGGCGAAGAACACGTCGCCGTCGGGCCGCAGCGCGGCGGACGAGCGGCCCAGCACGGGGACCAGCACCCCGGCTGCCCCCGCCGCCAGGATGGACGCGATGGCCACGAACTTGAGCCGCAGCGCCCCGCGCGCGTCCTCCTCCGCGGCCTCCGCCCCCGCATTGCTGGCGCAGTCGCACCCGGCCGCCGCCGAAGCCGACCCCGCGGGCGCAACGAGCACCAGCGACGCGAGCCACAGGAGCAGCAGCAGAGCTCGCGAGGCGTCCATGGCGTGGGGTGGGGTGGTGCGCGGGCGTGGCCGTCGTGGGAGGGAGGCGGCGCGCGCTCCCGCTGGTCTTATAAGAGGGCGCGCGCGGGGGGAGTGCGTCATCGTGTGCTCATTTCTCACAGGCAGCTCCGCTGTCTCGGCTGCTGCTGCGCCGCTTTGGTTGGGCTGTGGCGGTTGGAAAAGCGGCTGTTGGCTGACTGTTTGAAAAAGTGACTGTGACTATTGGCATGTAAGTATGTGGTTGTGCGTATTTAGTTGGGTTGTGGTTGTTGGCTGTTGTATGAGGAAATATCTGAAATACACTAGAGTGCTAATAGTATGTATATGAGCTGATTTGAGTGTATTTTTACTCCTAGAGTGCTGAGAGTATGTATATGAGTTGATTTGAGTGTATTTTTACCTTGTTTGATGTTTAATTACCCTAAAATGAGTGTATTTGTACGTATGGACACTTGAGTTAGGGTTTCTTGTTTTGGATGGCTAAATCGATAAATGATAAAAATGATAAATGGTAAAAACAAGAAATCCCTAAAAATTTAAAGGACCAGGGGCATCGGCTGCCTCCCCAGCCCCCTGTTTTCCGCCGCCGCTGCGTCCCTAGGAACCACCGTCCGCTGTAGCGGCAGGCCGCCGGCGCCGCGCCCAGCCCCGCGCCTTGGCCACCCTAGCCCCTGGCTGTCGGCGCTTCGGCCACCCTAGTCGCCGCCGTGCCCAGCTCCGTGCCTCGGCGTTCCCACGCCGCCTTCGCCCTCCGCTCGCGGTTAGGGAGGCCGATGATGCGGTGGTGCTCAGGAAGCACAGTGAGCAGCTCCAGCAAGGCCGGGTCGGGAAGGTGCTGCATCCCGCGCGAAGAGCCCGTTCACGCCTCCCTCGGCGCGGAGCGCCAGCACCGCGAGGGCCAGGCAGATCTGCGTGAGCAGCCGCGGGGGCCCGAGGCAGAATCGGCGGGTGGCGACGAGGAGCGCGTCGTCGAGCTGCGTGGCGGGGTCCGGGAACGGTGCACCACCGGGGGACTGGATCTTCCGGCAAAGCATCTGGGTGGTGAAGAAGAGGAGGTCGGCGGGAGGGGGCGGGTGATCCGACGGGGAAGCGAGAAGCGAGGCCGCCAGCGGCCACTCCTGCAGCGAGCACTGAAGACTGAGGAGCCACTGGTTTGCGGCGAGGCGCGCGGAGGGGTGGGCGCCATGGCCGGATTCGGGGTCGGTGGGGATGCGTCGGTAGTCGGGGACGGCGCGGTCGGCGTGGGCCGCGTGGATCCGGTCGACGGACGGCACGGCGTCGATGGAGGGCATGGCGGGGACGGCAAGAACGATGGGGATGACTTGGATCTGGTCGGGGCAGCTGAGACAGCGGGGAGGGCGCGACGGGGAGGGAGCGGTGGGGACGGCGTGGCGGGGGTGACGGGGAGGGCGCGGCGGGGACGGCGCAACGGGGAGGAAGGGGATCGGGGAGAGCTCTGTGAGAAAGAATCGGGAAAGAATATGGCAATTCATGTAATTTGTTTTCAAATCGAAGGGCAGGTTCAGTGTGTGTTAAGTTGCAACTGCAGGAAGCTGGTCCAGACCGACTTCCCGCTATGGCCTCATTTTGCACTGATTTGTAAAAGCTGCTATTGCGGAAAGCCCCCCAAAAACCGGGTGTTTGGTTGGGCTAGGACTTTTTCAATGGAAAGCCCCCAAAAGCCTAACCAAACACCCCCGCCCCCTCAGAAGCTCCACTGGCAACAGTCGGCCTGGAAGCCGAGTGTTTGGTTGGGCTTCGGCTTTTTCTAATGAAAAACTGGCCAGAAGCCCAATAAAACACCCCCTTACTCTACGATCGCGGTGATCGATCTCGGTTGTCGGATTGGTCCAACCTGGCGAAGTGTAGAGAAAGTGCTAATGCCTACGACATTCAGTTTATACAAGGACCGTTCTTTTACGTCGTCTAAAAGAGAACACACTTTAATCACGACAGTATATTCTGAATTATAGGATTATTATAGAAAAGATGACCACTTCCATTTGTACAGACAATGGAAATGACGAAACCAAAAAATAAGACTTGAAACCAGGCTATCAAAGAATGAGAAAGAAAAAAGAAGTCGAGCCAGAAGACCCAAAACGAAAGCCTCACTTCCACACCATCCGCGTACCAAAAGCGAAGAGCGAATTGTGTAGATTTATAAGGGATCTACATATATATATAGATTCAGCACAACAGAAATAACGAACACAAATCTGTCAGGGGCCGCCGGCTATATATGCACATATCCTATACCACCTTATAATATTTGAGTTTGATTGGTGGTGGTGTCACACTTTTGATTACCTTTTTTACCCCTCTAACAACTCTCTAACAAACTAATCTATATCTACAACTAACTCATCAACAACCCTCTAACAAATATCTAATCTTCCCCGATCATCTCTCCTAATCTTCCTCGATCAAAACAAGAAATAACAACCGTCTCGCGGGCTGCCTTCGTCGCCCTGACCTCCTCGCACCTGCCTTCATTGCTGCTGCCGATGACGACAGCTGGCCGCTCGCCCCTGTCGTTCGCCCTCTGCCGCTGCTAGCGCCGCGCCGTCGCCTGCGCCGCCCGTGCCGCTCGCCCTGCCCCCATTGCCTGTGCCGTCGCCCGCGCCGCTCGCGCTGCTCACCCCTACCTCCATTGCCCCTGCCGCCGCCCGTGCCTCTCGCCCCTGCCGATTCCCCCACTCCACAGCTCCACCACGACCCCAAGAGGCGAACCCCGGTGCCCAATCGAGCAACGCCGCTCCCATCACCGGAATTCAGAGTTCTCCTCCAACTCCAGCCGCCTAACCGCCGCCCCATCCTTCGTCCTCGGTGAGTCCCAATGCATTCCTTCTGGCCACATGACCTCTTCCACCCCCTCTCACATTTCCCCACTTTAATTTCACGCCACCACGGCCATAGTGCCTCCCCCACGCGCGCCTGACGCCGGTGCTGCCCAAGCTCACCGCCGACAGCCACCGGAGCCACGACCGGCTCCGGTGAGTGCACTTGCCGTGACCCCTGCGACGCCCCCTCTCTGTTTATGCCCTCACCTAAGCCCGGCGACCTCCCCACCGCCGGCGAGCTCCGAGGCCAATGCCCCTTCTTCCTTCCTCTATTCTTCCTTTTTCTTCCTCTGTTCCTTCTCTGCTTCTTTTCTGTTTTGGATTGACAAGAAGCTGCTTTTTGATCCTAGGATTATGTTTATTAGATCGAAGATTGGGGAGGGAATTCATGAGAAGGTCTAAAATATATAACTGTGCCTAATGTTTCTCAGGTTTGTGCTCAAAGTTGTTGCTTTTCAGTACTTGCATCAATTGCAGCAAATGCAAAGTCTATTTCCTAAATGCTGCAGGTTTGTCTTGCGGAGGCGCTATGTATTTTGATGTCTTGCTGGTTTTATCGTTTTATGTTCTGTCTAAAAGATAACCTGAAATTAGATCTGTCAACAACAATGCTGTCTTTCACAGTTGATGTGGGAAGGCAATTCCTTTACTTTTTTTAGAACTTAGAAAATTTGAAGCATTTTACATTCTCAGTATATTTCCTGACAAGAGCAAGCAACACTATATTTATTATTATATGAGAGCGTAATTAAATTTTTGACTTATATTTTCATTCTATGTCAGTATTTTTTGTTGACTCAGCTATATATGGTAGCTTTTTTAGGAAGGTCGAACCATTGTAGAAAATAAAACGCTGACATTATTCACGAGACACGCAAATTGAACATAAGACAGAAAGGAGCTGGCCCAAATCTGCAAGGAGAAGCTATCCATGCATTGCAAATAACAAACGACAACCATCATAGCTACAAAATCTCAACTGAACCACAACCACCTCCAAAATAAACGCCACACCCATGCATTGCAAATAACAAACGACAACCATCATAGCTACAAAATCTCAACTGAACCACAACCACCTCCAAAATAAACACCACACCCATGCATTGCAAATAACAAACGACAACCATCATAGCTACAAAATCTCAACTGAACCACAACCACCTCCAAAATAAACGCCACACCCATGCATTGCAAATAACAAACGACAACCATCATAGCTACAAAATCTCAACTGAACCACAACCACCTCCAAAATAAACGCCACACCCATGCATTGCAAATAACAAACGACAACCATTATAGCTACAAAATCTCAACTGAACCACAACCACCTCCAAAATAAACGCCACACCCATACATTGCAAATAACAAACAACAACCATCAAGCTACAAAATCTCAACTGAACCACAACCACCTCCAAAATAAACGCCACACCCATACATTGCAAATAACAAACAACAACCATCATAGCTACAAAATCTCAACTGAACCACAACCACCTCCAAAATAAACGCCACACCAATGCATTGCATGTCCTATGAACATGTGGCACAATTCAATAGTCATAGATGACCACATTTGCTTAAACTTATTATTATTATTTCTATGCCTTCTGAGTATTATTGTAACACTCATGATCAGATTTGCTCAAAACCTAATTTTGAAAAGATTCCCTAAGCTATTTTTTACATCCATGTGAGCCCTTGGATCACGGAGCAATCCTTGTGTTGATATCCATATTATCTTTTTGCAATATTTTGTATCCTTATACTTGACAAATGAAGCCAAAAGACCTAGGAAAGAAATAATTTGATGTTCATTCATGCTACGTGATGTCATGTGATTTGGATAAGGTTAACATTAAAAAAATAATCTCTAATCCTCTCAGCAATAAAACTAACTCTCCAAAACTATGGTTCTTACATGTGGACCTTCCAATCAAAACACTAACCAACTCTCACTAACTCACACAAATCTCTCTTCTAAATGCACCCTATAATCATGTGAATTGGATAAGATTAACATTAAAAGAACTAATTCTTGATTCTCTCAACAAGAAAACTAATTCTTTAGAACTATGGTTCTTACATGTGGACCTTCCAATCAAAACTCTAACTAACCCTAACTAACTCACACAAATCTATATTCTCTAATCTCTTCTCTAACAAAACTCCTAATCCAACTCAATTTTAAAAAATAAAATAAAATCCACCCTTGCCGCGCCACCATCGTCGTGCACCGCCGTCCCGGCCGAACCGCCAAGGGGAGGAAGAGGATCTCGGTTGGGGGAAACGGGAAGGGAATGAGGGGAAGGAGGAGGAGGAGGAGAGGGAGGATAAGGAAGAAGAAGAAGAAGGATAGAGGAAGAAGCTGACGTCGCCACTCGTTGCCACGCCGCCATGGCCGAGCTACCTCCCGTCCTAGCCGGGCAGCCCTAGCCACCAGCCACGGGCAAGAAGAGGAGATCGTTTGGGGGAAGAAGAAGAGAAGGGAAATGAAGGAGGGGAAGTAGGAGGAGGATAAGATGAAGGAGAAGGAATAAGAAGGGGAATATCGAGATTTTGGTCAAATTTGACATGTCAACTTCAAAGTTTATGATGCAGAGGAAGTCTCTAATTAGTCTTTTTATGAGAATCGATGGACGGAATTGGAAGAAATCTTGCCCGGTATTTGATCTAGGGTTTTGAAATTCAAAATAGAGAGCTTAACTAGAAAATTGGGATCAAATTGTGCTAAAATTTGAATTGACCTAATTGAGAACGTTTTAGGCTTCATCATAAGCTTTCGAACAACATTGAGTTTTCTTAAATGAGAGTTGTGTTTCAAAAGTATGGCCAAAATTTTGTTACTATTATACTATTTTTCTGGGGCTAAGATTTGTTGAACTTGATTTTTAATGGTGAGGAAAATCTATCTTGTACCTTAAAGTGGTTTTATTGTTTTCTTTTTTCAAACTTGAGTTGGATTAGGAGATGGGACTCTCAAAAATTCATTCGGACTCTGATTTGAACAAACTTATAATCTATCTCGATCGATTTGATGAGATGAACACAATTGTGGTCTCAAATCTTCCATTCAAACGCACGATTTAAAATTTCAAATTTATCCCTCCGTTCTGAGTTTTCGATCAACCTTGACTTTTAATAACTCAGACCTCTTTTAATTAATTCTAGAGTGCTATAGCTGGAGGTGATGGGAAATGTGGCAGAGATCCATCAAAGTTAGAGAAGGCGCGCATATAACGGTGGAGTGACGACGATTAGATCAGGATGATGGCAGAACAATAGACAATGCGTTGAAATTGGATACAAACGTTGGTCTTACACAACCTAATAATTGCAGAAGCATTGATGGGTATTTCCATTGAGGATAGAGAGTTACCTACTCAAATGACTTTACACTATAATGGGCCTATAACATCGATGTGACTTGATCACCTGCTTCGGTATATTCGACTAATATTATTTATTTATCTTCATTTGTATATCATATTTATCTTATTTTATTTTCGTATAGACCATTCTTGCAGCAACAACACGTCACACAACGAGCACGGGCGTGGATCTGGATGTTTGGCCAAGATAGTTGCTCGCTTTTTTTTCACCATTTTCACTGATTGAATTTTGATTTGAGAAATCAATAATATTTATATTATTTTCTATCAAATCAATTTTGGTACTTATGCTCTCATTGTATGTATCATTATATCTAAAGTTCCGCTGCAACGCACGGGGACCCTACTAGTATTTATTTAAGCAGGAGTTGTTGTGACGCAATTCGCCTCTTCTCTTTTCCCCGGTTAGGTGTGCAGGGTGTTGACACCATGTTGTCATCCTTTCTGCGAGCGATTCTAGACGACGGCGAGCACTTTATCTTTCCTTTTCTGACTCCGGGCTGGGGACTGAATGCATGCAGAAATCTTCAGTTAGGCCAAACGCGAATGTAACTGTTAAGTTGTTGAGACGTTTTTTTCTTTTTTCTCTTTCGAGGATTGTTGAGACGCTGTTGTCACGGTATGAAGCGAATTGGACAGAGGTGGTGGTACACGAGAGCTAGTGCAAGCATGTACCACGTCGCAAGTGCAAGTGTATACGTGTCACTTACGTGCAAATGTTTGGTCTGGCTTTTAACGCTTGTTCGGAAATTAATGCGTGAACTTTTCTATATATACTTTTATCGAAATTGAACTCTCTCGAATTCCTATGAAATTTTATGTGTTCTAGATATACCATTAGGTCCGGTTTGGTTCAAAGTTAAGCGACGGCTATTCCAACGAGGCAGAGAGATATTGCTAGTTTCAGATTTCTTTCTTATGATCATGATTTCTGTGATGTATTGTATGAGTTCTCGGCTATGAGCGAAATGACGGTGCAGAAATTAAAGGCACTTACCGAAAGAAAAAAATGATCGTATTCATTAACATTCGCATGCATGCACCGTCTATTGCGATCGAGTTGGAACAGCGTGTCGACCAAAGGAACTACGGGTCTTGGGTGTCACCGAGATTCAAAACTTTGGTCATACTCTGCGTCTTCTAATGCTTTAGCACGAACGACACACAATGGTTTGGCATGAAGGTCCTATGTGATGAGATTGAGCCCTTCCTCTCCGCGGCTTCCACCGTGTGACTGAGATTTGGAGATGGGGAGAGCTCAAAATTTGGATCGATCGGTGGCTCCATAATCAGGTGCCAAAGGAGATGACACATGAGGTTTTCAGACTTGCCACTAGAAAATGCCTCGCCATCCGCAATGAAATGTACGACCGCACCTAGATTCGAAGATTGCGGCAATAGATGATCTTGCTTGGCCTGTTTGGTTGGGCTGTGGCTGTTGATAAATCTGTTGTTGGCTGGCTGTCTAGAAAGCTGTTGTGGCTGTGGGAAAGTAAACATATGGTTTTTGGTTGATCCAAACCATATACAACATTTTGGAAATTAAGCATTGAAGCTTCAGCACATTGCAAAAAGCTGGCAGAAGGCAGCTTTTCCAAACAGCTGAATTTGTACTGCAAAGCCCACAGCTACCGTTAGCAAAAGCTGCTGAAAAGCTGGCCGTTTGGTTGAGCTGCAGCTTTTTCCAGTGAAAAGCTACTGAAAAGCTCAACCAAACACCCCCTTTAGGATAGTCCACTTCCAGGATTGGGTTCCGAATACGATCTCTTGGAATTGGACGGGCAACATGGAATGTTCAGCAAAGTTTCGTGAGAGATTCAAAGAAATTTAATAAAAGATTAGTTCATTTATACAGAAATCGGTAGAATCTTCCACAAATCAAAAAGGCTCTAACTAGTTCAGGTCAAAATACAATCGAGTTTCAAACTAGTGCTGTAGGACACGTTTTTATGCGGCATATTTAGACCGTGTTTGGTTGGGCTGCGGCTGTTGGAAAAGCGGCTGTTAGCTGGCTGTTTGGAAAAGCGGCTGTGGCTGTTAGCATGTGAGTCTGTGGTTGTACGTGTTTGGTTGAGCTGTGACTGTTGGTTGTTGTACGAGGAAATATCTGAAATGCCCCTAGAGTGTATATTATATAATTTTGTGAATAAAAATCATAAAAAATTCAAGAAAATCAGAAAAATTCAGGGAAAATTTTAAAAAAAAGAAAAATCAGGAAAAGTTCTAAAAAAATCAGAAAAATACAAAAAAAGGAAATTTTGAAAAATGCAGAAAATTTTAGAAAAATTTAGAAAAATTCAAAAAAATTCAGAAAAATTTAGAAAATATTGCAAATTTTAGAAAAATCTAGAAAAATTCATAAAATTAATACGACACCATCGATTTTGACTTAATTAAAATTAAAATTATATGTTTAGATGTAGATAAATAGAGAGAACAAGTTATACAAACCATATTGAACATAAAAATTACAAGCTAACACCTTCTCGCAGCATACAGGGAATCAGCTATTCGTTCCCGAGTAATATTCATGTTACTGCCATCCATCGCAACACTATTTATATCTTTATTTCCTGCGCAGGTTGCCTGTCCCACATCAGGAATGTAGTCCTCATCAGCATCGTATTTATCGAACTCCTTATCAGCTAGTGTGCTTTCCCGTATAAAATTATGAAGAGCCATGCAAGCATGAACTATACGAGTTTGTGTCTCCTCTGGGAAACTTGAAACATGTAAGAGGATCCTCCATTTCATCTTTAGGACTCCAAACGAGCGCTCAATCACATTTCGGAGCGATGAGTAAGCATGATTGAACACCTCACGCTTCCCCCTTGGCGAGCGCGCTATGCGAAATTCCGGTAAATGATATTTTGTTCCCTTATAAGGAGCTAAATAACCGGTCCTGTTAGGATATCCTGAATCAACAAGGTAGTAGTTTCCTGCACATAACAAATACGACAATATATGAATGTATATGCAAACAGAATGTATATGCACAAAAAGTAAGGTACTTACCTGGAGGAGGTTTTGGATATACGTCAACAAACTTCTCTTGTGCATTATTTAGAACTCGTGTGTCATGTACCGATCCTGGCCAACCGGCAACAACGAATGTGAAGCGCATGTCAAAGTCACAAAATGCCATGACATTTTGTGAAGTGTATCCATGGCGATTTCTCTACTCAATTGACTTCTCTGCCGGGACAATGGTTTTCACATGCGTCCCATCTATTGCACCAATGCAACCGTTGAAGTGTGGATGGAAACGAGATTCTAGTAGCTTTGAATGGACTTGGCTGAATGTTGGATCTTTTGGTCTAACAATATTATGGGACATATTATAGAGACAATTCAACACTCCATAAAATTTTGCATGTACCGTTGAAGTTGATCTGCAGAAAATAACTTCAGCATCCCCAAAGGAATTAAGTCCTCCAACCATCCACGGAAACATTGCAAACTCTCTATTGAAGTCATATCCCTTGTTGACGTTAAGTTATAATTTTGCACTAGAGTTTGATGCAAAAGATCAAAAACTCTCCTAGACGTTCTAAACATCCTATAGCAAGATCTTTTATGATTGAGCTTCTCAACTGTCCAAGAATAGCCTGTTTGTATAGGAGACCGATAAGGTTGTTTGTTCAAGTACTTTTCTTCATGTTGTTCACCCAGCATTGCTAGTTGCCTCAATTGCTCCAAATTTTGCAACCGATTAAGAGCTGTCCATTCTGCACTATTCCCAACTAGATGTTGAGATTCTTCCTCAATTTTGTCATCATCATCCTCAACATCATAACCTTCCTCGTCACTCATCTGCGTGAACATACATCCAAAAAATTCACATAAATATCACATAATCATCCAAATGTAATACAATACATGGAAACAAATAGTTACTACAAATAGTACAACATACCATGACATCAAATAAAATAGTTGAATATACGATCGGTACAAATAAAATACATGTCAGTTGGAAGTTACTACAAATAGTTGCTACAAACCAGACAACATATAAATACTACAGGCCATGCGCATGTGACCTCTCGAGGTAATCAAACCGTCATTCGTTGCTTGGTATTGCCAAAAACAACTCCCTAATCTCCGGCTTCAGAGCGAGGTTGCAAGCCGTGAAAAAGAGAGGAGTCCCTTAGACTGCACCACAGTCAATCATCAACTGTATGACCTCCTTGATACTTGGGGCGGAGGAACCTGTAGATTGGATGGAGGGTGTGCACTAAGAGGATATAGCACGTGCTGCCTTCTTGTATTCTTGAAAATATTTGCTGGTCTTTTTCCCCTTAGCTTTTGATGTCTTCTTTCTCTTTGACCCTGACCCAGTCAACTCCTCCCCAGCTACATCTGTACTAGACCCTGAGCCCTCGAGAAGAACTGGACTAGACTCCCGACCAAGCACCATTCCAGGTATGGTGGCAGTATCACCGGTCACGAATGCCTTATTAAACATGACCTCCAAGCACTCTAAGTTCGCCGGTGGCCCATCTCTGACCTTCGCAAACTCCTTGTTTACCTTCAAACCAAGAAGAAAATGATGTTAGTGGATTTACAAATATTAGCACGTACTAAAAAGAACTTGTAACAAGAACTTACTCCAATCTGTATGTTCCACCACTCATCTGATGCATCGACAGTCTTCCTTATCGGGCATCTACCAAGACCGGTTGCTTTATTGTTCAACTCAACCCATAGCACATAATCTTTCTTCATGAAATCCCACCTATTCTTGAATTGCTTCCTTGTAAACTTTTTCCCCATCCGCTCAAATAATCTGGCCTCTAGATTGTTATACCCAGTTGTACTCAACCAACCGCTCGGCCTATTCCCAGCTATGGTTTCGTCCTTGTAAATCTCAGCAAATGCCCTAGTTGTAAAAGCATCCCAAACTGCCTTTGGGGTTGCCATCTAACGCAATCACAATTTTAACATATAAGCAACAAGTAAAGAATCGTGTGGATTGAATAATTCTGTATGAGCATATCATAATCATAGCATGCACTAACACAGAGTAAGTGGTTTCACATATTTTAAGCAACTTGTCCCGCAGACATCAAAGGAACTACAAGCATTAATTCCCATCAGCTAGATAGCACAGAAATGCTAAACACAGAACCGACCCATTTCATGAGAACAATCAGAATGTATATGCAACTCGATTCTTCAAACAATATTATGTAAAACAAATGTAAAGACATGATAATGTTGGTTCATATCAGCACCGTTAGTTCATTACCATGTCAAGCACACTTTAATCCACACTTTACATACAATCATCCTTCAAACAATGTAAAGACATGATAATGTTGGTTTTTTTTCAACCTTTGCAGTCGACCTGGGCAGGAATGAGCTGAGCTAGGACGACGGCCTGCCTTGGGGTCAGGACGCCGGCACGGAGGGTGGCCGGCGCGGCGGGAGGCAGACCGGGAGCAGATCTGGCCGTGGAGGGACGCGGCCGTGGTGCCCGACAGGTGGACAGACGCGGCCGTGGAGGGTTGCGGTGCTGCGTGGTGGTGTTGGGGGAGCGGCGGTGGTGGGCAAGCGGCGGTGGTGGGTGAGCGGCGGTGCTGCGCGGTGGTGGTGGCCGGCAGTGGAGGCGCGCGCTGGTGCTGGGCTCGGTGGTGCGAGGCGGTTGTGCCCGACCGGCGGTGCTGCGCGGCGGTCCTAGGCACTGGTCGACGCGCTCCTCGGTCGAGGGCCACAGCCGGTCCAACCGCGCGACCGGCGGAGGCTCGCGCCGGTGGAGGCGACCGGCGCTGCTAGGCGGCGGTGGCGGCGTGCGGCTGGAGGGGCGCGACGGGTGGAGGGCCGCGACGATGGCGGCATGCGGGTGGATGGAGGCGAGCGGTGCTGCTGGGGGGCGGTGGCGGCGTGCAGGTGGAGGGGCGCGGCGGGTGGAGGGCCGCGACGGTGGCGGCGTGCGGGTGGATGGAGGCGAGCGGCGCTCCTAGGCGGCGGTGGCAGCATACGGGTGGAGGGCGCGGCGGGTGGAGGGGCGCGACGGAGGCGGCATGCTGGTGGAGGGGCGCGACGGTGGTGGCGTGTGGGGGAGGGGCTCTAGATCTGTCGCTGGGAAGGAGAAAGGGATGGGGAAAGAAGAAAGGGGATCGGGAGCTATAAGGGCATTTCGCCTATAAATAATTCAAGATCGAGGGGCAATCTCGTGCGCAGTAAGGTGCTACTGCGGGAAGCTGGGTCCCTGGAGCTTTTTGCTGTGGCGCTTTTTACACGCGCAGGTGGGCTCGCCTGTTGCAAAAAGTTGCACCAAAAGCGACCTCTTTGGTTTGGCTTCCGCTTTTTTCAACCGAACAGCACCTAAAAGCTGAATCGAATAGCACCTTAGTCTTGGTAACTTTTGCAAATTCGCAGTGGTACTTATATATCTTATAATCCATATTATTACATAAGAATTGCTACTAATGAACCTATATACTCTATGTCTCAATTTCCACCATTAGAACACATTTGTTAGCACTTTTAGACAAAGGTAACTTATTATTTTTTATTTATTCCGAAATGAAAATTACATCTTATGTCTTGTAATTGCATATTTACTTATCTCATTGTATCATTGAGTTGCAGGACTATTTGAGGAACATAGCTTTACATCTCAATTATTATTTTTTATTATTTTTAGAGTGATTTTAGATCTGAACCAAGTGACCAAATCAACGCTCCCCTATGGGTTCGAATCCTTTTAAGTGAGAATTGCTACAATTGATCTGCTACACTCGTGGGTCATCACTTGTCATCGATTGCATATTTTGACTTAGACTTGTGGGTGCACTTAGTTGAGCCTAGTTGTTTTAGGATTTGAACTTTTGAAAATCTGTCTAGTTAAATTTCAGAATTAGAATTGGCCTAAATCATAAAATTTTATAAATTGCCTATTCACCCACCCTCCCCTCTCTAGGAGACATTTGAGGTCATATAGTGTCATGAATTAGCCACGCATCACACTTAGTAATGCATGATTAGGAAGTGTAGGGATGGAGTAGAGTAGAGCAGCCAACCGTCTAAAAATTTATTGTATTTTAGTAGCGAATTATTAGTATTGTTCTGGTTCAAACCTTAACGTATGCCTGAAGGGTGGTTGGACAAAACATATATTGATTTGTCTATTGCTAGTAATATTAGCCTTACATATTAATTCTTGCAAATTCGTAGTGGTACTTTAGATGTCGTATACTCTATGTTTATTACATGAGAATTGAGACTAGTAAATCTACATATCTCATGCCTCACTTTTAGCATTAGAACACCTCCGTTAGCACTTTTAGATATAGGTAGCTGGTTTCTTTTATTCATTCTGAAATTAGAAATTGCATCTTAGGTCAAGTAATTGCATATTTAATTCTTCTATTGCATTGTTGAGCTGCATGGCTATTTGAGAAAGGTAATTGTGCATATTAACTCCCATGTTTCATTTATTTTAGTGTGATTTCAGATCTGAACCAAGTTATCCAATCGACGTTTTCCTGTGGGTTCGACATCCTTTCTCAGTTAAAATTGCTACAGTTGATCCCCTACACTTATGGGTCATCAGAAATTGCCTCCATACGACGGCCACCCGATGTCTTCGCCTCCTTATCTGTCTATCGCTACAGCAAAGACCACGACTACAATCAGTTGGTACACAAGAAGAAAACATGAAAAGGATTAGAAATTTTTTTATTGTCAAACACAATATAATTTCTACATAACCATAAAGACAAGCACACCACACTAGCTCCCACAAGTATTTGAGCCTGCATCGATCCCCTTAACCCTGTCAACCAATTTCTAAGTATATTGGTTATACTACAAGGATGCGGAAGGTTAAAGGCTAGGTATACTACTCGTCATGCAAACGCACTAATCGGGAATCAATGAATAGATGTTGAATAGTCTCTTCTTCATCACAAAAGGAGCACTACCGCATAAAAATCTTTATCTTCAACATATCCTCAGCCGCTAGAGCCATAATTGCCAGTGGCGATGAGCACTACTAAGGACCACTAGTCGCATAAGGGTTGTATACATAGAAACCAAAAATTGTCTAGTTGAATGAAAATCCCATGTGAGCACGTCCCTCTCTTTGTTAAGGGTAACCCCCACTACCTCTTGAACTAAATTATTCCAAGAAATAAGCTTGGGCCCAAAATGGCTCTCTTAAATGAGACACTCAAGAGGACCGTGTTCAACACATCTATGACCATGGCATATTTCTTATAGGTGACATTGTAGAGTGTAGGAAAGCGGTCTTTGAAAGTCTGTCCACCTGTACGGGCATCATCACAAAATCTAACCTGCTCCCCGCACCCAACATGAAATTTGCCAAATTGGAAGAAGTGTTTAATCTTCATGAGGCCAGCCAAAAAGTTAGAATCCCCAAGCTTACCTTTTAGTTGAGATAAAGGAGTACCCCTAAGGAATTTGTTACGCAGTAACTCCTGCCACACCCCTTCTTCATTTAGAAGTTTAAAGAGCAGGCACTTGCTCAATAGACAAATGTTTTTAACTTCTAGGTCCTAAATCCCCAGACCCCCTTGGTTCTTTGGTTGACATAAGATATTCCATTTGGCCAGTCTATACTTCTGTTTATGGCTACTGCTGTGCCAATAAAAGCGAGAACGAAAGTAGTCCAACTTATTTCTCACCCCCTTGGGGAGTTCAAAGAATTTAACATAGGTAAATTGCTGAGACAAAGTTGATCAGAACAAGCCTTCCGACGAGAGCTGCTTGTCCTTCTAGCTACTCAATCATTTTCAAATCTGTCCTCAACACTTTTTCAATCGTTATTCCGCAACCGTCTATGGTGTATTGGAATCTCCTGATAGAGAAAAGGGAAAGAACCTACATCACATCCAAAAATTTGTGTGTAGGCATCGTCGTGTTTTTTGGCTTAGCTGAAGCAATAAATCTCACTCTTGTCAAATTTAGTCTTTGACCTAGACAATTGTTCAAAGACACATGGCAGTAGCTTCATATTTTTGGCCCATTCAATATCATATCCGTAAAGATTAAAATAGCATATGCATACTGTAAAATAGAGAGACCCTCATAGACTAGATGTGGTACGACTCCTCTAATTTGGCCGTCCTCCTTGGCTCTTGTCAAGATGACCGACAAAATGGAGGATAGGGGATCCCTGTGTCGAAGCCCTTTCCATGTTTGGAAGAAGTGTCTCAAGTCTTCATGAACTCTGACACCCACATTACCCCCTTGTACAATATGTTCTAGCCATTTACACTAGACAGGAGAGCATCCCTTCATCCTCATTGTCTGTTGCAAAAAAGATTATTTGACCTTGTTATATGCCTTCTCATTTTGAAAATAACACAATCCAATTTATTATTGTGCAACTCATGGATGGTTTCATGCAAAATGATAACCCCTTCCATAATGCAATGTCCAGCATAAATGTCGTGTGTAACAATCAAGACCTATTAGTATCAACTTTGGTAAAATCTTAAAACTTACATTTAACAAATAAATCGGTCTGTATTGCTGAATTTGGGTTGCTTTGATAAAGATCTTCAGACTTACATTGAACACGCATATCGGTCTGCATTGCTGAATTTGGGTTGCATCTTCTTTTTTGAGCAGCAAGATGATGATGCCAAAATTAAGACCGAATAGAGGCAACATTCCACTACGAAAATCAGCAAACATAACTATTAAATCATCCTTAATTATACTCCAAAAAACCTAATAAAATTCCACTAGGAACCCATCCGGTTCAGGAGCTATGTTACGTTCCCTAGAACATGGCATCATTCACCTTCTGTTTAGTGAACATCTGAGTGAGGATATCATTCTCCTGATCAGGTACTTGAGGAATATCCTTTCGCTTGAACTCATCCATCGAGAAAAGTTTCCTTTATCAAACCCGAATACATTATTTTAATAGTTAGTAATGTACTGCAGGAGTTATACACCGCCATTAATAATATCCTTCTCTTGTTCAAGCTTATACATTGCCGCTAATAATGCCTTTCTCTTGTTCAAGCTCAGTTAGTAATGTACTTTGGAGTTATACATTGCCACTAATAACGCCCATCTCTTGTTCAAGCTTAAAAATACGTTGCTTTCAGCACAATCGTGTAATATATTTCCAAGAGCTTTGTATATATCTCCTACCTATTGATTGTCTCGAAGGTCCACAGTGGCACCGGGAAAATATCCTAGCACTAGTCAAGTCAAGCTCTTTTGGCTGTACGTTTGACATAAGGTCAGGAACAGTACTTCGCCAGTACAGTGTTCCATGTAACCATGCACAGTAAAGCAAACACGAAGGCGCGCACGTTTTGTTCTTGTTCATACTTCGATGCAACATTAAGTCTGTCCGGCCAGCTCGTGATCCATGTGTTAGAAATGTGCCCTGGTAGTAATCATAGGGATGATCATATTTTATTGTATCCATGATTCACCAAATATTTCTTAAATAATATTATTTGTATTGATTAGCAAGTATGTGATTTGTTTGTGAAACTTTGTACTAAGCTTGAATAATTATTCTAAATTGGTCCCTAGTCGGAATTCATATGAGAACACATATGAATAATAGACTAGCATACGTATTGGTTGATGGCCATCTTTCACGGGTCATGGACATAGAGATGTCGAACCAATTATGTAAGCACATATTAGGGAACATGGGGTTGGACAAACCTAACTTGAGACATAATGTGTGTGCTATGTCTTTTGATCTGAGATTGTCGTATGTGCTTGATAAGTGTAATGACTTACTTAGGGGTTGCCAAACGCTACTCCGTAACTAGGTAGTCATAAAGGTTGCTTTCTTGTTTGTTATTAAGCATGATGCAAGGCATGGTCAATCGAGATGGGATTTGTCCCTCTCTGTAATGAGAGAGATATCTCAGGGCCCCTCGAGTGATCGGATCTAGAAATGCATGGCCGTGCTACTTAGGGTTAAAGAGTTAACCTAATAAAGGATTCTGAGACCCGTGATCAAGAAAGAGTGGTCAAGCTTGAGCTTCAGCTTAACAAATATCGTGAGGCAAAGGGAGTTGCATACGTAACATTGTGAAGATTCGTCTGATACGATCTTTACGTACGTTTGTGAGTTGGCACGTTTTGCTAGGGGCCGCTACCGATTAGTGACCGAGTAGGAGTACTCGGGTCATGTCTAAACGTGTGTGAACCTATAGGGTCGCACATTTAAGGGTTGGAGCCTAATTCAGATTAGGATCCAAGTTAGACTAGGCATCGAGTACTAATGGGCCTCTAACGAAGAAGCCCATTTTGGGGACGTCTATATAAGGAGAGGGGATGGACGTGTTAGGGTTAAGCTAATTCAGAATTCCCGAAACCTGACCGTCACTCCTCCCATGCCTAAAGTCACCCGGTCGGATCTAGCAATCCGGTCGAGTGACGTTCCTCCCTGAACGTGTGGATATCTTGGAGGCGTTGCAGCTGCGATGCTTGGACGAACCGTCCGAGAGAACCGCGAGGAGACAAACTGTTCAAGGGAACCCGCGAGGAGGAGAAGGTAATACGACTACAGCTACACCAACGCTACATCGACTCTACTTCCACTACGGGTCTGCACGTCTAGAGGTAACCTCGTGATTTATTACTACAACAATTCCTTATTTACGCGGTAGAAATTTTTTATTTTGCGCTAGTGTAGCCTACCCGTATCCCTTCACCATGATCACCGGCGTGTCGATCGAAGGTGTAGGGACCGGCCTTGGTGGGAATCGCGGCCGTCCAACTAAATAGATCCCTCTCCGTCGATAGTTCTGCACTGGTGAACGAATCGGCTGGATTTTCACTAATTTGTAGTACCCTACATGATAATTAAATATTTTAAAATTTGATTATCAATATGTATAAGTTATAAACAACTATAATATCAAAATGATAATATATACTAGGTTTGTCATGAAATATACTTTAATAATGTATATTTATTTTTTATTCGAATGAACATAGATTTATATAATTAGATAGTCCAAGGGTAACCTTGGGGATTATGTCAATATCTAAAATGATATGTATCATCACACGGAGGAGATAATATTATGTAACTCTTGGATGTAGTGAACCAATCTCCTAAAGGACATCTACAAAGATGGAGTCAGTTGTTGACTCTTCAAACCTTCCATGTCATACGAAATTGATATTAAAAATAAATCATACATTTGTGTAGTCTCTTAATCTGACCTCACATGCATGAAAAGATAGTATTAAATGCATTAGCATATAAGACAATGAAATTGACTCTAGAGCTCATATTCTTCATGGAGTGTGATTCTTCACAATGGATTTATTCTCTCCTAATGTCGATAACTATACTATGTAATAGGACAAATAGTCAATTGACGACGTTATGCCTTTCTAGATATTACAAGTCATATGCACTTGCAAATAATCTTGGATAGTGTTACTTTGAAATTGTTGGTTAAGGTATCAACAAACATCTAGTGATTTCATGAGATAAAGATACTCCCGATTATCGAGACATATCCGGTTTGGGACCTGGCACTATGTGAATTTAAAAGATAATCAAATCTAAGTAATGTATTATATCTCACTCTTGCTATTTCGTAGTCGCTCGAGAATCCGTGAAATCTTAATCAATTTGCTGGCTGTGGGATATGCGACACGATTTGTGCTCCTCTATCACCTTCTTCAACTCAGATGGTTGCTGGCTGTGGGGTGGAGCCGAGGACGGTGAACTCGTCAAAGTGGTTAGGGGTTGCAAGAACAGAGCTAGAGTCAACGTGAGAGCGGCGACAGAGGTGGAGCCGAAGACGATGACCTCACCGAATAGATTAAGGTTCAAAATGGTTAGGGTTTGCTTACCTTTGCCAAAGAAGAACCTGTGCTCTCTAAACACAGAGAGATGGTCGGTGAGAGACTGTGGACTGGTGGTGGTGGCTGATCATTAGGGTGGTGCGGCG
Organism: Stipa capillata; assembly: GCA_019208055.1. Lineage (NCBI taxonomy): Eukaryota > Viridiplantae > Streptophyta > Magnoliopsida > Poales > Poaceae > Stipa > Stipa capillata. The sequence goes on from JAGXJF010003061.1 coordinate 566,963, forward strand.
AGGCGGTGCGGTATTGCCACCAGCCGCAGGAATGGCAAGACAAGCGGTGGGTCAGTGCCGGAGTGTAGGATAATGGGGAAGGGGAGGAGAGTGGCAGTGATGGTGGGTAAGGCTGTCAAAAAGCTCGAGCTCGACAAGCTATTCGAAGTCGGCTCGATCTAGGCTCGGTTTGAGCTCAGCTTGAGCCCCAAATGAGCGACCTCAAGTCTAAACTCGAGCTTGCGAGTCTAACGAGCTCGAGCTAGAATAGCTTGATAAGGCTTGTTTCAATGCATATCTTTGTGACTTTGATTACTTTGTTGAGCCAAGCTCGAACCTACTTGAGCTTTATGGAACTTAACACGTTTTTCATATGAGTAAATATTGTTTTTCTCATCGCACACACTCACTTGGTCAAGTCGAGGTCAAGCCTACTCGAGCTTTTTCGAGTTTACTATATTTTTATATGAGTGGACATTGATTTTCTTTAGTAAGGAGCTTTGTCGAGTGGAGCTCGAGCCTGCCAGCAAGTTTGAAAACTAATTTAGGCTCGCTCGAGCTCGGTTCGTTGAAAGCTCTAGTGGCAAGATGAATAAGAAGGATGGGTGTTGGGAGGAAGAAGAAAAGGTATATTTGAGACAGTCTCACTACTATAGAACGGCTCATCCTGGACGGTTACTGTAGACCGTCTGGGATAGAAGACATTCCAGACAGGCAGGAAAACGACACCGTCTGCGATGACTTTTGTCCGGAAACCAGTGTTTTGGTTGATATATCATCCCAGATGGGTCGTGGATCCAATTTGTATAACCAGATACGATCCCCTACGGATCAAATGATTTTGTAACTGAGCCGTGTTCTTCAACATCTTCTCATTCTTGCAGTTATAGCACGGACAACGTATATGAACAGACTTCCTACTGGACATATCATTCTCAGCCGCTCTTAACAATTCGTTCACGCCACTAATATACTTAAGGTTCACACGGTTCGCATCATACATCCATCTTCGATCCATCGGCACTATGACATACATATAAACATATGTTGACTAATTAATTATCTATGTGATTTAAAATAAAAATTAAACTCATCGTTCTCTCTCACTTGTCCAATTATGCGCAAAACCATCCAAACTAGAGCCATCCAAGCATGCGTATATATTACATGTAAATAAAAATTAATAAACCATCCATCCATACTTATACATCTATTAAATCAAAATTATCTTCTAATAGTATACAATTGCACTAGACCTAGGGTTAGAGAGCAATTAAACTAACTAAATAACCAAATCTACTAACCTATTGCCACACCAAATCAATTATGTCATTGCAATCTTCTTCTCCTCCCCTAAAATCGCCTCAGCAGCCGCCACCAGCCCGACAAACCTAGGAAACCTTAACAGACCTGGGAGCACTGGTTCTGTTATATAGGTGGAGAACTGATTCCAGACGGTTTAGTCACTTAAACCGCCTGTAATGCACCAACACAGACGGCTGAGCAGAAGACCGTCTGCGATGTATTGCTACATCGCAGACGGTTAGTTTCCTGACCGTCTCTGATGTGTTATCGCAGACGGTTTGGTTTCAAGCTGTCTGTGATAACTGCTTACATCGCAGACGGGTGATACCGAGAACCGTCTACGATGATGTTTAGATCCAATGGTCCAACAAATCTATTGTGATTTCTAAGAACGAAAAAAGACAGACAACTGATGTAAAGGTAGATCCATTGTTTTTGTATCTTTTGAATAAAATAGTCCAAGATCACTTGTACCTAGCTTATAGGTACCGGAGATTGCCTTTGATACAGTTCCGTTCAAATGCCTCTTAATACAGGCTTAGAAGTATATTGCGTTTGATACAGTTCTGTTCTAATGCCTCTTAATACAGGCTTAGAATTATATATATTATCAAATGGTTCAATGCAAGAGCAATGTCAGTCATCGTGCAATTAACCAGAATATAGCAGTACTTGGTCGTGATTCACACGACATTCGTTTTGCCAAAATTTGGCTATGCCAAAATTTGGCTATGCCAAAATTTTAGCTTGGGTCATGAGGGGCGCCATCCAATCATGCCTATGATTTGAAGGGTTCCGCACAAATCTCTACGACATACTAGGGTATACATGATTTGCGAGTTTGTTCCTAGGATAAACATATGCCATTTATGAACAAAGTGCAGTCGACCCAGATAACACTTTCCATTTGTTTCACAAAATCATTTTAGATAATACTTTCATATACTACATAATGCAGCTTGCCCCATCCCGATGAATCTTGGTTTCTTTTAAAGCTATGCATCTCGTTCTTGTTGTAGATATATGTACTAGTCACACTATTTGTTTGATAAACATCTAGTATAATTTGTGACGAAATTGTAGAGATACGTACTAATCACACTATATTCTCTGAGGGCCTTTTGTTTCAGAGAAATTTCAAAAAAAAACATGATTTCAATCCTTAGAAATTTTTATGAGTGAATTTTATGTAGCACATGTGGGTACTTGAGTTTAGAGTTGAGGTCAATTTTAATACTTATGCACCTTAAAAAATTCTCAAAAAATTTATAGATGTTCATCGTGTTGGAGTATGCACACCTACGAAAATTCATACCCTACACATCAAAGACAAAAAATTCAACTTATTTCTAAAACAGTGCGAAAATTCATAAAAAAATATAATCAAGAGTGCCATATATAAAAAAGACAAAAAATTGTTGAATTTGTTGTCTTTTTTTTATAGGGCACTCTTGATTATATTTTTACATGAATTTTTATAGGTGTGCATGCCATAACATGATGAACATCTATGAATTTTTTGAGAACTTTTTAGGATGCACAAGTATTAGGAAATTGACCTAAATCATAAACTCATGTACCCATATGTGCATGTACATTTGTGTTCCCCATGTTTTATAGGTCGTTTAATTTGTAGAATTAAAAACCTTATGAATTTTTTCTATGGACCACTTTACACTCAATTCTGAAGAAAAAAATTTCTTTGAGTCCAAGTTCTTAGAATTTTTTTTATGCCTATGACAAGTATGCTATGCTCCTGATTCCTGAAGAAAATTAATGTGTGTTTAGTGTAACTAAATAACTTCTATATGTATTTATCTTTGTGTTTTAATACTTATATATTCTTTCTATTCCTATGTTTTTTTCCTGGGTTCCATAGAGACCCTAAATTTTCTATGGTTTTCCTTTTATATTACGTGCAGAGGAGTTTTTTATGTGTTTTTTAATCCACAGAAATTTGAATCCTACATTTTTCATCGTTTTTCCTCCGAATCTAAGAGACCTTTGATATTTGTAAAGATGATTTCTCGATATTTTTTTGTGTAAAGTTTTGCTTCTTTCCTTAAGTAATAACACTGTTCAAAATATAATCCTCTAAAATATAAGAATATTCGAAACACAAGTTCGAGAACTCACAGGGACCTACTGCATAGTTAGTTACACACCAAAACCCTCCCCTCCGTCCTCTATAAGGCCATCACACATTCCGCGTTAGGGTTTGCCTGGTTGATCGCCGCTACCGCCCCGCCGCAACCCGGCCGTCGCCGCCGGACACGTACCGCCATGGCGGAGCAGGTATCGCTTCCTCGCGCTCTTCCCATCGATCCCTGTCCCGCCTCCTTTCGGGTGCGTCACCAGGACCAGTTGTTGAATTGGCACATCTCCTCTTCTGATTCGGTGTAGCAGTCTCCTACTCGCGTCGATCCGTTGCCCGGTGTGAATTTTGGGTCTTGTGGTTAGATAAGAATAGGATCTATGGCCTTTTCGCGTGGAGATCGATAGGAAATGGCTACGAAATTCGGTAGATTTTGTAAATCGCCTTGCTCCTCTTTAGATTCCGTGAGGTTTTGTGGTGTGAGATGGAATGCTGATAGGCCGGCCAGTAGTTTGGGGACTCTGGACATGCTAAATCACACTATCACAGTGTGGGTTGGCGAGGTCTGTGTGGTGTTGTTGATTTCTTGTTTGCTGCCCATTTATAATTCGATGACATTCTGTAATTTGGGTTATAGCCTTGTTTTTTTTTATGGTTTCCTGGTTATCGCAATGTGCATTTTCCAAAATTTGATGATTCTTTTGGTTTGTGGTAGGGGATGGTCGTAAGATTGGCTTTAGCTGTGTGAAATAAGCTGCATTGTACAGAGTAAAGTTGCATATAAGACTGTTGTTTTAGTTTCTAGTTATGTTTTGTACTGCGAGGCTTGCAATTTTCTCTCGGAATGTGTCAAACTGATGTGGGTAGTTACATGTCAATGCCATGACAACTAGATGCCTGTAGCAGGTCTTATTGTTCATGTTGAAATGTGCATCCATGATATATGAGGGTGTGTTTGACTGGTGCCCAAGCCAACCTTGGCCAAGGCTTTGGTTGCCCATGTTTTGGCCAAGATTGGCAAGATTCCGTTTGTAGTGGGCAAAGTGGGCATGCGCATGCTAAAAAGTTGGTAACCATCCAAACAAAGGCCAAAGTTTTGGACATGGCCAGTAAATTGGTAGGATAGATTTGGGGTACACACCAGGCATACCCTGAACTTTCGTTTTGTCCTTCACGTAGTAGAATTGTTTTCACGTAGTAGAATTGTGTGCTATACATGTGGTGCTTAGAAATTTAGCGCTGGAGTGTTGTTTTTGGCTTTCTTTTCAGCTTTGCAGAATGTAAACTTTGGACATTGGTTTCCTAGTTTTGATGTATGGCATTCTTCCATCTGTGCAGACTGAGAAGGCTTTCTTGAAGCAGCCAAAGGTCTTCCTTTGGTGAGGGCTCTGCTTCTACCTCTTACGGATTATAGCATGTGTATCTTTAACAAAGTATATGTTTGATTTCAGCCCAAAGAAGTCTGACAAGGGGAAGAGGCCTGGCAAGGCAGGTAACCGCTTCTGGAAGAATATTGGCCTCGGCTTCAAAATCCCCAAGGAAGCTATTGAAGGTGCAAACAATATATTTCCTGTGACTGCAATTCATGCACCTTTCTAGTTTGCTGTATATGATTTAGTCCTCGAGGTTTGCACATAAATTCTTATATTTCTAGGATGAACTGTGGTTGCCTGATCTGAATTTAGGTGCCTCTTGGTGACTAGTCAGATGAGCTTCTGATTCCAAGGAAACTTTGAAGTGCTCATGTTGCCTGCTCAAAGTAGTTATACTTGGCATTACAATTTGTTAGCTATTGTCTTTCCATTAGATAATCTTGATAAAAGTAGACATTATTCCCGACCAGGTAGCAATTTGTTTGTTCTGTGAAGTGAGTACATGAAGAAGAATACTTATCCAAAACCTGCTAGGATGTGATATGTACTTGGGAATGCATGTATGTTGTGTGATTACCTGGATGGAGCATTTAGTAGATATGCCACTATTTTGTATAAGAATGTAACCAAGTTATTAATTTACCATTCTTAAGAATGAAATCAAATTATCAACTTATTTATTTCAGGAACCTACATCGACAAGAAGTGCCCATTCACTGGAACTGTTTCTATCAGAGGCAGAATTATTGCTGGAACATGCCACAGTGCCAAGATGAATAGGACTATCATTGTCCGCAGGAACTACCTCCACTTTGTGAAGAAGTATCAGAGGTAAGTAGAGCATCGGAGGACTTCAGGACTATAGGTCATGCTTCTTACCTGCGATGGCATCTGACTTGGAAGGTGAACCCCTTGACCTCACAGGTATGAGAAGAGGCACTCCAACATTCCAGCTCACATTTCTCCATGCTTCCGGGTCAGGGAAGGGGACCATGTCACCATTGGCCAGTGCAGGTAATTCTCTCTAGCTGTCTAACTAATGTATTATTTAGTTCATGTCTTCAGTTCTGTTGGCTCACCTCAAGGTTACTGGAGAATGTCAGGCTTAAAAATTCCAGCCCCGTGCAAGGTCCCTGAAGCTACTCCAGTCTTCCGCTTGCTTTAAAATGGCTTTACAAATCAGGAAAAACATAACTCTTTTGTTTCTGGCATATACTTCAACTTAGACGGGGAAATAGGTTTTGTTTCGTTTTTGATCATTCCCATTGGGGTGGGAACACTTGGTGTATGCATTGTATTGTTAAGGTCATAAACCAATTAACTCAAAATAATATTATTTTTTAATTTTTTTGGATGAAAATGCTCTTATTTCACAACAATGTTAAGAAAACCTTCATTGGTCTGTTTACTAATCCACATTGGGGTTCCAGAGACTGGTGGTTACTATAATTTTACTCTTGACAAAAAAATACTGTAATTCCAGGAACATTCTGGGATCACCAGTCCCCTGCTGGTTTGGTTTCATGAACCATGTAACTGGACTTTTACTGGGTGCTGATTCTTTTCCTTTATATGTTGCAGGCCTTTGTCAAAAACTGTGAGGTTCAATGTCCTTAAAGTCATTCCAGCTGGATCCACAGGCGGCACTGGGAAGAAGGCATTCACTGCAGCTTGAGCTTATCTAAATTGTATAATCTATGAGTAGTTATAGATAAAAGTGTCACTGAGAATTCTTCTAGCTTGGTGTTCTTGACCTCTCATCGTGCGAGCTCTTGAGCCCTCTGCCATTCATCTGAGCATGTTCATGAAATGTATACGTGCAAGTTTTGTTTACATATCTCTGGTCATGCAAATTGTGATAGATGTAGCTCAGTGGTTGGCTGGTCCTATGGCATACCATGGACCTTATTTGAAGCAATAGCATCAACAGCCTGTTTCTTTTCGTCTTATGATGGCAACGTGCATTCTCTTTGTTTACGTCTCTTGTTGGCATTAAGGTAACAAAAATCCACCTTGTTACTGACCTCACAAAGGTTAAAATTGTTCGTTCTTTTTTCTTGTGATTTTATGGCCACACTTTTGCCTTTTCTGACATGACAGACATTGTTTTCACATGAGTGGTATTTGCCAATTGATGTAGTGAACCTCAACCTTTGAAGCAACTACTTGATCAGATCATCTCTAGATTCTGACAGTGACATGAACATTTTTTTCTCATTCATGAAATGCTTCTTTGGTTTACATGGTAGCTGTGGTACGCTGACTTGACAGGCGTCTCAAGCTTGAAGAAAGGTGTTCGGTTGTTTGCAAGGCATGCAATTTAAGCTTCTTCTTAAAGTGCATTTCATCCTGTTAAAATCCCCAAATTCATCTCAGATTCCACAACGCGTAGTGAGCTCAGTTCAGGCATACAAATGGGCGCCAAGGTCATTTCCCTAGCTGCTGCTCTCTCTTGCTGTATACCGGCTGCATTTCTGCTCTTATCTGCTCACCTCAATAGCCCAACCACTTCATTCCTGGGAGCCCTGCTTGATCTTGCAACACCGTCCTTTCCATTCAACTCGTTCACAACTGGTTATTATTTTTCTAACGATCATCGCCGTCGTGATGAATATAACCCGCTTTGCGATGATTTCCCACCGGACTTCCCGCCCCCAGACACAGCGGTGACGTCAATCTTCTGCGTCGACCCCAACGGCTGCTGTGCCTTCACCACAGTGCAGGAAGCTGTCAATGCTGTCCCAAGATTCAGCCAGAAGAGGAATGTTGTGTGGATCAACAAGGGCATCTACTTGTAAGCAAAATTTCCTTAATTAAAGATGCAGTGCTCCTTCCAAAGTGCACAATTGTTAAGTGTGCTGTTACTGAAGCTGCATTGTTGCAGCGAGAAGGTGACAATCCCTACAACCAAGCCCAACATCACATTTCAGGGGCAGGGGTTTGATCTGACGGCGATCGCGTGGAATGACACCGCGAACTCGTCGCATGGCACCTTCTATAGCGCTTCGGTCTCTGTTTTCGCACCAGGCTTCGTCGCAAAGAACATCAGCTTCATCGTAATCACACAGATACTACACATCATGTTTCAGCTAAGTCACACACCTGCACCTTGGGTAGCAATATAACTCTCTTGATCATTCTAACACCAGAATGTAGCACCAATCCCAAGACCCGGTGATGTTGGTGCTCAGGCAGTGGCACTCAGGATCAGTGGTGACCAGGCAGCATTCTGGGGCTGTGGCTTCTTTGGCGCGCAAGATACGCTTCACGATGACAGGGGCCGGCATTACTTCAAGGAATGTTTCATTCAGGGCTCCATTGACTTCATCTTTGGAGATGCTAGGTCACTCTATGAAGTGAGTAAAAGCTATATCTCAAGATTGGAAGACAAAGCACTGAGTTCACTAATTGCTTCTACATGTTTACTTCCCAGAATTGCAGATTGATTTCCATAGCAGATCCTGTGCCTGCAGGGGTGATAACCATCACCGGCTCAGTTACTGCACACGCGCGGGAATCCGATGACGACAACACCGGCTACTCATTTGTCAACTGTAGCATTGGTGGCACCGGTAGGATATGGCTAGGGCGAGCATGGAGACCTCACTCCCGGGTCGTCTTCGCCTACACTTCAATGTCAGACGTCATCGCCTCCGAAGGATGGAATGATTGGAATGATCCTTCAAGAGATCAGTATGCCTCCTAACCGTCAGTGTTAATTCTTGGAATTCAGAATGCAAACTAACATCAGTTTTTGTATGATTTGCAATTGCAGGACTGTGTTTTATGGAGAGTACAAGTGTACAGGTGATGGTGCAAACCTGGCAGATAGGGTGCCATATGCTCAGAAGCTCAGTGATGTGCAAGCATTGCCTTACTTGAACGCATCTTACATTGATGGAGACCAATGGCTGAAACCATACCGTGACTCACTAATATCTGCTTGAAGAAATCATAGATAGATAACAACTGTATCACAGACAAGAAAAAGGAAGAAACTGTACAAAGAACAGTATTTGGAATTTCAGGAATACATTGATTTTGACAAAGATTGGATTGTGCCCTGTGATAAATCTACATTTGAGCAACAATGATAAATAATTCTAAAGGGGCGAAATGATAACCTCAAGTGTTGCATTACAATACTCGGTACTCACACAGCATACAATAAGCTGACTAATATTGACACACTAATTGCAAGAGCTCAAGTCCAACCATCTGATCCCATGTCTGTCTTAACAAAATTTCGCAGGCCTCGCCATTCTTCTATGGAATTGCTCCTTTTGAAGACCTTTACCTAGAATGAGATCTCACTTGGTGCATGGAATGTCCGTCCACGACATATGGCTTCTAGGTTTTCTCCAGCATAAGTGCACAGGGGAGAAACTTCAACACCTGAAGTACAAGCCAGGTTATCATGACAATCAGTGAGTTTCTATCTGAAAAATCTTCAGTTATGGACAATCCTCAAAAAGTTTCCTGACATAAAAACAGGTGGAAAGTTACCTGTCATATACAAGGGCACAGAATGCGTCAAGAAGCCACCTGCAGCAACCAGCCATCGGCTGTGAAGACGAAGCAGCATTAGTCTGGCACTATCAGGGGTGTCGTAAGTTGCACCATTAGCATTCTTTACTGGTGCAAGACCTGAAATTTTAAGTGTCAACAAGCCCCCTGAGATCTCCACTAATGTTTGCTTTCAGGATGAAATAGAAAAACAAAGACAAATTTTAGTTGGAGCAATAATGAATAGAAGTCAAACCTCAAAAAGAGCTGTTGATGGCGAATAGGTGAACACATCAAATATAAACTGTTCGAGCTTTAAGCCTGCTGTGTACCCATGGATTGAAGGAATTTTCTTCTCTGCTAGATGATAACTGGGCACATGGTTTTCAAATTAAGCATAAGCCATGTTGGAGCAAATAGTAAGTTGATACTGAATTAGTACTTGTTGGTTTAAGATATGCATCAATCACATTTTTCAGAGTAATCAATCTTCTCTATATTATCAGGAAAAATTAGCAAGACACTATGTTTCAGAGTAATCAATCTTCTCTATATTATCAATACAAAACAAATAAAGAAAGCCAATTGCATTGGTTAAGTCTCCCAAAGTTGTACGCTCTTCCACCTACGAACATTAAGCTCCATTAATTATGGTAATTAGATATGATTAAACCACGGATTTGTATATATAATACTACCTCCGTTTGGAAATATGTGACGTTTTAGAAAGCGTGCAATCAAACTTTTCTAACTTTGACTACTAATAGGTTAAAAAATATTTAGACCAGTGAGATGAAAGTAGTACCATTAGATTTATCATGGAAAATATTTTTAAAATATAAATTTTCATTTTTTTTACTAACATATATATATATAAAGTAACGGTCAAAGAAGCATATTGGAGACCAAGTCAATGTCTAAAACAACACCTATTTACGAACGGAGGGAGTAATATCTTGGAACAAAAGCAAACATCAGGAATGCATAAAGTGCAAGAACAAAAGAATGCTTTGATAAGAAAACTCACACGCTGTCCCTCTCGAGACTATTTGTTACTTGATTAAGAAAATCCAAACTGAACATATGCAAGCACACCTACCAAAATAGAAGAAACACAAAATTATTAGTGCAGAGGGATTACGGAGATCAGGAAAAGCATACATTGCTCCAACAATAACGAAGGCGTACAGTTGTTTGATTGATTTCAGTAGTCATAGTTGCATCCATTTCACTGTACTCAACCACAGAGAGAGGTCCACCCCTACCACGCTGAACAAATACTCCAACTTTCTCTTGTGGATATGCCTAAACAACACAGCATGATGCTAAATGATCAATGAAGTGCATAATTGGAGTTAAAGAATAACTTATGAATCTGCTAGGAATTGGATATCTGTTGTCATACCTTTCTTACAACCTTGGCAGCAGCAGAAACACCCTTGTAGATGAAGTATCCTAGGAATGTTGGATCTGCAACACGGACCTGTACCTGAGAGATCGACTATCAATTCACAGATTAAACAGGAGAGAAGTTCCATCAAAGATATTGTCAACAAAATGTACTCACCAATACATTATCAACTCCATAGCAATCTATATATTTCACACCTCTTGCAGCCATATCATCCAGCAACCTTTTAGATTTTAGAGCTGAGGCGCAGAAAAAGGAAAAATGAGCAACAAGACTGTAACTAACATCAATAATAGACAACTGATGCATTGTGCTATTATAAAAGATTACCAGCATATACTCCCCCATTGCCATCAGGAGCCCTCGCCACCTGGTTTCCATCAGAGTGTTGCAAAAGACGTCACTATCAACAGAGAAAAGCAGCATTGATCCAATTCTAACACTTGAAATTTTTTCTGCTAGCCCAACCCATAATTTAATTGCAACGAACAAATGTGCCCAACAAGGAAGACAAAAAATATAGTTTAAAAACAAAGCAAGAGAAGAGGCACCTTATATGGTATCTCCATAATAAACCTTCCATCAGGAGAAACACATGGGAGTGTGCCTTGCCAGAAAAAGGTCACCCACAAATAAAGAATCAAGTCAAAGATAATTCTTAGCATTTATATAGGAAGTCACGCGTTGAAGTTCAAAGGAATTTCTGGTCACCAGAAAGAATCATGTATTATCCTTACTTGGTCAGGCTCTAAGCCAAAATATCGATGGCTTTCAAAGAATTTGCGGGTTGCCTCATCAGTAAAGGGGCTAGTCATTATGTACCAGTGGATTTGCACCGTGTTGCCTGGGGCTGCAAGCCATTAACAATTTGAGCATGAGGATGTTAAGCAGAGAGCAAAACAAACAATTAACAGACATTCTCAACTAAATTACCATCAGTAGATTGAGCAGCCAGCTTTTGAACACATAAAATTCGTTCAGCTTGAAGTTGGAAAAGCGACTTCCCGGATGGAAGCCCAATACCTGAGCAGAAATCAGAGGAAAAGAACAACACAAGCCTTAAGTACCCCGACATTCTCATGTTAATTGCATGAAGCCATGAACACAAAATGCAGTAGAGAATGCTTGCAGGTGTTTCTCTTCATATTGACCATGGGAAAAAAAGGAAAACATGGAAAAGTAGGATAACATCGACTTTTCCTATTAGAAATCTACCATCAGAACAAAATAATTATGCCAATAGCTAGAAAGTACTAAAAATAGAATGCATCCGTAGATTTAATTACATAACACTAGTAACACATAGTGAAAGCAACGTGCAAGGACTTAAGTAGAAAGACTTACTGAAACATCCCTTAGGATCAGAACTGCCAAGCCGTGTTCCCTGTCCACAATTGAACACCATAAATAAATACTATAAGAACAATTTCTCTAGTATGCAATACAAAACCTACTAAACCACCTAGGCAAGCTAGGGGAGTCGTTTAGAGCACCTGACCACCAGCCAAAAGGACAACGGCCAACTTTCCTTCTGCAATAGCTTTCAAACCCCTCCTCCACCACCTTTCTTTGTCCTCAGGAGTTCTATCCTCCACCGTCACGACACTCGACTCCGGCACAGGCTCAACAACTGGCACAGGATTTCCTGTGCTTCCAAGCATCATCATATGAGTGAAAACTGACAGAAACCCACATGGCATACTAAGCATGGAAAATGTCTATGGAGGAAAGGCCTCTCACCTTGCGATCTGAGCGAGCATCGAACGATCCGATCAATCCTTGCAAGATCCAGGCTCTGGAATGCAGTTTACAGACTTCAGTTAGCCACTGTGAATCAGCAAAATTTAGTGAGACAATGCATTGCCGCCAATTTCACTTTGTATATGAGAGCAGCTGGATATCTGAGTCCAGGCCACAATTGCAATGCAAAATTGAATCTTTACGCAGGTCTCAACCATGAAAACCGAATCTTCACGAAATTTCCTGCTCATAACCAAATCGCTATTCAGGGTTTCAACTCATACGAAATCTTTGCACAGAATCCCAACATCTTATCTTTGCAGAGCGCAATTGGGGTGGCTCACCTGGATGTCCCTGACGAGGAAGTCGCGCTCCTCCGGCGCGAGCTCGTCCCAGAGCGCGAAGGCGCCCTCCTGGCCGTAGTCCTTGAGCCTCTCGAGCAGCTCCTGCGGCGGCGCCGCGCCCCACCGCCCCGCCGGCGCCGGCGACGCCGGGACCGCCACCACCAGCTCCGACATCTCCGCTCCTCGCGCTCAAACGAGAGAAGCGAGGCGAGGAGGGATTCTTTCTTCGGGAGATTTGATCATATGCCCCTTTTTTTTTGCATTTGATCATTTGCCCCCCTTGTGTCAATGACAGGTGGCCCCGGACCCCACCAGTTATTCTCGGGAGGGGGTAAATGATCAAATGTTCAAAAAAAGGAGACATATGATCAAATCTTTCTTCTTTCTTCGGAGTGATGGATCAAGAAGACACGAGAATGCGAGGGTGGAGAGAGATCCGTGCACTACTACACATCCTGCATCAGGCAAACGATTACTATAGCCCGTCTAGACATTCCCGACGGGCAGGCAAACGATCCCGTCTGTGATGACTTTTGTCTGGACCCTAGTGTCTTGGATGATATGTCATCCCGGACGGGTCGTAGCCGACCCGTCTGGAAAAACTCATCGCAGACGGTGCGAGGTATCACCCGTCTGAGATGTAAGAAATTATTGTAGACAGCTTGTAACTGAACCGTCTGCGATGAAACATCAGAGACGGTCATGAAAGGAACCAATACATCACAGACGGTCTTTTGTTCACCCGTCTGTGATAGGTCATTACAGGCGGTTCAAGTGACTAAACCGTCTGGAATAACTTCTCCACCTAAATAACAGAACCAGTACTCTCAGATCTGTTAGGGTTTCCTAGGTCTGTCGGGCTGGTGGCGGCGGTTGAGGCGATTTTGGGGGAGGAAAAAAGATTGGAAGGAGATAATTGATTTGATGTGGTAATAGGTTAGTAGATTTAGTTATTTAGTTAGTTTAATTGCTCTCTAACCCTAGATCTAGTGGAATTATGTTCTATTAGAAGATAATTTTGGTTTAATAGATGTATAGGCATGGATAGATGGTTTATTAATTATGGTTTAGATGTAATATATACGCATGCTTTGATGGTTCTAGTTTGGATGGTTTTACGCATAATTGGACAAGTGAGAGAGAGCGATGAGTTTAATTTTTATTTTGAATCACATAGATAATTAATTAGTCAACATATGTTTATATGTATGTCATAGTGCCGATGGATCGAAGATGGATGTACGATGCGAACCGTGTGAGTCTTGAATATATCAGTGGCGTGAACAAATTTTTAAGAGCGGCTGAGGATGATATGTCGAGTAGGAAGTCTGGTCGTATGAGTTGTCCGTGCTATGACTGTAAGAATGAGAAGATGTTGAAGAACACAGCTCAATTACAAGATCATTTGATCCGTAGGGGATTCGTAGCTGGTTATACAAATTGGATCCATCATGGCGAACACATGGAGGGGAGCGACGAAGGAATGAGTGGTGAAGAGTTGAATCTGGGGGTTGATGTTGATTCTGAGTCTGATGAAGAGGATGCCGAGATGCGTACCAATGACAACGATCTCGAGCAAATGCTACGCGATGCTGAAGGTAATGACCTTGGTGGCAGGCAATATGATAAATTTCTGGGTCTAATGGAGGACTCGGAGAGACAATTGTACCATGGTTGCAAGGCGAAATATACACGGCGTTCAGCTATTCTGGAACTGCTCAAATTGAAGGCAAGCGCAGGTTGGTCTGACAAGAGCTTTACTGCACTTTTACAACTCTTGGCAGATATGCTTCCCGACGGGAACGAGTTGCCAAAAAGCACATACAAAGCTAAGAAGATTCTCTGTTCACTAGGAATGGATGTACAAAGAATACATGCTTGCAAAAACGATTGCATCCTCTTCCGTAAAGAGTACGAGAATCTACATGTATGTCCGGTTTGTAAGACTTCCCGATACAAGAAGCGCAACAATGCTACGGACGATGACATCGAGGGCAATGAGGAGACGAACAGCATTCCGGCCAAGGTTGTATGGTATCTTCCTATCATTCCTCGCTTGAAGTATCTGTTTGCAAATCCTGAACATGCAAAGAAAATGCCGTGGCACGCGGAGGGGCGTAAAGTTGATGATTGGATTAGACACCCAGCGGATTCCATCCGGTGGAGAAACATCGACAGGAAATTCCCAAATTTTGGTGCGGATTCTAGAAATGTACGGTTCGAGATGAGTACAGATGGATAAATCCCTTTGGTAACATGAGTAGTCGTCATAGCACTTGGCCTGTGGCTCTTTGTATGTACAACCTCTCTCCTTAGTTGTGCATGAAGAGGAAGTACATCATGTTGGCCATGCTCATCGAAAGCCCGAAGCAACTCGGAAATGACATAGATACGTACCTGTCTTTAATGAAGGAGGATCTGAAAACATTGTGGCACGAAGGCGTGGAGACGTGGGATGCAGACAAGAGAGAGAACTTCACCCTACGAGGATTGCTATTTTGCACCATCAATGACTATCCTGCGTACGGTAACCTATCCGGCCAGAGTACTAAAGGAGCAACAACCTGTGGTCAATGCATGAAAGATACGGCCAGTTTGTACCTCAAGAAATCGCGCAAAACCGTATTCACGCGGCACCGTAGGTTTTTGCGTCGAAATCATCCTTACCGCAAGTTGGTTGCTGAGTTCGACGGAACCATCAAAAAAAGGATCGGCTCCACCTCATTTAACCGGGAGACAGGTATACGGAATGGTTAAAGATGTTGATGTTGTTTTTGGAAAGGGGCGTAAATTAATGAAGGGTTTGTGGAAAAAAATTAATACTTTGGGGTTTGCCTTACTGGAAAGAACTAGATGTTCGCCACTGTATTGGCGTCATGCACGTAGAGAAGAACGTGTTTGACAGCCTAATTGGCCTCTTGCTAAATATCCTTGATAAAACAAAGGACGGCGTGAAGGCGCGACAAGACTATGTGAAACTGGGCATCAGGCCTGAGTTAGCTCCGATAGAAATCGAGAAAAGTAGAACCTTCCTCCCACCTACATGTTACACACTCTCTAAAGCCGAGAAAATTGAGCTATGACAGTGCTTGCACGATGTGAAAGTTCCAAACGGGTACTGCGCCAATATCAAGAAGCTAGTTTCAATGCAGGAATTAAAATTAATTGGCATGAAGTCTCACGATTGTCACGTTTTGATGACGCAGATACTTCCTATTGCTATTAGAGGGATTTTACCTAGTGATGTCCGAGATACAATCATAATGCTATGTCAATTCTTCGACAGAATATCACAAAAGGCGATAAGTATACTTGAATTGGATGCTCTAGAGGCACAGCTGGTGGTTGTCCTATGTTGCCTTGAGATGTATTTTCCCCCGTCATTTTTTGATATTATGCCGCACCTCATGACTCACCTAGTTAGAGAGATCAAAATGTGCGCTCCTGTGTTCCTACGAGGTATGTACCCGTTCGAGAGATATATGGGAATTCTGAAGGGTTATGTACGAAATCGCTCGCGGCCTGAGGGAAGCATTGTGGAAGGTTATGCCACCGAAGAGGTCGTTGAGTTCTGTTTGGACTACATGCTGCATGTCAACCCGATAGGTCTACCTGAATCACGACACGCGAGCAGGCTCCATAGTACCGGGGTCCTCGGAGCGAGATCCATCACTCCTGATCGGGACGATCATGCTCGAGCTCATTTCATGGTCTTGCAGCACATCTCGGTGGTGTCGCCATACATCGATGAACACATATAATGCTACGACATCAAAATCCAAGAAAAAGCGAAGCGTGGATCAAGAAACAACATATGTCCCTATTCAACCAATGGTTCCAAGACCGGATCACCACCACGTCGTCATCTGATGAAATGCTGACATGGTTGTCAAAGAAACCGTACTTTACAGTCCGGACATACCAAGGATATGATATAAATGGATACACATTTTATACGAAGGCTCAAGATGCAAAAAGCACATATCAGAACAGCGGTGTGCGGGTCGATGCTTTCAATTCTGCCGGTCATAAGCATTGTTACTATGGGTTCATCGAGGAGATTTGGAAGCTCGATTACTTGAAGTTCAAAATCCCAATATTTCGGTGTCGTTGGGCCCACCTCTCGCACATTAAGACCGACGAATACGATGTGACTACTGTTGACCTGAGCCGTGTTGGCTACGGTACTGAACCATTTGTCCTCGCGAAGCATGTTCATCAGGTATTCTATATGATCGATCCGTCAAGCAAGAGGCGGCATGTCATTAGAAATGGAAAAAGAAGCATTATAGGAGTCGACAATGTTGTTGACGAGGATGATTACAACGAATTCACCGATAACTATTCCGGAGATTTGAGTTTCGAGGCTGAAACCATGGAGGGAGCTGGGTCATACTACCACAACGATCATCGTGAAGGGCTCACTTTCAAAGGGAAGAAGCAAGTATTGTAAATAATTGATATTATTTGTATTTTGAATATTTACTTTCCGTATGCATGAGTTGGAATATTTTGTTCTTGAATGCGGCTGTGTATACCTATTGCTGTAAATTTTCAGAGGGCATGCTAGCATTTCCTGAGGCTAGCCACAATGCAGGTAGCACATAGCCCCTGTACAGACTCATCGCAGACGGGTCAGGACAGATGCCCGTCTGGGATGACGATCATCCGAAACGGGTAATTGTAGTCAACCCGTCTGGGATGACGATCATCCTAGACGGGTAATGGTAGTCAACCCGTCTGGGATGACGATTGGAACTTCCGGGATGACCCTCCGGCTGGGCTGAGTCTCCGAGAGGTCCGGAGGTTAGGTCCGGAGCCTCCGAGATTTCCGGATGCCTCCGGGGTGAGTTTTTCTTTTCTTTTCTCTTCTCGGGTTGCTCTCCGAACGGGCCGCATCTGGCCCGGCCCACCTGTCAGGCCTCGTCCTCCACGTCACTGCCGCCGGTTGGCAATGGTGGACGGCGACTGCCACCGTGGCACGCCTCCGGCCGCCCTGTTTAAGCCGCCGGCACCCCCGCTCCTCCCCTTTTTCCTTCCCCGTGCTCGGAGGGACCACGCCGATGACGCCGCCGCCCGTCGCCGGGAGCTCCTCCCCGATCTCCACGTCAGTGAGACGAGGGTTAGAGATTATGGTAGATTTTTTGGTACGCATAGCAATTTCATTTCTATTATTTTTGCAGGGAATAATGCCCAAAATTAAACTTTAGGGTTTTTTCCCCGAATAAGGATTTGAATATGCCATAACTTTGTACTCGTAGCTCCAAATTTAGCAAATTTTATATATTTGGAATCCTTGTGAAAATCTCTACAGCTTGGCTGGGCTAGCCAATATGCATGTAGCACGTAGCCCCTGTACAGACTCATCACAGACGGGTCAGGACAGATGCCCGTCTGGGATGACAATCATCCGAGACGGGTAATTGTAGTCAACCCGTCTGGGATGACGGTCATCCCAGATGAGTAACTCACTTAACCCGTCTGCGATGATCTTACTACATATACCGCAGGGACTTAGAAAATTTTCAAAACCCCGCGCGCGCACTTAATTCGCATTCCAAATCCCCCCTGTGCCCTAATTCCCCTCCCGCGTCGCCGCTGCCCGAGCCAGCGCCGCCACCCATTCCGCGTCGCCGTCGGAGAAGGAGCCGAGCCCGCGCCGCCGTCGTCTCCACCGCGCCGCCGTCGTCTCTACCACGCCGCCGCCGGAGAAGGAGCGGAAGCAATCTCAGATATTTTTGTGAGGTTTTATACTTCAATTCTTATTGGAATTTGGTTGGTTGATTTTGATGTGCATTAAGTGATATACTAATATTTGTGGGAGGTCCTAGTTTGGAGGTTACATGGGTGCGCTTGCCTAGTTTTGCAAGATGAATCATTTGGTATATGTGTGGGTTGTCATGCTTGTTGTGCTTAATGGTAAGATTAAGGAAATTTTAGTTGGTTGATGCTACCTACTACCGGAGAATCTATGAGAATTATCACTAAAAAATAAATAAGCTGATCAAATGTAATGTATGTCTCTTTGTTTGATTGCTGCTTGCTAGTTGTGAATCATCTACAAAAGGAATTAGCACTAAATAAATAAATTAGCTGACAGTGTAATGCCTGTTTCTTTGTTAGATTTATACGTGCTAGTTATGGAGCTTCTAGGAAAGGGATGGACCACGGAGAAATTGTGAGCCAATTGGTTCTCATTAGAAAGAGGATTTTTTTTATACTCATAGAATTGGACCAACTATACAATCTACTTTTAAGCCCCAGCAATGTAAAGTGAAACAATTATTAGGTTTGAAACTGAATACCTAACTTTATAGAAAGATGCTAGTTGCTTTTAGCTGCTCAAAATATTCTACACTCTGGAAGAATCAGAACACCACATTATGACCCTAGTTTATTTGCTGGTCTTCATTTTTTGTCAGCTTTTATATGACATATTACTTTACTTTATCAAGGTAATATGCAGCATGACAAACCAAACTTGTTGTCGTGCCAATACATTTTTTTGCTCCTTTTAGTACATATTATAAATGAGCACAACTTGGTTGAAATTGCTTTGTTAGTTTACATAGATATGTCGGAGAACTGCTTGGGCCTTGGTGATGGCTCTAGTATTACTCTAATTTGCATACCTCGATGCTAACGGTTCCATGATAATTTGGTTGATCCAATTACTTTAGTAATGCTCATGCTTGCTTCTACTACGATTATTGAATTTTTGGCAATTCTATTGTGATTGTTGCTCGGTTCATAAACATAATTCTGCTGCTATGTATGTTCCTTTTCAGCATTTTAGTTCTCTGATGAGTACTGAAGCTTGTTAAGTTGTTACTGGTTTTGTGTTAAAAGGATTTCCTTCCATTTCTAAGAAGATGATATTACATTGGTTGAGTCTACTACAGGGTGTTACCTTAATCAAATATTCTAAACTTGGCTATTAGAGTAGTTCCACACATATGGCTATATGTGTATCAAATTACTATACTAAAGAACATATGCTGCCTTGCTTTGTTAGTTTACACAGATATGTCAGACGCCAATTCTTCTTCTAATTCGTCGTCGGGGCACTCATCGTTGCCGAACCCTACTTCGGGCAACGATGAATGAAGTACACAAAAAAGTAGTCGGAAGCCCCGAACAATGTCGAAGGCCCCTAGTAGACGTATGGTCATCACGCAAGTGTCTACGAAGTCTGGTGTGCCGATGAAACCAGATGACATAGCGAACAAATTCGGCACATTCTGCGGGATACTTGGGCGGGAGAGGGTCAACATAACCATTACGAACTGGAAGGATATTACCACTGCGAAGGAGGAGGAGTTAATGGCTGAAGTAAAAAGGTGGTTCGAGATCCCACCCGAACACGAAGAACGTGTCAAAGCGTCTGCAATGAAGACCATGGGCAAGACGTGGAGGTCGTTCAAGAGCATCCTGACAACAAATTTCGTACGGACGGGTAAGATCCCGTTTGAGAAGTACGGCTTCTTGGACGAGCAAGTATACAACAGATATGTTGAGATGAAGTCTACGTCAGAAGAAGTGGCGAAGAGTGAACGGCAAAAGGCCCTTCAAGCAAGAAACAAGTACCCGCATAGCCTTGAAAATACAGGATATGAAGGTGCATCGGCGAAATGGGAGATGCAGGATCGATTGGCAATGGAGAAAAATTTACCCCCTCCATTTCCCAGCGTGGTTGTTGGCCGCGCCGCATCCTGGTGCAGAGCACGTGTCAAGTCAGATCCGCAGAGTGGTTTAGCTATATTTCCAAACCCCGCTAACCAGGAAGTGGTCGATCGCATGGTAATATACATGACTATGTACACAATTCTTCGGAACCATACGAGTATCATTTGTAATGTAACTTGCGCGCGTGATCGTTGCAGGTGCAGATAGCTTCGCAAGGGTCACTAGGTGATGATGAAGAAACACAATCATCTAGGACCAAAGACATCCTTACCGTAGCGTTGGGAAACCCGGAGCACCCAGGTCGCATAAGAGGTGTTGGGGTTGCAGTTCCTTGGAGAGAGGGATTCCCTGAGACCGAGGAGCAGTACGAGAGGAGGAAGGCTGCTAAGAGGAGTCGTAGTCAGTCAACAACGACTACGAGAGATGAAGAAGATTTGGAGAGGCGTATTTAGGAGGAAGTCAGGAGGCAGGTTGCGGCATTTAAGGAGGAGTTTAAAGCTCAACTTGCACTCTCTAACATAGATTTGGCGAGCCCCGAAAATATTCGGAGTAACTGCGCATCCGTCGAAGAACCGGGTGAAACATATCCCTGCAACACCATCTCGGTAAGGGGTCATTTATAGGGTTTTTACAATAGCAAGTACATAACTTTGGACTTAATCAACAAGGTACATACTCAATAATTTTGTAGGAGACGACTCCTTGCACGTTGTTGGCAAGGGTAGCCGGAGATGTCTCCCTCGATGCTGCATTTGGGATTGCATATCCCAAGGAGGCGGGGACTCTACTGCATGGTCGCCCCATAGCACCAAACTTTCAAAAGGTGCATGTAGACGACGTGATTGAAGGTTTCAAGGAGCTCCCGCTTGCCATGCCACCAAATGACGAGATCACGGTGCTGCATCAGACGGTTGGCACCTTTATCCAGTGGCCAAAGAGAGACATCGAATTACTTGTCCGGCCTGCCTCTTAGAGCGCATCACACTCTGAGTCAGCTAGGATACCTAAAGTTAACCCTACGATGGAGCTAGTAGCGGCAGCACAACGGGCTGATAACCCAGCTTCATCTCTGGTCAAGTCGGCAGAGCCAGCACCCGCTACCTCCATAGGGACTAAGGAGGTGCTACAGATGAGACTACTTCCTTCACCGGTGAAGCACACTTATGCTAAGGGGACTAGCAATACCGGCAGGGGCAGGAGTCGTAGTAGTGCCCCCAAGACTTCCAAGGGCAGCAAAAAATCGAAGGCACTAGCGATAGTGGAAGAACTTGGGTTTGATCCGGACAGAGTGGATGATGTCCCTTTCGTGCCTCTGGCTCGTTGATTTGTGAATGGACAAGTCTTCGTCACGCCAAAGGACATATTGAACTCAATGGCATGTCAGAGATTGCATGATTGGTATATGACGGCGACGAACAACCTACAGCCTGGCCAAACCATGCCACGATGCCTCAAAGTCGCTTTCAAGGAGGAACACCTTTTCCACCAGGACATGGGCGAGTTGTTCTACTTGTACTTTGAAGACCTATTCGAACTCTTCAACCTCGACGCCTTGGAGCAGAACCTACTGAGATGCTGGACATTGTAAGTCTACAACTTCTCAGTCAATCAGTTTTCTCCATACCTATGCAACTTAATTAAGCCGTGACATGATTTTCCATTTTACATAGATACATGCACACTGAAACTAGACTTAACAAGAAGCCTATCGGGTTCATTGACCCGGCAAGGGTGACTTGGAAAAATATTAGAGACAACAAAGAGCAAGTTCTGGAGTATGTTAAGCATGCAATATTGTCCCAAAAGGATAAAGAGTATATCGTATTTCCCTTCAACCCAAGGTAAGTGTTGCATCGCATCCAATACTTATAATTTCACCATTATGCATATAGCACAAAGCTGATTTGGTAGTACGTCTATATATATGCAGCTACCATTGGGTTTTGGTCGTACTTGTACCAAAATAGAACAGGGTTATATACCTTGATTCCTCGCGAGATCCTTCACGCGACTTTGGGCCGATTCGCGACGTACTTGACCAGGCGTTCATCGATTACAAGGCTCGTGGAGGGAGAAGTGGCAAAGGGTCCAAGTTGCGACATAAATTTGACTTTCTGGTACATATATATCTATTACTATGTTAATATAGCATATTGACATGCTTCATAATAGATTCTTCTTAGCTAACGTATATTTGTTTGTTGTTTTAGTGCAAACAACAACCCAAGGCGACAAACCTATGTGGATTCTACATTTGCTACCACATGGAGGTTATCGCGGGTTTCGCTAAGCGAAAACTAAATGAGGCGTGGAAGATTGAAAATACCATAATTGATGAAGCTCAACTCAAGTGCATTCGAGAGATTTTTGCCTTCTTCATCAATACACAAATCATCAATCCCGATGGCGAGTTCTATGGTGGCGGCTTAGCATAGTAGCATTGTCTTTCATCTATGTACTTAGCACTCTCTTGCAACTTTCCTTTTAAACATTGAAGTATGCGATTGTTGGCAGCGAGCTCTCAATTCTGAACGGTGTGACTCATTTCTAGCTAGCAATTGTGAATGTATATATCATGTCTAAGTATGCGATTGTTTCAGTGTATCACTGTCTGTGAATGTATCTATCTGTATCTGTGTTAAATATGTGAATATTCTGTGCAATATATATCTGCTGTTTCAGAGGGCATGGCTAGCAATTCCTGAGGCTAGCCACAAAACAGGCAGAGTTATGCCCTCTGTACACACCCATCCCATACGGGTCAACAGTTAAACCCATCTGTGATAACAGTCATCCGAGACGGGTCAGAGATATTACCCGTCTGGGATGAATGGTTATCACAGACGGGTGGTTGAGTCGGCCCGTCTGGGATGAATGGTTATCGCAGACCGGTGGTTGAGTCGACCCGTCTGGGATGAATAGTTAGCGCAGACGGGTGGTTGAGTCGACCCGTCTGGGATGAATGGTTATCACAGACGGGTAGCCCACCCGTCTGCAATGATCTGTGTCATCACAGACCACCAATTTCAGACGGAGCGGCCAACCGTTTGGGATGCTTGTTTCAGTCCGTCTCGGATGGGCCGTTCTGTAGTAGTGGTGATTTGGTGATGATGATGATGATACGATCCAATCTCGGGGCAGTTAGGATGATGGTTACTGTGATTGGATCATTGGCATGTTTTGTGTCAGCGTGGGATGAGGAGCGGTGCTCTTGCATATGCCTGCCGTGTTCCCATTCTTTATTCCTGCCACGGAATTTCCAGTTCGGTCCAACTTTCCATAAACTCTGTCCGACTCCTTAAAAGCGGCGGTTTTGTCTAAAGATGGATTAATGTTTTAAAACTTTAACTACTAACACTTTTTATAGTTTTAACATAAATAAAATTTGACTATAACACTTTTAATAGTATAGATACTTATGCGTCAATTTATCTAAAAAATCATTTCATAATGCTATTAGGTGTAACAAATATATTAGCGCTTAAAATTATGTTTCAAAAAATGTGTCAATGTTTAAAGTGATAAATCTCGTTTGATTATAAGCCCGCTATATGCTTATGCGAAGAAATATCAAATCTAAAAAAGCTAATGTCCAATGTCTATGTATGTCTATATTAAATGACATGTTATAATCACTAAATTTTTTCTAATGCATTAAAATAGGGTAGAAAGTACAAGCAAAGCAAGAACTAGAGATCGTCCAGCAAAAAAGAACTAGAGATCGGTAGTACTATTGTGGAAACATTAAAAACATACTATCGTTGTTTCCTAATACGTTTCTATGTAACAAATTTTATACAATAATAACATTTTTTAGTAATAGAAATATTTTTATTATACAACACTACTAAAACTAAAATCAGACTAAAGATGTACTCAAGTCCAGCTGTTGCGGCGCTCAACACCAACCTGGCCGCTTCGCCTTTATGTTCTCTATCTATTTATGATCTGGAGTTCTTGATGGCGCAGTTTGTTTTGTTCTTTTTCGTTGAGATGCTACTGGATTGGTGATCCCGTGGTATGTAATATACTTTCTCTATTTTTAAATAGTTGGCCAACTTTAATCAGTCAAATTTAGAATACTTTGGCCAATAATATTTTAAATATTTAGTTGAATTATATTAAAATAATATCGTCAAATTTTCCCTAACAAATATTTTTGTTACCCTACGTTTCCATACCATTTGATAAATATATTAGCACAAAACAAACGGACAATAACTTCGAAAACCGTGTAAAATTAAATAGGGCTAAGCATTTGCAAATGGAGGGAGTAATACGGTGGTATTGTTTATTGGATTATTGCTTCGTGCAGATGAAGGTGCAACACCGATTTTACGCTTAGCTATGAAACATCCTTTTGCCTTTTACGTAGGCGAGGAGTCCCCAAACACCACATCCTTAAACATGCTTAATCAGACAGAAATCATCTCATTTCCAGGCTACCTCCGGGCACCACATTTTGCCAGGCATGGAGTCCAACGAAGCAACCAAACAAGCCCTAGCCCCGTGCGCCAGGAAAGGGGCCAGACACGGGCCTAGATTGGATTTTCATAATCGAAAACAGTATTTAGCCTTGTTTGCGATACGACTGCAACATAACAGCTCTAGTGATATCATTAATTTGCTCACTATGCACTCGCAAACAACTCATTTCTTCAAGACACCCTCTAATATCAGCATAGATCCACGTCCATGAAATCGTGCAAGGAACGCTTGCTTGGCCTTCTGATGTGACGCTCGTCGTGCGTGACACCGATGATACCCTATGCGATGGCACCCTGTGTTCTTATAGAAAACTGATTGGAATCACAAAACGGAACACGATTATTTTACTCTCTGAACTCTCACAGATTCATCAATTCGTTCTCAAACTAGTAACAATTACTGCAAACATAAAAAAGCAAGAACTACAACATCATTGCGAGCCCAGCAGAAATAGAAAGACAAGCAGCCAATCATAGCTACATCAAATATTCAGAATTATTACAGTGAAGCCAAATCTGAGCGCTACAGAACACTTGAAAAATAAGTAAAGCACATCACTTGCAACAGTGTATTAGTGAATCGGCCCTGATGGTACAGCAGATGAAATTTACCAGGTAACTGCACAGAAAGCAAAACAAAAAACACAGTTGTGAATCATCTAAATACAATATCATCTCCGCTAAGCCATTCTGATCCTACGACAGGCAGCATCCAGTGGGATGTACATATTGTCTAATAAAGTTAGAACAAGCTACAGGTCATTTTTACAGCACATATCATTGCTGAGGGATCAGGAATTCACAAGAGCGTTAACAAGATTAAGAGAATATGCTTCGGGCTGGTCTCTTAGCCTTCCCTCCGTTCATCAGCCTTTTGCAGATGCAGATGTTCTTCCGTTTTTCGTTCCAGGGAAATCACTGCTGAGGGAAACCAACCACCACTGTAGAACCTATCTGATGGCTTTGGCACCGGGCGGCTGGCATGGTCAACTTGAGTGTGTTTTCTAGTATTGTCAACAGCGGAATCAGGGTAATCTGGTGCTGCGCTTTTATTCAAGTCCTGTTGTAGAGGGAAGTAGTCTGTAACAGCTACAGTTTTATTCAAGTCCTGTTGTAGAGGGAAGTAGTCTGTAACAGCTACAGTGTCATCCAGAACAGGAACGTCACCCGTGAGGGTCTTGAATGCAAACTCAATGCATGGATCTGACCAGCGTATTTCCAATAGAGATGGAGGGCAAACCCAGATGGGTCAGCAGTTGTTCCAGGAAGTGCAGCCTGTGTTGGCAGAGCAGACTCTTGGGCTGGCACATCTTGGCATTGAACATTTGCTGAAGAGGTTGCAATAGGTGTTGCATCTATTTGCATGGTATCCGACGACTCCTGATTTTCAAAAAATTTCCAAAAGCACGTGACAGGTGCTCCATCTTCCCGCTCAGGAGCCAAAGAGAAACCAGATTGCTGCATCGGATTTTTAGCATAATTTGGCTGCAAGTATCTGGTGTTGTTTTCTCGAATAGTCTGTATTTGATTGACAGTTAAACCTTCGATCAGCTGTGACCGATTGGTAGTATGTTCCTGCATAGTATGTATTTGATCGACAGTGTCAGCTTGGCTCAACTGACGTTGATTGGCAGTGTTTTCCTGGTTAATCTGCATGTGATTCACAGCATTTCCTCGGCTCAGCTGTGATTGATTGGTGATGCATTCTTGCGTTGTCTGTATTTGATTGACAGTTAAAGCTTGGATCAGCTGTGACCGGTTGGTGCTGTTTTCCTGCATAGTTTGCAATTGATTGACAGTGTCAGCTTGGCCCAACTGTAGTTGTCTGGCAGTATTTTCCTGGTTAACCTGCATGTCATTCACAGCATTTGCTTGGCTCAACTGTGAATGATTGGTAATGTAGTCCTGCGTGGTCTGTATTTGAACGACAGTACCTGCTTGGCTCAACTGTAACTGATCGGCAATGTTTTCCCCGATTAGTCTGTATTTGATTCACACTGTCTGCATGTCTCGGCTGCAACTGTGAGCGATTGGTACCGTATTCCTGTATAGTCTGCATATCAACGACTGTGTCTTCTTGGCTCGACTGTAACTGATTCGCAGTATTTTCCTGACTAGTCTGTTTTCTATTCACAGTGTCTATTTCACTCAGCTGTGGGTAATTGGTAGTGTATTCCTGCATAGCATGTATGTCATTGGCACTGTCTGCTTGGCTCGACTGTAACTGATTGGCAGTGCTCTCCTGATTGGTCTGTATTTGAACGACAGTGTGTGCTTGGCTCGATTGTAACTGATTGACAGTGCCCTCATGATTGGCCTGTATTTGAACGGCAGTATCAGCTTGGCTCGACTGTAACTGATCGGCAGTGCTCTGCTGATTGGTTTGTATTTGAATGACAGTGTCTGCTTGGGTCAAATGTGACTTATCGGCAGTTTTTTCTTGAATAGATTGCACCTGATTGACAAGATTTACACTGATCGGTTCATCTTCAGGCTCAGTGTTTCCTTCAGGATTAACCTTCAGTGCAGCTAAGCGGGGTGATGCTCGGGGAGGTGTGGCAATCTTCTTTTTAGGCGTGGTTTTACGCTTCTTGGGTTTCACCTCTGCATTTGGCTCTTTTCTTGTAACAGATTTCTTCCCCCCTGAAGGACGCTGTACAGAGACCAGTCGCACATACTCGTGTTCCAAAGGATCAACCTTGTTGGCATATCTTCCCATTCGTTTTATGCCCTCAGACTTTGGTAACATCGTATTTTCAGTAGATGGACTGAACAGTTCCTCCCACGGTAGCATGATGCCTTCTGACGTTAGTATTCGCATTGAATAGCCTTATCAGCGGTTCCTGGCCTTGTGTGTTCTGATGATGTTCTTGCCTGATTTTCACAAATGATCTAATAAGTTGTGATCATCAGAAAAAGAAGAAAAAAGAAAAGAAAGTGATGTTAAGTAATATTTTGTTTAACCCATCTCCTAACGTTTCATGTATGATCTATCTAATGAAAATAAAATTCAGAAAGCAACGAGTTTTATGATCTATCTGTGATCTACACCACAAGGTGCATCAAAACTCCAATTCTCTGCACATGCAGCACAAAAGGAGGTGCATTTCTAATTTCTATGAGGGGACAAGTAGGATAAGAGCGATTGGTACGTGGCAGATGTGCATGACCTGGAATGCATCACATGGACTAAACTTGACAAACACGAATCAAGATAGAAAGATTCAACTTGAGGTGTGCATGGTAATCATGATATCCACCTAGCATTTGTATTCCTTCAATGTTCTAATGGAACAAATACGCAAGCTACAGCAAGTCAAAACAAGAAGCGCAACAAGGAACTCACATGAGATTGCTTTTCTGTAACACAAACATCCTGGATAGTTCTCTTCTTTGGCCTAAAACTGCATTGATAGATGTCTCCTGATTCAACATAACGGTGCACATCCTTCAGAGAGCGAAATTCGTAACCACTGACTGGATCAATGTAGTACTGCAGAGATCAGAAGAATTAGAGGTAGAACAAGAATGTGAAAGCAAAATTAGATTTATGTGAGGCATTCTATACAGAGAAACTCAAGTATATCTTCAAACAGTATGTAGACAACTCAGTAAACGGTTAAAGCAACTTGTTATCCCCATCAGATACATACTATAACCTATTCAAATCCTCAACTTCTTGGGGAGTCCTTGAGAATGATGGGACTAAAAGTGTAATCGTTAACGGCTTAAAGGATATTTTTACCGTAGCAATTACTATTATGCAGGTGCAGCATAAAAGCATGCTAAGAGGTAGGGAAGAGTCAAAGCTGAACTATGATTTCAGCAGGGTGAGTTCAGAGTGAATTTCTTTTGATGAAAATGGGGTCTGGATCCCCTTGAGTTGGAACCAACTCTACCCGGTGGAGTTCTACAAATCAGGACCCTCCTTTTTCTCTTGTGGCCTAGATAATCCACCTAACAACCTCTCCTAGTAATTATCTGATTTAGAGGGAAATTAACTTACCTTTTTAGTTGTTCCCTCCAAACAACATTATGTACTAGCAGAGATGACGTCCTTCTTCCTTACGCATACATGTGTTGCCTTTCTCCCCCCAAAACTCTAACCTGTGATTCCTTCCTGCTGCTAGTACAACAATGTACCAACAGACAGATCCTTTTTCTTTGCCCTTTTCTATCTACAACATGGTCATGGAGTCTGAACGTGGAATCAAACACCAACCTGGAGCATGCTAACAGCCACAGGAAGAAGACAAAGGGGGGAATCCCAAGTAGCTAAAGGCGCGGAGAAACCTACAAACAGCCCTCAACGCGCTGGTGCGGGTGGCAAAGCCCGGCATGCCGGGAAACTCGAGCATAGGCGTCAACGCCAGTGTGACGCGGTCCAAGCAGTCATTCCTGCCGCCATCAGCCGGCGCGAGCTCCTGGTGGCACGGCACGCTCGGTCAAGTAGGAGGAACTGCACTGGGTTTGTAAGCATGAAACTTTACATAGCTACAAGATGGTGGCTGCCTTATCAAGTGGGTTGTGGAGGTATTAATCTAGGCCATCAGAGGAAATGGAGGGCTAGGATTTGTACAAGTCCAGCGGATGGAGTTGGGCCCAACTCTAGGGGATCTGGACCCATGAAAATGAAGCACAATAGAGTATTATAGTTGACTAGTAGTACAACGTTAAGCAATATATTTTGACATGGATGCTAGGGATACATTTGTTTCAATTCAAATGAAACTAGGTTCGCCAAAATGACTTAGATATCTACATAATGTTGTAAATAGAAAAGACTCAAAAATCAAGCGAAAAAGGATCATTGCAGCATACCGGATCAGTTCTTGTTATTTGATCCACTCTTTCTTGGCCTGTCTTCTCTCCACCATCCATCAGGCAGCCCCTTAATGACTAGTTCATCCTTGCTCTGAACCTAGTAATGAAATAAATATAATGACTTAGATATACTGTCTTCGATAGAAAGGAACAAAAGGGAAAAGAATCACTACAGCATACCAGATCAGTCTTGTGATTTGATCTATTCTTTCTGGACCTGTCTTCTTTCCACCACCCATCAGGCCCCTTCATGACTGGTTCATCCTTGCTTTGAACCTAGTAAATAGTAATGGAATAATTATTATGGCTCAGATATAGTGTTTTAGACAGAAAAGGGCAAAGAAAAAGGAACATTGTGGCATACCTGATCACTCTTGTGATTTAATGGATTCTTTATTGGTCTGTCTTCTTTCCACCAACTTCTGGCCCCTTAATGACTGGGTCATCCTTGATTGAACATAGTATTGAAATAATTATAGTTACTTACATATAGTGTTTCAGATACAAGCAAGAGAAGCAAGGCTCCTTACAGCATACCAGATCACTCCTGTGATTTGATCCATTATTTCCTGGACTGTCTGCTTTCCAACATCCATCAGGCAGCTCCTTAATGACTGGTCCGTCCTTGCTTTCTACCTAGTAATGAAAATAGAAGTGGTGATTTTTGACATATACTTGTCATGTGCACAACAAACAAATAAGGAAATAAGTTAGAGATTTGCATACCTTGATAGATGGGCTTCTTCTAACGAGCCCACTTCGTGTTCTAGAACATGAATCCTCGTTGGAATCCATAACGATGTTTCCTCTAACAAGCCCAATCCGTGTTCTAGAAGATGAATCTTCATTGGAATCCATAACGATATTTCCTCTAACAAGCCCACTTCGTGTTCTAGAACATGAATCTTCGTTCGAATCCATGACCATGTTTCCTCCAACAAGTCCACTTCTTGTTCTGGAACATGAACCATCCTTGGAATCCATAACGATGTTTCCTCTAACCAGCCCACTTCGTGTTTTAGAAAATGAACCCTCATTTGAATCCACAATATGTTTTACCCTAACAAGCCCACTTCGTGTTCTAGAAGATGAACCATCATTTGAATCCATAACATTGTTTACCATAACAAGCCCACTTCGTGTTTTCGAACATGATCCCTCGTTGGGATCCATGACGTTGTTTGCCCTTACAAGCCCACTTCTTGTTCTAGAACATGAACTGTTGCTGGGATCCATAATGCTGTTTCCCCTTATAAGCCCACTTCGTGTTCTAGGACATGAGCTCCCACTGGAATACATAATGATCTGTCCAATTACACAACAGTAACAAAAGCATAAATTGTCTTGTAGTTGCAGAAGGAAATGCTAAAGTCATCCAGCAAAGATGATGTTAAAACAAATAGACTTGTATGAAAACAGATACTTGTTCATCAAAATTGTAGAATATGTGATGATGATAATGTTGCCAGACTATCTCTCAAGTATGAAAACTCATCTTGTAAAATACTGCTAAAAGCAAGCTCTTACTGAAACACAAAATCTTGTTCATTAAAATTGTTGAATTAGCGATGGTGATAATGTTGCAATTCTGTCTCTCAAGTATTCAAGAGTAAATTAGAAACCTACAGGATACATAAGTTAATTTTTATCTGATTAACTGAGAAGCAGTTCAAGTTGCTTTGCTTTAGCAGTTTAACCTTGCTTCTGGCTACTCTTTCCAACCTCTGTAACGGAAAACATGATTGCAACCTTACATAACTCCATTCAGCCCTTTCTGTGGAAAAGGAAAGTCATACAAAGATCATTAAAATAGACTTATTCTTCTCAGTTGCTCCTTAATACTGCTAAGAGTGGTACACGTACATAGGATGACTTGGCAAATATGGCCTATCTAGGATGACTTGTGGCCCATAAGTCTCCTGTATATATCTCTATAGCTAATGGAATAAGATGTACAGTTGTCAATACCAACATTCTGTTCTCTTTCTCCAACAAATACTAACCAGGTAGACCGGGAGATCAATAAACTTTTCCTTTTCAAAAAAAAATTTACTAACTAGGTAAAATGTTTTCATGTCTCTAACTGCCTAAGAATCTACTCCCTGCAGCCAATTAGTTACATAAGGAAAATCTGCAAATGATCATCTCAATATTCATAAACTCTTTTTATACAGCAACGATTTTCTGATGAATGTCGATCACCATACCTTCCTATTGATGTGTAACTAATTTTTCCATAGTGTTTAAGAAAGAGCCTCATCTAACAGAAGATGCAGCATAAATGAGAAATGACTAAATTGTTATTGCACAACACAATAGATCCAACTAAAACCAAGAAATAATTTTAAGCACGCAATCACCCAAAAAAGTGGTGGCTCTCTGTGGAGACACCATGAGATGACACACGACATGGAATGTCGTCACAGGATCCACCGAGACATGGGCCATCATCCATTAGGCATAAGGTAACTCAGAAACCCCAACAGTTGGCCTCAAAACGAACCTGGACAGAACGCTTCCTTCTGTGATCAGCGCTTCAACCCCCATGCTCATCTCATCTCCGTCTATCCATACACTACACTACCACTAAGGTGGCCATATCACCTTAAAGTCACACGGAGAATAGCCAACTAAATAACCAAGACACCCCAAGAGCGGCACTTCAAAAATTGCTACTTAGGCACCACCAAATCGTCGGATCAAACTGTAGCTTTCAGCGCGAGGAACATGACCAATCCAGTCTCACCAGTGGGACTACATGCCAGTTTTATATCACCGAACACAGACCTTCATTTCTCACACTAATCGGTACCCATGTCCCATGAACGCTGCAAGAAAATTAGAGAAAACATGAAAGAAGCATAGGATTTGGTTTTAGGACCATAAACTGGCCTTCCTATACAGCTTCTATCACAAGGAGTAACAGTAGACAAGAAGGTCAAGGGAAGGATCAGACAACGGCACACCGAGCTAGACATTTACTCGAATTACTGGACAAAATCACACTCCGACACCAAAAACTCCATCTTTTCCCCCAATCTCCAAACCAACCCAGCACAGCACCACCGAATCCCCAAACGGGGCAACCAAAACCCCACACGAATAACCGAATCAGACACACCGGAGGCCAGAGACCCCTACCAATCACCAGCAAACCAGCCAACAAGCCTACCCACCATCTCCGCCCAGAACACAATCAACAGACCCCGGAAATCAATCAGCCCATCGCGCGCAGGCGGGCGGGCGGACGGGGCGAGGGGAGGGGAAGGAACAGGACGGAATCGAGGAGGACGCACGTACCGTACCTGCGGTCGCGGGAACTCCGCTCCGGGGAGAGGCCGGCGCCCGGCGGGGACTAGGGTTAGCGGAGGCAGATAGGGGAGGAAGTGGGGGAGTGGGGAGAGAGGCTTCTCTGCGAAGAAGACGAGGCGGGGAGTGGGGTGGGGTGGTGTGGTGGCTCGGCTCCGCGACACGACACGGGACGCACGCTTGGGTTGGCTTGGCTTGGCTTAAGTCGCGGTCTCACTCTCTGACAAGAGGGGAAAAGAAATAAATGAGATTGCTTGGCTTGAGGACTTTTTTATAAATATTATTTTAAAATTAAAAATTCCAAATCTGGACGTCTAGACTCAAAATTTACAAAAACTATCACCCTGTCGGCTAACCGTTAGCCGACAACGCTCTTGTCGGCCACCGTCGGCTAACAACGGCGTTGTCGGCCAACGGTTGGCCGACAACGCCGTTGTCGGCCGACAGTCGACCGACTTCGGCCAAACGTCGAGTCAGCCACGCTGTCAGCCCAAAAAGTTGGACGACAAGGCTAACGCCAGCCCCTCTAGCGTGTGGCTGCGAGAGCAAACGCCACTGTCAATGGCGTTTGCACTCCATATCAAACGCCAGCCCCTCTGGCGTGTGACTGCGAGAGCAAACGCCACTGCCAATGGCGTTTGTACTGCATACCAAACGCCAGAAGCAGTGGCGTTTGGACTGCATTTTCATAAAACATCTAAAGATGAGCTTACTTCTGAGATTGTCCACCGAAATATAATTGACATGACGAGCTTTCTGGAGCAATAATTATGTTTCCCAACTTAACATTTGGTTTATTAAGATTTAATTATATGAACTTATTGTTTATTCTTTGAAGCATAAGAAGTTAATTCCTATTAAATTTCAAGTTGATATTTCATAGAAAATTTAAATTTTTATGCTCCATAAAGACATCCGAAATATGTAATTGATTATTGTTTCATTTTTTGTAGGCCAACGCTTCTTGTTGCAGACACTTCATTATGGCGTTCTCAGTAGGAGTGGCCCTAATTGCAGGGTTCGTCATCGTCCTTTAGAGTTGTTTAGCGTGGTACAAATTTGTTGACTATTTGATGTTTGTATTTACTTTGCAATATATGCCCTAATATCGAGAACTTTATTATAAGACTTTTATTTCTAACTGACAAATAATATTTCTGTAGTGTTTGCTTGCAGGTGGTTATTGGGTGTAAACATGAGCCAATAGTTGGTCCTTCTCTTAGAGATTGATATATGCTGTACTAGCTAGTTTAATCTCTATTACCAGAAGATTTAAATTTTGTGGTGATTACTTACCGCTTCGAGAAGATTGAAATTTTCCAAACGCCACTGCTTCTGGCGTTTGATATGCAGTGCAAACGCCGTTGGCAGTGGCGTTTGCCCTCGCAGTCACACGCCAGAGGGGCTGGCGTTTGATATGGAGTGCAAACGCCGTTGTCAGTGGCGTTTGCCCTCGCAGCCACACGCCAGAGGGGCTGGCGTTAGCCTTGTCGTCTAACTTTTTGGGCTGACAGCGCGGCTGACTCGACGTTTAGCTGAAGTCGGTCGACTGTCGGCCGACAACGGCGTTGTCGGCCAACCGTTGGCCGACAACACCGTTGTTAGCCGACGGTTGGCCGACAAGAGCGTTGTCGGCTAACGGTTGGCCGACAGGGTGATAGTTTTGTAATTTTGAGTCTAGACATCCAGATTTGGAATTTCTAATTTTAAAAATAATATTTATAAAAAAAAGTCTTGGCTTGAGGGGGTATTTGATTGAGCTTTTCAGCAGCTTTTCACTAGAAAAAGCTACAGTCCAATCAAACGGCTAGATTTTTAGCAGTTTTTGTCAACAGTAACTGTGGGCCTTGCAGTATAAATTCAGCTATTTAGAAAAGCCTTCTGCTAGCTTTTTGCAATGTGTTGAAACTTCTGTGTTCATTTTCTAAAATGCTATAGATGGTTTGGATAAATCAAAAGCTATATGTTCACTTTTCCACAGTTACAACAGTTTTTTCAGACAGCCAGCCAACAGCAGCTTTGTCAACAGCCACAGCCCAACCAAATAGGCCCAAGTCAACACCAACGCAGAAACAGTCGCTGTTCACCTAGCTGCTTCTTGCGCCAAAATATTGTTAAGATTTTTAGCATTTCTCTATGTGGTAAAGGGGAGCCGGTTCCGGCGAAAGTTGAGCCGATCCGTGCGAAATTTTTAGAGGGTTCAAAAAGACCTTCGCTGAATGGAGTTATTTGAGAATGATGCTGCTCCGGTATCAAATGTAGCATAAACTACTTCCTTTTGTCTCACAAATACATCAACTTTTACCTAAGGTCTTTTTCAAATACTTGACATTTTCTCGATCTCTAAGCAAAGTTTTCTAACATTAGAACAAAGGGGCACATCAGGGAGCACTCCTAGTGGCACCAAGTTAAGCATGATTTTTTTAAATTGTGTATCTTTCCTTCTCGACTTAGGTTGTTTTTTGTGTTGCTTTTTGTGACTAGTCGTTTGTTTTGCCTTTTGCGTTACTTCCTGCTATTAGTGGCTTGGTGGGTGGTCTTCCGTCGACCTTGCCCACATCACCCATCTCCTCTTCCATGTCGATCACTCTTCCTCTCGCACCTCATCGCCTCCTCCGGTCCTTCCTCGTGCCCCCTCCTAGTCAGGCCTTTCAGCGGACCATGTCGTCCAAGATGAAAGAGTTGGTGGTGGGAAGGGAACTTTCTCAGCTCCGGCCCTGCTACTGCCACCATTGCCTCTCGTTGCTCTCACTCCGTCCCTTCCTGTCTTCCTCCCGTTGTTCATCATTGCCTCCCCATTAGTGAGGAAGGTATGGGGCGGGCGGCCAAAGACTGCAGCAACTGTGTTGAGAGAAACCCCAAGGCAAGGAAGAAATTGATTATTTGCCTTTTTAATAGGAA
The DNA here is from genome assembly GCA_019208055.1 of Stipa capillata. Lineage (NCBI taxonomy): Eukaryota > Viridiplantae > Streptophyta > Magnoliopsida > Poales > Poaceae > Stipa > Stipa capillata. The sequence continues at coordinate 602,923 of JAGXJF010003061.1, forward strand.
ATTAAAAGGTTGGGGACTCGGCTTTACTCCACTTAGATTGTGCCATTCTTTAATTCTCTTGTTCTATAGGATCTGGGCATATCTTTAGTGGGAGAAATGTTGAAAGGAGAGAAAGGTTCAATTGCTCTGTGGTTCATTCAGGGGCTATAAATAGACATAGTGCAGTATTACGATCTATCTCCCTGCTGCTTCCCAGTGTACCAAATACAAAGACAAGGTACCGTGCTTTCTCTTTTCCTGATTAAGGAATTTCTATATGTCCCAAGCGAAAGGATGAAAATTTCCTTACCAAAGTAAGCAAGATTGACTAGAGTGCCAAATGTATGGCACTTCTCACAGATTGATTAATCAGGATAAGCTATTGGGCAATAAGATATGCATGCAATAGCTTTATGTTTCTGATTCACACGTTTTTTATCATCTACTCCCGTTGTTCAGGTATATAAGGTATCTTGATTTGGTTAAGACATGATTTTGATCAATAATTACTTTATTAATATGTGATTTATGTGATATAAAATCACAATTATAAATAAAGTACTTTAAATACGAATCTAATAATATCAATTTTATATCACATAAATTACATACTAATGGAGTATTTGTTGGTCAAAATCTTGTCATAATCAATCAAAATATGTCTTATATACCTAGATGGAGGAAGTATTATTAAAATAAAAAGAAATTCCTATGTTAACCACAATAAATAATTAACTGGCCCACACATTGAAGTAGAGTTATGATGGCAAAATTATAGACCAACACGTTCAGGTAGAGTTAGACCAATTGAACCGGATCAAATTAGGAAACAAGAACCATGTCTATGTCTCGGTATTACACGTCAAGGGCAAGGAAAACAGACTCTTTCTTACAAGAATTGTGTTATCGTTATATAAACAACTTGCACACACATCGCATCAAATCACATAGATCAAATAAGGAAGTTTGTGAGAAGGTACGAAAATCGGTCCCGTGAACCATTGGGAAAGATGCGCGTTCACAACTGACCGTATCCATACTGGACTCCTTAGAAAATTTGATACAAATTATTGCTTCACTTACCAATGCTAACACTCTCTAGATATTTCTTTACTATATATTGATTTGTCTTTGATATTATCCTCTAAAATTGATGAACCTTTGCTTTTTCCCGGCATGCCTTTGATCTTTTCCCCCACAGCTGAAAATTGCATCTTCTCCCCTTCTTCCTCTCCTCATCCAAGAAAACATAGGAGAGGCTGATGTCTTTCAATCCAACATACAATGATCGCTGACGTACTTGTGGATCGCGTTGGTGCGGAGGTGCACTAGGAGCATTCATGACGCGGCCATCCAGAATGGTACCCATGGCGGCCCGGCTGTGGTCACGGCTTTCACTGCTGTCACACTCCAGTTTTTCAAACCCTGCAAAGCATGGCATTGCATTGAGCTAATCAAATCTAAATCATGCACGGCACCTCACATGAAATAATACTCGTAAAAATGTCAATAAATTTTTCAAGATTAATTGTAACTATACTAGACCAAATATGCAAAACTATGAGGACTATCAATTCAAAAATATTAAAATAATTCAAATACCGTTTTGAGCTATTTTTGAAAAATTAGCAAAACTCTACGTCTGAGACTTCAGAAAAATCACCAAAAATCATGGAGGGTATATTTATCCCATATATCTGAAAACCAAGCCCAGGAATTTTTTTCTCTTTTTGAAAATATCAAAAACAAAATTTAAATTTCATTTAAGCCTATTTTGAATTTGGTTCAAGTTTTACTAATTTAAACACCCAAAAATTTTCATAATTTTTGGAGGACCTCCTCTCCTTATATACAATCCATTTTTGCAAAGAAATACCTTATCTTCTACTCAAATTTTGACCACGAATATTCAGTCAAGGGGATCATAGCTCATGCACTATTATCTCTGTCTTTTCTCTGCGGATCCATTCTCTCGTCTTCTTTCTTTGGTCATCTTCCCTCTTTAAGCACAGCAGCTTGAAGTGCTCCCCTGCCATAGCAGCAATCAAGCCTCCCCTCTCTTCATTCTCAAGCCTCCCCTCTCTTCATTCTTATCGATGTTTGACCACACAAAACCCTAAAAACCATTATTGCTATGTAGCTGTTCTGCTGGATCAATAAAGGTAAAACACATATCACATGTGGGTTTCTACCACCATAAATTCCCAAACAACTCCTAAAGATTCCTGACAAGATTCCTCAACCAGCCATGAACAGTTTGCACAGTGGTACTGTACAAGAAATGCTAGTTATTAATTCTTTTCCATCGAAGCCAGATTTGACCCTTGTACATGAAGTGCCATAAATACATATTAGAAAAATCCACAAAAATTCTCAGGGATACCCACTGATATAAAAAGCCCAGATATCAAATAAAATGGCTTGGTACAATATAAAAATTCACAGTTGTCATTATTTTTCCAATCAGGGATAAATAAGCCTTTGAAGTACACCTACTCAAAATAACTCTCCAAAAATCCTTAGAAAAATCATGCGGCGTCCCATATATGCTAGAACCTCAGATACCCAAAAATACAAGCCTCCATAGTACAAAAATTCTCAGATATCTCCTATTTTAAAAAAACAGACCAGATTTAGCCTTGAACTACAAGTACCTAAAATATTCTCCCTAAAAATCTGAGAAATTTTTTGGACAATCTACACTCTATCCAGAGCTCCAATACCTAAAAACCCTCCTACCTTCTGTGCACAAAATTGGAGTAAAGGCTACAACTATTTCCTACCCAAAACATGCTATCCAAGATTCCATCCAATCCATTCAATGAAAAACAGCCAAACTCCTTAACATTGCTGCAACTTCACCTCCAATAGTGAGCGGTCCCCAACTTTGCTGCAACCTCACCTCCAATAGTAAGTGGTGCCCAACTTTGCTGCAACCTCACCTCCAATAGTGAGCGGTGCCCAACTTTGCTGCAACTTCACAGCACGTGTGAGCTAATTAACTCTCCTGCCTCTTTCTCCTCTACTTAAGCCAAGCAACTCCTCTCCCTCTAATTCCCAACCAGCCCGAGCTCATTTTCTCTATCTGTTCTCCATCTACTAGCCTCCCTTTCTTCCCCATAAAATTAGCTTTCCTCTGTACATGTTTTCCCAAGGCCGAGCTCTACCTGTTTTCTTCTCCCAAGCTCCAAGTTGAAGCAAGTTGCCCCAAGCCCTCCTGTTCCTTATCCTCTCCTTCGCCCTACTCGAGCTACATTTTTCCTCTCACCCAGTTTCCTCTCCTGGCAGGAACCTCAAAAGTCTATGTCTTCTCCGTTGTAACTCCGATCGAATCAATTCTTTCTCCGATGATCTCATAAATTCTAGAACTAGCCTTTAAAGTGACTTTAATAATTTTGAAAGGTTTGGAATTTCAATTTTGAAAATATTTCAAATATGTATGCTATGATACATCTTGCTCAAGATTAGCCCTGGACAAATAAAAAAAAATCTAGCATGATGGGCTCAGTGGTGCTTTAAAACTCTGATTCCTTTAGGTAAAGCTAACAAAAATCATGATGTGCTTCAAAACATTTATATGCAATCTTTTCCATAACACCTAATACCTCATGGTATCTGCATCATCTTCTCCGGAATCACCCCCGTGTCAGGAACAGAACCAAGAACTGCCAGGCAAGCATTTCTCACCTTGACCATGTTGAAACCTATATGTGATAAACTTAAGTATTTTGCTTACGAACCTGCATGCTATGTTTGTAACAATACTATGTTTAAGTAAGAGCAGTTATGACCTATAGATTCATTGCCAAGGATCCTACCTGAAATACTTTGTAGCCCTAGTGTTAGACACTGGACATTGTAGTTCCGGTGAGGTACTAGACATATAGGCTGTAAGCCAAGCTTAGTCCCGCTCTAGAATAAAACTTCAAAATTTTTACGAGGTTGAGAATTACTTTTGGTTTGGGAAAACAAAACCCTTAAGATAACGTGGGTTGCCTAGGGCGGATGTTGAAAAATATGTTTACCAAAAATCCAAAATAATTTTTTTGATTCAGGTAAGAACTTTAAGGGTAGTTTGGAGATGTTGATGTAGCATGTGGTGGCATGGTTGTCAAGATTGAGTATTGAGTCTTGCTTGAATCAACCAAGGACCGAGCCTAAGTGTCGCTAAACCAGGTTCACCCCGTACATCCACATGGCCTTTGTGGGAAGAACTTGGTTTATTATCTTGTCAAGTATTAGAGCCTAGACCCGTGGGTAGTAGGAAGAGTGTGCTAGGTAGATTGGCATCCCTAGAGGACCTTCACGTGACTACGTAGGGAATCGTTCGACACAAAGGTAAGTCCACTTCGGGTTGTGGGTCAGGAGTCACCGAGCACAAGCGGATAATGGGTAGATCTTATCTAGCGGGTCCAGCTCTGGTACGAAAATGGGTGAAAGGTCTCACTGTAATAACTCTGTCGATACACCTCGTAAAGTGTATTCATAGCGCTCGGCAACAAGGGGGACTTACACCTTGTGGGTAAAGCCGTATAACTTCTGCAGAGTGTTAAAATCTATTTGAATAGCTGCATCCTCGGTTATAGACATGAGCTGGCAAGGCTACACGTTGGTTAAACTGAATTTTGTTTGCAAAAATCTAGGAAAGAGAGTAAGGACATGGGCATGACGTGTCCACAGAGTGCAATTTACGTGACAAGGCGGGTAGCAAGGAATTGCAGAAGAAGGGTCTAGTCGTACTACAAGGGGTAGTACGGATAGGTAAAGGGGATTTTAGATGGTGATAGGCGAAGCTATCGGGCTGAGACAAGAAAATGGGGTAGTGAAAACTACCTCATGCGATGATATGATCATTTGAATTATTTTCAATTTCAAAACTGCCTTAGAATCTACTATTCTTGTATTTAATTGAAAATGTACTTTTCCGCACAATATGTGACCTAGAATAGAGTAGCCTCCTTTGAATCAAACCCTGCATGAAATATAGCCATATTACTCTCATGTGGGACTTGCTTGCGAGTACATTCAATGTACTCACCTGGCTTGTTGATGTGGCTAGACGAAGAAGAGTACCACTCCGACGATGACGACAGTGACTTCGAGGGCTAGGGCGTTACCCCAGTCAGTTGCCTGTCGGGTAGGCATATTGATGGGCTTATCTACGTATTTCTATCTTCCGCTGTAGACTTTTATTCAGCCAATCGGCTATGTTGTTCAATAAAGACCATAATGGACTATTTGTGTAATAGACTTGGTATTGTATGACAATGTTATCAAGATTTTTGTGTGTACTGGCTACTGATCATGTGACCAGTACAGAAAACACAGGGGTTTATCCAACCTTAAAACCAGGTACGCCACAACTGCCCTCCACACGAACCCTTACAACTCACCATGGCGCCCCACCATGTAGCTCACCACGGCGCCTCCTGCAGCGCCACAGGCCACCTCCAGCCCCTCCTTAATCCCGCCTACCTCAATGCTCGCCAGGAAGAGCTCCATTCGACACACCGGCGACATGTCCTCGGCGCCTCCCGACGGCACCCCCTCTAGGACCTCCACAAACCGTAGGTTCCCTGGGAACATGCCGGCCTTCCAGAGCATGCGATGGAACCAATGTGAGGGAGAGGAATGAGAGAGTCATTCCAACTAGCACCGTCATGGCGAGGGGCACGCAAACGAGAGGAGCATGGCAGTGTAGGAGCTGAAGGGGAAGCTGACAACGCGACGCCCTACGGCTGTGGTCGTGCCATTATGTTGTGCATGCGGCAAGGCAACCCGCTACCCGCTGTTGCGCCCCCCTCGCCACCATGGACATTAACCTCTCATCTGTTTCTTGGATGGTTGAGTGAGGGAGGAAAGAGGAGAGGAAGAAGAAGGGGGAAGATAGGGTAAAAGTTTCCAAGGAGATGTAATTTTCACTAGTCGGACAAAAGATCAGAGGCATGCCAACTTAGGGGAAAAGAGCTAGGGCTCATTGATTTTGGAGGATATTATCAATTCTCCCACTATTGGCAATAAGATATTGATGATGGGTAGTACTACCACCATGGGCTCGTGGTCTGGCCCACGAGTTCATCACTGGGCCTCTAGGAAGAAGCTGTGGCCCAAAGGCCCAATCCAGAAGGAGCGTAGGCCTCAAGTCAGTGAATCCTTATCAGGATGGGAGAGCAACGTTTGACACGTCGCCAGAAGGGAGTCCGACTCGTGTACTATGAGGATTCAGGATATGGCAATAAGAAGGAGTCCGACTCGTGTACTACGAGGACTCGATACAAGGTTACCACCCTATTCCGCCTATATAAAGGGCACAAACCCCTCCAAGAGTGGACAAGTTCAATCAGATCCAGGAACCCTAGTCGCCTAGTTGCCTTAGAGATCCCTTAGCCCTAGCCTTAACCTCGTCGAGTTCTCTACTCGTCGAGTTCCCCTTGTAAGCCGATCTCGCCGAGTTCCCTACTCGTCGAGTTCCCTTTGTAACCGCCTGTACGCCAGACCGCATATCAATTCCATCAAAGCAGGACGTAGGGCTGTTACCCACTTCGGGGGGCCTGAACCTGGGTAAATCTATGTCTAGAGGACAAGCTGATCTGAGTCTTCGCCCCACTACCATATAAATACGTGCTATACGGGTACGATCACCGGTACCCCCATATACCATACATCGACAGCTGGCTAGAGGAAATCCACAGCGGCCTGTGTGGTGCTCACTCTGTGTATCGCACACTAGTCGGAAAGACATTCCAACAAAGATTTTACTGGCCAACTGCACTGCGCGACGCAGCCGACTTGGTCCAAAAATGTGAGGCATGTCAGTTCCACAGATGACGGACACACCAGCCCGCCCAAGCTCTTCAAACAATACCACTATCGTGGCCTTCCTCGACTTGGGGGCTGGATCTTCCCGGGCCTTTTCCTGCAGGACGCAGGGTTCACAAGTTCCTTATAGTTGCCATTGACACGTTTACCAAATGGATCGAGGCGGAGTCGCTCTCTAGCACCATGACGGCAGCAGCATAGAGATTCATGCAGTGCCACATATTTACCCGCTTCGGAGTACCCAGTCGGATCATCACCGACAACGGACCACAATTCGCAGCCGCCGACTTCATCGCCTACTGCGAATCCTATGGCGCTACCATCTGCTACGCCTCTGTCGCTCATCCTCAAAGCAACAGCCAAGTCGAACACGCCAACGGCCTCATACTCGATGGCATCAAGAAACGTGTATACGACACGCTGCAACGTCACACCAAGTCTTGGGTGATCGAGTTGCCCAATGTCCTCTGGGCACATCGGACCACAGCCAGTCGAGCCACCGGAGCGACCCCATTTTCCCTTGTTTACGGGGCCGAGGCAGTCCTCCCGTGCGAGATCCGACTGAAGTCCACCCGCATTGAACAACACTCCGAAGACGAGGCAGTAGAGTAGCGGATTAACGATCTCAACTTCCTTGAGGAAATACGCGACTGTGCATACTTGCGGGCGGCCAAATATCAACAGGACTTACGCCGGTACCACGAGCGCAACGTCAAGCATCGACACCTGGAAGTCGGCGATGTCGTCCTACGATTGGTCCAATCAACTCAGCACAGAAATAAATTATCCACCAAGTGGGAAGGCCCCTACACCGTCGCCAACCCGTGACCAGGCACTTTTAAACTCACCGACAACGGCTCCATTCTACGCAACACATGGAACATTGATCAACTCTCCAAGTATTATGTATAAAGCTTCCCGGGAGCTCTAACACGGAGGACTCACATTTTTAAGCCCATACTTCTATGGATGTAATATCTACATTCTATTAAATACCAAAGACTTTCAGTTTACTCCAACCGAATAACTGGTACTCGAACGCCTCTAAACACGCTTTGCCAAAGCCTTGGGAGCTGGCACGGACACGAGTCTGTTCCCCATTTTTCGCCCCCTCTGATGACGGCACACAAGCGTTCGATAACTCAGGGCACGGCATGAAAATGAGTTCGCGCCTCGTTCCGCCTCCTCGAGTTTGGTCGCTGTATAACCGCCTCGTATGCACTCGGGGGCTAGCACGAACACGGGTTCGCGCCCCGTTCCGCCTCCCCGAGTCCGGTCAGCTATCCACCCCACTCCTTGCGTCTGCTCGAAGCCTGGCACGTATATGACGTTTCTTAACTCGTTTTGCCTCTTCACGCACGCAACGGCCGATGGCTACCTTGCATTTGCGTGGGGCTAGGCAAGGCACGGATTCCTCAATTCGTTTCGTCTCCCCGATAACGGCAGCCTACTCCGAGGCTCAGACATATACCACAGCGAAGTTTTTTCATGCTGTTCTCTGAGTTTCGGCTAACTCGCACAAACAGTCGAGGGCTACTACAGCGAAGTTTTTCAGACTGTTCATCCGAGTTCCGGCTAACTCGCACAAACAGTCGAGGGCTACTACAGCGAAGTTTTTTCAGACTGTTCATCCGAGTTCTGGCTAACTCGCACAAACAGTCGAGGGCTACTACAACGAAGTTTTTTCAGGCTGTTCATCCAAATTCCTGCTAACTCGCACAAACAGTCGAGGGCTACTACAGCGAAGTTTTTTCAGGCTGTTCATCCGAGTTCCTGATAACTCGCACAAACAGTCGAGGGCTACTACAGCGAAGTTTTTTAGGCTGTTCATCCGAGTTCCTGATAACTCGCACAAACAGTCGAGGGCTACTACAGCGAAGTTTTTCAGGCTATTCCTACGAGTTCCTGCTAACTCGCACAAACAATCAAGGGCTACTACAGCGAAGTTTTTTTTCAGACAGTTCATTCGAGTTCCTGTTAACTCGCACAAACAGTCGGGGGCTCGAAGACATATAGCACATTATGAAGTCCTACGGCAATACGGTTCATAAAACAACAAAGGGGCTTACGACATCAAGCATAAGACAACAAACAACCACAAAACTAGATTGCACGATTTAAAGTTCTCTACACTGCAAAAGTGTACAACCAAAAGGAGGACAGGCCTAATCCTCCTGCCCATATATAGAAGCTCCCTCACTGCCTCCGGACACAGTGGGGACATCCTCAACCGCCTCAAAGCCGGACTCACTGAGGAACTTTTCTACCGGCTCACGCCAGTAGTCGATCCGTGCATCCTCCTCTCCGGGTTGTGGGGGCTCGCCAAGATCCAACTCCAGCAGATTCGAAGGAAGTTCCGGCGTCAAGTCTTTAGCCAAAGCTAAAGCGTACGATATGGCCGCGTTGGCCATACTCCTCGCCCGCACGGAGGCATCCTCCTTGACGAAAGCAACGAAGTCATTCTGGCGAGCCTGGTACTCGGCGATGACTTTCAGCAAGTCCTCCAGAGCAGAACTCGCAAAGTCAGGGTGTCAGTCGAATTTCAGACTCGCCATGATTTGATCAAGGATGGAGCACGCTTCCGTGGTGGCTCGAGTCTGCACCTGCAGCCGCTCGCGCAGAAGTTTGGCATCCTTCTTCACCCCCTCGAGTTTTCGACTTACGAGCTGGTGAAGATCAGTCGCCGACTTAGCCGCAGCCGCAGCCGCCTCAGCACGGACTGAAACCGAGGAGAGTTGGTCCTTCAACTCGGCATTGGCGGCCTTCAACGTCTCGAGTTCCTTGGCCTGCCCGGCCCGAGCTTCAGCCTCCTCCGCACGACGGGTCGCAGAGGCTAGCTGGACGTTCATCTGGGAGTTCGCAGCTCGTATTTGTGAGATCTCTTTCTCACCCTCGCGAACCCAGCTGAGGAGGATCTCTTCTTTGGCGTAAGCAGCAGTAGTCACGCGCTGATACAAGGAGCAGAACAAGACTAAGACATTCGAAAAAGCAACTACAAAAACAAAGAAGTCAGAAAGTTAAGAAGGACTCTACCTACCTTCATCCAGGCCAAAGCGTAGTCGATACATGTCCTGTACTCATTACGAGGCAGAGAACGCCTCGACTCACCATCGTCAACTTCGGGAATGGCCTCCGGACTGACGAGTCCGGGTTCCCTCACTCCAGCGGTAGAAGCCACCAAGTCCCACGGCACCCCCACAAAAGGGTTCCCGCCGGAGGACCCGGCGCCTCCTCCTGAAGGTCCCCGGACGCCGATAGGCTTCGCCTCGGGAATGACCACAAGTTCCCGGTAATCAGAATGGGAACGCGATGGTGATACAACATGGATGGGCACGGGACTGGAAGAATCAAGAATTTAAGATTCATGCAAAAAAGCGAAGTCTAAGGAAAAGACAAGGAAAAAGCCTCACCTCGAGGGGGGCAGAGCCGCCTTCTTCGCCGGCCTTTGGGAAGTCGATGAGTTAGGGGGCCGCTTGATGGTATATCGTTGTCCAGAATCCGAAATCAAGAACTTGAGCAAAACAAGTCGACACCCCCTTCTACAGAAAGCAAAAGGGAAGAGACTCACCGGGGCGACCTGATTCTTGCCACTGGAAGCAGCAGACGACTTCTTGCCCTTCGAAGCCAGAGCCTTCCGAGGACGAACTGATCCGAGACCCGTCGACTCCTCTACAAAGACCCCTGCGTCCTCCCACGGGCCGGTCCCGAGGAAGGGGCGCTGTGTCACACCCCGATTTTCCAAAACCTAAAAATTAGGGCTAACAAAAACTTTTTCGCTAATAATGTCAGTTAAAATACACCAGACTACAACTTTCATTCAAATCATGCTCCTGCCAAACCCTAAAGCAGGCAAGCCAAAAACCTTCCACCTCTGTTCCTATTTCCCTTGATCTCCGCTTTGTCGAAACTCTGTCCGGCAAGGAATACAAACCCTGTTCTACCCCTTGTCTCCTTACGCGGCTACTTGCCCCTACTTTCCCGCCACGAACACACCTTCGGCATCCCCTTTCCTTTTGCTTAGCCGATGCAACCTAGGTCAACATCTGCCGCCAAGTACCCATACGGCACTTTTGCGAAATTGAAGCATATATACGTTATGAACCTTTTCTGAATGACGTGAGCTTCTACCATCTTCTCCTGCATGTCCTATCGTGAGTATGTGCCCACATATACTACTGTTATATATATGCATATAAGCCAAACCCTAACCCCTACTTCCCGAGCTATGAATCAAAACCCTAATTCATTGTTCGGCTCTGCTACCATCCTATGCATATATACGTGTATACAGGTGACATTCCTCAAACTTTAGCCCACCACAGCCTCCTATATCTACTCTGGCTTCGTTGTCACCCCATATATGCTAAAAGTCCCACGTGTATATGAGCACATACACTATGAACCCCATACTACTTCTTGTGAGTAGAGGAAAATTCGAAACCCTAGCTCGACCATATGGTCTTACTCCTCCCTCATCGTTTTGAGCCCCACAACTGTACTCCCTCAGCGTCCGGCATATCTGCCACGTGATTTGTCTTTTCCCCACACATGTGTCGAACCCTCCATGCACCTATCTCCTTACCAGTTTAACCTGGCACCCCCGACATATTACGAACGCTGTTTGTTTCTTCCGTACTAGAATTCTTGCGTGTCCATACACGCATATCTGAAATTCCCGGCGTGCTGGTGTCAATCTAAGTGTGCACGTATGCACGTCTACCACGCGGCACCTTTGCAACTTGAGCATATATAGGGCACAAACCTCCCCCTTATGCCATGCACTTCTATCATCTACCTCGCCATGCTCTATTATGAACATATGCACACGTACACCGTCTTAGTATATACGTACATATGCCACCCTACTTCCTTCTTCTCGAGCTACTGGTTCCGATCATAGTTCGACCGTTCAACCTAAACATTTTCTCTCTAATCTGATCCCCTATGCTCCTGTTCCCCTAATCTCCGTTAATATCTGGGCATGAGGAAGATCGCGCCGGTAAATACATCTCCAAACCCTAAGTTCATATTCGGGTGTCCTCCCTGCCCTCAGAAAACTCCAAATAAAATGAGGCATCCCATGCTACTAATACATCCAAAACCCTAACTCGTGTCTTCAACCTCCTCCCCAAGAATCCAAGCAAAGAATCTGGAGCTGCATCTGTTCAATTCCCCTCTTCTTGGAGAAAGAGAGAGAGAAATTATACTCGATGAATTATAGATCTTTTTTTACCACATTTCCCTCTTGTTTTACTTCATGTGCTGAACACATATACTTGACCCATACCATGTTCTGTAAGATGTCAAATACGAGGCAACATGCTAAAAGCTAACTCGTGTCCTCCGTCCTACCCCTGCGAGCATCCCCATTCCCAGCTAAGGTCACAATCTGTGTACCAACCTACTAGCCTAGCTCTCTTTTCCATGACGACCCTGGTCTCCGAGCAACTCACTCTCTTGCCTTTTTCCTCTGACATTTACCCTTGTCTATCTACTTGGCTCCATCCTTCTTCTCTGCTATGCCACGCTATCTCTTTCCCGGGAAAACCTTGCCTAACGCGTAGCATACTGTCGGCGTACAAACGCCGATATCGGTGGTCCGGAAGGACCCCCTTTGGGATTCGGCCGGGGAGACGCAGATCTATGGAGCTACGCCGGAGCTAGAGCTTGGCAGGATGGGAAATGGAAAACACGGTGATTTACCCAGGTTCAGGCCACCTTCTAGGTGTAAAACCCTACGTCCTGCTTTGAGTGTATTTGAGAATATGTGGAGAGATTACAGTGAACTAGCAGCATAGGTGCTCCAGTTCTTCTTCCTCTAGGGTTTGTATATCTAAGGTTGCGTTGCCTAAGAAAAGATCTCAGAGTTTCCCACCCTTTTTGCATGGCCACGGTTCTCCCCTTATATATCCGGGGGTCACCACAGTGGCCGAAAGGTAAATATCTTCCCATGAAGCTTGTCGCGAAAGAAACAGGCATGGGCAAGCCACGTCGGTGGTTGAGATTCGCTGTAGCGGAACAGTGCCGGTCACACCTTGGTTGGAAACCGGATCATCATGATAAGGCCGTGTCAGGAGATGAAGAATTGACGTCTCCTGACATGGGCTATGCTGCAACTACCCGGGCCCCACGGACCAGGTGCAGAGGGCATGTGTATGATGGAGACCCTAAGATACTTTTTGGCTTAGAGACTTCTGCCGATCGGAGGTCCCCTGCCGGGCCTTATATAGGCGACCTGGGTAGGGTTACAGGAGTCCGAATCGGTTAACAGATTGATTTCCTAACTTGTTACAACTGATTCCGGGTATGCCGGACGGGTATTAGTCCATGTCTTGTACTCCACGTTGATGAGGTGCCCCCGCGTAGAAACCGGACTCCGAGCAGTCGGCCCGGCCCACCCTGTGGCTGGAGGGCCGGATTCGTCCTCCTTGATGATACCCGGGTGCCATGCCATCATCAATGGGTAGCTTTGTTTGTTTCATACTTGGCTTACACTTGGTCTCAAATGAGACGTATGTGTTGTAAATATTTTGGTTTAAGAGATGTACAGCCAAGGTTAAAATCTTTTGAGAAAGCTGATGCTAATATAATATCTTATTCGAAAACATCAGAGAAAAAATGCAAAAGACAATGCATAGCCGAATGGGGGGATGTCAAATTTGAACCATTCGTTTGCTTAGTTCCAAGGCTGGTCTCACAACAAGATCGGCTAGAAAATAGGAAGTACACCTTTGATGTAAACATGTGTGGTCACATCTTTGATGTATTGCTGAAGAATGATTATATTAAATTTCGTGATCACCATGTCGAGCCATCAGTGCAAGGATGAATGTATTGCAAGTTGCATGATTCGTTCAAGCATAATATTAAGAATTGCAACATGTTTCATCAAATAGTATAATCGGCCGTTGATAAAGGACAATTGAAATTCGTTGAAACACAAGTGGATGACCAGTCTATTCCGATTGGTCTTGATGGTAAAAATCTATTGCATCGGCTACCCCAAGCCGATTCATTCAAAGATGAGAAGGTAAAAAACTGCAGATGATGGGATCAGAATTTCAAGTAAAGAAAATGTTCAAGAGCACCATGAAGACGTTCTTGAAGGCGGGCATTCTACCAAAACTACAGCGAAGACTTCAAGCACTAGGGGGCAGCAAGGAAATTAGAAAATTGATGCATGCAAAACCAAAGAAGACAAAGGCCGCAATAAGCACAAGGGTAAGAAATCAAAAGTTACTTTTGAGGAGTTACTAGCTAAATATCAAAAAGAGAGTGAAGCAAAAAATGCCTATCGGCCAAGTAATGCAAAGAAGTCAAGATCACTCCCAAAGCGCAAGTTTGGAAACCGGGATTGGCAAAGGGAGAAGTTCAATATAGCAGCTCCACATCTTCCTTTTTGGCCGGCAATGCCAATGTCATGGATACCTCCTTATGTTGATTATTATCCACATTCATCATGGGACAGGTATGATTCAAGGGCACATTCTCCATCACATTTTAGACCATGTCACCTAGATTATGCAGCTCCAAGAAGGCCAACATTTGATGGACAATCACATGTCAAAGACCGTTTCAATCAAAAAGAATCGGTCCGGAGCTCAAGGGAGAAGAAAAAGGTGATCAAGCAAGTTTATCGCATTAAAAAGGATGGTCATAAGAGTGCTATTTCAGATTTGATTTCAAATCATAAAGAGCCAGTCAAGGTGTTGACGTTGGCTACTAAAGGCCAAGAGATGAAGCAATCAATCATTGAAGATCGAAGTGCCAAATCTGAACAAAGGGAGTTGGAAGTGCCCAAGATCAAGGAAGAACTGCCATTGCTTAAAACAAAATCACAGCTGAGATGCCCACTCGGCTTATCAAGTTGGCAAAAGAAGAAATTGCAAAGGCTTAGTGCACAAGAGCTAAAAAAGAAGAATATGGCATGGGTCCCCAAAAGAAGCAATCAAGATAAGAATGATGTGCAAGCATCTGTTGCAAGAAGTGTAACAGAAGTAAAGAAAGAAAAGAATGGAGCCAATAAACAATTAAGCCGAAGGTTTGCTTCCATCCATAAAGATCTTCGGTTGGCACATCATCCATATTCTTCAGCTGTGCCATCGATGCCTATGTCATGGAATTCATCCCAAGGTATGATTGGTTACCCCTCATGGGTTTATTTTGATCCATGGATGCAATATAATTTTTTACATCATGGAAGGGTATCACCAAATTCCTATACATTTGATTAGCTACAATGTTGTTGTTAATCCAGGGGGCCGAAATATTTAGGGTTCAAAGTCAGCTGTGTTCTTTCATTTATTTCGGCTATACATACTTTGATGGATGGAGCATACATGGGCCTTAGGGTAAAGCATATGGTTGGTATTTATCTATCGCCCTAATTAAGAACCTATTTAAACATGGACGGTGTGGTGTGCCGACATCTTCCTTAGTCTTATTGGAGACTGAGACAAGGTGAAGCCGAACCAAAGCTCAATGATTCGGCTGCTAATGAAAAATTTAGTGCAGGTGAGAATCAAGACTGGAGGAAGCCCATTGTCAATTATTTGCAAGATCCTAGCAAGAAGGTGGACATGACCATTCGGCGGATGGCTTTCAAATATACGTTGATAGATGATGATCTCTATCGCCGAACGGCCGATGGTGTTCTTTTAAAGTGCTTGGACGAGGACCAAGCGAGGGTTGCAATGGGAGAGGTGCATGAGGGCATTTGTGGCACTCATCAGTCGGCACACAAGATGAAGTGGTTGTTGCGACGTGCTGGATTTTATTGGCCGATGATGATTAGTGATTGCTTCAGATACTATAAGGGATGCGAAACTTGTCAGAAGTTTGATGATATTCAATTAGCCCCTGCTGCTATGTTACATCCTATTATCAAGCCGTGGCCATTCAGAGGTTGGGGGTTGGACTTCATTGGGCAAATTTATCCTTCTTCTTCAAAAGGGCATCGGTTTGTGTTAGTAGCTACTGATTATTTCACCAAGTGGTCTGAAGCAGTACCTCTCAAGAGCATGACCCATTTGGAGGTAATTCGATTCATAACTGGGCACATCATTCATAGATTCGGTATTCCTCAGACTTTGACTATGGATCAAGGCTCATCGTTTATGTCAAAGCAAGTGAAAGAATTTACCGAATCCTATAAGATAGAACTGCTCAATTCCTCTCCATATTACGCCCAAGCCAATGGACAGGCCGAGTCCAGCAATAAAGTGTTAATCAAGCTTATCAAGAAGAAGATTGAAGATAATCCGAGGAGATGGCACGAGGTGTTATTTGAAGCCTTATGGGCACATAGAATTTCGAGACATAGTGCTACAAAGGTAACTCCATATGAGCTTGTGTATGGACAAGAGGCCGTTTTGCCCATAGAGGTAAATCTGAATGCTTTAAGATTAGCCAAACAAAATGATTTATCGGCGGTGGATTTTCATCATTTGATGATGAATAATCTTGATGAAGTCGCCGATAAACGTTTGGTTGCTTTAAAGGCCATAGAAAGAGACAAATTGAGAGTAGCAAGAGCCTACAATAAAAGGTCAAGTTAAAGAGCTTTCAAGTCGGTGACTTAGTGTGGAAGGTGATTCTACCAATTGGTTCAAAAGATAACAAGTTTGGGAAATGGTCTCCTAGTTGGGAAGGTCCTTTCAAAATTGTAAGGGTGGTTCCTGGAAATTCATACCTGGTGGAATCCATACAAGGTACTTTATTGCCTCGAGCTCTCAACAGCAAATACTTAAAGAAGTTCCACCCAAGCGTATGGCAAGAGGCTTGACAGCTCTGTGGCCGATGTGTTATATCGCGCTGAGTAGAAGAGATGTGGCCGGTGAGATGTGTGGCATCGTCCTAAGGATGTTTCATAGTGTTTTCGGTAAGAATACAATCATACTGAAAACAGGGGGGCATGTGTTGATAGCAGAATTTGGCCGAGTTAATTTAATTTCTCATGACTGAGTTGACCCATCGATAATTGTTAGAATTAGTGTTGACGTGAAACAGAAGGCTTGGCAAATCTAGTGGGCTGAGTAGTCCACAGTATTTGTCGACGAACAAACGTCAGCGTCGGTGGTCCGGAAGGACCCCCTTTGGGATTCGGCCGGGGAGGCGAAGGAATAAGAGCTATGCACAGACAGGCATTAATGCGCCTGTCGGGCCACGTGTACTGGGGAAGGACCTACGAGGGGTGCTCGGGGTTCCAGTGTTCGGGGACTCCCGAGCACATGACCTAGGCCATTCCACTGCCTAGGAGGCACTCGCCGTCCCGAGTAGAAGCCAAGTTGCCTTGGGTGCTCGGGAAGCTTCCTTAAGGGACTACTCGGGGCTCCCCTTGATGGCCGAGTGTATACAACGCTCGGGGTGAGCCCCGAGAACCTCCTCTTGACTCCCACGTCCTTGGTGACGTGGCGTCAAGTTCAGCCTTTGCCAGCGATCTAGGGGACCCTGTTCCCCGTATCACTGACAGTATTCCCGACTGGTCTGACATGACAGGTTATTCAAGCTGAGTGGCTCGCAGCATCCCCGAGTTATCTAGTGTGCCGAGTCGCTCGCAGCGTCCCCAAGTTATCCAGTGTGCCGAGTCACTTGTGGCATCCCCAAGTTGATCAAAATACCGAGTAGCTCGCAGTTCTTCCGAGTTGTCCAACACGCCGAGTAGCTCGTAGCGCTCTCAGGTTGTCCAAATGTGTCGAGTTGCTCGTAGAATAGCCAAGTCGTTCAGCGCGCCGGGTGGCCCAAGCCGAGTCATTTCTAGCAGTACCAGGTCGCAGCGCCACGGGTGGGCTAATGCACCGAGTCGTCTACTTCAAAGTCTTTTTCGGTGCCAGAGACCTCAACTTGGAGAACAAGGAACAGCGGTTGATCGTGGTAATCAAGCTAATCATAGATTCGAAAAGTTACCCGATTTGTATGGAAGGGTATCTCGTATACAAGGTGGTTTCCTATTATAGTTCGAAGATCAGGCGTACTGCACAAGACTTGGATGGCAAGGATAGAAAGAAAGGAAAGTCATATGTACGTACTCAGTTAGGATTAAGAATCCTACTCTCCTACCGAGATACCAGCCGCCCTATAAGTATGTAAAGGGTGACGGCCGATTGAGGACAACACACAATCGATTAAATCAATCTATTATCTTTTTCATCTACTATTTTCCTCTTGCCCTTGTTTTATGCTTCTCGTTCTTCGTTGTTCTTCGTGTTACACGGCAACGAAACTCGAGGCCCTTGGGGAGATCAGGTCGACCTAGGGTAGCCCTTAGCCATCGCACTCCCTGATGGGGTCCCTCCCGGGCGTGTGGGGTTTCGGGTCTTCAAGAGACCTCGCCGGTGTGTCTTGCATATCGCGCTCCCGGCGAGGCTCCTCTGGTGACGTGTCCTACGTATCACGCTTGATGCCGGGGGCGACACGGTGACGTGTTCGTGTGCGAACAGAGTCCGACTCATGTACTACGAGGACTCGATACAAGGTTACCGCCCTATTCTGCCTATATAAAGGGCACAAACCCCTCCAAGAGTGGATAAGTTCAATCAGATCCAGGAACCCTAGTCGCCTAGTTGCCTTAGAGATCCCTTAGCCCTGGCCTTAACCTCACCAAGTTCTCTACTCGTCGAGTTCCCCTTGTAAGCCGATCTCGCCGAGTTCCGTACTCGTCGAGTTCCCTTTGTAACCGTCTGTACGCCAGACCGCATATCAATTCCATCAAAGTAGGACGTAGGGCAGTTACCCACCTCAGGGGCCTGAACTTGGGTAAATCTGTGTCTGGAGGACAAGCTGATTTGAGTCTTCGCCCCGCTACCGTATAAATACGTGCTGTACGGGTACGATCACCGGTACCCCCATATACCATACATCGACAGATATGGCATGTAGTAGCTTTATGTTTCTGATTCGCGCAATTTTTTATGTTCTATTATCTATGTAACATATGGTGTTGACCAGTGCAATTATGCCAAATGTTAAGTTCACATTTACGTTGGAGATGCATTGAGTCATGATTGTATGCAAAATAACTGCTTCACTTACTAACGCTACAACTCTCTAGATATTCCTCTACTGTATATTGCATCCTATTGGATTTTGTTTGTTAGATATTTTATTCCTTAGGTTGGGCAAGTAACACATGAACTCTGATTTTTGTAGGATTTCTCGGTTGTCATCTTCTTATTTATCTGATGTCCTGAGCTATGAATGTGCAATGCCAGATCAACCTAGAGTGGTTCATAAGGTGGTTTCTCTATCTTTAATTTTTACGTTGCGTTGACCTTCCATGCTTGGTACCATTTTTACTTATGTTTCGCCTCTACTTCCCCCTTGAATCTTCTCACATATTGTGGTTTGTGTGTCAATATTGCGAGTGCAAGAGAGTTACAGCCATCTAGGAAGCCAATTTTGTCTCTTTATTTTCCTAGGTGAGTCAATCTTTCTTTTTCATTGCTAAGATGCTTTGTATCATATTATACTCTCACTTTGTGATTTTATCTACTTGATTGAACTCTATTACATTGTGGATAATTAGTTGTTTTTATCTATTATATTACCAAACAAGGTTAACTTGGTAGTTATCAAAATTTACTGTCTTGGAGCGCCACCTCCTAAAAGTGATGTCATTCAAAAAGAAAAGGAAAATTGATTTATTGATGCTGATGCCATGCTTCATATTAGAATTTCGTCCTTTGCCATAGATGTATTTTAACTTTCTTTAGGCTTTATCATGTAAATTTACCGTTTTCTTCTTTCTGAGTAACTCTAGCATCGCACGAGGCCTCACCACATCACCGGGACGATTGGGGCCCCAAACCTCAACTAGGCCCTAGGAGCCCCTTGTAGGACATCTCACCGATCGAGTCGACAACCCTAATGGACTCGCAACACAGGGCCGCCACCCCTACAATGCCTAGCCATAGCACCACCTCGAAGAGTCATAACCACACTTAGATCCAGAGCCGCCACCCCAACATCCTACCGCCTCATTTGACCCCCCACCAGAACCGTGAGGTCCGACGAACCCGGCCACTGCGCAAGCATCCGAGGTTGCCACCCCAACGTCCAAAGGCTGCACAGGCAACCGATGTGCCAAGCCCTAGGCTGCTGTACACCGAGCCGCCAGCCATAAACCGGCTGCATGAAGCGCAAGCCGCTAGATCTGGGAGCTGCAAGAAGCCGCATTGCCCCTCCTAGCGAGCCGCATCTACCTAAGGGGGCCGTTGCCACACTCGAAGGCGTCACTGCGACCCACCAACGGCTGCGTCATGCTGCCACTTCCCACCAGCCACTGGCCACAACTGGGCGCATCGAGGAGGCACTGCAACCGCTAACTTGGGGCCGCCACCTTGGCTTCTGGACTTTGGTGCGTGAGAGGCGATGGCCAGAGGTCCCCACCGCGACTGGAGCCAATAGTAGCAGCAGTGAGGGGTCGCTGCAATAGGGGGCCAGGCAGTGCTAGGGCTTATCGTCCTTGGGTTGCCCTGTCCCAACAACACGGGAGCCGTCTCACAATTGTGTCCATAAAGGTGTTTTTGTTGCTAACTCTATTTTACACGACTATTTGGCTGATATCGAGATGTTTTGCCAACCAATGGAGTTGATTGCTAGAAGGCAGGGTTGTTGAAAGGATCCACATTTCAACCCAGGGCAGTGCAAGCTTGATTTATTAGGGGAGGGGCGGTGGTGGTGGTGCAAGCTTGAGCTGTTTAAGTTGGAAGGCAAGCTCTTGATGGACTCCTTGCTCCCCATGACACATAAGCTAGAAGTATATGCACAAAAATGTTGGTAATACAAGTGTAACAGTCGGCTTTAAGCTATAATTTTTAATATGGTCAAAATATTTACTCTACATAGGAGGCGCACAAAACCATTATTGCTACTTTACTATATCGCATTATGTGCTAGAGATCTTATTGGAGGGCATTTTGGTCCATTAAAATGTAAAGAATGTCTGACTAAATATGTGTGCATTGAAGGAATGTCGCCCACCTTCTGCTCATAAAAAGTAAAACTGAAAGGATCAAGATTATCGACTAGAGGGGGTGAATAGGAGATTATCAATTTTTTTAACCAAATCAAATCCTATGCATAATAGTAAATAAGATATGTAGGAAGAACATGTATGAAGGGATAAGAATGATCACAATCACAAGGAATACAAGAATTTACTATCAAAGTTCGAGCCTTTGGCGAGGTTCTACGTCTCTATTGAGAAAACTTGATCTAACGATTGAGCCGACATTGAAACATGCTCTTTCCCCAACAGGCTTGCCAATGCAAATCCTACCTTCACTTGTGACAGCTCTTCACCTTACGGTAGGCGACCTCCAAACCCTCACAAACTTATTGGGGCACTTTAGACTTCTTGAAGGCTTCAAATGACTCCTAGCCATCTAGGAAACGTCAATCTCTAAGAGTAACAAAATTTAGTCAAATTGGCTTGGAGATGAACTCCTACTTGATGCTCAACTAAGGCTCAATCACTCTCTCTCAAAGATTTCCTCACAAAGAATGTAGCTTTGGCTTGAGGAACTAGGAAATAGATGTTTCAAAGAATTATTCATGTAAAGAGACTTAGGGGTATCTATAGCTAATCTCTCAAAAACTAGCCACTATGCAAAAAGAGGAAGAACTCGGAACTTCCAACTTTGAACTTGGAGGTTCCAACATTTTGAAACCAACGGCTATATTATTGTCCAAAAATAGATCTCGGAACAATCGACATAAACTCAGAGATTTTGAATTTCAAAGCACATCAAACATGTGCTAATTTCAGAAGTTCCGACATGGAACTCAGACCTTCTGGGATATTGAAGCCTTAATAAGGTATCTCCAGAACAAATATCTGAAGGCTCTGACATTGCACCTGGGACTCCCGAGATTTCAAATATCTCAAATGAGGTGTTACAGGACATGAACTTGGAGGTTCCATAAATAATCTCGGACAATTCAAGATTTCAAAGAGAGGTTCAGAACATAAGCTCAAAACATTTGAAAAACTTTTGGTTGCTCTGACTTTAGATCACTGAGGACTTTGGCAGTTTCATAACTGAAACTCAGATGGTTCGAAACAAACTCGAATATTCTGAGATTTCAAAGGAAGTCCAGAATAGAGACTCAGAACATCCAGAAAACTTTCGATTACTCTGACTTTTGAGCACTCAGGACTTAAACGTTTCTAGAACCTAAATTCAAAGGTTCCAGGCAAATCTTGGATGTTTCAACATCCGGAAATCTAGATAGGAAGGGCAACTCGGAGGCTCCGAGTTCCTTGACTCCACACACAGAATTGGATCTCGAGATGCATTTCAGAGGTTCCGACTTTTGCTGAAAAAGTCTGTAAAGGGATTTCAAAGACTGCTTTGGATTTTAAAATTAGTTCCTAATTGAGCATTAGCAAGCCACTCTCAATAGCTACTTGATTTCGGCCCACCTTAATAGTACGGCTTGTCATAAAATCAATGTGATTTTCATGAATCACCAAAAGAGCTAGAAAAATATCCTTAATATTCATTTATTCAAGTCATCCTTCTATTAGAACTTTTTAGGGGTCAACCAAGTTGTTAAAAACACTCCTTTATGGGAGTAACAACCTGGTCATACTTGATGTGCACATCAGTCTCTTAATCATTTTATTATTAACCGCTAAAACTTACTTAGATGGTCAAGATGCACTTTCAAAAATGTGTTCACGTCGTAAGGAAACATTTATCCCATCCTTTTTCGTGTGTAGTTTGTTTCTTTTCTTTTATTGTCTCAAAGAACTAAACAACCTCTAGTGCAACTCTCAATACAGCTAGTGAACAAACATTTCATTCTTTATTCTTTTTTAAGAAAGGAAAGGTCGAAGTGTATTTTATATATTTGTGAGAAGGACTCTACTAGGTGGCGACCGTGTGCCCTCTAACCATATTGTGTGGCGCCTCCTTACGTGCATATATTGTTGTCCTTTGCATGATGCATGCAAAAGAGGAGATAATGGTGAACATCATCAAGATTCTCCTACTTATAGAAATTTAAAATATTTTCCTCCCAAACCATTTATTTGATTTGAGATCCATTTTCACCATTGGGTTCCTCACGAGAAGAGCTTCAAAACTAGATCCCATGTTGATATGTTTTGACGATATTTTTTTTGCGGCATCAGTTACCATGCTTATAATACATAGTTACCACCATGTACTGATGTATTACTAATAGCCTGGTAACTGACATATTAATGCATGATAACTAGTAGCAACAAAAAAATTTGTTAAAATATATCAAAATGAGATCTAGTTTTGAAGATCTCGTCGACATGAACTCAACCATGAAAACGGATCACGAATCGGATTAACGGTTTAAGAGATAGATCATTTTAAAATTTTAGAATTGAGGGAATCTTATTGATGTCAGCAATTTCGTTTGTTGCTATTGCAGCACTTGCTCATATCAGCAATTTTGTTTTGTTGCTATTTACATGCACTTGCTGATGTCAACAATTTTATTTTATTAAGTCCAAGTAGATTTTCCGTTGTGAGAAATAGGGTAATTATTAGTCTAAATAATTTTTTTACATAAGATTTCTATCGCTCGATTCAAGGTATTTTTTATCATCCATTTGGTTATATGGGATGATTCAGAGCATCTCTAATTATCATCTGTTTGGTTAGATGAATGATCTTTGATTCAAATATTATTCCTTATGCATAATGGCGAAGCTTAGTAAAAAATTAAAGAGAGAATCATCAATTGGTAGAGCGGCGGAGTCTAAGAGGTATAACTTTATCCACCAAGGTTTAAATTTTGATACTCATATTTAAACACACACAGATATGTTCGGTAGGAATTTAGTGAGATTCATGAATTCATCTCCGATCTCCATCAATTCTATCATGTGATTATGAGACGCGTTCTTGTGGATGTATGAGTGTCGTATATGTGTATGCTGTGGTTTGTGTGTGCACATGAGTCTTTCTTTAATCGCACAAGGAAAAGGAGATAGCCAATGTATGAATTATACAAAATTAGAGGAGGACATTTTAATGGAGCTCTTTTGAGGATTATACACTAAATTACTCTAAGCAACATTGCTAATCAATACAATTGCAAAATGTTGACGGTGGATCACCTTGGTCCCAACGAAGCTCCGTCCCGCACGTGCGTGATCTTCGGTCCAAATATTATTCCCAATTCATTGTAAGACCGATGATAATCAAAACAGATTTACTAAATCTGAACCAACTCGATCCACCAAATGCTAACTAAATCTCAATGCACCCAGACAGCCAAGCTACTAAATCTCAATCAACTTGATCCACCAAACGCTAAATAAATCTCAATGGAAGCAACCAAGCAACAACTCATATTCTTGTTCTCCATCTTCGTTGCCTCCTGTGCCTTGTGATGCTTCCTGTGCCTTGTGATGCTCCCGGGAAGCCAGTGTCGTAGCGCGGATGAGCGTACAGGACAAGCCGTGGGTGCCATATCACCGGCACAAATATATGCACGTCCCCCTCTACTTAAGGACAAGAGAGTCGAAGACGAAGGATGGAGTCCCACCTCTCCCATCATTCTCCACAACCACTCTTCCTTCTACGGTAGAAAGGGGCAGAGTGAGGGAGGCTTTCTCGTTTCTCCGTTCTTTCGTCGGCGAGTCCGACGTTTCCCCTCCCTCCCGTTTGCTGTTTCGGCGGCGGGAGGGTGGGGTAACCTCGGATCTTTGCGCCAGGCGTGTAGATAAGTTAGTTTTTTCTTCGTTTTGTGTCCGGCGCGGTGTCGTTCTGACGGTGGTGGCGGCGGCGTTTGGACTTTTGGTGCTCCGGCTCCAGCCCCGTCTCGGTGATGTCTTTTCCGGCGACATCGAGGAGCATGTGAGCTTTTGTCTTCTTAGCTCGACGGTCCAGTCGAGTTCGACCTCGACGTTCCATTCGAGTTCGACCTCGGCGGTCTGCTTTGGTTCGGCGCCAGCAGCGTCGACGTCGACCCTGAGTTTGTTCCAGCCAGCTGCTTCCCTCAGGCTCTCTTCGTGTTGCGGTTGCAGTTTTGTTTGGCAGTGCGAATGCGATGGCCGGGAAGAGCTCGGATTCCTGCTCAAAATCGGGGCTCCGCCCCCGCCATCGTTTCTTTCAGTTGGCTTTAGATCCGTCTTTTGCGGTGGACGTCATTTGCGGCTTAGTATCGAGACTTCGTCCTCTGTTTTTCTATGCAGGTGTTCGAGCGATCTTTGGCTCTTCGTCCTCCTCTGCTCCGGCAAGACGGCACGGCGGTGCGCAAGATTGGCGGAGATATCCCCCAGGGATCAATATGTATTTTTCTTTTTTTCAGAGAGTTTTTCGCTAGTCTGTAGGGACAGCTGTCCTTTTCTAGAAATATCTGTTGTCTTCTCCTTATCTCTATGAATGCAGATATTTTCTCAAAGAAAAAGAGGACGAAGGATGGAGGGAAGATGGTGGCGGTGGCTCTGGCAGGATATAGGCTTGTCGTGTGTATGGTAACGTGGATGCTTAGATCATAACGTGTGGCTGATTTATAATTAAAGTATCTTAGAAAATGCTATATGTCAGTACTACAATTTATAACTGAAGTAACTAACTTTTTGGCAAATATTATATCAGTATTCTGATTTTTGTTATGACGAGTTTATATTATATGAACAAAATATTTTATCATATAAAAAAGATTATTTTTATCACATAACAATATCATATTATGTTGGTTCGAAAATTTTATCGCGCATCATGTAGCGAAAATCTTTTCATGGTCTGATCCAACCGACATCTAGTCGTCTTGTCGACGAAACGGGTCTCGGACAGTAAACTTGGGCACCCCGGGTCGAAAGTCCGAGGTGCTAAGAGGACGACTTAGGGGAACGACGCCTAGCGACCACTCAAACTCCCCCAGTACCCCGCTGGTGATCAATATACGGGAATCGAGATGGACACGATAACCAGAATTGGTGAATAGAACTCCCTTGTATGGGGTGGCGATTCGTCCTTATATAGGCAAAGCCGACCCGTTAGTGAATATACATTTGTGCTCTGGGGCAGGTTACAACCTTGTGTCACCGTACATCGGGCGAATCTGTACTCTCATCCTCGCCGCTACCTATTATATGCGCCGGCATATCCTTGGTCCGCCTCGCCGATACGGATCGCCGCCGCGCCTGCCTTCTTCTCGACATATTTGGCGGAGGGTGACTCCGGGTTTTGACCCCTGGATGAGGTGCTGCTCTTCACCCCGGCCCGGGCGCGGATCACCTCAGCCTCGTCCTGGAGCCGGGCTAGCCCCGGTCTCGCCCGGGAGCCGGTGATGCGCCTCGTCCTAGCCGAGATGCCTCTGCCTCGACCTCGCCGGAGCGCCTCGGCCTCGCCGGGGCGCAGCCTCGTCCTCGCCTAGGAGTTCCTGGGGACCTGCGAGGAAGTTTTGGGAAGGCCAGGTGTAGAGACGGAAAGATAAGAACAGGGGGTACCTCGTCCTGGACGACCGGGTCGGACTCCCCCAACAGTAGCGACTTATTCCTCCTGGCCCTTGCCGCCGACTGGGCCGACGACGCCGAGACTTAGCTTTTAGGCAGTTGGTTTTCTCGTCGTTCATTGTAGCTTAGCATGTCCCAAAATCTGGGACTTAGTTGAATTTATCTGTAGCGTTGGTTGCGATTGGTGTACCTTAGCGTGAGGGCACTACCCTCCACCCCAAAACAATCGGCGACCGCGGAGTATTTGCGGTCGCCCTGTACCATGTGTAAACGTATGCTGCGATTGAAAACTTGATTCGTTTGCTGTGACCTTGTCGCTTTGTTTTGGTGAGAGAAGAGCTCTATCGCAGACGAGGCCACGCGAGCCATGGTACTTAGGACGAGGTTGTGTCGTGCGGCGTCGCCTGTCAAACATCGTCCTTAGTAGAGCGTCGCCGGGCCTAGCTATCACCTAGGGCGGAACATTAGCACACGTTGCCCGGCTTGGGTCATATCGTGGCCTAGACTTGCTCATCGTCGTTAGGGGTACGGCGCCGGGCCGAGCTACCAGCTAAGACGGGACAGTAGCGCACGTCGCCCTACCTGGGTCATATCGTGGCTAGGACTTGCTCATCGTCCTTAGGGGTGCGGCGTCGGGCCGAGCTACCACCTAAGACGGGACAGTAGCGCACGTCGCCCTACTCGGGTCATATCGTGGCTAGGACTTGCTCATCGTTCTTAGGGGTGCGGCGCCAGGCCGAGCTATCAGCTAAGACGGGACAGTAGCGCACGTCGCCCTACCTGGGTCATATCGTGGTTAGGACTTGCTCGTCATCCTTAGGAGTGCGGCGTCGGGCCGAGCTACCACCTAAGACGGGACAGTAACGCACGTCACCCTACTCGGGTCATATCGTGGCTAGGACTTGCTCATCGTCCTTAGGGGTGCGGCGCCAGGCCGAGCTACCACCTAAGACGGGACAGTAGCGCACATCGCCCTACTTGGGTCATATTGTGGCTAGGACTTGCTCATCGTCCTTAGGGGTGCGGTGCCGGGCTGAGCTACCACCTAAGACAGGACAGTTCTGTTGACAAGCGAGCGAACATTGCATTGAGGTAGGTGTTCCTTAACAAAAGCAGTCATTACAGGGACGACGTCCCGTCAAGCTGTCGCAGCAGCTGTTGGGTGTCGCCAAATGTCTCGGCGAGATCATATGTAGTACTTCCTGAGGTTGTTGCTATTCCAGCTGTGCTTGAGGACGATGCCGTCGAGATCCCGGAGGCGAAACGACGAAGGTCGAGACGCGCTGATGCCCTCGTACGGGCCCTCCCATTTGGAACTGAGCTTGCCATCAGCTTCGGGGTTGAGCTTCTTCTTGAGTACCAGGTTGCCCACCGCTATGGGCCTTGGCCTCACCGTCTTGTTATAGTGCTTAGCGGCCGCGGCTTGGTACCGGTCGATGTGCAGCGAAGCGCCTTGTCGCACCTCGTCGAGCCCCTCGAGCGACGTGAGATGGTTGTCATTGTCCGGCTGCTCGGTGATGCGGAGGGACTCAAACTCCACCTCGGTCGGGGTGACGGCCTCCTCGTCGAATAGTAGTTTGAACGGGGTATACCCCGTCGCCCGGTTGACTGACGTACGGGATGACCACAGCACGCTCGGGAGCTCGTCCGCCCATTTTCCTGCAGGGAGTTCGAACATACGTTTCCGCAAACTTGAGAGAATAACGCCGTTAGCTCTTTCCACCGCGCCATTGGCCTTCGGGTTCGCGACCGAGGCGAAACACAGCCTGATGCCGAGGCTGGAGCAGAAGTTCTTGAAGCTCGCCGCGTCGAATTGAGTCCCGTTGTCCACGATAAACTCGCGCGGGAGGCCGAACCGGCACACGATGCTTTTCCAGACAAACTTCTGCACGGCGGCCGAAGTGATCTTCTCCAGAGGCTCTGCTTCCATCCACTTCGAGAAGTAGTCCAGAGCGATGACGACGAATTTGGCCCCCCGACACGCCGTCTTGAAGGGGCCGACAAGGTCGATCCCCCAGCGTGCCAAGGGCCAGGACGGCGAGATGGGTTGCATCGCGCTCGCCAGTCTGTTAGTGCCCCGGCCCATCCACTGGCATGCCGAGCAATGCTTCACCAGGTCTTGCGCGTCGTTCAGTGCTGTGGGCCAGTAGAATCCGACGTGGTAGGCTTTGGCGACCAGGGACCTCGGGGCGAGGTGTGACCCGCAGAGCCCCTGGTGGATTTCCTTGAGCAGAGCCTTGCCCTCCCCTGCCGAGACGCACCTCAGGAACGGGGCGCACACTTCCCGCTTGTAGAGCGAACCTTTGTGGATGACGAAGCTTCGCGCGCGCACTGCTAGCCGACGTGCTTCGGCCGGGTCCTCGGGCTCCTTTTCTGTAGAGAGGTATTCTTCGATTTGAGTTCTCCAGTCCTCCGGCGAGAGAGCTCAGACATCGGCGAGGCCCCCAGCCGAGGCGGTGGAAATGGTCTCGCTGAATGCCCCAGGGGGCGGTGTCACATCCCGATTTTCTAAAATCCGAAAATTAGGGTAACAAAACTCTTCGTTAACAATGACGATTAAAATACACCTGATTAAAACTTTTGACCTGCATACCTAGGATAAAACCCCAAAAACAATGCGGATCCTCCTCCCTGTTTTCCTTGACCTCCGTTTGTCAGAAGCTCAATCCTCCAGGTCCACGCCTGACAAGGTGTGCAAACTCGATGCAAGCCTTCGTTTCTCCATGCGACCAACGGGCCCTGCATTCCCGCCTAAAAACCATCTTGATATTCCTTACCTTTTTTACTTGGCGGTGCGTCTGAACCGAAATCCGAGACTAAATGCTCACATGGTACTTTGTGAAATTGAAACACGCCTAGGAAAACCCTACCTCCTACTCTTGAACACGTATACTTTTAAAACACATGAGAATTCGCTAGCCCCTGTTGCTCTTATCTCCCGTACGTCGTCCGTGTACCCAATATCTATACCTTGGCACTCCCTGTCCTTTTCCTCTCCAACAACTCCTTTTTTTTTGATGCACTCCAACAACTCCTT
Source organism: Stipa capillata (assembly GCA_019208055.1). Classification (NCBI taxonomy): domain Eukaryota; kingdom Viridiplantae; phylum Streptophyta; class Magnoliopsida; order Poales; family Poaceae; genus Stipa; species Stipa capillata. The sequence continues at coordinate 632,205 of JAGXJF010003061.1, forward strand.
TAGAGAGCTAGAACCGTGCCTTATTATTTCCTGGGAGTATTGGCCTTTAAAAAGACCTATAGAAATCCACAAAGACTCGGACATTAATTCTAACAAGAATACAAAGTAAGGCTATGATCCTCCAGTACAGGTTATCCAAAGGACTTTGTAAGGCTATGATCCTCCAGTACAGGTTATCCAAAGGACTTTTAAATTGAGCTAGGAGGCTAAATCGAGCATTTCTCCGCTAGACTAGAAAATAACAATAATAATAGCACTTCAGTGAATTTTTAAAAGTCCTTGTGAGGCATGCATTTCCCCCACGCATTGCAAATAAACCTCGGATTCTCTCTTCGCATGTGCCCATGGAAAAACAAGCGAAAGCTCCAAGTGTCTCCTGCTAGACGCCATTGACGCTCTGTTGTCGTTCCTCCTTGCATCTGCCTTAGCACCCGGAGCGTACCAACTGATTAGTAAATGTCCCTCTTTCGTGTGGCTCTGGTTCTTTACTGGGGCAGCTCACCAACTCACACCTACCTGCCTCCACCCTTCTTTATTTTATGCCACAGGTGTCCTTACCAGCGCTAGGGGCGGTGCTTGGTTTTCTTTTTGTAATGCCGCCGCAAGCAGCGTGCTCTGCCCATTCCCTGCTAAGCCCACCGCCCCCCTTGCCCTTCCCTCATACCTGTGAACCTGCCTCCTGTGCACTAAGCCACGCCGCCCCCATACAACAGTGCACGGCCCCCTTCTTCCTCGCTGCGACAGACCAGCTCACCGACGGAAGACCCGCCGTCGTCCTCGCCAAGCTGAGTCAACCGGAACACAGTGACCGACCACGGCACCGGATATTTTCCCCCGAGTTCTATAAAGCGTCCGAAACACCTGAGCTCTCCCCTGTCTCCAATCCTCTCCCACAAGCCAAACTCCCCTCAATCCCCGCCACCGTGCTCAGCACCGGGACCTCCTCATCACCACGGCTGAGCTGGTTCCTCCCATCCCCGAACACCCGAGCGTCCCCTTTCTTCCCCAGTGAGTTGCCCCAACCCCTGTCCTCCTTCAAGCCGTAGTCCTCTTCTCAACCCGAGCCGGCGAAATGCACAATCCCCTACCAGTACTCCCACCGCACCGTTTATTTCCCTCCGCCGCAGCGACCCGCACCGGTCAACACCCCTGCCCATGGCCTCTTCTTCCGGCCGGCCACCACCGTGCTCGCCCCTACTTTCTTCTATTTCTTTTCCCGCCGCTTGAACCAAGCGCCGGAGGTGACACCGACTTCCTCGCCTCTGGCAAACGACACCCACAGCCGAGCATCGACCGCCGGCCTGATTCCCTTCACTGATCCGCCGCATCTACCGCCGCTGCCCCGCGCGCGTCCTCCTCGGCCCCTTCCAGTCGCAGCCACCCGTGAGCTTCGCCGCCCCGTGCGTCTCCACTAGCCGACTGCTATCTGCCGCACGCGACCGCCATCGCCAAGCCTGCAGTGCCACTGACCAATTCCCCATCGGCCACCTGCGCAAGCCTATTACCCAAGCTAGCGAAGAGCGCCGCCGGACTGGCCGTACCACCGCCCTGGCCGCCGCCCGTACCAGTCGGCCCCCACCGGGAGCTCTGCCGCTATAGTTCCCTGACTCCCAGGCATCTAACTCACACCCTTCTCTTGCTCTCCGACCTCCCCATACTTTCAACCAGCCGAGCTCACGCGCCTCTCCGATGCCCCGAGCCAGCGGTCCTCCTTCCCAATTTTCTTGTGCTTGAAGCGTTCGGACAGAGCATTAACTTGGGGAAGACACGGAGCTATCCAATACATAGTGTAATTAGTGCAGCTATCGCTCGGTGCTGAAGATTAATCGCGTATGAAGTCTATCTGTTCAGTGCAGCCAAGTTTAGACGTTTTGAGTGCTTTCGGACCGCATACCTATTATGGAACGTGGAGTTATTTGGAGCTGAGCGTGTTTATGACAGGTAAATACTTTGGTCTCTGGCATTTGTTGCTAAAGATTAAACTGCCGGATGTTGAGTGATGACTAAGCATAATTAATGCCCATAGCCAGTAACTGATCGCTACTGCCTTTAAATCATGGTTGGTTTAGTCGCACACAGACGTTAACGTTCTAGTACTTAAAGTTTGGACAACTACAATAATTCTCTAGCCATAACCGAACTTAATAATTAACTGATTCACTATGTCATTTCAGACAGTTAATGAACTGACGAGTTTAGGTTAATACTAATGTCCCTAACTTACCCCAATCAATTAGAAGTATATGTATATACCTATATATCTCCGTTGGTATGGTTCCAAATGAAAATAGATCTTTTATCCATCATTTAAAATCGTGAGCCACCTCCTGTTCCAGCACGACCTGAGTCCAAATGTTATTTCCAAACCAAGTAGTACGAAACCTTACACCGATCCAATACTTCCCAGTGCGATATACCACCAAAACACCATGCAAATACCTCAAAACACCATGCAAATACCTTGCTAAGAGCGAAGTAAAGAATAATATACCTTCCTGAACAAACTAGACATGGGGGCCAAGATCGTATGAGGTAATAGTCTAACAGATAGATAAGTTAGGGTTTCCCAACTCGTGCGAAGAATCCTCACTTCATGCAAGGAGAATACTTTCTCACCACTTTGAAAACCTAATACACATTGAGTCCAATACAAATATTCTAAGGAATTCATAAGCGTATGTTTGGTTCTTATTTGGTTCTTCCTCGTATCATGTATTCATTAGACGTCTTTCGACGTATAGATACCGACGCTGCGAGGTTCCATACGAAGAATTCCAGACGATTACCGTATCAAGTTCAAGCCTGAGAATCAGTCGAGACTGCTAGGCAAGCTCTTCTTCTTTGATCATGTTGAATCCCATGTTTGCGAAATATTTATTTTGTCTGCAAAACATGCATGCTATGTGATAGAAATCAATATTTTATGTAGCAATAGTTAGATCCGATATGATAGAAACCCTAGACCGATTCCGTCCCTTGTCGCCCTAAGGACTACATATGTTCCGAAGAAAATATCAGAAACCTAGAGGTAGTATATACATATATATTGCTTAGCCCTGCAGTAGAAAATCTAGGTATTGCAAAAGCAAACGAATCCCGGAGATCTCGTATGACACAAACTTGGGATGGACCGCTGTGACTGATGAAGGAGAAGTCATGGTATAATCCACGGGTTGGATGTTCGAAGGGGAGTTTTTGTAAAACAGAAACAAAATGGAGATGATTTGGATCCGAGTTGGAAATGAAGGGCGAAAGCAGAAAGGAATTCTATAGCGAGCTAAGACCCATTGTGGCACTCGCGGTCCGTGTGACGGACAAGGTGTGGAGTCTTTCTCAGATCACTTAAGGACCAAACCTACCATGCCGCTAAACCAGGTTCACCCCGTACGTCCACATGTCCTTTATGAGAAGGACTTGACCTTTACCCCGTCGAGTGCTAGTATCTGGACCCACGGGCAGTAGGAAGTATGTGACTAGGCGGTTAAAGTCCTAGAGGGTCTCTACCGCATAGCGTAGGGAGTTGTCCGACACAAAGATGAGAATAGTCTCATTTTTGAGTCTGCAAGACAAAAGTAAATTTGAGTAAAACATCTAGCGGGTCCAGCTCTAGTATAAAACGGGTGAAACGTCTCGTTGTACTAGCCCTGTCAGTATACGGTGCACAGTGTACCCAGGGCGAACTACATTTTGTGGGTAAAGCCGTACAACCTCTGTAGAGTGTTAAAATCTATTCGAATAGCCGCGTCCTCGGTCATGGACACAATCTAGTATGGCCACACAACCGGTTAGACTATATTATCGAAAAGTGGAATATGGGTTCTAAGGACGCATCTGGCTCGATGAGCATGCAGAGTGAGTTGTAAGTACCTCGTGTAATGCGATTACACGGGAGGTGTGGTTATGAGTAGGACGCCGTTCTACCGGAGTGTAGGAACGGCTATCCAAGGAGAAAGGAGTTATTATTGGACGTCGTTCTACCTGAGGGTAGGAACGGCTATCTAATGCAGATAAATGGCCGCTCCCGTGGCGGACGGCCGAATTGCAGGTATGCTATTATGACTGATTGATATGACTCGGCAGGGCCGAGGTTGTTTTCGAAAATAAGTTTTCACCATCTACTTAATTATTTCGAATGAAAACTTACTTCTTCGCACAACATGAGACATAGGTTAGAGCCTTCTCTTGATACAACCGTGCATGCATATTTCTGTTATTTCTCCTTGGGGGAGAGCTTGCGAGTACATTCAATGTATTCACCTGGCTTGTTGATTTGGCCAGACGAAGGAGACGTCGGTCCGAAGACAAAGAAAGCACACGCAAGAACTAGGGCGTTACCCCAGTCAGTTGCCTGTGTGGTTTGGCATATTGATGGGCAAGCTACCACGTGTTCCTTTTCCGCTGCTGTTTCAATTCGGCTAATCGGCCTGGCATGAAAAATTAAAGATCTTGCCGATCATTTATGTAATAAACTCGGTATTGTATGACTTTGTATCAAGTACATTGTGTGTATCGGCTACTGATCCAGGGACCGGTACAGTAAACACAAGGGCTTATCCGGCTTAAAAACCGGGTATGCCACACGCGGCGGAAAGGAGGTCGGCCTCAGCGTTGTCAGCGCGCGGAATGCTTTGCACGGTGATCCCCTTGAAGTGTTTCTCCATGGCTCTCACCGCTGCGAGGTACTTCGCCATTTCGGGATCTTTTGCCTGATAATCCTTGCCAACCTGCCCGGCGACCAGCTGCGAGTCACTCTTGACGAGGAGCCTGCGTGCCCCGGCTGCGCGCGCCTTGTGGAGTCCAAGCAGAAGTGCCTCGTACTCGGCGACGTTGTTCGTCGTCTTGAAGCTTAGGTGAGCCGAGTACGATATCTTGGCCCCTTACGGGGAAATTAGGACAGCGTTGGCCCCGGCCCCTTCAGCGCACCAGGAACCATCGACGTGGAGGGTCCAAGTCGGGTCTTCTACGCTTGGGACGAGGTCGGGACGGGGCACCCACTCCGCCACGAAGTCGGCCAGCACCTGCGACTTGATAGCAGTCCTGGGGAGAAATTCGACCGCGAACGGGGCGATCTCAGCCGCCCATTTGCTGACTCACCCCGTGGCTTCTCAGCTGCGGAACATCTTGCCTATCGGGAAGGAGGTTGGGACCCGAATTGGGTGAGCTAAGAAGTAGTGGCGGAGCTTTCTTGACGCCATGACGAGGGAGTACGCCAGCTTCTCGAGCTCCATGTATCGTATCTTCGCCCCTTACAGCGACTCGGAGACATAGTAGACTGGATTCTGGATTCGACCTTGCTCTCTGACGAGGACGGCGCTGACAGCCGAAGCGGTGGTGGCGAGGTACAGCAGGAGGGCGTCCCCGGGCGACGGACTCTGGAGAAGCGGGGCGAGGCGAGGTATTTTTCAGGGCCTCGAAGGCCGACTGACATTCTTCGGTCCACTCGAATTTCCCAGAGGCAAGCAAGACTTTGAAGAACGGAAGCCCCATTTCGGCCGAGCAGGATACGAATCGCCCCAAGGAGGCGAGTCGGCCCGCCAGCCTTTGCACCTGCTTGGTGGTAGTGGGAGGCTGCATTCCGAGGATAGCGTCGATCTTCTTTGGGTTGGCCTCGATCCCTCTTTTCGAGACGAGGAAGCCCAAGAGCTTCCCAGCGCGCACGCCGAAGACACATTTTTCCGAGTTCAGCCTCATGTGGGATCGTCGGAGGTTGGAGAGAGTTTCTTGTATGTCGGCTGCGTGAGTCTGGGTGAGGACGCTTTTGATGACGACGTCGTCTACATATGCCTCCACATTTCTACTGACCTAATCACTTAGTGTCTTGGCGATTAGTCGGGCGAACGTCGCCCCCGCGTTCTTGAGGCCGAACTGCATCCTGACGTAGCAAGAAGTCCCGCACGGGGTGATGAAGCTGGTCTTCTCCTCGTCCTCCTTCGCCATCCACACCTGATGGTAGCCCGAGTATGCGTCGAGGAAGCTCATGAGCTCGCAGCCAGAGGTTGCGTCGACCAGCTAGTCGATGCGGAAAAGAGGGAAGTTGTCCTTCGGGCAGGCCTTGTTTAAGTCGGTGTAGTCCACGCACATTCTCCATTGCCCGTTTGCCTTCTTGACAAGGACTAGGTTGGCAGCCACTCCGGATGCATGACCTCGCGGACGACCCCGGCTTTGAGCAGCTTGGCGACTTGCTCGCGGGCGGCGGCTTGTCGGTCGGCCGACATCTTCCTCAAGTGTTGTTTAATAGGCCGAGCCCCTAGCGTCACCATTAGTTTGTGCTCGATTATGCTTCGAGGCACGCCCGGCAGGTCCTCCGGCTCCCACGCAAAAATGTCGCTGTTAACTCGCAGGGTAAGAAGAAGGGCCTGCTCCACCTTGGCCGGGAGGTCTGCCCCGATTAGCATGGCCTTGCGCAGCTCGTCCTCCGAGAGTGCGACCGACCGGGTCTCCTCGTCTGGTCTGGGTTTTGGGACCCACCATCCCGTGGTGGACGACATGAATTGGTTGCCGGCGACGTCGATGTCAAGGACCTCACCGGGCTCGGGCGGGGCCGTGTCGCTGAAGGAAGCTGGGCAAAGCGCCTCAGCCGTGGGCTCTGCTGGGACAACGTCATGGATGTATGTTATGGCCGAGGTTGTGGTTTCTTCAATGCGGCAGGATAGACCCTGATCGCCGTACACCGTTATGACTCCCGTAGGGGCCGGGACCTTCATGCACAGGTAGGCGTGATGTGGGACTGCCCCGAACTTGTTGAGTGACATCCTTCCCAGGATTACATTATACTGGTAGGGCATGTCGACGACGTCGAACAGGACGGTCTCAGCGCGCTCTCCGCCCACGTCCTGGAACTTGACCGGGAGTTCGATCCGGCCGACGGCCCTGATCGGCTTGCCGCCGAACCCGAGAAGAGGAACGCCCGGGGACTGGAGGCACGAACGTGGGATGCCCATCCCGTCCAGGGCAGAAGCGAACAAGATGTCGGCCGAGCTTCCCCCGTCCACGAACACACGTTGCACTTCCACATCTGATATGATGGCCGAGATAACCAGGACGTCGTGGTGCGGGAGGACGATGCCTATGGCGTCCTTGGGGCCGAAGATGATCGGGGCGCTCATCCAAGCGGGGAGCTCTGTTGGGGGGTATGCCCCAATGTGCTGGACCCGACGGACGTACTCCTTGAGCTGGCGCTTTGACGGGAAGGTGCGGGCGCTTCCGCCGGTGATGGCATGGACGACGCGGCGGGGTCCTTGTCCGCCGGTGGGCGACCCACAGCGCGGGGCTGGGGAGGGAGCCCGAGGAGCGCCTCGGCCTGGGGCTCCGGCGCGCGTTGTCCTTGGCCCATCGCCGGGGGGTGGGCGGGCCTCCGAGTTCGGGCGACAACGTCGCACTCGGCCGTAGAGGGTGAGGACGACTTGTGCAGCTCACAATACTTCCGATGGGGCCCCTAGGCCGAGGCGGCTCCCGCTGGCGAGGCTCCGTCCCGCCTCGGCCCTGGACCGGCCGAACATAGGGCTCCCTTCCATGCTGTCGCGGGGGCTCGCATGTCGAGGGGCCTTGACGATGTGGTAGACGAGTTAGCTGGCGCCCTTGTGCTTGACGTGACCCTTGCTGGCGACCGCCCTCCTCCTCGTACTCTGACGGCGCTTCGTCCCGCCGATCCTCCTCGGACACATGATGTACATCATGGCGCCTCGGACGTCGGCCCTCCGCCTTCTCTATTCCCGCGTACACTTGGGACGCTCTGGCCTCCTCCCTTCGGAGAATTTGCCCTTCATGCGAGCATAGACCTCTATAATATCATACAGTTGTTCGACGTGGCTCGGCCGCTTCCTCTCGAGCTTGTCGGCCAAGGCCTCGTTGCTGATGCCTCACCGCGCGGCTTCACAGATGGTTTGTTCGGCAACTCCCTTCACCTGGCACTGGACTTCAAAAAAGCGACGCTGAAAAGTCCGGATGGTCTCGCCCGGGCGCTGCCGAAGGTTGCTGAGGTCTATCGAAGTCATCTCCTTGTTACGGCACCCATGGAAATGCCCGTGGAGTTTGTCGCGCAGCTGCTCCCAGGAGTATATGGTGCGGGGCTCGAGGCCGAGATACCGCGCCTGGGCGATGCCCGTGAGAGCGAGCAGCAAGTTTTTTCGCCATTATGGCCTCGCCTCCGCCCGACGCCATCACCGCCGCCTAGTAGGCCACCGCCTGCGCCCGTGCCTCGTTCAGGTCTCGGAGGAGAGCCTCAGCGGCCGGGACGGGGGTGTGAGTCTTCGCCCGCGTGGCGGATCGACCCTCGGCCAGCTGGCGGCGCAGTTCTTCCGCGGTGTGGGCCTCCGGTAGGGGCGGGGGGTCGCTAGGACTCGTGTCGCCTCGAGCTGTGCCCGGTATAGATCGGCCACCTGTTGAGACTGGGCGTTCGCCTTCAGTGCCTCCAACTCCGCCACCTGGAGACGTGCTTGTAGCTCCGCCGACCTTTTCGCCGCCTCCTCGGCCTGCCGCCGCAGGCCTTCCACCTCGCCCGCCAGATTTCGTGTGCCCAGAATGGCCTCCGCCGTCAGTGGCGCCTGCGCCCCGACGGGTGGGACTGCAGCCTGGGACCCCCCATCCGCCGTGACGCCGGAGGTAAGCTCGCCCGGGTGATCAGGTCCGACTGACGCACCCCTCGTCGCCTCCACATTTATCTCGCCTTTCGCTGGAGGGGAAGGGAGCTGAACTCCACGTCTTCCACTCGCCGCCGCCTTCCGCCTGGTTGTGGTCGCCCCTTTCTTCGGTCGAGGTGGCATGGTGAAGTTCCGGGTCAGAAGTACGTCGCCCCTTCGGTCCCCACGGTCGGCGCCAACTGTCGACGAAACGGGTCTCGGACAGTAAACTTGGGCACCCCGGGTCGAAAGTCCGAGGTGCTAAGAGGACGACTTAGGGGAACGACGCCTAGCGACCACTCAAACTCCCCCAGTACCCCGCCGGTGATCAATATACGGGAATCGAGATGGACACGAGAACCGGAATTTGGTGAATAGAACTCCCTTGTATGGGGTGGCGATTCGCCCTTATATAGGCAAAGCCGACCCGTTAGTGAATATACATTTGTGCCCTAGGGCAAGTTACAACCCTGTGTCACCGTACATCGGGCGAATCTGTACTCTCATTCTCGCCGCTACCTACTATATACGCCATCATATCCTTGGTCTGCCTCGCCGGTACGGATCACCACCGCGCCGGCCTTCTTCCCGACGCGTTTGGCAGAGGGTGACTCCGGGTTTTGACCCCTGGACGAGGTGCTGCTCTTCACCCCGGCCCGAGCGCGGATCACCTCAGCCTAGTCCTGGAGCCGGGCCGACCCCGGCCTCGCCCGGGAGCCGATGATGCGCCTCGTCCTAGCCGAGATCCCTCTGCCTTGACCTCGCCGGAGCGCCTCGGCCTCACTGGGGCGCAGCCTCGTCCTCGCCTAGGAGTTCCTGGAGACCTACGAGAAAGTTTTGGAAAGATCAGGTGTATAGACGGAAAGATAAGAACAGGGGTACGTCGTCCTGGGCGACCAGGTCAGACTCCCCCAACACATCTTAACTTTTTTTGATAATGTCTTCTCTTAAACTTTTTTGAAAAAGACTGGGAGCGCTAAACTCACATGAACCGGATTCCGTTTCGTTTGAAATTACAGTGAATTATAATAATTTCGTTCAGACAATATCTCGTTTATCTAAACCATTTTTGTTTATTTTATCGTTTATGTTACCAAAATTTTCCTATTTACGTGCCTATTAGCAGGAGATTTACAGGGTGCGACACAACACAAGGCAGGAGATTAATTTACAAGGCGCGACCGGGAGCAGCGCCGACGCCACGGGAGAATGTCCGAGGTGATGTTGTGAACTGAAAGTCGTGGCCGCGAGAGAGTTTTATCCCAAAGAACTTTGTGACATTCCGGCTTTTCCTGATGTTCCACGTATGAGATACCAATGATCAGTTACCAATTTATACGTATCCAGCGAAGGCAGCGATTCGTTACTTACGAGTTCAGTTTTAGTGACAAGCGCTAGCTCGAACTCACAATGTGTACAAAGTTGCGTGCTCACAGTTAAATTAAACGCCGATCGGTGATGTGCATTCGTAACAACGTGATTCATCAACCAGCTAGTTTCATTTTATTCTCATCTTAGCCCATCGATCGATGCAGCTAGTTAGTACAGTAGATACATAATACACGTACGCACGCATTTTTCAGAGCAGAGACAGGCACTACAGCCACCACGTACTGGCTCATCCGCTGCAAATACGTACGTATAGCTTAGCTTAGCTTAGCACTGCCTGATGCACTTGCACTGGCGGCGAAGCCCGTCGCAGTTGCCTCCGCCCCATCCCTCCCCGATGCACACCTGCGCGCAGTTGCGGTCCGACGCGCACACCCCGTGGTACCCCGCGCTCCGCTGCCGGCAGACTCGCGCCTCCGCCCCTGGCACCGCCGCTTCCTCTGCACCCATCCATCCATCCATTCATATTCATCCATTCATTCACAAACCATCCAACTCGTATAATAACTTATGATTTGATTAACCATCCATCTTAACAGTGTGCGAGGAAGGCGGAGAGAAATACGTACGTGCGATGAGGAGGAGGAGGAGCACGAAGACAACCTGCGTCGCCACCTTCTTCGTCCACATGGCTAAGGCTAGCTGCTGCCTCGCTACCAGCAAACTAACTGAAAACAGCTGCTGATTAGTTAAGACCTCTCACCGTGCTCAGTTGACTGATCAGGTAGGGTTAGCCCCCAGCAGCTGATATATAGGACAACTTGGAGGCGATCGAGAGGACTCGAAGCTGCATTGGAGCGTGCACGTGGAAGGCCACGTTGCGACATGCCGACATGCACCGCCACGTCCGACATGCTGATCGAACGTGGAAGGCCACGTTGCGACATGCTCGAAGCTGCATTGGAGCGTGCACGTGGAAGGCCACGTTGCGACATGCTCGAAGCTGCATTGGAGCGTGCAGGTGGAAGGCCACGTTTCGACATGCCGACATGCACCGCCACGTCCGACATGCTCGCTTTTGACTCCGTCACTCCATGCATGCCACGTCGTTACAAGGTAGGGCTTGGTCGCTAGGTAGGTAGGTGCCAGAACCTGCAGGCTGTAGCAGCACACGTAAACATGCATGCCACCCCGGTGCTGTCGGCATGGTGGGGCCGCGGGTACCCATGAGTGATATTGCACTGAATTTTCGCAAAGTTTTGGTCGTGAGATATATACATACTGTGTTACACTAGCAGCAAATTGTCTTTATCCCGGACCTAGCTAGCAGATAAGTCATAAGCTTTTCTTGCCATAGTTTTGCATCTCGTCATTTACCGGTTCCGTTTGGGACGCATAAAGTTCACAGTGGTCTGGCAAAGAGTTCACGGGGAAACCATATTCAAGCCCCATGAAAATAAGAAAAGTTCCCATACTCTAAACAGAACGTATATGCATGATCCATCGAGCGGGCTCTTCTAGCGTGCATGGAATCATACGCGTACGTATGCTCACCCCCTTTGGCCATTGGCTCACCTGGCACTAAGAGCCGACCGACACGGCCTCTTAGCACGACAGGTGGCAGAAGGCAGGCCGCCACCTGTCCACCTGGCTTCGTGCTCCTCCGGTCCAAATTTTTCTATAAGTATACAGGTTTTCTTTACCACAACAACAGATAGGCCTGAAGTTGATACTACTTTGTGTTCAATCCACCTACGATCGAGGAGATCCCAAAAGAAGAAGAGGAAAATGGAGTTCAAGCCCAAGGCGACCGTGTGCGCGGCGCTGCTGATGCTGCTCCTGCTTTCTTCCTGTAAGCTGGAGTCCTCGCAAAACACTCGTAACCCCTTTGCTGCTCATCTTTGTGCATGGAACTAACTCGTGGATTATTTTCAGACAATGGCGGCGGTGCGGCGGAGGCGAGGCTGTGCACAGGGAAGAGCCAGCACAAGTCGTTCCCGTGCTTCTCCGACCGGCTCTGCTCCCGCCAGTGCATCAAGGAGGGCGGCGGCTGGACCGCCGGCTACTGCCACATCAAGTTCTGCACCTGCCAGAAGAGCTGCTAGAGAACCCCCCAAGCAGATACAGAAATGCTCGCCGGCCCTCGTCTCTCCGCGAGCTCCGCCTGGCCCATCCATCGCCGGCGTTCCTCCTCATCTATGTACTTTAATTATCCACTCGCTGCTTTAGCAAATATAATAAAAACGTGACGCGCACGTGACACGTCACTTGTGTACGTATCAATGTAGCATAATGCAAGCTTGCTTTCGATGGCAAATGATAGTTCCTGGACTAGCTTTTTCTTCCGGAATCACCTGCGTCTTACTATTGCCAAAGCCCTCGACGAGTTCTGGTCGTCGCAATAATTAACGGACTCATGTTACGACGAGTCGACGACGGCGACGACATTAAGATGATGAGTTTAGTGCCTGAAATGGCGGACGCCGGTGAAGAGGAGGGAGACGCCGTACTTGTCGCAGCAATCCACGGCGTCCTTGTCCCTCATGCTGCCGCCAGGCTCCGCGATCACGCCGATGCCCTTCTGGCACGCCTCCTCGACAGCGTCGTTCCAAGCTGTTAATTGTAACGTCATTTTAACCGGCTCGCTAATTGGATACTGAATTTTAACTGCCTGAATGCTATATGCATAAACGAAGGAACTGCGGCTAATTAAGGACTTGTGATGACGATGCAACTGTAGCTTTTCTTACCGAATGGGAAGAAGGCGTCGCTCGCCAGAGCAGCTCCCTTGGCCTCTTCCCCTACTTTCCTGAAGGCGATCCTCAAACTGTCTACCCTGTTTGGCTGGCCGCTCCCCATGCCCAGCATGCAGTTATTCTGCACCCGGAGCATCAATGGCAGTATCAAGTTATTTCACTGAACCAACTATTTCAACTTTCATGTCAGTAATTTTTGAGTGAATTGCAGTTTGCACTGCCTAACTTGACACGAGTCGCAAAAAAACAGAGCCAGTATTTCTTTCCACATAACACCGAGTATTTCGATCTTGTGTTCCACTTCGCACTAGTTTTCCATTCCGGCCTGCAGCCTTGCCGGCCCAGGCCCGCCTGCAGACGCCACACAAACAGATGACGTAGCTGCCCGTAGGCGGGCACCGACAGTTCGGGTCGCAGGCCAGATAGGGCCAAAGTCGAAAACTGGTGCAAGTGCAACAAAAGGTCGAAATATTTGTATCTGTGGGAAAAAGAAATACTGACCACGGTGTTTTTGCAATGGGTGTGGTGCAAACTGCAATTTACTCAGAATTATTTCCTCGGTAAAATGTAAAAAATGCACTAACCTTGGCGATCACAATGGCGTTGCTCTTGACATGCTTCACGCAGAGCCAGGCGAACTTGGCATCCGAGAGCTCGCTGTCCACCGGAGCCCTCTCAGAAACTGTCGTGAAGGTGATGTCTTCTGGGGCTAGATCATCGGACTCTTGGGCTAGCCAACCGCCACTGACCTGCCTCAGCGACAGCATCCCTTTCTCGCTTCTCTTCGCCTCGAGTATCCTCAGCGTCTTCGATTTCCCTTTGAGGACCTCGAGGCCCTTCTCTGTGTACCCAGGTGCGACCACGATCTCATAGAACATCCGTGTCTCACCATCCGTAGGACTCCTAAACTCACGGATTTCCTTTGCAAGATTCTACACATATAACAATGGACGAATGATGTCACGGCCGACCTCTAAATATATCCTTGTCTTTCTAAGATATCATATGGCCGTATCCATAACACGGGTAACTCAGTGGCCAGCAACAGAAGTAGAAATAGTTACTTGCAACAAAGTATAGTTGATATGTACCTCGTCAATTGTTGTGTTGAATGCAACGATCCCACCAAATGCACTAACAGGATCTGCCTTCACGGCCAATCTGTATGCTTCAAGAATGTCTTGCCGGGACGCTACCCCGCATGGATTCGTGTGTTTAACCACAACGCAGGTAGGACTCTCGAACTCTGACACACAATTCCATGCAGCATCCGCATCTAAGTAGTTGTTATAGGACATTTCCTGCAAAGAGGAAAGATGCCATTTGTTACCCCTGAGGAAAGACAGTACTCGTGCAGCATGAGTTCACAAAGAACAGGAATATCCAGAAACACATTATATGTAGTATGTGCCGAATACAAGTTCCACTAATTTGTGTCATTTTGTTGAAGCAACAACTGAAAAAAGCAAGATCTTCTCACCTTTCCATGGTGCTGAATTGCTGTTGCAATACCACCAGCATTGACTAGAGAAAGACTCTTGTCACCAAAAAAGGCAGCCTTTTGATGAGGATTTTCACCATAACGAAGTGTAGACTTCAGTGAGAGGGGAACGGTAAAGCTTGGGGGAAATGTATCTCCTACATATATAAGACAGTGACAAATAGTTGTCAAAACCATTTTCTGTGGGTAAATAGTTGGCAAAACTAGTAGATAAGCATCAGATCGTTTACCAAAAGTAGTGGGATACCTTTGTTTGATTGCTTCCACAACCATTCTGAGACGGCTGAATCGTAGGAAGCAACATGTTGGAAAGCTTTCCATGCCAGCATCCTGCGGAACTGCTGGTCCTCTTGCTTTCCTCGTAGATATTCCAATAGAGCAGGGTAATCATTATGATCCACAACGACAAGAACATCCTTATGATTCTGTCAGGTATAACCAAGACAACTCAATCAAGCAAAAGCTGGAAAAATCCATTTCTAATATATAGCAAGCATTGCATATCAATATGAACTCAATGTTGCACGAAGATGGTTTGCAACACTGGCCTTTGCTAAGTATATATTTCATTCTCAAATGACCAACCTTCGCTGCGGCTCGGATCAATGTAGGCCCACCAATATCAATATTTTCAATGCCATCCTCAAAAGAAATTGCACCAGATGTGACCTTATCATAGAATGGATACAAGTTCACCACAACCACATCAAATGTCCCTGTTCCCAAAAGAATGCCCTAGTTAACTGGCAATACAAGTCAAGATTGCTATTTGGAAGAATTTTACAACAGTCACTTGAGAGAAGTTAACACAAATGGACTAATAAACTCACCAATGCCATGCTCGTTCAATGCTTTCAGATGATGCTCCTGGTCCCTTCGGGCAAGAATACCACCATGTATACTGGGGTGCAATGTCTTTACTCTTCCATCAAGCTGAAATCACCAAAACAGAAAAGTAAATGGAGATGGAAAGAAAGATTTATAGTCAATATGCTGCGCAATATCCTTTAAATGACCAGTTAGAGGCAAAAAAAATATTATGATGATTCAGGAGGCATAGTAGGTTTTGGTACATTATTGTCTATCAATCATTCAAAAAACTATTGTGAGGATTCGGGAGGAATAGAAGAGAAGAGATATGAAAAATACAGAATGATCATTACACCTGGTCCCCAATGGACAATGCACTTACCAACAGTAGCAACTATAGCTTCATGAAATGCAATTTTGCAACACTTCCCAACAAATTTGATTCAGGAATTACTGTAGTGATTATGATAAACAATGTTGGAAGAAACAAATATTTCAAGAAATACTGCAGCAGCTAAACAAAAATTTAAGTTATACCATTTCAGGAAAATGTGTAATCTGTTCAACTTTTGTAACACTACTCCAGCTGCTTCCAGGCATGATGCTGTACCACCAGTGGAAATGATAGAAAACCTACAGGAGCAAACTCTTCTAAGATCCTTCATAAATTAGAATGGAAAAAAAATCAACATAGGTAAATCTAAGCTCAATAATGGTTTTCCTGTATAAAATTAAGTTTGATAAGTATTTCACTAAATCCAAACTCTGGCATGAACTGTTAGCCTATAAAAAAAATGCAACTAGGCGAGATTAACTTGTTAATAAGAAGCTACCGCGAATAATGCCTAACTTTGGGGAAAGGCAATATGGGCCTGTTTGGTTGGGCTGTGGTTGTTCACAAAGCTGTTGTTGACTGGCTGTCTGGAAAAACTGTTTGTGGCTGTTGTGGCTTTTGGTTGATCCAAACCATCTATAACATTTTGGAAAATGAGCACTAAAGTTTCAGCACATTGGAAAAAGCTAGCAGAATGCAGTTTTTCCAAACAGCTGAATTTGCATTGCAAAGCCTACAGCTACCATTGGCGAAAACTACTGAAAAGCTGGCCGTTTGGTTGGGCTGCAGCTTTTTCCAGTGGAAAGCTACTGAAAAGCCCAACCAAACACCCCTTATATGTGATAAATTGGCACTGCCTGAAGTAGGCATATATATACAACATAATTGATCGTGGTGATACCAAGATGAGCTATAAAACGCAGCAATACTAATCCAATCTAAAGTTAACTTGAAACAAGAAGGCAAGTGTCAGTTACAAAATTCAAGAGGGGGGCATCCCACAAGATGAAAGGGTTACCCCAGGCTCTGAAGACCGTTTGCAAGATGGGCCAAGTCTGTTTTATCCGACAATGATATCAGGGCTTGCTTGACTCCGGTTGCTGTTGGAACTTATCATTAGCTCATAGCTTCAAACATGTCCGTAAGTTATGGACAAGATAAAGTAAAATGAAGAGAATATTCAGCTCGGGCATAAATGTACAATGGACCCATGTTACTTGACTACTTGTTCAAACACATGAACCCTAACAAGATTAATCAATTAGCACGGAGCAACAAATCAAACATATCCATATGGATTTCTGTATTTTTATTGATAGAACCAAACCAACCAATAAAAAAAGTTCTCAAGAAGACAAAAACATTAACTAACATGTGCCATACAAAGTACTAAATATTTTGGTTTGCATGTATGAGTCTTATCGTTAAACCATATGCCCAAGGTGTTATCAAATCCTTAATGACATTAGTACGCAAAAATTCAACCATTCTTTTTCCTTACAACAATAAGGCTGTAGGGTCTTGTGACTTTTATTCAGACAAAACACATGTCTAATTGCCAATTGCTCTTAGGTAGGGAAGGAAGACACTCATAAATTGCACAACAATTAAGCATCATCAACCCACTTCAAAATATCTGGGCACAACCTGCCTATAAGCTAAAGAGAAGTTGCACAAAACTGCTATTCCTTTGTTGACATATCCACATTAGGGTTTTGAGAGGGTTTAACTGATTTCAAACATCGCTCCTAATCGAATAAAACACATGTCCACTACAAAGTTTACTTGGAAGCTGAAGTATCCCAACATTGCAAAACAAAAAACTAATCTTCCACACCAAAGTCCCAGAATCAAGCCCAATAAGTGTAGAGACAAGACAGAGATACTCACCGCTCGACTTCGCTTGCGGCGCCGTCGACGCGCCAGCCTCCGCCGCGGCCATGGCGGGACCCGCCGGACGCGCTGCGGCCGACGACGACAAGGAGACGCGGCGGCTCTGCAGGAGACCAAACCAAACGCTATGCTAAACCAAGGAGCCAAAAGAAGAAAGAAAGCTTGAATAGAACCAGAGAAAGAAAGTGAAGAGCCGAGAACGTACGTTGTGGTGGGGAGCTCGGAGGAGGTGTCGGCGGAGAGGGGACGCGCGGACGCCGGCGGCGGCGGTGGCGGCGAGAGAGGAGGAGACGAGATAAAGTGGCATTCTCGTTATTCCAGTACTTCAGGGTGGTATTCTTTTTCCTACTTTTTTTTCTGCTCGGAGAGCGAAAGGAGGAGACGATTTTTGAGGGATAAAAAAGAGAGGTGTTGCGATTGACTGGCATTCGGCTTTGTAGTGGCCCACAGCGTGGGCTGGGTATGTGGGCCCGGCCTATGATGGCATGTTGTGTCAGCTAGGTTTTTTCTCTTCGGGAAATAGCCTTGAATTGAGTTGATCATAGGAGCTAGGGCTGGACATAAAGCTCGAGGCTCGTGGCTCAGCTTGGGCTCGCTAAGGCTTGGCCCAAGCTCGGCTCGGCTCGGTGGTCGAACGAGCCGAGTCCGAGCCCTCTCCTCAGCTCGCAAAGCTCGGCGAGCCGGCTCGCAAAAGCTCGCGAGTCGCTCGTAGGCTCGTCGAGGAGGCCGGAGGTAGGGTCCGACGTGGCGGATATGGAGGCGGTGGAGACGAGCAGGGAGGTGGAGGCGGCCGGGTAAGGGCGGTGGAGGTGGAGTTGGGGCCGCGCAAGGTGGAGGCGGAGGTGGATTCCTGGTGGCCGACGGGAGCAAGGTCCGGAGGATTCGACGAGGCGGAGGTAGTCGCATTGCACCAGAGGGTGCCGGCACAGTGCGACCGGGACTGCGGCCTCCACGTGCACAAGTCTGCGACCCCTTGCTGGGCTGCCGCTCCTGATCCATGAGCGGCGGCGGAGGAGGTGGTAGCGAACGGCGGCTATGCTCGGCGAAGGAGCGGCAGAAGGCGGCGACGTAGTAGTCAGCAGCAGGAGCTGAGGCGGAGGAGGTGGCGGAGGGGGTGGCGAAGGATGCGGCAGAGGATATGGCGGCGGACCAGCGGCTATACCCGGTGGAGGAGGGGTGGGAGGCGGCGGCGCCCTAACCCTAGATAGCGTGGCTATCGTGGCCCGCAGGAGACAGAGAGAGAGGGAAGGGAACACAGCAAGATCTGAGAGGCTAAATCGGACGGGAGCAGCTTAAGTTGGGCTAGGCCAGCTCGCGAGCCATTACGAGTCGGCTCGGGTTCGATGAAAGCTCGAGCCGAGTCTTTTCTCCGGTTTATGGAATCTGGCGAGCCGGCTCGGACTTGGCTCGTATTTTCCCGAGCCAGGGCGAGCCGAGCCGTGAGCCAGCTCGGCTCGGCTCGTTTCCGGCCCTAATAGGAGCAATAACAATGTTACATGAAACCATGTGACTATATTAGATGGACAAATTAAACAAGCAATCTTTATTCATCATCGAACAATAGTTGCATCATCGACAAGAGATTTTACAACAAAAATCTGGTGGCCCATCGAGCCAAACCATATAGACGATCTATGAACTAGAGCATTATTACGAGCTAGTACGTGAGTAGCACTATTTGCTTCCAATGGACAATGAGCGATGGTTTACCTTTGAGAAGGAAGCCGCAATAGTGCGACTCTCCTCGGTATACACTGCTCCGGTGGACTTTGAACTGCTAGCAGCTTGCAGGGCACCAAACATCTCTCGTGACCTTCATATCCTATCACATGAATTTCCTTTGAATCATTTCCGAAAACGAAATTGATATGGGAACAAAACTTGTTGTTCTTGTAGTAAAGATGAAACCATCCAATATTTATTATTTGAATGCCACGTAGCACGTTTTGTTTGGAGGGTTGCCCAGATTGTTTTCGACCTACCTCCCCATGCAGCATTTTTGTTTTGCTTGGGAATTGGTTTCAAGGGGTGGGGTGGGTTTTACAACCATAAATTACAGTAGGTGTAGTAGCATTATGTTGGTTGATTTTGTTATACATAAATGATGTAGTGTTTGAGACAAGAAATTTTTTTATCATCTAAATCAGGTAATTTTCAGGTGTGACAGTTCTCTACGCTCTTGGGCACCCTTACAAACTTTGGATTTCAAGGAACACATAGTGGCTGGGAGCAGAAGCCTTGAGACTGTGGCGATGGACTTATTCTTTGCGCCTAGTTGGACCACTTGCAGGCGATTGGTTGATTCTACGGTCACCTGAGGACTTATTTATTTTATTGGTATTGGATGTTTTGCTATTATCCTAGTTGAATGTTAGCCATTAGCATATGAGACAAATTCTTTTTACATCTTGTAATAATGGCTTATACAAACTGTGTACATTTTATAGATACAGAGATCAAAAATAATAAATTCTTCCTTTTTAGTTCTTTTTCTCATTTAGCCATCTTCGTTCTCCTCCTCCACGAGAAAATGGTTTGCATGTACTTATTCTTGGGCACCTTTGGCATTGTAATTAACGAGTGGTAAATCGAACTTTGGTTCTAGGCAAAAGTAAAAGACAAAAAAAAATTACTCATAGGTTTTTGACTTGCATATGGTGCTGAATTTTATACTTAGAATTTGAACTTTCGTTGGTTTTTTCATCCACCATTCATGTGTGTGAGTCATGTGATAATGTATACATCTTGTGTGATGAATATCTTGCCACTTTATGTAGAGTTGAAATTTGTCGTTGCACGAATTCGTTTGAATTACTTGCTGTGTGCTTAATTGTGTTGAGTTTCTCAATTTGTCTCCAGGAAAAATTTGAGTGGATGAAGGATTTTTCTTCACTGACTTGGGTCAAGTGGAAAACTTGTGCTCGCAACGCTTGCTTGGTCTATTGTGTGCAGGTGCGAGTTGGGTGCGGTGATGGTTCAGCCATATGGACCGGCATGAGGCTTGGAGGGCTGAGATGTGGTCAAGGAGGTGGCGACGATATTGTGCAGCTTAAAAGCATGTACGCGGAGGACAAGAAAGCGGGTGGAGACGAGACGTGAGGACTAAGTCAGTGCGAGGGCGTTTTGGTAAAAACGCGAAATTTACCGAAGCATAACCACGAAACTGCGGCGGCGGCCGGGAAGCGGTTTAGGGTTAGTTGCTTAGGGTAGAAGGAGAGGATGGATGGCGGATGAGTCACTTAGACGCTTTGTGATGTGTGCTAAGTGCTCATGCCATCTAAGTGAGCTTTGAGGCCCAAGTGGAGAGGGGTATGCCCTTTCCACTATAAATAGAGGGATAGGAGGTGCTTATCCGTCAACCCTTTTGATTAGTTTTATGAGAGCTGCACTTAGAGAAGTGCTTTGCCTAGATAAGAGGCTTGTAAACCCAAGAAAACCCACAAAAATGTAATACAAAAAGATTTCCCTAATCTCTATGCGTTCTTGAGTTATCTTCTTTATGAATCTTTTTGATTTTTGTTCTTTTGCTTCTCTTATGATTTGATTCGTGATATGGCAAGTTAGTGATGGATAAATCACGTTCTATTTGATTCCATCCAAGCATATTCACGAAATCAATCCCCTTTCTCATATCTTGAGTTTGCTTGTAAGAGAAGTAAGGATTGGAGTTTTGTGATTGACTTGCTTAGGGGATAAACTTCTGGGTTTTGATAGATGGATTAGGTTGCTATGACATGTGAGAGATTGCCATATTGATTTCATATCAAGAATCCTCACGAGCAACAAGAAATCGAAGTTTTGCTTCTCATCCAACTTTTGGGGCTGTTTTTGGAAGAACATGAAAAAGCCTTGTCTTGAGTCATTTCTGGGAGGATCAACACTTGATTCATAATCACAAGACTTTCCTACACCTCTCTACAAAATTTGGTTTGATTTGGTTGAGTAGATTTTGAACTAGAGCGAAAGTTGCATCATTTTTCGGTGTTCTGGAAATCGAAATCCGGACAGTCCGAATTTCACCCGGAGGGTCCGGATTAAATCCGGAGGGTCCGGATTTGCATTGTTGCTGCTTCGGACGCTCACTATTTTGATCATAATTTTTGCGTCCGAACTTGAAATTCAGTGATCTTGGACTTGTTTCGAAGCTATCGACGAGCTCCACATCACCAAGGATTGTTGAGGGTTTTTCCGCTGCATTTTCACTCTGATCGTACTAGTCTTTATGTGACTTTGTATGTGAAGGTTTTTAAAACCGACATTCACCCCTCCTCTGTCGGGAAGCCACTGATCCTACAAGTGGTATCAGAGCTCGGTCTCTCATCTCTATAAGCTTTGACAGGCTTTGAGAGCTATGGCTTCCCACGGATACTCGACTCGTCCTCTTGTCTTCAATGGGATGGACTGGGAATTCTAGAAAAATCGAATGGGAATCTTTATCCAGTCAGAGGGGCTTGCTATTTGGCAAATCATCAAGAGGGACTTTGCTCTTCCTATAGTAGTGACGCCTATAAATTTGGTAGATGTTGAAAACAATTGCAAGGCCATCAACTACTTGCTTTCTGGTTTGGATAGGGATGAGCATGAGCGGGTTGCTCATCTTGATACCACTCACAAGATTTGGTCAACTTTGATCACCTACTATGAGGGGTCCAACCAAGTCAAGATTGCTCGAGCGGATCAATACAGAGTTGAATACAATCGTTTTGAGCAACGCTCTGGAGAATCTATTTCTGAGCTTTTTGAGAGATATGAAAGGATTGTGAATAAGCTCAGGAGTGTGGGAGTGAGGTATTCTGACTCAGAGATGGCTAGGAATGTGTTGAACACATTAGAGCCCGCTTTTGAAGTGCGGAAGATTGCCATCCAAGAGTCCGCCAATCTTGCCACTCTCACACTCGATCACCTGTTCTCCAAGCTCTCTACTCATGAGATCACTTCGGAGAACAGAAATGGTTCAAAGACCAAAAATTTGGCTCTTGTTGGGAACACTTCCTCCGATCCATCGGGGATAGTGTCTCCTAGTGTCAACTCCGACACTTGCATAATTTCTTCTTCTCATAGACTGTCTCTTGCAGCTTTGTCTTCCTTGTCTGATGATCAACTTGAATATCTTTCCGAGGATGAGCTCGTGTTATTTGCAAAACGCTTCTCTAGGGCATATAAGAATGTGAGAAATAGAGAAGCAAATCCTCGGACATCACCTGCTATGGATGTGGTGAGAAAGGTCACATTCGATCCGAGTGTCCTAATCCCAAAGAGAGAAATAAGTTTGCTTCTAAGTTTCAGGACAAGAGAAGGAATAAGTTCGAATCAAGGCCCAAGATACGTGAGGCGGAGAAGAACCTTCGCCGAGCTCTCGCCGCTTTTGGAAATAGCGACGACATCACCAACTCTTCCTCATCTTCCTCTTCCTCAAGCGAGGATGAACCGGAGCCGCCCAAGCACAAGAATAAGGGAAAGAAGAAGGTGGAACATGGCTTCGCCGGCATGTGCTTCATGGCGAGATCTGAGGAAGAGAGTGACGATGAATATCTTGAAAGCGATGTAAGTTGCACCTTTGATGAGCTCACTATTAGACATGAGAAATTGCTTGATATGTTTGATGTGCAAAATGATGCCTTGTTTGCTTCGATCAAGAAATCTAAAGATTTGTCTAAGAAAGTTAATTCTCTTACACTAGAAATTGCTAAACTGAAAAGTAGTGATGATGAGTGTGCTAGTTGTGATGTTTTACACAAAGAATTTCTTGAAGCTAAAGATGCTTATGCTAGTGTAAATGAATTTCTTAAGTCATCCATGATTGAACTTGATAAACTTAAGTCGAGCCCTTGCTCCTTTTGCACTTCTAAGGATGATACTTAGACTCTCTCAAGAAAGAAATTGACATGCTCAAGACTTCACATGCTAGTTTGCCTTTTTGTGGATCTCTAGGATGTACCTCTAGCTTAGCACCTCTGAATGAATTGAATGAGATGAAATTGTGCTTCGCTCTAGGTTTCATGTTGCATACCTTTGTCATCCAAGAGCTTATGGTCTATAAGGACAATCTAGCCAAGCTTAAAACTAGTTATCTTGCTGGTTGTATTGTTTACTCATTTCATGCTAAGGAACTTAAAAATGCTAAGAATCAACTTACTACCATTAGTTCTAAGAGCACTCAAGAACCTTCTCCATGTTTAAGATGCAAGTATTTGGAAGGTAGAAATAAAGAATTGAATCAATCTGTGCTTGAAATGAGAAGACCTGTGTATGATAAATGCTCAAATCTAGCTGAAGAAAATCAGGACTTAGGAAGACACATTTTTAAGCTTTACAGAAAACTCACTTTGGCTAATGTTACTACTTCTAAGATATCTGTTGATGCTTCTCATGTTACTTTCTCTACTTGCACTTTTTGTCATAAACTTGAGAATGATGTTTTTGCCATGCATGCTGCATTTAGGGAGAAGTTTAAGAAAACAGTAGCTGAAACTTGTAGTGTTGCTGGTGTGTCTTGTGAGTCCTTAAAACTTGAACTAGGAGCATACAAAGAAAATATGAGAAAGCTGTTAGGGTGTCAGCTTCAGGAGCTTGTCTTATCTGTGTTTCTTTGCTTAGGGAAGTTGACTACCTCAAGAAAACTTTGGAGAGATTTTCTGGAGGTAGAAAAGAACTTGACATGATCTTAGACAAGTCTAGAGTTAGCTCTGGCAAAAGTCTAGGTTTTAATCATATGAAAGAAAATAAGAATCATCATCCCCATCCCATTGGTTCTCTTGATAGAGGCTTGATTGCAATAGCTCAGGGGGAGAGGAGAACCGTGTTTAAGTCAGGTGGTTATCTAGATTCATCTCTTAAGGACAAGAGTGCTTGAGCTTCAGTTGGTGCTACCTCGCAAAGGGTAAAATATCAATGCACTCATTGTCACAAGGATGGTCATCTAGTTGGGTTCTGCTTTCGACGTCTCAAGGAGGAGCGTCTGACCGTGTTCGTGCTCTTAGGAGTATTCAACGACGCAACAATGCGTTGAGTGCTCCTAAGGCACACATGAGGCCTCAACATGTTGAGGTTTCTAGTGGCTTTAGCAGGCGACAGGGTTTATGTCGCTTAGAATCTTCTCGCCATCCTCTTGGAGGTGGCTCACGTGCTCCGGTGTGTGACATTCCTCCGCGGCGCGTTCTACGTCAGGGTCGTAGAGTTGCTCAAGGTGTTGCAGTGCATGCTAATCACTCACGATCTTTTGTTCCTGTTCAGCGAGTGACTCAGTACTGGATTTGAAAATCTTTGCTTACTAACCCCAGTACTGAGTCCACTCGTTCTCGGTCTTTTGTGTAGGTTGACCGGCGAGGGTTGGTGAATATGTGGCTTGTTGATTCCAGGTGTTCACGCCACATGACCGAAAGCTCAAAATGGTTCACCTCACTCAACAAGGCGTCCGGTGATGAGTTCATTGCTTTTGGAGACAACTCCCGTGGACGTGTGACACACAAGGGTGCAGTGCGAGTCAACAATCACAACATCCTCAAGGATGTTGCCCTTGTGAGTAAACTGAGATACAACCTCATTTCTGTTTCGCAACTTATTGATGATGATTATGAGGTATGTTTCAAAAAGACTGGATGTCATGTTCTTTACTCTTCGGGTGCACTTGCTTTTGGTATTTCTCGCCCCGGTAGAGTTTTTGCTGCTGAGTTTAGTTCTTCTGAATCTAGGTGCTTTCTTGCAACTTCAGTGTTTCAACTTTGGCACCGGTATTTGGAGCATGTTGGTTTTGACCACTTGACTAGAGTTGGCAGCCTTGACCTTCTGAGAGGTTTGACCAAACTCAAACCAATCAAGGATTTGGTATGCGCCCCATGTCGGCATGGTAAACAAGTTGCCGCTTCTCATCCATCTGTCAATCAGGTGAAGACCGATGGACCCACCCAGTTTTTACATATGACATTGTAGGTCCAGCACGGGTCCGATCGGCGGGTGGGAAGTGGTATGTTCTCGTCATAGTTGATGACTATTCTCGATTCTCTTGTGTGTTTTTCATGGAGTATAAATCTGAAGCATTTGAGTTCTTTCGAGATTTGGCTTTGAGGCTCTTCAATCTCTTTCCTGGCTCTTTGAAGGGAATTCGCAGTGATAATGGGTTAGAGTTCAAGAATGCTTCTTTCACAGATTTTCTTGCTGATCGTGGTGTTGAACACCAATTCTCCACTCCACGCACTCCTCAGCAGAATGGTGTTGTGGAGAGGAAGAATAGGACTTTAGTTGAGATGGCAAGAACGATGCTTGATGAGTATGGCACATCGCGACGATATTGGGCCGAGGCCGTCAACACCGCTTGCTATGTGTCAAATCGAGTTTTTCTGCATTCCTCTCTGCACGTGAAATCTTATGAGCTTATGTTTGGGAAGAAGCCAAATGTGTCCCATCTTAGAGTTTTTGGTTGTAAATATTTTATCCTAAAGAAGGGCTTTTTCGACAAGTTTGAGTCACGTACTTCTGATGGTATCATGTTTGGATACCCTAGACATTCGAAAGGATATCGAGTGCTTAATCTTGAGACTAACACCATTATGGAGTCATGTGATGTGACTTTTGATGAGGCTAGCTCCGCTAGACCCGAGCTTTCAGGTGTCTCACAGGAGTTTGAGCCGATCTTGCAGGATGAAGATGACCTTGAGAGTGGCGTGAGCCGTGCCCCCACTTCTCAGGCGGCAGCTGCTGGTCCTCCAGTGACCTCTTCGATAGTAGCTAAGGTTCCAGCACTGACGACTTCATCATCAGCGGTGGTACCTTCTTCACTGGCAGCTCAGCTTCCTACCTCTTCTATAGCTGAGGTAGAAGCTACCGAGGCTAATTCCACTCAAGTTCCAGATGAGCTCGAGGGTCCACAACGTCTCCAGAAGGATCATCCTCCAGTGCAGATCATCGGTGACATCTCTGAGCGTGTAACTCGCTCCAGGTCCATTCCTTCCTCAGAACTTGCACATTCAGCATTTGTTGCATCTTTTGAGCCCCAAGATATATGTCATGCACTTTCTGATGATAGTTGGGTCAATGCCATGCATGAGGAGTTAGAAAATTTTGAGAGAAATAAGGTGTGGGCGCTTGTAGAGCCTTCACTTGGTCATAATATTATTGAAACCAAGTGGGTGTTCAAGAACAAGCAAAATGAGGATGGCATTGTTGTTCGCAACAAGGCTAGACTTGTAGCCCAAGGGTTTAGTCAAATTGAGGGCTTTGATTTTGATGAGACCTTTGCACCGATAGCTCGCTTGGAGGCTATACGCATTTTACTTGCGTTTTCAGCTTCTAAGAAGTTCAAGCTTTATCAGATGGATGTAAAAAGTGTATTTCTTAATGGTTTCATTGAAGAAGAAGTCTATGTTAAACAACCTCCAGGATTTGAGAACCCTAAATACCCTAACCATGTGTTCAAACTGTCCAAGACTCTCTATGGTCTTAAGCAAGCTCCTAGAGCTTGGTATGATAGACTTAAGAGCTTTTTGATTCAAAATGGATTTGAAATGGGGAGGGTAGACAAAACCTTGTTTCTTCTTAGGCGTGGCAATGACCTTCTGGTAGTGCAAATCTATGTGGATGACATAATATTTGGTGGTTCCTCTAATGCTCTTGTATCCAAGTTTTCTGAGATGATGAGCATGGAATTTGAGATGTCCATGATAGGTGAGCTCCAATACTTCTTGGGGTTGCAAGTAAAGCAGGCGAAGGAGGACACCTCCGTCCATCAGGCCAAGTACACCAAGGATCTGTTGAATAAGTTCAGGAAGAGTGATGCCAAGCCAATCAATACCCCGATATCTACTGCAACATCACTTGGCCCTGATGAAGAAGAAGAGGCGGTCGACCAGAAGGAGTTCAGGAGCATGATCGGCTCCCTCCTCTACCTAACGGCGACTCGACCGGACATCCAGTTCGCTGTCTGTCTCTGTGCGAGGTTCCAAGCCTCACCGAGAGACTCCCACCGGCAAGCTGTGAAGCGCATCATGAGGTACCTTCAATCATCCCTGGAGTTTGGACTTTGGTATTCATGCTCTTCTGTTCTAGGGATTCGGGGTTTTTCAGATTCAGACTTTGCCGGGTATAAGATAGACCGGAAGAGTACTTTTGAAACTTGCCATTTTCTTGGCACTTCTCTTGTTTCATGGTTCTCTAGAAAACAATCCTCCGTTGCACAATCTACTGCTGAAGCTGAGTATGTTAATGCCGCTAGTTGTTGTATTCAAATTCTCTAGATGATTTTGACTTTGCGGGATTTTGGGTTATCTTTTGATAGTGTTCCACTGTTCTGTGATAACACTAGTGCTATTAACATTGCTAAGAACCTAGTGCAGCATTTTAGGACCAATCATATAGATGTGCAGTTTCATTTCTTTAGAGACCATGTTGAGAAGGGTGATATAGTGCTCAAGTTTGTTGATTCTGAAAATCAGCTTGCGGATATCTTTACCAAGCCCTTAGATCCCACCCGATTCTGTGCACTTAGAGGGGAGTTGGAGATTGTTCATCCCCATGAGCTGGTTTGAGGGGAGTCTTCTCATTGTGTATCATATTGTAGCATAGTGCATCGTGCATCATCTGTGATATATCATGTGCAGTTTACATTTTCATGAGTTTTGTTTATTATCCTTGATGAGATAATGCTCACTTCGAGTTCGCTATATGCCATATTTTTGGCTGTCTAGCTCATTTCACCATGTTTTGACATGTGTTCTCAAGAATCCACGATGCTAGCTTAATTGGACAACAACTTGAACTTAAATTTTTGATCTACTGATGAGTTGCTTGCTAGGGAATCCTTTGCTTTTGAATCTGCTCATGTCTCTAGTATTGCAACTATGATCTTTATTTATGATTGGTCAAAGATAGGACTTCGTGGTAATCTTGATTAGGACTGCTAGTGATTTGACATGCCTAGCCTTTTGTGGCTCGGGTCGGAGAGTATTTAGTGTCATTAAGAGCCACTAGTTTTTGCTCTACATACTTGAAATCTATCATATGCTAATGTGAGAAATGCTAAAATAGGGATGAACTACTCAAGGTACTTGCTCGTGCAGGCACTACTACGAAACATGCCTGTAGAGGCGGTTGAATATGATCATTGGAGGCGGTTCGCCCAACCGACTGTGAGAGATGGTCTCTGATGACCCCTAAGTTCACAATCGGTTGCTAAAAACCCGACTGTGATGACTCATTCATCAGAGGCGGGCCACATACGACAACCGCTTCTGATGTAAATGTCATCAGAGGCGGGCCGTAGGTCAGAACCGCTTCAGATGTACATGCCATCCGAGTCGGACTTTTCCACGGACTGCTTCTGATGACTTAGTCATCAGAGTCGGATCTTACCTTGAACCGCTTCTGATGATCGAGTCATGTCAGGCCTTCGACTGAGTCATCAGAGTCGGATCTCTACTTGAACCGTTTCTGATGTAAATGTCATGCCAGGCCTTCGGAGTCATCAGAGTCGGATCTTTCCTTGAACCGCTTCTGATGATGCCATCAGAGGCGGCCTTCTTTGTTCACCCGCCTCTGATGTCTGCGTCCAGAGGGCATGACTAGCCTGCATTTTGGGCTAGCCTCAGGTTTTGCTAGCCATGCCCTCTGAAAATTGACAGATGCACATATATAATGGCAGATTCATATAATAAAGCAACTGACAGCCAATAATCACATCACAGTAAAGCAAATACACACATCACAGTTCACAACCAACAATCACAAGTTCTGAAATATTCACAAGCTCTGAAATAATCACAAGTTCTGAAATAATCACAAAGTTCTGAAATTATCACAAGTTTTGAGACAAAGCTAGTCCGCTACACCTCCACCATAGAAATCGCCTTGAGGGTTTAGGACTTGTGTGTTCATGAAGAATGCAAAAATCCCTCTAATCCGCGCTAGCAATGCTTGATCATCTTCTGGGCCTCCCTCATCTTCTACCTTCCAAATCTTTCGCAAACGACGGAGAGGACAAATTATCTGACATGCAAATACATATATGAATATATATTGAGAAATAACAAACCTTGATATCTTGTTTCCTTGTGATGAAACTCATAACCTTCTCCATGTGGTGGCAAAGGTAGAATCCACAAGTGTTAGTTCCTTTAACCTGTTGTCTGCACTGCAATTAGAAAGGAATGTATTGTTAGATACATTCGAACGGTACTTAGCGGAGTTGTGATATGATAACATATATATTACCGGAAAGTTAAATCTGTGCGATAACTTGGATCCTTTGCCCTTCCCTCCCCGAGCACGGAATTCTACGAATGCCTTGTTAAGTATTTGCCTAATGGGCTTGAAGTCGCGAGTAGGATTTTTCGAAGAATCAAGGTATATCACCTTGTTTCTTCTTGGAACGAGGACTATCAAAACCCAATGGAAGCTGCATATATAGATGTGTTGTCATGGGTACTACAAAATGTTGATCTGGTTTGAAAATAACCAAGTAGCGGAACACATACGCAGGTTTGTATGCAAACATGAAGTATTCCTTATCCTTTTGAGCCAACAACGCCTTTGTAACATATTGCAGCACGAATTCTTCGTTGTCCGCAATGGCTTCGTCCATGACCTTGCATGGGTCAAGGAAACCAACCGGTTCCTTGAGCGTCTTGGCCTCGTTATACATGTATCTACAGAAATTGTAGGACGATGTTATAACTAGCATAACATATGTAGATATTATGATTATGATCCGAGTGAGCAGACTTACAATGTCCAGCATCTCAAGAGGGATTGGTCGAGGGCGTCGAGTCTTAACAGATCAAACAAGTCCTCGAAGTACACATAGAACAGCCCATCGAGGTCTTGGTGCCACAAGTGCTCCTCTCCAAACTTGACCTTGATACCGACTGGCCTGCTTCTGGTGTCTCCTCGAAGAATGTTGCTCTGTTCCATGTACCATTGGTGCAATCCCTGACATGCTGTTGACAAGGACTTCAACTCATGCTCCGCCACCATTGGCTCTCCGTTAACGAATTTGACAGCCAACTCCATCTTCTTAGGAGAGGGTGGATTGACACTCTTGACGCTCTTCGGACTCTGCGTGCTCTTCATGCTCGTGCTCGTGCTCTTGCTGGTCCTGCTTCTCTTCTGACCTTTTCCATCCTTTTCTTCTGAAGGTTTTGGAATTGCCTTTTCTTCGTGAGTTGTTGCCACAATGGTATGCTCCTCTCCCGGCGGTGCAACTAACTCGACGACGTCAGGGATGTCCTCATGCACGGTCTCCGCTACAAGCTCCATGGGTGTCGGATTCTTCTCGCACGCCTGTGATGCCGACTGCGATGAAGGCTGGTCCAATAGGACGACGTCCTTCTTCGGCCATTGGATCAAGCTGCCGACGGAGTCTTGTAGGACGGTGATCTCGTCAGGTACGGGCACGGGCACCGGTAGGACCTTGAAACCATCAATAGCGGAGTCCACCATAACCTTCACGAAGTTAGGGCGAAGGGGCACACAGTGTACCATACTCCCCGGCTACGAAGGATGTGCCACCCAAAAGCAGCATCAAGGAGATTGTCACCCATCACTCTCGCCATGAGTTTGCATCGAGTTGGTTCCTACAAAATAGCGTGAAGATTTTCAAAGACATGTTCATAGTACAATTGAACATGCGACAATAAATTGGTTTATTGTTGTTACCGTGATACGCTCCACCGGTAACCCTTGGCTGCCTCCTTCATCTCCAACCAAACCACCGGATGCGCAGCTACTTCGACGGTTGCCGGGGCTCGCAGCTGCAGCACCAAGGGCGAACTGTGCCCTCAATTCCTCCTTGATAAGATCCACTGCCTCGATACCTACGCTCTTATACGCTCCTCCATGGCAGCATGGTCTATCTGTGTTGTTTGAGACTGCGCCTGGCTCCTCCTAGCCCTCCTCCTGCGCTCGTATTCCTCCTTAGTCTCGGGGAATCCCTGGCGCCATGGAACAACACTTCCTATGCCTCGTGTGCGACCAGGGTGCTCGGGGTTTCCCAGTGCAGTGGTGAGGACGTCGTGTGTCCGTGATGACGCAACCTTGGGAGGGATGAGAAGTTATTTCGACCTACAAGAAGAAAATCCGACTTAAGTACTATAACTTTTACTAATTCTATTCTTTACGTCCGTAAGGACTAAAGTGAGTGAGTTATCCCAAGTGTTGTGTGACTTCCTCATCTGCGGGATTCGGAAATCTTGTGGTGCCGCTTGAAGGGTCAGACTTGGCACGAGCTCTTAACCAGGAATGGGCCCGCCCTTGCAGGCCTGCAAATGGAGGGGTTACATTCCGTGCCCTTGCTAGTTGGTCCTCACGCGCCCATTTCTCCTCGGCCTGTTCATATCCCCTCGTGCTGAGGTGATGCGGGTGCTTGTTTCTAGCTGACAACTCCCTCTGCTTTGCACTGAGACGGTCAAACTCAGGAGTGGACCTCATCTCCACAAATCTCCTATAGACTTCTGGATCCAAGAAGCCATATTGATTGTACGGACTCTGTCCCGTCCTTATGAATTTAGTTGTGAGCTCGCTCTTAAATCTCCTCCAAGCCTTCGAGATTTTCGTGAACGCGGCTCGTTCGATGCTTTTTTCAAATTCTGGAGGGAACTGGAACCACTCCTTTATCTCCACCATCAATTGATTTTGCGTCTCAACCGTGACTAGCTTCCAGTTATCTATCCGGATGTCCACCTTCTCACGCCCGAGAATCCCGCAAAAAGTTCAGAATTTGGCAGCCACTTTCTCCGGCTTCTTCGGGGCCCCAGATCGCGTTGATATTTCTGTGATTACCATGCGTCGCGAGGGTCTTTGCAAAATGGTTCTGGGCTTCCTTACGGTCTTCTTGACCTTTTTGGGCGAAGACTGGGCAGGCGAAGAAGCAGGCGGCGGCGACGTAGAGGACGGCGAGTTTGAAGAAGAATGCACGTCCGACATCTCGACAATTACTGTTAAGGTCAAACTAGAATAACACCAATTTTCATACTTAGAGAATAACTTGGCTAATTTAAAAGATAAATACGACTAAGCAATTTAGCCAACTAAGCAACTACATTATCACATACTGAAGAGCAAAAGCACACAGAAGTAACAAAATCACAGAGCATCCATGAATAGCAAAAGCACACAGAAGTAACAAAATCACACCGATTTCCAACAACTAATAAACAACAAGAACTAACATGGAATCCAGAGATAGCACATACACATATGAACACAACGAAATGCATAGTGAAGATGTATCTAAATGTCGAATTGCTGTGATACCTTAAGCTTCGGGGACGCCGGTGGTGGGGAGGAGCGGTGAGGTCGGTGTCGGGGTGGCCGGAGCGGCGTCGACGTGGCGTCGGGGTGGCCAGGGAGGCCGGGGTGGCGTCGGGGTGGCCGGAGCGGCGTTGGGGTGCTCGAGGGGGCGGCGGGGTGGCCGGGGCGGCGTCGGGGTGGCCGAGGGGGCGGCGGGGTGACCGGGGCAGCGTCGGGGTGCCCGAGGGGGCGTCGGGGTGCCCGGGCCGGCGTCGGGGTGGCCGGGGCGGTGGGGGTGGCCGGAGCGGCGTTGGCGTGGCGTCGGGGTGGCCGGGGAGGCCGGGGTGGCGTCGGCGTGGCCGGAGCGGCGTCGGGGTGGCCGAGGGGGCGGCGGGGTGGCCGGGGCGGCGTCGGGGTGCCCGAGGGGGCGTCGGGGTGCCCGGGCCGGCGTCGGGGTGGCCGGGGCGGTGGGGGTGGCCGGGCCGGCGAGGTCGGGCCGGGTCGGGGGCGTCGGGGAAGTCGGGGTGGCGCGGGAGTATGGGGCGGCGAATTCGAAGGGGTTCGGAACTGGCGGGATTGAAAAAACCCTAAGTACGATATATAAAGGAACATCACCAGAGCCGGTTCTACACTAAAACCGCCTCTGACATGTTTACATCAGAGGCGGGTTTATACCAAAACCGCTTCTGATGTGGTCTTATATCAGAGGCGGTCCTACATAAAACCCGCCTCTGATGTGGTCCTATATCAGAGGCGGTCCTATACAAAACCCGCCTCTGATGTGGTCCTATATCAGAGGCGGCCCTATACAAAACCTGCCTCTGATGTAAGTATCTGAAGCGTTTTTTGACTCGAAACCGCCTCTGATATGTCCTTTAGCCAGACACAGACGTTCCTATTTTTAGGTAAAAACTTCAGTTTTCATATGATTTATACGACAGTTCAAATAACATTCAACATTCACGCAAAGTTTTCACCGAGATCATATTCCCACAACACATAGAAAGATTTCACATTACACAAGGATCATATTTCCATAGCACATAGAAAGATTTCACATTACACAAGGATCATAATCCTACAGCACATATAAAGGTTTGACATTACATAAGGATCATAATCCTACAGCACATATAAAGGTTTCACATTACACAAGTGCTCATTTCAACACAATGCAAGTGTACATAGCCATTTCAACCTGGACCCACATCACTGATCATGCATGCACTTGCCTTTTTCCTTTGAAAATAAGACCTTCATGATGATCATTGCGGATGTAGGTCTCGTTGTCATGACTTTGTGTTTCTTCGCACGTCACTTGGTCCGAATTAGGGATATCGCCAAATCTGTTGTAGTCATCCTCATCGACCGCTTCATCGACACCGACGATACTCCTCTTTCCATTCCTTACGACATGACGCTTCTTATTGCTTGGATCGACTATGTAGAAGACTTGGTGAACATGTTTTGCAAGCACAAATGGTTCACTTGCATAAGCAACACGACCAAGGTCCACCGTAGTCACGCCATAACTGTCAACCTTCACGTGGGAAAGATGCACCCAACGGCACCGAAGTACGGGGATCTTTGAGATTTATTCGGATTCTGTTTCCGTACCAACTCAAAGTGCTCGGTGATGTAGGGAGATACCACATCCATGTGTTGCAACACAAGAAAGTGGGCTTTCGCAAGTGCATGAGGATCGGGATTGATTCGTTTTGCTCCGAGAGTACCGATTCCTTGTAGCCTCCCAGCGTAGCGTGATTCAGGTACGCCAATGGGTTTCACATTCGACATGTAGTCCAAACAAAACTCAACGACCTCTTCAGTTGCATAGCCTTCAACAATGCTCCCCTCTGGGTGGGATCGATTACGTACATACGACTTCAAAATGCCCATATATCTTTCAACGGGTACATGCTCCGAAGAAAGACAGGGCCACACATCTTAATCTCTCTGACGAGATGAACCATGAGATGCGGCATGATATCAAAAAATGTCGGTGGAAAATACATCTCAAGA
The DNA here is from genome assembly GCA_019208055.1 of Stipa capillata. Lineage (NCBI taxonomy): Eukaryota > Viridiplantae > Streptophyta > Magnoliopsida > Poales > Poaceae > Stipa > Stipa capillata. The sequence continues at coordinate 666,684 of JAGXJF010003061.1, forward strand.
TGACATAGAGTTACCACCAATCATTGTTGCAAAGCATCTAGCTGAAGGGGGTCGATGACCTTTTGGGTTATTGCTTGAAAGAACTGGCATAACATTATGATTGTCTCTCTAACCTTTGTGGGCAAAATGCCTCGAAAAGCAATAGGGAGCATTTGTGTAATCAGAACATGACAATCATGAGACTTCATTCTGAGCAATTTCAAATCTTTCGTGGACACAAGTTTCTTTATGCTGGCGGAGTAACCGAATGGAACTTTAATACCATGCAAGCACTTGCAAAGTTTGGTTCTCTCAGCCTTTGACAGGGTGTAACTTGCAGGTGGAAGGAATGTTCGACCTTTTTCAGATTTCTGGGGTGCTAAATCAAGTCTGATGCCCATATCGACCATGTCAAGCCTTGCGTTCACACCGTCCTTTGTTTTATCTGGGATGTTCAATAACAGACCAAGCAAGTTATCACATACATTCTTCTCTACATGCATGACGTCAATGCAGTGGCGAACTTCCAGGTGTTCCTAGTAAGGTAAATTCCAAAAAATCGACTTCTTTTTCCATATGCCCTTTCTCAATGGGATTCCTTTACCAAAAACTACATCAACGTCCTTCACCATATCGTAAACCTCCTTTCCTGAATAAGGCTTTGGAGCCATACCCTCCTCTATTGTGCCATCAAACTCCTTTTTGAGATTCCGGTATGGATGATTCCTTCCCAAATACCTATGGTGCCGCATGTACACTGTCTTGTGCGAGTGCTTGAGGTACACACTTGCCATATTATCCGAGCATTGACCGCAAGCGTTAGCTTCGTGAGTGTTTGACCAGACAGGTTACCATAGGTAGGATAGTCATTTATGGTGCAGAACAGGAGGCCGCATAAGGTAAAGTGTTCCCTTTTGTCGGCATCCCATACATCGTCAACCCCTTCGTTCCATAGAGTCTGAAGATCTTCCATCAAGAGTGCTAGGTATACATCAATATCATTTCCAGGTTGCTTCGGGCCTTGGATTAGCATGGCCATCATGATGTACTTTCGCTTCATACAAAGCCAAGGAGGGAGGTTGTACACACACATAGCCACCGGCCAGGTACTATGTCGACAGGTCATGCTACCGAAGGGATTCATTCCATCCGTACTCAACCCGAACCTTATATTTCACGACTCGGCTCCAAACGTTGGATACCTAGTGTCGATGTTTCTCCACTGGATTGAATCAGCGGGGTGTCTTAGCATGAAATCTTTCTTACGGTCGTCAGCATGCCATCTCATAAGTTTCGCGTGCTTTTTGTTTGCGAACAAACGCTTTAGACGCGGAACAATAGGAAGATACCACACTACCTTTGCCGGCGGTCCTTTCCTGCTTTCGACACCCTCTGATTCATCACCTTGAACATCGAGCTGCTTATATCTGGATGTCTTGCATACTGGACACACATGTGCGTTCGCAAACTCTTTACGGAAGATGATACAGTCGTTCTTACAAGCATGGAGTTTTTCTATTTCCAGACCTAGAGGACAAAGAATCTTTTTTGCTCTGTATGTGCTCGTGGGCATCTCGTTTCCCTGTGGAAGCAAGTCTGCCATGAGTAATAGGAGAGAGGTAAAACTTTTGTCGGACCAACCATTGCTTGCCTTCAATTTGAATAGTTCAAGAATAGTTGATAATCTTGTATATTTTGCCTTGCAACCCGAAAATAAAGGTTTCTCTGAGTCCTCCATCAAGCCCAGGAATTGCTCGTATTGTCTCCCCTCTAGGTCGTTCCCTTCTGCGTCACGCAACATTTCCTCCAATTCATTATCGGCTGGCTGCATATCTCCATCCTCCTCGCAATCGGACTCACCGTCGACATCATCTTCGTTGCTACTCGTCTCATCTCCATCCGGTAAAATTATGTGCGCCTCGCCATGATTGGTCCACCGTGTATATCCACTTACAAAACCCCTACGAATCAAATGATCTTGTATCTGGTTTCTCTCCTTGAACATCTTCTCGTTCTTACAATCATAGCACGGGCAACACATAAATTTGGCTCCCTTTGCCAACATATCATCTCGTGCTACTAATAGGAAATCATCTACACCATTAATGTACTGTTGGGTCACACGGTTCTCGGGATACATCCAACTTCGATCCATCTCGCACATACTGCTACACAATACATATGCAAGAGACTTATTAACCTAGCACATACTAAAAGATCCTAAGCACATGATTAATTTTCACTTCATCATCTCCAAACAACTAAACCTAATTATCTCATCCAACCAAATGAAAGCAAAATAGGGAGCTAAAGGGGCAAGTAGTACTAACCTTCTTCAATGTCCAATGCAATTACTCCTCACCAACCACTCTCCCTCCCTTCAAAATTGCCTTAAAATCGCCCCTGCCCGAACCAGCTGCCACCCAACAGAACAGATCAAGGAAACCCTAAAAGACTTCCTGAAAATGCTACATATAAAGGCGACATTTATCACAGTCGGTTGGATCACTTAAACCGACTGTGATATTCCTGAAAAGTCATCACAAGCGGTTCACCGCACACCGCCTGTGATATATGTTACATCTGAGGCGGTTCGGTAACGAACCGCCTTAGATGATGATATATCAGAGGCGGTTCCTTTTCAAACCGCCTCAAATGATGTCATCTGAGGCGGTTCGGCTCCAAGACGACTCTGATGTTTCCATCTGGGGACACAACATCAATATTAGAGACGGTCCCCGTGGGAACCCGCTTGTGATGAGGGAATCAGAGGCGGTTCAGCTTTGCCTGACTGAGATGACACGTCCCGGATGAGCCTTTCTGTAGTAGTGAGGAGGTAGTACTTTGGTTGTGGGTATTCCAAAAAATCATGTGGAATCAATGTGAAATGGTCTGAATGAATTACTCGAGGTACTTCCTCGTGCAGGGGGTCGTACTTTGCTTGTGCCTAATTCTTTTAATCATGTGATTACATAATTCAGCATGTGGTAGATTTTTTTGGTTCCAATCTTGATCGGTTGTCCTCCTAGTCATGGCTTAGCGCTAGATTGTCATACTTCACTCATGTTTAGATTCATTGCAATTTTGACTGCCTAGTCTGGAACTCATCACTAGCGAAATCTTTAATATGCTAAGAACTTGAGATGCTAGCTGCTCTTCTTGATCTACATTTCTTTTTATGGTTTGATGAGCACCTATGTGGCATATTAGCACCTTGTGTGTCTTCTTTTGGATAATTCTCAAAGCTCGCTAAAAACTGAAAAATCAAAAATTTCATTCCATTCAATGCATACATGCTTATTCTTGATATTCTATCCTTACGTGATCAAAGGAGGAGGCGTGAAGTCCCTTGATGACTATAGTGCCAAAGGGGGAGAAATAGTGGTCTCAATCATGCTCCTGGCCACAAGATAGGCATGTGTGTGCATTTTTAAACTTGATCTTGAATGAAATTGCTTTGTTATGGAGTAGATCATAGACAGATGGTTTATAGGAGTGAGGGGGAGGTTCAGCGATTATGTTTTGCCTTCACTCACATTTTTGGATCTTACTCTTGTTGACATTCACTTGGCCCGGTGTTTGCTTTCTCTTTCTTTTGGCAAAGTGTGAATTCTTGCAACTTGATTGCTTCTAAATCTTTAAACCAATTTTCATTTGATTGATTAGAGATGTTGGCAATATATTCATCAAGGGGGAGATTGTGAGTCATATGATGACTTGTACATCTTGTGTGATGAATATCTTGCCACTTTATGTGGAGTTGAAATTTGTTGTTGCACGAATTCGTTTGAATTACTTGTTGTGTGCTTAATTGTGTTGAGTTTCTCAATTTGTCTCCAGGAAAAATTGAGTGGATGAAGGATTTTTCTCCATTGACTTGGGTCAAGTGGAAAACTTATGCTCGCAACGCTTTGCTTGGTCTATTGTGTGCAGATGCGAGTTGGGTGCGGCGATGGTTCGGCCATATGGACCGGCATGAGGCTTGGAGGGCTGAGATACGGTCAAGGAGGTGGCGACGACATTGTGAGGCTTAAAATCATGTACGCGGAGGACAAGAAAGCGGGTGGAGACGAGACGTGAGGACCAAGTCAGTGCGAGGGTGTTTTGGTAAAAATGCGGAATCTACCGAAGCATAACCAAGAAACTTCATCGCCAACAAGCTCGGCAAACTTCACCTCTGCGACTCGGCTCCCAGCCGATCGGCGGAGGTTGCATCACCCTCTCCACTGGAACTCTCTTCCGAGTCGACGACTTTGGCGGCCATCTCCGAGGACGAGGTCGCGTCCAAGTTGGATCTGCTGCTTGAACACAGGTTTTCACCCGTCGAGCAGGGATCCCGACTGGTTGGTGCAATTGAGTCCCTCTTGCCCATCCTTGACTATGACTCGGACGACTTCGAGAATTCGGGGAGTCATCATCCTTCTCGGGAGGTCTTCATGGCTGACCCGGATGCGCTGGCAAACGATGGTGACCAGACGATTCCCATCGCGGATCAGATCCCTGAGCAGCTAGAAGCCACCCAGCTCCTTCTTGCCAAGGAGGAGAGGTTGGCCGAGCAACAGACTATGTTTGCTCGCCAACACGAGGAAAGACAGCGTAATGAGAACATGTGGGATCGAGGGCGCTAGGTCAATAACGCACTCCGCATGCGTGAGAGGGATGGCGTCCGATATTTTTGCTTCCCAGTCACAACCTCATCGCCGCCACGGTGGCGGCATATGCCATCAATATCCCTGAGGGCACCCCGGGGTACGACGATCTCCGATGACTCCGAATCCTGATGGAAGAGGCAGCTCTTCAACAGGCCGAGATCTCCGAGGTCCGCGTAGTTTCATCTGCAAGCACCAGGAGCCGGCGCTCTTCCCCTCTGGAGAATCCACGCACCACAGAAGGTCGCCACACTAACCTAGAGCTTCATCGCCCAGCTGGGTCAGTTCGTAGCTGACTCGGACCGGACCGCGGTGTATGGGATACTCTCGAGGCGAGACACCGTGCTCATCGTGGCACGGGGAAAAATTATCACCCCGCCGGGTCGGTACATAGCTGACTTGGACCAGACTGCGACGTGTGGAATATCCTCGAGGCTCGACGCGACGCAGGAGGAGACGACCGCGATGGCTGCCATGGCGAGAGTGACGATCGTCACGTTATTAGCCAGCACCGCTCTCCGACTCCTTCCGGCATGGCATATGCAGGCCCGAAGGCGTTTGGACCTCGCATCCGCAACGTCGTCTTCCCGCCACAATTCCGAGTCACTGGCGTCGACAAATACACAGGCGAGACTCGGCCAGACATCTGGTTAGCCGATTACCACACGGCGTGCAGGACCAACGAAGGCAACGATTATGTCGCAATCCACTACTTGCCCCTATTTCTAGCTGACTCGGCTCGAGCTTAGCTTACCAGCCTGCCTTAAGGTTGTATCCAATCTTGGACCGACCTTGAGACCCTCTTTGTGAACAATTTCCAGGGCACCTACAATAGGCCTGGGAATGCGTGGGATCTCTACAGTTGTACCCAAGAGGTGGGTGAGATCCTCACAGAGTACATCCAACGCTTCTCCAAAAAGAAGAACTCTTTGCCGGAAGTCCGGGAGGGCGACATCATTATTGCCTTCTCCAAGGATGTTCGGAGCACAGACCTCATCCACAAGATCGTGCGTAAAAATCCCCAGACTATGCGCGAGCTCTTCGATATCACCAACAACTTTGCAACTGGCGAAGAGGCCGTTCGCAGTGCGACCAAGGACGACAAGGGAAAGGGAAAGGCTCTCGAGTCCCCCAAAATGAAGGATCGTCATGAGTCGCCTAGGAAGAAACACTGGAAGTGCAAGGGTGGAGACCTTGTTGCCACTGCCGAGCGCGCTCCACGATGCGGTCCTCAGCGTGGTAATTCCACTTTTGAGGAAATGATGGGCCAGCCGTGTCACTTCCACAAGCCAAAATCGAACCACCTCACGCGCGACTGCAATCTCCTAAAGAAGCTGAACGAGCCTTCTGCTCCTAACCAGAACAAGTAGGAGCCTCCTCCAGAAGAGGGCGGCGAGTTCCCAAAGGAAATGGCATGCCTCATGATATTCGGTGGCCCGAATGGTTACGAGTCCAAACGTCGCCAGAAGCTCATGGACCGAGAGGTCAACACGATCGAGTCGGCTGCACCTCGGTACCTCCGATGGTCCGAGTCCGTAATCTCTTTCGACCGCTCAGATCACCCCGACTACATACCCCAACCTGGAAGATTTCCCTTGGTGGTGGACCCAATTATTCGCGACATCCGCCTCACCAAGGTCCTCATGGATGGAGGAAGTGGCTTGAACATCCTTTATGTCAAGACCCTGGACGACATGAAGATTGCCCGCTCAGAGATGAAGCCCACCCGGCGCACCCTTCCACGGGGTTGTGCCCGGCAAACTGGCAAAACCACTCGGGTAGATCGTTTTGGCTGTCACCTTCGGTACACCCGACAACTTTTGGACCGAGATCCTCACGTTTCGAGGTCGTCGACTTCCTAGGCTCGTATCACACTATCCTGGGGCGTCCCTGCTACGCCAAATTCATGGCCATTCCCAGCTCCGTCTACCTGAAGCTCAAGATGCCGGGTCCCCACGGGGTAATAACGGTGAAAAGCAACTTCCAGCACGCTTATGCATGTGACCTGGAAAATTGCAACCTCGTTGTGGCCCAAATCGTGCAGCCGAGCTTGACAACCTCAAGTCGGCTGTGGTTGAGGAAGCACCCCCGGCCAAGAAGGCTTTAGCATCGACATCATTCCAGTCGGCGCGGGACACCAAGACGATCCAGCTCGACCCGGAAAACTCCTCCAAGACGACACAGATCGGGACTACGCTCAGCGACAAATAGAAAAGCGCGCTCGTCAGCTTCCTTCACGACAATCGGGACATCTTTGCATGGACATCTTCTGACATGCCTGGAGTCCCGAGGGAGGCTGCTGAACACTCTCTGAATGTTCGGCTGGACGCCAAACCGGTCAAGCAGCACCTGCGCCGCTTTGCTGAGGACAAGCGCAAAGCAATAGGAGAGGAGATAGCCAAGCTGCTGTCAGCTGGTTTTATCAAAGAAGTGTACCATCCTGACTGGTTAGCGAACCCAGTTCTCATTCACAAAAAGAATGGAAAATGGAGGATGTGCATTGACTACACGAGCCTCAACAAAGTATGTCCCTAAGATCCATTCACATTGCCTCGCATCGACCAGGTGATTGACTCCACCACCGGCTACAAGATTTTATGCTTTCTCGATGCCTACTCCGGCTACCATCAGATCAAGATGAAAGAGGACGACGAGATCAAGACGTCGTTCATCACCCTATTCGGGGCCCTTCTGTTATGTCTCCATGTCGTTCGGTTTAAAGAATGTTGGTGCTACGTAGCAATGGTGCATACAGCGTTGCCTCCAGGGGCAGATTGGCAGGAACATGCAGGCCTACGTCGATGATGTGGTGGTTAAATCTGAGAAGAAAGAGGATCTCCTGACCGACTTGGGGGAAACATTATCCAACCGTAGGCGATTCAACATGAAGCTCAACCCAGAGAAATGCGTTTTTGGTGTTCCTTCGAGAAAGCTACTCGGATTCATCATTTCCGAACGAGGAATCGAGGTTAACCCGGAGGAGATTGATACCATCATCAAGATGGGACCACCAAAAAGCCTTAAGGATGTCCAAAGGCTAATCAGATGCATGGCGGCCCTCAGCCGATTCATCTCTCGACTTGGCGAAAAGGCCCTACCCCTCTACAAGCTCCTAAAGAAATCCAACACATTTACTTAGACATCCGAGGCCCAAGACGCTCTCAACGGACTGAAGAAGCTCCTGACCACGTCCTCGGTGCTGGTTTCCCCAATGCCCAACAAATCGCTGCTCCTCTATATCACAGCGACTACCCAGGTGGCCAGCACTGTCTTGGTCGTTGAGCGTTCCGAGCCAAGCCACATCCAGAAGGTTTAGCGCCCGGTCTACTTCATCAGTGAAGTGCTCTCCGAGTCCAAGGCGTGGAACCCACAGATATAGAAGATCATCTATGCGGTGTTCATAACATCTTGGAAGCTAGTTCACTACTACCAAGGACACCCGATTATGTTGTTCAGTTCCTTCCCGATCGCTGACGTCATCAACAATCGCGACGCCACTGGAAGGATTGCCAAGTGGGCGATGGAACTAATGGCATTCAGCATAGTTTATGCCCCCTGCACGGCTATCAAGTCTCAAGCTCTTGCTGACTTCATGGCCAAGTGGACAGAAGTCTAATCCCCGCCCTCTGTCGTCGACCTGGAGCATTGGACGCTCTACTTCGACAGTTCCCTGATGCTTCAGGTCGCGGGGCTGGCATCCTGCTCATCTCTCCGAAAGGGGAACGCTTTAAGTATGTACTACAGATCCACTTCCCGGCGTCTAACAACGTCGCCGAGTACAAAGCCTTACTACACGGACTGTGCATTGTGACCTCACTCGGCATTCGCCGGCTTCTCACTTGCGGAGACTCCGAACTGGTGGTCAGGCAAGTCATGAAGGCATGATCATGCAGAGACCCCGTTATGGAGGCCTACTGTCAAGCGGTACGCAAGCTTGAAGTCAAGTTCGACGGCCTCGAGCTCACGCATGTCCTCCGCCGAGACAACGAGGCTGCAAACGCACTCGCCAAGATGGGGTCCAGTCGGGATGTCGTCCCGGCCGAAGTTTTCCTGCAGGAGTTGCATGCGCCCTCCATCAAGGTGGAGACAGCATCCGAGACCGAAGAATCACACCCCGAGGGATCAGGTAGCACTCAACCGACTACGCAAGAATTCTTGGTCATCAATCCCAACTAGACAGCGCCCTTCCTTGACTGCATCCTACGGGACAAGCTCTCACAAGATCAGACCAAGGCACGGTGCCTAGCGAGGCGTGCCAAGGCCTACGTCGTCATCGAAGGCGACCTTTACAAGAAGAGCACCTCTGGAATTCTCCAGCGGTGCATGTCTCAAGACCAAGGGAAGCAGCTGCTGCACGACATTCACTCGGGAGTCTGCGGGCACCACGCGGCGCCGAAGTCACTAGTCGGAAAAGCTTTTCGACAAGGTTTTTATTGGCTGACCGCCATCTCAGACGCTGAGCACATTGTGCGCGCCTGTGAGGGATGCTAATACGTTGCCCGACAGACACACTTGCTGGCTCAGGCACCCCAAACTATCCCAATCACGTGGCCCTTTGCGGTCTGGGGTCTGGACATGGTTGGTCCCCTCAAGAAAGCTCCCGGGGGCTATACACATCTCTTCGCTGCCGTTGACAAGTTCACCAAGTGGATTGAAGCCAAGCCAGTTGCCACGATCACTACAGAACGGGCAGTCGAGTTCTTCCGGGACATCATGTACCGATTCGGCATCCCCAATAGCATCATCACGGACAATGGCACTCAGTTCACCGGCGGCGCCTTCCTCCGATTCTGTGACGACTACAACATTGGCCTCAGCTTCGCTGCAGTGGCACACCCACGCACAAATGGGCAGGTTGAGCGTGCCAATGGTCTGATTATGTAAGGCATCAAACCTCGGATCTTCCAGTGCTTAAAGAAGTTTGTGGGTAAATGGGTAGCAGAGTTGCCCTCGGTACTCTGGAGCTTGCGGACTACACCCAATCGGTCAACCGGTTACACCCCTTTCTTCATGGTATATAGAGCTAAGGCCGTGCTGCCGACTGATCTGGACCATGGATCCCCCCGTATCTGTGCCTACGTTGCAAAGCAGTCGGAGGAGGCAAGACAAGATGTTGTTGACCAGCTTGAAGAAGCACGAGAAATCGCTTTCCTTCGGTCGGCCAAGTACCAGCAGGGCTTACGGCGCTATCACAGCCGACACATACGCGGGCGCGCATTCAACGTTGGCGACTTGGTCCTGCGGCAAGTCCAATCCAACAAGCACAAGCTCTCGCCACCATGGGAAGATCCATACGTGGTTGCTGAAGTTCTACACCCGAGGGCTTACCGGTTGGAGGATAAGGACGGCAACCTCATCACCAATGCCTGGAACATTGAACAGCTACGTCGCTTTTATGCTTAAGTTTTGTACTTCCATATTATGGACAAATCAATAAATATTTCTTAGTTCCCGACTAGCCCGCTATGCACGCTCACGGCCACGCATAGTGGACACTCGGGGGTTACACCACACTAGGTGCGCCTAAGCGCACTCGGTCTTCTCTCTTTCAAACAATCATTTTAGTACTGCGTAAAAAGCTTGGCGTTAACTCTCTGTCGTTGATCGCCAGTCTATGCCACAACCCTGCGCTACACAGGAAACAACCCACGGCTAATCTCTATGCAATGGGGGCAACGGCGGATCGGCACGAGCACACACAAAGAGCTAACTTACACATGAAAGAATCTTTACGAAAGAGATTAACAAACACAGAACATGTTCGTCAAAGACACGCATAAAAGAGTAATACTCAGACTTCCTGAGTACTTGACATGCATTTCGAACAGTTCATATACATATCCCTACTTCTACAGGTTGGCGTGGTCTGCTAGGGAATTCACGGCAGCATGGACTTCCTCCATCAGCGCCGGGACCTCTTCGTCGGGGACGTCAGCGGCAAGTCCCTCCTCGATCTCTTTCATGTCAATCGACGGATAGTGGGACTTAGCCACCACGAGCGCAAATTCGACTCCGGCCCGGGTGGATTCCTTCAGCAAGGACTTCGCCTGATCAGGCGCTCGCGGAAGGTGCTCCACGACCACCTTCGCGTGGTCCGGGCTCGGGTCGTCCTCCCACAAAGCGTCGCAGGCCATCCGACCGGCCACCTTCAAGGACTCGGCCGTCTCATATATCTTCCCGATGCATATCTGGAACGCTGTGAAGACAAAGCAAATACATTAACAAGACAATTGGCAAACTCCGACTGAGCAGACGAGGATCAAGTCCTTATCGGCGGCAGAGTCCGAAGCTCTCTTATTGGCGGACTCGGCGTTGTCCAAGGCCCTCCTCAGGCAGCCCTCGGCAGCAACACTCTCTTCCTCGAGCAACCCAACGTGAGCCCTCATTGCCTCGAGCTCTTCCCTGAGCTTGGCGGCGCCTTCAAGCTCATCCCTGAGCTTGGAGGCCTCTTCTCTGAGCTTGGCGATCTCTTCGAGCTCCTTTTTGAGCCCGGAGGCCTCGCCCTTAGCAGCTACAGAGGAGGTTACGAAGAGTCAGCATAACCCACACGGAAGCAACTGAAAAAGTTCAGACTCATTACCTTGAACATCCTTCTTCAAGGACTCGATCTATGTGTCCTTCACGGTCACCTGCTCCTGCACTGTGCGGAGGGTGCCTTTCAAGTTTTCCCACTCAGCATGGTGCTAGCCGAGTTGGTCGAAGGCCGGGAGCTTGGCCTAGAGGAACTCGGTTTTATCCTTGGACCTCCTGGTTAAGTTCTGTATAGACAACAAAAGAAATCAGCTACTTGAGAAAAGCGTCAGGACCATCCGCTTGGTTCCACGAACTGAGTGGAGGCTCGGGGGCTACACCCACTGGGTGCACTATTCATGCCCCCAGTGCAGAATCTACAAGCCTAAAAGAATCTCCACCCGACTGTTCCAGTCGACTGGAGGCTCGGGGGCTACACCCACTGGGTGCACTGATCGTGCCCCCAGTGCAGAATCTATAGGCTAATAAAGAGCCTCCGCCCGACTGAGATAGTTGGGCAGAGGCTCGGGGGCAACTCCCCAGTGAGTGCACCGTCTGCGCACTCACGGCGAAAAACAGAAAAGAAACACAAGGGCGAAAATCATACCTGCATTAACGGCCGTATCTTGCCTTTCACCAAGTTGACGCTCTCCTTCACCGTCTTCAACAACGCCGGGAATTTTTCTCCAAGTTGGGCAGCGGCATTCAGTGCCTCTTCCCACTCCTCCGACTCCCGGATGTGGTCGATCTCCCACATGACTTCGCCTGGCTTCGAGGGATCTGTCTGGCGGACCCAAAGCGGTTGGATGTCCACGTGGAAGCTTAGCGGTGGTGGCGGCACTCGGCTGATCTCCACCTCTTCCACTGGCAACACCAAGTTCCCTCGGTGATCCGGCAGGACAGTTTGCACCCGACTCGGACCCGCCTGCTCGGTCGTGATGGGGCCTTGCACTCCGGCACTGGACTCCTCCGGCCAAGTGGCAGGTGGCGGGGTCGGGGGCACGCCGTCCTATCGGGGGGAAGGCTGCGGTGAAGAAGCATCCACAGTCCTCGGGGGAGACGAGGGTCAGACATTCGGTCCCGCTCCGCCTCCGCCCTGAGCGGGCCTCGGGGCACTCGGCCTGCTCCTTGGGAGGTCCACCGGTTTCCTCGGCCTACAAAGACATCCAGGTTATTACTACTTTCCGCAATAAAAAAGCAGGGGATGCTCACTCGGTGACATACCTGGTGGACCGGGGAAAGGGGACGCGCCTCCTGGGTCTCGGGACCTGCTACCCTAGTGCGGTGGTTGCCGAAGCCGGCGGAGCCGAGGAGCTGCTCTGCCCACCGAAGGCGGCATCGGCTATGCGTTTCCTTCTCTGAATGAGGGGGACCTAGTCCTCTTCCTCCTAAAGATTCTCTTCAGGAGGCACTGCAGTCGGTAGTGGGCCACTGGGCACCCCCGCTGCGGGTGTCCCCCCCCCTCGACGACCCGGCGCCGACGGCAGATGATCCGGCTCCTCCTTGCGGTGGCTGCCCGCCGCTAGGGACGTCGGCGTACCATGGTTGGTTCCAAATCTTATTCTCTGGGAGAGGAGCTTTGGAGCTGAACCCGAAGAGATCCTGCGAAGTCGGGGTGCACAAACAAAGACCGAGTATGACTCGATGATAGCACAAACTACAAATAATAAAGTCCGAAGATTGGTCACTCACCTGGCTCGGGGGTTGGCCAGGCTAAAGGGCACCGGGTGCCCGGAAGTCTCCAGACTCATGACTTGGGCAACCAGCTTCCCGACTCAGTGATGTACGGCCTCCTCCGAGAGCACGTCGGCTGACTCTCGGGTCACATCCTGTTGGTTGATGTACTCATACATCGGATGGACCCTTAACTTCACGGGATGGATCCGCCGGCTGATGAAGGTCGAGAGGACCCTGACTTCAGTGACTCCAGACTGGAGCACTTGCACGAGGTGCCCCAGGAGGACTTCAACCCCGGGCTGCTCCCAATCTTGCGGAAGTTCGGTCCAACTTGGCTTGATCTTGGGAGGCTGGCCCTCGTACCTCGGAAGCGAGGGCTTGAGGTTGGAGCAGTAGAACCATTCCGAGTGCCATCCCTTGTTGGATGACTAGAAAGGGAGCTCCAGGTAGTTCTTGACGGTGCCGGTTCTCAGCTGGAACCAGCACCACCCACCACGGCCGAGTTGTTCCGGCTCGGCTGCGCCTTGACGATGAAGAGTTGCTTCCACATAGCGAAGTGCGGCTCTATTCCGAGGAAGCACTCGCACAGCGTGATGAGGCAAGCTACATGAAGCATCCCATTTGGGTTGAGGTTTTGCAGCTCCAGCCCGTAGAAGTACAGCAGCCCACGCAGGAAGGGATGGGCTGGGACTGAGAACCCCCGGGAAAAGGAGGCATGGACGATGACCTCACCGGTGTTTGGGGTGGGGAAGTCCTCCCGATCGGTGGTGCACCACTCGATTAATTCCTTCGGTGGCAGCACCCCCGCCTCCACCATGGCCTATAGCTTGGCCTCAGTCGCCGTGGACTTCACCCAAGGAGCCATCAGACCAGCCGAGAAGTCCTCCTCACCGATTGTGGATGATGGCACCAAGCTCTCCACCTCCTCTCAGAACAAGTCCACCTCCTTGATGATGGTGGGCATCCAACGGTGGCGGACCGGATTTAGGGTTTTGGATTCTTGATCGGGGTTTGGCCGGCTGAGGTGGGGAGGCGAATGCACAGAGCACTACACGGTGGCGAGGCGGGCTCTATGCAGTGGCGAGATGGATGCAAAAATGGCGGTGATTTGGATTTGCTGCGTGGTGGCGCTCTCGATTCAGTGGGGCGCGGGGAAGACGAAGAGGCTGTTGGGCGCTAAGGAGACAAGGCGTGAACTGAATGGAAAGTGAGCGGTCCACGCTGTTCCCCTGTCTTATAAAGCAAGACAGCCTGGGCGGCGCGACTCCTCCGCTTTCATGGTGCGACTCTTCAGCTTCCACGGCGCGACCTTTCCGCTTTCACGGGGCGGCTCTTCCGCTTCCACGGCGTGATGTTTCCGTTTCCATCGTCTATTTGATCTAGGGTTTCAACGGTTGGCCTTCTGGGGTTAACGGCCATTTGAATACACCCCAAATAAAGAGCAACGATAACGTGCCTCCAACGGGCCGCTAGTCGGTCACCGAACAACTCGGGACTGAAACGTTACAGTTTGAAGGGTTTTGGTGGTTAACCTCCAGGGGTCCACAATCACTTGAATACACCCGAGTGAAGGACAGTTGTAATGCGTCTCCAGTGGGCCACTAGTCGGATACCGAACGACTCGGGACCGTAGCGCTATAGCCTATGTTATGGTTCTAATGCGAATTCCGAGGGTATTCCCCCAGAGGGACACTAGCTAGACTTGAGCCACTTGGGAACCAGATACCACTTGGAATTCAGTCGAGATTCATGGTGTGCCCCCTGTTGGGTCAATAACCGGTCTCCATCCGCTGGAAATGACCGGACACCGCCAGGACTTACCCTTTATTAGCTCACTTGCCATGATATTCCTACCTTACGGGTGAATATTACTCGGCTTATTATTTTTATTGTACAGGAGTTCTATGAGTCCCTCACAATCTCTCTGCAAGTAACGAAGAGGCACGCTTAGGCGGATACCACTCGGGAAACTTGTCCAAGGGAGAAGGCAAGTGGCACTTGGTTTGGGCGAAAGCGTTACCAAGGCAAGCTGCAGTTAGATCGTGAAGGACTCGGTACTGACGATGACATAGCACCCGGTATCGTCAAGGAGGACAAAGCCGGCCCTCTGGGTATAGGGTGGGCTGGGCCGACTGCTCGGAGTCCGACTGCTACACGGGGGCGCTTCATCAACGTGGAGTACAAGACACAAACATGTACCTTCCCGATATCTCGGGATTTATTTATAACCAATTAGGAAATCTACTTGTAAACCGATCCGGACTCATGTAACCCTACCCCGGCCGCCTATATAAGGCCGGGTAGGGATCTCCCGATTGGTAAGACTCAGATTCATACAAACCCTAGCAACCTAGAGAGCTCCTCTCGAGGTCTTGCGGCATACGATACACAAGCAATACAATCCACCAAACACAGGACGTAGGGTATTACCTCCTCCCGAGGGCCTGAACCTGCCTAAACTTTGTGTCTCGTGTGCACCCATCTAGATCTGCTACGCGTACGCTGCCTCATATTCATTATTACCGGATCAAAACACCGACACCTGTATAAGTGGATAACACATTAGTTGGTGCCCGGTACATTGCACATGTGCTCTATAAACTTTCATGACTTCGTCATGAGGGTTCATGCTCATGCAGATTCTGAATCTTCAATAACTTAGCATTGTTAATCTATA
The DNA here is from genome assembly GCA_019208055.1 of Stipa capillata. Lineage (NCBI taxonomy): Eukaryota > Viridiplantae > Streptophyta > Magnoliopsida > Poales > Poaceae > Stipa > Stipa capillata. Next base: position 682,176 of record JAGXJF010003061.1, read on the forward strand.
CGTGCATTAGTTTGTTGGAATTCTCCAGATGTAATGGTGTCGTGGCACATGTCATCATTCACTCCCCACTCATGTGGCGTACGGCATGCTAGATCAGCATCTCAGGTGACCTGGATTGGAGCACCTTAATGGCCTGGCACGTCACCTCGTTGGCATGCTTTTCTTATCTCTTACCCTCTAACTACCAGATGGAGGATGCAACTTTGACTTGTCATGAAGATCCGTAAGAGCCAGGTCAAATTTCATGTGGAAATGGTGCAAGTTCAGGGATCCCAAGTGCAGTTTGTTTAGCAATGAGAGGCAAAATCTATAATGCAAATCCATTTATGAAATCTACATATGTGATGTAAAATCCTAATAGATAGATATGTAAGGCCCTGTTTGGTCGGGCTTTTCATCAGCTCTCCACTAGAAAAAGCTATGGCCCAACCAAACGGTCAGCTTTTCAGCAACTTTTGCCAACGGTAGCTGTGGGCTTTGTAGTGCAAATTCAGTTGTTTGGAAAAACTGCCTTCTGCCAGCTTTTTGCAATGTATTAAAGCTTTTGTGTTCATTTTTCAAAATGTTGTAGATGGTTTGGATCAACCAAAAGCCATATGTTCACTTTTTGACAGCCACCGCAGTTTTCCAGACAGCCAGTCAACAACAGCTGTTGACGAGGTGCCGCACAGACAGTAAGTGTAGGCACCCCGGGTCGGAGACCGAGGTGCTAGGGGGAGACTAGGGGAACAAAGCCAAGCGTCCGCGAGACTTTATCCAGCTACCGCCGAAGACAAAAGCCTTGAAGAATGCGTGGTGGAAGCGTCTATTCATCCCCCCCATACGGGGTGCCAACTTGCCCTTATATAGGTAAAACTGGCTTACAAGTGCAAATACATTTCTACCCTTAGAAAGGCTACAATCTCTTCCTAGTCTGTGTCACCGTACATCGGCCGAACATGTATTCTCCACCTCGCCGCTACCTACTACATGCGCTGGCATATTCGTAGATTCCCGTCGCCGGTACGGTCCGCCTCCGTCGTCGCCGTCTTCAGTGTTCCTCCGTCGCCCTTGCCTGACAAACTCGCCTCCCCCTCCATCTCGCCCTAGCCGAGGCGTCCTCTCATCTCGCCTGTGGTAGCCGACTTGCTCCCCGCTCCGGCAGGCGAGTCGCTCGACCGGGCCGACTTTGCGCTGTCCGAAACCCACCAAAGATCCCTGTATAAACACCGCACTTGTTAAACAACCAGCATAGCGGACGTACCTCGTCCTGGTACCTCGGCCTGACTCCCCCAACAGCAGCCCCTTGCGGGCGCGAATGGCGAGGAGCCTGGCGCCGCTCGCGCCTGCACCTTTACTTCAGCGGGAGTCAAGGGGTCCCGAGCGAGGTGCCCCCTTCAACTCTTCCGGCTTCCGGCCTTCCCGCTCGCCAGTTCCGAAAATTCCGCCTCCCGTTACGGGCCGCGACCGTTCGACGCGCTTATTCCGCTCTCGCCCGTTAGCCCGCCTCGGAGATCAGACCACCCTGGGACTATAAATACCCCCTCATAGCTTTCATGCGCTGGCCCCGTTCTAATTCACCTGCAACTCGCCGCTCACCTCGCTCAAGCGCTGAAGCCCCGCGCCTGGTTCGTCCTCGGCACGATTCGCCGCTCGCATTGGATCGCGATTAAGTGCCTTCAAGACGACTTGGCACTCGAGGAGGAAGGAGCGACCATGTCGACCAGCAAGGCCTCTGCGGTTACGAAGCAAAAGGGGAAGAAGGGAGCCGAGAAGGTCACCTACTCCCGGTGGCTCAGGCCGACCCAGGCGTCAGAGACTACGCTGTCTCGCCTCAGCGCAGAGGGGTGCTTTCCCCTGGGATTGGACGAGCACGGGCCGGCCCTTCCTGAGGAAGGATGTACAAGGGCTCTCCCGCCGGAGGGCCATATCGTCGTGTTCGCCGACCAGTTCAGAGCCGGGCTCTCCTTCCCCGCTTCGCCCATCGTCAAGCTCGTTCTCGACCACTTCGGCCTCGAGATTTCGGACCTCAACCCGACCGCTATCTCCCGCCTGGCCATTTTTGAGTTCGCAATGAAGTCAATGCGGCTGGACAACACGGCGGCCGGCTTCGCCATGTTCCACGAGCCGGTGATGACTACCTCGGCCATCCATAACGGCGCCCACTCCCTCTTCGGAACGATCGGCTTCCGAGGGTGCCGAGGCGCCGACGCCTCGTACCCGGTGATGGCGTTGAAGAACAAGTGGAAGAACTGGAAGAGTGAATGGTTCTTCTACCAGGTCGGCGACCTCGGCTTCACTGGCAGCAAGGTCACGCCTGGATATTCTACTCGCACGCCGCTGGCCTCCTCGGCGGACCTGGCAAGGCGCGACGCCCTGAAGGCTATGAGCCACTAGCTCTCCTCGCGCGATTTGGTCGAGGAGTACCTCCTTCTGAGGATCCGGCCGCTCACCACTGGATGGAGGATGAAGTGCAAGGCTACCCCTGACGGAGAACTGCTCGGGCCTTGTCCCTTCTATGGGTATGAACCGACGAAGGGATACGACCTCGCCCGGGCGGAGCAGGACCGAACCTCCTTCTGGGGCGGTATTTGCCATCCGAGGCGGCGGTCGTCTCGAAGATGATTGCAGTTCGCCGGAATCGAGCCTGCGAGCTGTTCAAGTGGGAGGTCCCTCCTCGCCCAGACATCGCCCCGGCCGGTGACAAGGCGGGGGAGAAGAGGAAGCGGGCCGTCTCGGCCCCGAAGGCGAAGCCGGCCCCAAAGAAGACGAGGCAGACGAGCATTGCCACCGAGCTGGCGGACTGGGACGACGATGATGCTGACAGCGACCGTCGCGAGTCGCCTGCTCCTGGCGGGATGAACACCGAGGGGTCCGAGGACGACGAGGAGTCCGAGGAGGGGTCGCGCGTCGGGGGCGAGGAGGAACCCCCGACAGACAAACAAGTCGATGTGGCGACCAAGGCTGGCCCGGGCGCCGGCAAGGGACCGATGGGCGGACTCTTTGCTGTGGTGCATTCGACGGCCGTGGCAGGCGACCGGTTCTCCTGGGAGTCGTCCTCCTCGTCTTCGTCCGAAGTCGAGATCGGCGAGGCCGTTGGAGTTGTTGGGGACGAAGCCGCCGAGGGATCCCTTCAAGACCCCCCGGTTCCTCAAGCGCGGTCGCCTCCCAAGGAGTCGCACACGGGCCAAGCCGCGCCCGAAGGTACAGCGCCGGAGGGGAGCTCGCCTCCAGCAGGGGCGTCCAAGAAGAGCTCGCCTGGCGACGCGAAGGCCGAGGCCACCGCGGTCGAGGTGCCGGTGGCCGAGACGGCCTTGGCTCTCGATCGTCCAGGCGCTGAGGTGACGGTGCTGTCTTCGTCATCCCTAAAGGAGAAGATGAGGAGCAGGAGTTCCCTCGAGTCGACCCAGCCGTCCCGCCCTCATGTGGAGCTATCTGGCCGACTCGGGCCGGACTTCTTCGCCACTTCGCCGCTGGAGCTGGACCTCGTGAGCCACCCCGGGTCGAGGCTGTCCGAGGACGACGTGGCGGCGAGCTTCGCCGGGATGTCGGCCCCTCAGGTCGGAGCGGCGGCGCTGAAGGTAACCCCGCCAACCCCTTGTCTTGTTTGGTAGATGGATGCTAACACTTCCTTTCTCAGTGCTTGTTCGTCGCCGAGAAGCTGGCGCTTCTGGAGGCGCGGTCGGCCGACGTCGAGGGCCCTCTGGCCGAGGAGCGGGCCCGTACCGGCGACGCTCTGCACGCCCTAAGCGTTGAAGAGAAGAGGTCGGCTGCGCTCGCCGTACGCCTAGACGAGGCAGCCTCCGAGGTGGAGCTCCTAAAGTCTAAGCTGAAGGAGATGGAGAGGCGCGCTGTTCGCGCGGAGGGGGACCTCGCCGCGGAGCGCGAAGGGGCCGATGTGCTAAGGAAGCGCGCCTCTGAGACGGAGTCGTCGCTCGCGTCTGAGCGTGGGAAGGCCGAGGCGGCGGCGTCGCTGCTTGCTTCGGAGGAGAAGAAGTCTGCCTCGGCCCTGCGGGAAGTCGAGCAGCTTCGTGCCGACCTCACCTTAGTGCACGAGAGGCTCGGTTTCCACGCCGACCGGCACTCCCGGATGCACCGACTTGTGACAGGATTGTGCCACGCAGCGCATGTGACGAGCGAGGTGGTTGGCCTCCGCGTCGCCCCCTTCAGCTGCGACGATGCGGAAGCCTATACCGTGGAGGGCATAAAATGGGCGACACGGGTCTGCCACGACTCCCATCTGGCGGCCCTGCACTTCGCCCAAGACAACGCTCGGGCCGCCGCAGAACTCCTCCTCAGCTGCTCCTTCTTGGCGACTCGGTCTGAGTCTTCGGTCTTCTCCGCTCCGGGCTACGTCGCCCCGAAGACAGCCGACGTGGTGGGGGCCCGAGACAAATTCAAGGGCGAGGCGGACGCCTTCATGTCTTCGGTCTGGACTTCGCGCAAGAAGGTGCAGAAGTACATGGAGGCGATCCAGAAGTCCCGGAAACGGCCGAGCACGGGGACGAGCTCGAAGGGCGCGGGAGGCGCTTCGGGTGGCAAGTCGGCCACTTCATCTCCACCGGCAAAGGTCTAAAGTTCGCCTTTGGCGCCGGTTAATGTTTTCTCTTTGTCGCTGCGTCGACGTGCTCGCCGCCTGTGGCGCTTTTGTGAACTCGCCGTGTGGCATAACGTTTTTTGGTTAAGTCGAGTTGGTGGTGTTTATTTTTATCAATGTTTATTTTATCGTGCTTGCTTGCAGACTACGTCGCTGCGACATAAGTCGCCTGCCGGGCGACGCGGTTCTCGCCCCTTCGTGGCCATGTCACACAAGCATTGCTCGGCCGCTCTGCCGACTACCCGGAGGGATGGCGGCGGGCCTAGGGAATCCGTGGAGGATGCCGCCCTGGGTTCCGTCGTAGCTCGGGGAGGTGGCTTGCTCGCCGTGGTCGGCGAAGAGGTCGAGGGTGACGATTTGGGTGGCGACTCGGCCGAAGCTCAGGGGGACGAGGACTTAGTTTCTTTTGGCCCTTGCCGCTGAGCTATCCAACGACACCGAGGACTGCTCTGTTGTTTAGCTCGTCCCGGGTCCAGGGACGTTTCTTTCGACTTTGCAATTTTTCTTCGCGCCATACGCGACTTGTAACTTAGTGGACCGAAGGGGCCTTCCCCCACCGAAATAAAGGGGCGACACGAAGTAGTCGCGGTCGCCCTGCTTTGTAATCGTATATCTGAATATTTATTACTTTGCTTTTATACAATGGGCGAGGTGGTTCTTGTTTGGGCGACTCGCGAAGTAGGTATGGCCACCGGAAATTTCATGCGATGGGCGAGGAAATTTGGAGAGCGCGGATTCGACCTTAATGGCGCGGTACCGAGTCGAGGTGCGGCGTGGGGCCGTGTCGCCACTTAGGTCGAGGCGCGGCGCAGGGCCGTGTCGCCAATGCGTCGAGGCGCGGCGCGGAACCGTGTCGCCGTTATGTTAGGGCGCAGCGCGGGGCTGTGTCGCCACTTAGGTCAAGGCGCGGCGCAGGGCCGTGTCGCCATTAAGTTAGGGCGCAGCGCGGGGCTGTGTCGCCACTTAGGTCAAGGCGCGGCGCAGGGCAGTGTCGCCAATGCGTCGAGGCGCGGCGCGGAGCCGTGTCGCCCTTAAGTTAGGGCGCAGCGCGGGGCTGTGGTCGCCACTTAGGTCAAGGTGCGGCGCAGGGCCGTGTCGCCATTAAGTTAGGGCGCAGCGCGGGGCTGTGTCGCCACTTAGGTCAAGGCGCGGCGCAGGGCCGTGTCGCCAATGCGTCGAGGCGCGGCGCGGAGCCATGTCGCCCTTAAGTTAGGGCGCAGCGCGGGGCTGTGTCGCCACTTAGGTCAAGGCGCGGCGCAGGGCCGTGTCGCCATTAAGTTAGGGCGCAGCGCGGGGCTGTGTCGCCACTTAGGTCAAGGCGCGGCGCAGGGCCGTGTCACCAATGCGTCGAGGCGTGGCTCGGAGCCGTGTCACCCTTAAGTTAGGGCGCAGCGCGGGGCTGTGTCACCACTTAGGTCAAGGCGCGGCGCAGGGCCGTGTCGCCATTAAGTTAGGGCGCAGCGCGGGGCTGTGTCGCCACTTAGGTCAAGGCGCGGCGCAGGGCCGTGTCGCCAATGCGTCGAGGCGCGGCGCGGAGCCGTGTCGCCCTTAAGTTAGGGCGCAGCGCGGGGCTGTGTCGCCACTTAGGTCAAGGCGCGGAGTAGGGCCGTGTCGCCAATGCGTCGAGGCGCGGCGTCGGCTAAGAGCATAATAAGCAGTTATCATAACCAAAAGATGCGGTTTTTTACAAGGACGACGTCCCTTTTAGCTGGCGCAGCAGCAGTTACTTGCGGCGAGATTAGATGTAGTACTTCCTGAGATTGTCGCTGTTCCAGCTGTGCTTGAGGACGACTCCATCTAGGTCCTTTAGGCGGAACGACGATGGCCGAGACGAGGAGACGACTTCGTACGGGCCTTCCCACTTGGGGGCGAGCTTGCCGTCGGCTTCGGGATTGAGCTTCCGCTTGAGCACCAGGTCGCCTACCTTTATTGGCCTTGGCTTCACCGTCTTGTTGTAGTGTCTCGCCGTGGCGGCCTGGTACTGGTCGATGTGGAGCGCAGCGCCGTGTCGGACCTCGTCGAGCCCCTCAAGTGATGTGAGGTGGTTATCGTCATCTGGTGACTCGCGCGTACGGAGGGACTCCAATTCGACTTCTGCCGGGGTGACAGCTTCTTCGCCGAATAACAGTTTGAACGGGGTGTGGCCTGTGGCCCGGCTAACCGAGGTGTGAGACGACCACAAGACGTTAGGAAGCTCGTCGGCTCACCTTCCGGCGGGAAGCTCGAACATGCGCCGCCGTAGGCCTGATAGGATGATGCCGTTTGCCCTTTCCACCTTGCCGTTAGCCTTGGGTTGGCGACCGAGGCGAAGCAGAGCTTGATGCCGAGGCCGGAACAGAATGCTCTGAAGTTCGCCGCGTCAAACTGCGTCCCGTTGTCCACAGTAAGCTTGCGTGGGAGGCCAAACCGACAGATGAGATTTTTCTAGACGAACTTCTGCACGACGGCCGAAGTGATCTTCGCCAGTGGTTCGGCCTCTATCCACTTGGAGAAGTAGTCCAGTGCGACGACGATGAACTTGGCGCCTCGACTCGCTGTTTTGAAAGGGCCGACGAGGTCCACCCCCCAGCGGGCGAGGGGCCACGAGGGCGAGATGGGCTGCATTACCGACGCTGGTCTGTTAGTGCCTCGGCCCATCCACTGGCAAGCGGGGCAGCGCCGTACCAACGTCTGGGCGTCGGTCAGCGCCGTAAGCCAGTAGAAGCCGGCGCGGTAGGCTTTGGCGATTAGGGACCGCGGGGCGAGGTGCGAACCGCAGAGCCCCTGGTGGATCTCCTTGAGCAGACTCCGTCCCTCTTCGAGTGCGAGGCACCTCAGAAATGGGGCGCACACCCCCCGCTTGTAGAGCGAGCCTTTGTGGATGATGAAGCTCCGCGCACGCGCGACGAGGCGCCGAGCTTTGGCCGGGTCCTCGGGTTCCTTCTCCGAGATGAGGTACTCCTCGATCGGCGTCCTCCAATCTTCAGGCGAGGCGGCGTCTGTGGAGATGGCGTTGACCTCGGACGCAGCCTTGACCGAGGGGGCCCTCAGGGTCTCGCTGAACGCACCAGGAGGCGGGGTGGTGCCGCCGCTCGCCGCCCGGGCCAGAAGATCGGCCTCGACATTGTCCCCGCGTGGGATGCTCTGGACTGTGATCCCGCTGAAGTGTTTCTCGACGGCCCTTACTGCCGCCAGATACTTCACCATTTCTGGGTCTTTTGCCTGGTAGTCCTTTCCGACTTGGCCGGCGACTAACTGCGAGTCGCTTCGGACGAGGACGCGGCGTGCCCCGGCCGCGCGCGCCTTGCGGAGGCCAAGCAGAAGAGCCTCGTACTCGGCGGCGTTGTTCGTTGTTTTGAAGTTCAGGCGGGCCGAGTATAGCATCTTCGCTCCCCCCGGTGATACCAGAACCGCGCCGGCCCCCGCTCCTTCCACACACCAGGAACCGTCGACGTATAGCGTCCAGACAGAGTCGCCCGCGACGGGTTCGAAATCTGGGGCGGGGCACCCATTCGACGATGAAGTCGGCGAGGACCTGCGACTTGATGGCGGTTCGAGGAAGAAACTCGATGGTGAATGGGGCGAGCTCAGCTGCCCACTTGCTGACTCGGCTGGTGGCTTCTCTGTTGCGGAACATCTCGCCGATTGGGAACGACGTCGGGACCCAGACGGAATGAGCCATGAAGTAGTGGCGAAGCTTTCGGGAGGCCATGATTAGCGCGTATGCCAGCTCCTCGAGCTCGGTGTAGCACAGCTTTGCCCCTTGCAATGACTCGGAGACGTAGTAGACCGGGTTCTGGGTTCGAGCCTGCTCCCTGACTAGGACGGCGCTGATGGCCGAGGTCGTTGCGGCGAGGTATAGCAGGAGGACATCCCCCGGGGACGGGCTCTGGAGCAGCGGGGGCGAGGCGAGGTACTGCTTGAGGTTCTCGAAGGCAAGCTGGCACTCCTCCGTCCATTCGAACTTCCCGGAGCCCCTTAGGGCTTTGAAGAACGGGAGCCCCTTTTCGGCGGAGCGAGACACGAACCTTCCCAAGGAGGCGAGGCGACCCGCCAGCTTCTGAACTTGCTTGGTTGTGGTGGGGGGACTCATGCTGAGGATTGCTTGTATCTTCTTTGGGTTGGCCTCTATCCCCCGCTTGGAGACGAGGAATCCCAGCAACTTCCCCGCGCGCACGCCGAAGACACATTTCTCTGGGTTTAGACGTATTTCAGACTCGCGCAAGCTGCTGAAGGTCTCCTGTACGTCGGCCGCATGTGACTGGGCGAGGCTGCTTTTTATGACGACGTCGTCCACGTATGCCTCGACGTTGCGGCCGACTTGATCGCGCAGGGTTTTGCCGATCAGCCGGGCGAACGTCGCCCCTGCGTTTTTGAGGCCGAACTGCATTCGCACGTAGCAAAATGTGCCACACGGGGTGATGAAGCTTGTCTTCTCCTCGTCCTCCTCGGCCATCCACACCTGATGGTACCCGGAGTATGCGTCTAGGAAGCTCATGAGTTCGCAGCCGGACGTGGCGTCCACGAGTTGGTTGATGCGGGGGAGAGGGAAGTCGTCCTTTGGGCACGCCTTGTTGAGGTCGGTGTAGTCAACGCACATGCGCCACTGCCCGTTTGCCTTTTTGACAAGTACCGGGTTCGCTAGCCATTCTGGGTGCAGCACCTCGCGAATGACCCCGGCCTTGAGTAGTTTGGCGACCTGTTCGCGGGCGGCGAGCTGTCGGTCGGCCGACATCTTCCTCAGCCGTTGTTTGACTGGGCGAGCCCCCGGCTGGACCTGCAGTTTGTGCTCGATTATGCTCCGGGGGACCCCAGGCAGATCTTCGGGCTCCCAGGCGAATATGTCTGCGTTCTCCCGCAGGACGAGGAGGAGGGCTTGCTCCGTCTCGGCCGGGAGATCTGCCCCGACCAGGACGGTCTTGTGAGGCTCGTCTTCGGATAACGAAACAGACCGAGTTTCCCCGTCCGGTCTGGGCTTGGGGACCCACCACCCCGTGGTAGACGACATGAATGGTCTGGGGCGAGGTCGATGCCGAGGACCTCGCCTGAGGCAGGCGAGGTGGTTCCGCGGAGATTGGAGCACGGCGTCTCGGCCACTGGGACGACGTCGTGGACGTATCTGATGGTCGCAGACTGCTCGATGCGGCGGGAGAGGGCTTGGTCGCCGTGGACTGTCACGACCCCGGCAGGCGCGGGGATCTGCATGCACAAGTATGCGTGGTGAGGGATTGCCCCGAACTTATTGAGCGCCAGCCGCCCAAGAATCACATTGTACTGATAAGGCATGTCGACGACGTCGAAGAGGACGGTCTTGGCGCGGGAGAGCCCGTCGCTTCGGAACTCTACTGGGAGTTCGATTCGTCCGGGGGCCCTGATTGGCTCGCCACCGAAGCCGAGGAGGGGGATTCCGGGAGGTTGCAGGCACGTTCGCGGGATGCCCATCTCGTCCAAGGCGGAAGCGAACAGGATGTCCGCCGAGCTGCCTCCATCGACGAAGACGCGCCGGACCTCTACCTCGGAGATGATGGCCGAGATGACGAGGGCGTCGTGGTGCGGGAGGACCACGCCCACAGCGTCCTCCGGGCCGAACGTGATGGGGGTGTTTGTCCAGGCGGGGAGCTCGGTCGGTGGATATGCGCCGATGTGCTGGACCCGGCGAACGTATTCCTTGCGCTGGCGCTTCGACGGGAAGGTGCAGGCACCCCCTCCGGTAATTGTGTGGGACGACGCGACGAGGTCCATGACCGCCGGGAGGGGAGCCGCGCCGGGGAGGTGGCGGAGGGAGCTCGAGTGGGGCCTCGCCCCGTGGTTCTTGGTTACGCCGCTCGCCCTCCGCCCGGGGCAGGGGGCGTCGGCCCGAGCGCGGGCGACGACTTCGCATTCGTCTGTGGAGTGTGAGTAGAGCTTGTGAAGGTCGCAGTACTTTCGTCGGGGTCTTGGGCGAGGCGCCTCTCGCGGGCGAGGTGCTGGGTCTCCTCGGCTTGGCCCTGGACGGGCGTAGGGCTCCCTTCTGTGGCGGCGTGGGGGTGCGCGAGGCGGGGAGCGGGCGGTCTGCCGCCGTTGATTTTCTTGCGGTCGCCCTTCGTCTGACACGTGATGTATCTCGTGACGCCTCGGCCGTCGTCGCTCAGCTTCAGTCCTCTCGCTCCCCAAGTGCGCCTGCGTCGCCCTGGCCTCTTCCCTTCGCAGAATCTGCCCTTCCTCGACTCGGGCGTATACCTCCATGATGTCGTACAGTTGCTCGACGCGGGATGGGCGCTTCCTTTCAAGCTTGTCGGCCAAGGCCTCGTTGTTGATGCCTCGCCTCGCCGCCTCGCAGATCGTCTGCTCCGCGACCCCCTTCACCTGGCATTGGACCTCGAAGAAGCGACGTTGGAACGCGCGGATGGTCTCGCCGGGTCGCTGCCTGAGGTTGCTGAGATCCGTCGAGGTCATCTCCTTGTTCCGGCACCCCTGGAAGTGCCCGTGCAACTTGTCCCGGAGCTGTTCCCACGAGTAGATCGTGCGAGGCTCCAGGCCGAGGTACCATGCCTGGGCGATGCCGGTAAGGGCGAGGAGCAGGCTCTTCGCCATGATGGCCTCGCCACCGCCCGAGGCCATCACGGCGGCCTCGTACACCCTTGTGTACAGGACCGGATCCGTCGTGCCCGCGTACTTCGGGAGGTCAGCGGGACGAAACTTTGGCGGGAACGGGGCCGCCATGAGCCCTGGGCTCAGCGGGCTTGCCAGGATCGTGAGGTCGACGACCTCGCCGCGCCCCGTCCGATCTTGCTCCTCGTGCGCCTTGCCTGGGCGCTGGGTACTCGCGCCCGGGCCCGCACTGCCGCCGTGGGTTGCGTCCTGGGCGACCTGCTGGTTCAGCAGCATGGTCGTCCTGAGGCGAGCCGCCTCGCGGTCCGCCTTGCCCATAAACGCGGCCGCCCGGGCCCGTGCGGCGTCCAGGTCCTTGAGGAGAGACTCGGCCGCGGAGGATGGGGCGAGGACCTCCGCTCGGGCGGCAGCTCGGCCGGCGGCCAACTGATGACGCAAGTCTTCCGCGGCGGATGCCTCCGGAGGGGGCGGGGGGGTCGCTAGGGCACGCGTGGCTTCAAGCTGGGCTCGATAAAAGTCGGCCATCTGCTGGGACTGAGAGTTCACCCTTTGGGCTTCCAGCTCCGCCGCCTAGAGGCGCGCCTGCAACGCCACAGAGTTCCTCGCTGCCTCGTCGGCCTGCCGGCACAAGTTGTCCACCTCGTCCACCAGGGTCCGTCCGCTCGAGGGCCCCGCCGGGGGCGGCGCTCGCGCCTCGGAGGGCGGGGCGGCCGCCCGCGACCCGCCGTCTGCAGCGGCGCCGGAGGCGAGCTCGCCCGGATGGTCGGGGCCTTTCGGGGCGGCTCTTGCTGTTTCCACATTCGTCTCGCCTTCGGGCCGCAGGGGGAGGGAGCTGGACCCCGCGCCTGCTGCTCGCCGCCGCCTTCCGCCTTGTCGTGGTCACACCCTTCTTCGGTCGAGGCGGCATGATGGAGACCCGCTTCAGGAAGTACTTCGCCCCTTCGTCCCCACGGTCGGCGCCAACTGTTGACGAGGTGCCGCACAGACAGTAAGTGTAAGCACCCCGGGTCGGAGACCGAGGTGCTAGGGGGAGACTAGGGGAACGAAGCCAAGCGTCCACGAGACTTTATCCAGCTACCGCCGAAGACAAAAGCCTTGAAGAATGCGTGGTGGAAGCGTCTATTCATCCCCCCCATACGGGGTGCCAACTTGCCCTTATATAGGCAAACCTGCTTACAAGTGCAAATACATTTCTACCCTTAGAAAGGCTACAATCTCTTCCTAGTCTGTGTCACCGTACATCGGCCGAACATGTATTCTCCACCTCGCCGCTACCTACTACATGCGCCGGCATATTCGTAGATTCTCGTCGCCGGTACGGTCTGCCTCCGTCATCGCCGTCTTCAGTGTTCCTCCGTCGCCCTTGCCTGACAAACTCGCCTCCCCCTCCATCTCGCCCTAGCCGAGGCGTCCTCTCATCTCGCCCGTGGTAGCCGACTTGCTCCCCGCTCCGGTAGGCGAGTCGCTCGACCGGGCCGACTTTGCGCTGTCCGAAACCCACCAAAGATCCCTGTATAAACACCGCACTTGTTAAACAACCAGCATAGCGGACGGGGGGGTACCTCGTCCTGGTACCTCGGCCCGACTCCCCCAACAACAGCTTTGTCAACAGCCATAGCCCAACTAAATAGGTGTCTGATTATTAAATTTTTATAATTGACCAACTAAATTACATGTATGGTTTTGGTAGGAATTCTGGTTGGGTGGTGGAACTCGGCAAAGTTATTTATTTTAACTGAGATTAAAAGCAACATATATAATTTCTCAAAGATCAAATTTATTGTTGTCATTGTCAAAACAAAGCTAGAGATGGGGTGTTGATAGCAAGATGGCTATGTCGCAATAATATTGAACTGTGTATGATGGCCTTGTGAGAAGGTCGCCATGCACTCGGTAAAATGAGACACATCGATGTTTTTTGAATAGGTTTGGCCGCCTCATGAAGCACGGCCTAATCCTATGTCGAGAGATGAGCCTGAAGGAGCATATAGACCCCCTAAGTGGATTTTACTAGTTAATGGTAAGTGATTAAGAGACTAATCTAAATCTTGAGTGTGTAAATAAATTTTAGTCCCACATGTGAGGTCCAACCAACAATGGCGACCCCTAAAAATATGAAAAGAGGAACGGCAAAGCTCAAAGTGCTTTAGACCTCATTTCCTAGTTTTTTTGTGATTTGGAAAATCACATTGAGTATAGAAAAAGCCATACTATAAAGAGGAGTGTGCTTAAAGGGTTGGAGTAGTATCTTAGTGTTCAATTGTTCAACCAAATATTAAGCCTAAAAAGGATTCCCAAGTTCTCCAAAACATATATGCTCTGTCTGACATCTGGAGTGTCTGGATCCTTACCTGGATACTCCGAGTGCAGAGAAAATATTGCTAAGTGTTCATCCGGATACTCCGAGTGAGGCTCCGGGCATGCAACCATTTTTGGGGACCTTCCGTCTTGGTCCCGGAGTGTCCAGATTTATTCTCGGATAGGCCTAGACTGTCTGGGTGATCCTCTAGACTTACAAATCATTTTGAAGATCTTTCTGTCTCAGAACCTGGAGTGTCCAAATTTCTTCCTGGATACTCCGGAGTGTCTAGCCTTTCCTTGGAGAGTATAATCACCTAGATGATTAGAGAGTGAGTGTTGGGATTAGTTGAGCATTAGAGCATCAATTTCATCTCCAAGTTCTTCATCACGCTCATTACTGTTGGAGATTAGTGTCGAAGTATTATTCCGGCAATACTGAATATGGGGCGGTGTGAGCAC